>OX359272.1:19167500-20367500 GCA_947179155.2 Hedera helix | reverse complement strand
ATGAATTACTCATACTCCTCTCTTTCACTCCACTGAGCAGGGATATTTCATTAAGGATAATTTGGACACTAAGTGTTGGACGCCAAGTCTTCCCAGGGGCTGATTCACTAAGAATCAGATGGGTCTCACTCGATTTCCTCCATAGGACACTCAGTCATCTTTCCTCAACAAGGGTATATTTCTCTGAATCTAGTGGGCCACTAAGTCCTGACTTGTTATGCTTGGGAGTTGTTGGATTGCTGCCAAGTTAACATTAAGCCCAATTAAAAGAGCTTGGCAGGGATAGAATGATTCTAGAGCCATCACGTTTATCTGATTGGCTCCTTCTCTGAAATCATTCTTGATTGATCTTCAAAACATAGAGTAGCTTTGGGTTAATGATATTCATGCAAGTGATCGATCCCTTATTCGGTCTCTTGTGGATTAATCGTTTTCTCTTTATACTCATTTAGTGTATGGACCAATCTTTTTCATTTAGCTCTGACCGAAATGACTCTACATTTTCTCTTTATTGGTGGGTTCTTCTGTATTTAACTTCTTCTATGCAGCATCAATTTTTTTAGCTCCCTCTACTCTCTGTCTCCTGTAGCTCTTTCTCAACTCTTCTCTTTCTCTCTATCTTCTACTTCATCTTCTTTGATATCTTCATTAAGTCTTTATATATAAAGAGTTTTGCCATTTTTTCGTTAGAGAGTTGATCGTTAAAGATTTGTTCGTTGGAGGTTTTGTCCATCGAAAGATAACCGATGCTTCTTTTAATGCTTTGATATCCAAAATCTCTGATGTTGGTATTTGAGAAATGCCAGCTTAATTCCTGTTATCTTCTTTTTGCTATGCCAGCCTTCTTCTTCATTTGACATGTCATCTAGCTTTTTGCTTTGTTTTGTCACATTAGTCTTCAGCATAACAGTCATGTGGATGACGTCATCTTAGTCAAGTAGTTGTTGAATCATTTTTTTTGTGATGTTTAGATCAAGCTTTGGATATATATCAGTATCCATATGATCTTCTGTTCATATAATTTCCTAAGTATCAATCCATCCTTGTATTTGATTGATTTGTCTCTGTCTTCTCCTATCATAGTCTTTGGTCCATTCTACGACCAACACTTCATTCTGTTCTACGATATTTATTGCATTCTTCAGTTTTATGATTTGCAGACTTTATAATCCTCTTATTCTGTGATCAACTCTATAATCTTAGAGCTTCATGACCTAATTTATGCTATGTAGTCTTTACGATCGTGTTTGTTCTCCAATTTGGCAGGCTCTACGATTCTCTTATATTCTTCTCTGCAGTTGTGCTTCAGTCTTCATCTTCCAGTTTTAGAATTTGCTAGTTTATCTTAGTTCACTTCCTGAGAACCAGAGTTTGATCTTCAATTCCTCTTAAGCACATTACATTTTTGCTTGATCAGCTCCCCCTTACCTGAGCAATTACTATCTGTTGGAATTGTGCAATTTACTTCTTCTTCTTTATCTTATTTGAACAGCTCCCCCTTACTTGATCACTTTTCATTTGCAGGATTATTATCTCCACTTAATTTCTGTTTAGTATACTTCCGTTATAGTGGATATCATGTCTTCTTCTTCTTATGCTAAGCTAGCTGTAGTTGATTCATACTTTGCTCTTTGTCTCTAGCAAGCTTTCCTCAAACTACTTCTTTGTTAAAGAGCTCTTTGCTAAGATTATTCCAATCTTGTGCCATAGTGATTCAGTCTCTCAATTCCTTGAGCATTAAGTTCTTTGATAGGTATAGTACTGAGTCAATTTATTAATGTAGTAACTCTGTGTTTTGAAGTTGATCAATGATATTAGTAACTCAATGATATGAGGATATTCCGTTCAACTTCATTCTATGATCTTGAGCATTTTGACTTGTTCAACATCCAAGCCTTCCTATCTACTTCTTCTACTAGAGCCATTTATCTTTGCTATGATGTGATTAGTCTTATTGACAGAATTCTATGATCTTTTCTTTTACATTGATCTTATAAGACAGTTTGCTATTTCTAATACTTTTTCCTTGTGAAGTATGTCTGATTTATTCAGTTTTATGTCTAAGCATTTTCTTCATGTCTTCTTTAACACAATGTCTCTTAATTCCTTCATTTTATCTATTCAGCTTTATCCTTAGTGGCATTGACTTTACGATAAACTTCTTCTTCACTATTATTCTCTCAATAATTTCCTTCTTCTGTTGTGCTCTACGATCTTCTCCTTACTTGGTGATCCTTCTTCTGCACTTCTAATGTTGACTCTGTTCAATGATTCTTCTATGCAGATACTTTTGAGGCTAATTATTACGCTCTTTGAGTAGAGTCTTTGAACTTCCTTAGTCCTTACGATCATAATGTGGACTCTACCGTCTACTTTACAAACTTTTCTGACCTTACGATCTTTGACCATGCTAAACAATCTTCATTTCTTCTTTGCAAGCTATGAGTTCAATCTTCAAGCTTGTTTTCTTTACAATCATTCTTAAGTGTTTGTTCCAGCTTTAATAGCTTTGATTACATAACTCTTCTTCATCTCAGAGTTCTGTATCGTAGAGTTTGCTTACTTTACAATTTCTACATCTTTGTTCCTTTCCCCTACGATATCTGAGTTCTTCTATTTTGCTTCATCCTTCGAGTTGTCCATGTCTACAACCCATTCTATTATATTTTAGATAATACCTTGTATCTAGATTTAACATAACAAATTTGATCCTTAGTGTCATTTTTATGATAATATTCTTTTGAGGACAATACATCGTTTATCTTTTGGATTAACCTAACAAATTTGATCCTTAACTTAATTTATCTTTTCAATATTAGATCATCCCAACGTTCTTGATTTCTAAGTCCTTTGACAATAATTGTTCTTTCTAGGGATTGTACAAAGAGTGTAACAAGTGTTTATAAATCCATACTTGTTCGACCTTACTTTTTCTTTTCTTTTCAAACAACAATGTAGTTATATATATCACAATATTATATAGGTTAAATTAAACATATAAATTCAACAACTATATAACAGAAGAATCATATTAAGTGTTTCATTATTGTTTTGTCATCATTAAATCTAAAAGGGCAAATACATAAATTTGATAACAATCTCCTCTTATTTGATGACGACAAAACAATTAAACACGACAAGATAATAACAGGAACAAAATGCATATCAAAGTGTATAACAAGAACATATAATTTTTTAGTTATTCAATTCAGTCCTTTTACATATAAGATCATAAACATATTACAAGTTTCTCCCATAACCCCCCTAAGTTATATACAGATCTCTTATGTACCTCATCGTCTTCCTTGTTTAATACTGACATTTGGGAGAGCATTTTGGTTTTACCCATTTCAGTTCTCCCCCTTTTTATCAGTAGCAAATAGGGTGATGAGTCTTCATTAGTGCCCTCTGTGGACAAGTATACTAGAAGGACATCAAGGAGGCCTTTGTTGTGAATAGGGATTCTTAGCATGTCACTCGCACAAACAAGTTATTTGTGAGTGTCATCCTTGTGTTCACCCTCTTCTTTTGCTTAAGCTCTCCCTCCTTAGAAGTTCTCACCTCCTCTTCTGTAGATTGCGTTGAATGACAAACTAGTAGAAGAAGATCACTCCTTCCAATGGGTATTTCATGGAGAGAAGGAGTGCGAGCTATGCATGACAGTTATGATGAAAAGATTTTTGACTTTTATGATAGTAAAATCATAAATGTTATATAATACATTATACCAAAATCTTTTCTCCAGGTTATGTCTTAGTTTGTCTATCGTAACAAACGCTTTGAAGCCTCTGATCCTTGTCCTTAAATCTTCTGATTCATCATAGCCTTTTTGTAACTTGAGGATGAAGGCTAATTTTGTAGCAACCCTGAAACCCCATCCTTTACTAATGGCAATTTCGTGTGCAAATATAAACATTTTACCTTTAAAATCATTCATTTGACCATAATATGGTCCATAAATCTGTTTATTTATCTTACCTTCATTACCTGCCTCAGAATCATAACCTTCAATTTCCTTACGCTAGAACTTAAATCATATAAATTGAATTATGACCTAATCTATTACATTTCCAAAATCATATATATATATATATATATAAAACTAATTTAACTTAACTTATTCGGTGAATACAGTCACCCATCATGTCTATCATGCGTACACCTGCTTACATCATACCTGGTCCATATATAATCCTATTTGATTATACCTGTTCCCTACCTGATCCTGTTTACATACATCGATACTACACATGCGAGTTTCATTACATATAGAACTCGACTAACAATAATACAATAACCTTATCCCTTTTTATAACATTTCTCAGGACAATTTACATTCATCGCTATCACTATGGATTTACAAACCATTCATTTCTTATTACTATCATGGTTTATATTTAACTGCTTTACATAAACATTACACAAATAAATGTACAAATTTCTTTCCTGTTTATCCATACATTCACATTCTTTTACCTTTAACTTAATCTGAACCTCCAGCCTTCTTGTACTTTACCTGAAAATGTTAGTTCATAGCAAGGGTGAGCACAAGGCTCAGCAAGTCAATCAGATAATACCTTTCATGCTTGTAGTTTATATTCATGCGTCATGCATCCTTTGTTTTACCATGCTGTGCATAAAAGTCACGTATTGCATTTAACAGTTAACACGTAGTTGCACGGAGTGCACATTTCAAATCTTTAACTATCACATAGTTCACATACACCAATTATTACATTTAAGTCTAAAAAACTTGCCTGATATGCATTTATTTACTTAACCTTTATGTTTTTTTTTATTATCTGTCATAACTGTCTTGTCGGTTTGCTATTCCAAGCTTATCTGTAAACATACAACCTATATATCATTATAGGATCATAAAACTTTACATAATTCCTTTTACTTAAACCATAAATATTATACCATTAGTCTTTATTCATTTCACTTTTGATGTATTATACCCTATATAGGTTAATAATACATCCTAACTCGTTCTTAACCTTTTTCATAAATCATATCATGCTTTGACTTAGCTTTAGGCATGTTATTTATGTCATTCATTAGTTCATTAAACCTTATCACCCTTTACATTGACCATTTTTTTTTTATCTATCTAGGGTTTTACATAGCTTATCTTTATCATTCTCTGTCTAAACGTCACAATTTGGACATTTAAAATTTTTTTTGGGCACTGTTCACTGCGCCCCGGTGCCGAACATCTTGTTGGGGCCAAGATGTTCTCGGCCACACCGCGCCTTAGCGTGCTCTGAACTCGCTGGCCTTGAAATCCTCGCAGCTGTGAACAGTAACTACGCCCCCGCACAATGTTCAATACAAAACACTGCGCCTCGGTGCAGTGCTTCTGAATCAGATTTTTTTTTATTTTTCTGCTACTATGTTGATTTTTAACTTCCTCATCACACATCCAATTAAGTCCAAATTTGGAACAAAACTAGGTCTTACTAACTAGTATTTTACAAATTTTTTACTTGCCTCATTTGACTTCTCAAAATCATTGATACATTAGCCCGTAGGAGGGCGTTCAAACTCGTTTTCAACCTGAAAACCAAATATTACCAACTTTGTGATTTTTGGCCATTTTCTTTAAAAATTCATTCTAACACTTGAAAAAGTTCATATATGTCATCTATGACATGTCTAGACCTTTAAAATAGTCTAACTTTGCACAAGGAGAGATTTGTCTGAAAAAATCCATTTTGAGTCGAAACGATCGATTTTGATTGCTCGAATTGCCTTTTCGTTCAATTTTCCATCCGTTGATTCCCAAATCAATATAAACACATGTAATAAAATAAAACTAAGTTGTTTGACTTCATTTCACCTTTAATTCCTCAAAATTGCAAAAAATCACCTATAAGTTGGACTTTCATTAACTTTTACAAACTTTTAAATTTCAAAACTTAAACTCAACTTGCCATCATAAACCCAATGCAACACTTAGGCTATCACATACACATTTAACAACCTTGTAAGTCGACATTACTTCTATATGCACATTCTAATGCACTTTACAGATTACGATTTGAATCACATGCAAATCATAACCTAGTATTATATTTATTCTCAAACAAATCATGTTTTTACACCATTTATGAACTTAGATTGCTATCTAGCATGAAAGTTCACATGCTTCCTTCATGATCAACCTTTCTAACTAGGTTTTCATCAAAACCACCAACATAAAACACATGATTCTCTATAAATTATGATTTGGAAACATGCATGAATATTATAACACCTTTGTTCTATATCTTCACCACTTAGGGTTTCACATGAAACACACTTTTGACACATAATCTCACATAACCAACACATATATACCAAGATTCATACATGGCTTCACATATTCTTGAATTTAAATACATAAATGCTAAACTTTCAAGGTTTGAACTCTTTATACCTTCTTTTAGTTTCCTTCCTTTATGCAATAAACTCTCTTAAGGTTATAAACTCCACTTTGCTAGCTTGTTCTTCCTTCTCTTGCTCACTTATTGGCAATTTCTTGAGCTCTTAGTAAGAACCCTAGCTTTTCTCTTCTCTTTCTCTCTTTAACTCTTTTGCTAGCCACTTCGAATGATAGAAAGAAATCAGCTAAGTAAGCTTAGCATGCTTAACATATACATACATACATATATAATAACTCAATTTTCAACACTTAACCATTCCTTAGTTAAGTTAACTCATGTCTAGTTAGGGCAATCATGTCATTTCTCTTAAAACTTGAAGGGCAATATAGAGAATTCTCATAAAAAGACGCCAATGTCATTTTCCC
Source organism: Hedera helix (assembly GCA_947179155.2). Taxonomy (NCBI): domain Eukaryota; kingdom Viridiplantae; phylum Streptophyta; class Magnoliopsida; order Apiales; family Araliaceae; genus Hedera; species Hedera helix. Next base: position 20,360,707 of record OX359272.1, on the reverse strand, counting down.
ACTTAACAAGGGTAATATAATCATTGTATAAAAAATCTAGAGAATTAATGTCTCATTAAATCATAACTTATTTATTTTTAATCCAATTCAAGTCATTTTTAATCCAAATTCGTTCATTAGGCTTGAATTTTATTCCTCATCAAATTAATCCATAATTGGTTTATCCCAAAACACTTGTCACACTTGAAAATTGAATTTCATTAATTAATAAATACAATTCACAATAAATTGCCAATTTGCATAACATTCATTCTCAGTTATCTACAAACCCTTTTTGGTTCTACATTTAATCAATTCCAATTTTTGACATCTCAATAAAGTCGAATTGCTCAATTTTGAATAAACCGCTTCCTCGAGAAGTGAACCCCGATCGGATTATCAAAATCCATTCCTTTAATCATATAACTCATAATACATTCATTATGACTTTATGTCCTTTCAGTTAGTTACTTAATACACATAATGCCAATTCTCAACATACATGCAATCTACGTTCCTTTTACTCATTCCTGAAAGTACTACATTATGTATCTATACGTCGTATAAATGATTAACTTCTTTCAATCCATAATTATCAGTTTCTTCATAACTTCAAAACATTCAATGATCATTAACTTTATTATTCCTTTAATTCCTAATATACCAAACAGGTCAAATTGTTCCTTCTTTTCTGTGTATACTCTGTCATGCCTTACCTTGTCATTCTCATACCCTCGCCTCTCCAGACTTATTCATTAAACTCGCTGTTAATATTCATAACTAAAGCATCAATTTCATTATGCTTTCCTCATTTTCTTTATTTTTAACTTTTCTTTCTTTATCAGATCAAATACATACATATTCATACATTTAACCTATCACCTGCTGACACATCATAGTGTCTCCCAATAATTATTTCCGTCCTTTGTCTTTAATCCGTTACATTACCATTCCATCATCGAAATTCATATTTATTGTAATTTCATTATCTGTTACGTCGCTAATGCATTTTACATAGATAACCGATTCTTATACGTTCAATAGACCCTTATTTATACCAAGAGTCCCTCTTTACAAATTCAACCACATAAGTTATTTCTAGCACATTGATTAAATAATAAATTATATTTAATCACTCTTATTATACCTTCTGTCATTCATAAGTAGTTTTAACTGCTAACCTTTACTTAATTAGTCAAGATTCTAATTTAGAAATCTTGTCATAATTCGGGATGTCACAAATTTTGAAAGGTTAGCTTGAACCATTTTTAAGACTTGTTAGAGGTGAAAGCATGTTTTCTGTTCTGATCTGATGACAGAGGGTATTATGTGATTTTCTTTAGATGTCAGAAGATATTTAAAGAAAATTCTTCAAGAAACGTAAACAATCATTACTTTGTTCTTGGCAGATGAAACGGAGATTTGCAAAACAGATTCTTTATGCTTCCAATGACTGTCTTTCACACATGTAAAGTTTCTAGTAAATAGTCAGGTCGTTAATTCGCCTGTAGCAGTTACGTACATAAGTAATTTTAGGAGATTTAACTCATTGTAACTATAGCTCCTGACTTTTTCACTTTTTTTTATATCAGCCATTCATTACCTGAACTGATTGATTTGACTATTCCTTTCAGAAATTTAAAATTTAAAATTTAAACCTAGAAAGATTCGCTGATTATTACCTTTTGTCGGATAAGGATTTAGCCTTTATTTACTTAACGATTGGTAATTACATTACGATCATTTTGTTGGACACTCAAAATCCTTACATTATGATCAGACAATCATACTTATTCTCTTTTACATCTAGTCAGACTAAAGATTAATAAATTGAGTAATGATAATTTTATTACACTTGTTGAGATATTCTGTCAGAATATATCATTATTTGAACACATTATCTTAACACAGACATATGCTTAACTAAAATTTATCTTGAGAATGCTAGACACAATGATGGGTTAATAGACTTAAATCATGATTGCAGTCAACTAGCAGATTTTTATCCTTTGAATTTAATAGCATTTAGCTATTATATATTCAGATTTTGTATCAATTTAATCTTGTTAAATTGTTGACTATAAATTACATTTATTTCTTGGCTATAGTGGTACATCTCATTCATATTAGTAGTTTGATCTGCATTCTTTAAGATTAACATCTGTATAATGATGAATAACTCGTGTTATTCTACGATTTTCTTGGGATAGATCTTTGTATTTAAAGTATCTTATATATAATTTCTAACTTTAGATTTATTATCAATTAGATATGTGAGAAGAGCCAGTTCTATTCTTGTAATGATCATGATCATTACATTTATCATTTTTTATTTCTTGTTTGGCTTTCAATGCAATAACTTTGTGATAGTGGCTACTTTCCAAATCAATCTTCCTATAAATCATTAATGTACTTGGTTTGGCTGATGAATATTATTCATCATAATCAATCAGGGTACAACGTCCACTTATCATACTCATTTCATCTCACTCTGCATTTACTCGTTATACTTTCTTATATAACTTTTTAATAGTGAAATAAGAACTTAAACTTTCCATATAAGCTTGCACTTTTAGTCAAGCATGTAATCTTAAGAATTACATTTCTTTTGCTCATGAACCAGATTTTTAACATCGAGCATTTTTTTTTTCATTTAATCTTTATCTGAACCATATTTTTGTCTGGTCTAAAACATAACTTAGAATTTTGAGTTAGCAAAGCTTGAGAGTGATTTATAAGGATCCTTCAAAGTATAAAAAATAGGAAAGCATTTTTAGACATTCATGTGACCATTTATGAATTTCATAAGGACAGTGAGAGCAAGAAACACCTGAATAACCTTTGATGAATTTCTGGGATAGGAAATCACGGTTTATTTCATTATGCGAAACAACTTGGTCTAGTATCTTGTCGTTGCTCTATCTTCAATTAAATTGAATCTTTTCTTGATGTATGGAGCTAGATCTTTTTGTTTGAACTGAGAACCGACTCTCGGATCTTATAATTCATTTTAAGCACTTGTCTAGCCCTCATCCCTAAGAGTCTCATTGATTTATCTCCTATTTCCTTTAAATATGGAAATGTTCATTATCAACTTAAGAGATTTTTATGTACCAATTGCTTAGACAACCTTGACCTCAATAACTTCCACAATTAACTGATCATACTTTAATTTATCGTTGGATGAAATAGTCTGTTAATTCTTACTATTTCTTAAGGATTTGAAAAGTTAAAGTTAAGGGTGTGTAACCATTCAAAATTTGGTTTTCCTGTCTTTCTAAAGGTTGTGGAATATTATCGTTGAAAGTAGAGTAATTGAGAATCCTCTTTTGAGTAGAGCAGGTGGTGTTGATAGATTTAAGTTTAATGAAATTCTGACATCCTGGTGGTCAGAAATATCCTTCTTGCTTTAAGACTTGTTCTATTCTATGTTGCACCCATTTGTAAGAGGAGTTGTTAGTGCAAAGAGATTAATTATAAGCTCATTTTAGTACTCAGAACTTAATATTCTTAGAAGAGTCAAACTCATTCTTATAATCACTTTTGTTTCTTTGATTATTCAGGGAAATAAATTTGAAATATTTTAACATATAGATGACTGATGAGCAAAAAATTGAACATTGATCTTTCAAAAAGAACTACTTATAGGTGACGATATCTGTGGACACCCAAAATTTTCTTTCTGTTATCTGACCATAGCAGGAGGGCAAAAGTGTTATTATGCATCCCTAAAGCCAAATGGCTGAGACAAGATTTAAGAACAATGTGGCGACTTTTGAGTTGTGGACTATGTAGACAATGGACAATTTAACATCTACGGGAAGATAATTATCAGCATTTTGTCTCATCATTGCGTAGCCCTATGAATGAGCTTTATGGAATGATATGGTACGCTTCCCAATCACTCCCGGATCTAAAGTTATAGGCATTCGAGTCCATAGCGTGAGAAACTGACATCGCAAAACAAGAATCGAGGACGAGGGACCCACTTTATCTGGATATAGGAGTACTTGTGGCATGCCACAGGGGTACCTGCGGCTGGTCCCAAAGCCTATAAATAGGCAATTTTATTTCATTTTGAAGATAGATAGCTCATTTTAGAAAAAGAAAGAGTAATTATAAAGAGAGAGTGTGGGATTTCTAGAGAGAGAAAGTAATAAATACTCCAAATCTAGCAATTTCTTTGTGTAATCTTTGGTTAGATTAGGGTACATTCTTCTAGATCCAAGCTTTCTAAAACTCTTTTGGTCAATTCCAAGGTGAAAAATTCGATCTTTTTGCATTTTTGTAGATACAATGTAGATCTCTTGTGTTCATTACATTTTTTTATATTTAAATTTATTAAAGACTCAATCTTTTTGTAGTATGCATTTAGATCTATTTCAAATCTATCGATTTTGATATACTACTATAGTAAAGATGGATTTTTTTAGCTAATTTATCCATAGATCTATTAGAGATCTATTATTTTCTATATAATAATCTATGAAAGATTTGATTTTTATGTGGTTTAATCCTAGATCTACCATAGATCTATTAGGTTTAATACTTTAAGATATCAAAGTTTTTATTTTTTGAACTAGATCTATTAAGTTAAAGGACTAGGGTTGTCCTAAGAGGATCTTGCACAAATAAAATTTTGTAATTGCCTTCCGATGATATTCGACGGATTATTTTCATGATATTTAACTTATTAAACTCTCTTTTATTGAATATTTTAGAAAAAAGTTGGACTACGAGGTTAACTGTGCTCCCCATCCTAGATTTGTATCTAGTGTTGTAGCTAATCCCAAAGTTTGGTTGGACATGACTCCTTGTAATGGAACGAAACTGAAAGTGAAATTGGGATATATAGTCAATTAGATCCCTATTTGCACAACTGCGTGGATCTAATTGCATTTCAACATCATACTAATTTTATTGATATTTTAATGCTATTATTTTCGGATTTATTATCATTTCATGAATACCTATTATGTGAGCCTAGGAAGGAAGTCGAATCTTGGCAGAGTTTCAATGATGGACGATTTTCACACGTATTGTTGATAAGTTTGTTTCCTTGTAACATGTAATCTTTGAACCTTAAAATGACACGAAAAATTTGAAGGTTGGATTCAAGGCCCCATAATAGTGGAATAGTTATTTTGGCATTTGGGGTTTATTTAGATAGTTTACATGCCCACAAATGACTCCAAACCTATTTGGATTGCATGATTAGTAGTTTACGATCATATAAAAATGGTTTTCAAATAAATGCAAGGAAGATTTTTAAAACTAAATCAAATCAGGGGCTAGATGCATTAAGCAAAAATTGGAAATAAATACGAAATTCGATGTCGATGTAAAAAGGATTCAACAATGATTTTCAAAAATATCATTAAAAATAAGTTCCCCCCCCCCCCCCCCCCCCCAAACATTTAATCTATCACCCTTTTATTTTTTAAACACCACTCAAAAGAGGTTTATTTTTTAATTTAAAAAAACAAACAATAAAATAATCTTTACAACTAGATTTGCTCTTTTTACAACAAAACTTAAGAGGATTTTTCTCCATATTAAAAATCCTTTTTAGCATGCAAAAATTGAAATTCGAATCGATTTTCCAAATTAACACACTTTATAACACTTCGTAAACAAACTTCTTCGATCATTATCATGGGGCATTCTAGGCAAATTTGCTAAACATCATCCATTTAGGCGCGCGCGTGCACATACACACACACACACACACAAAGGGAAATTATCAAAATGCGATAACTGTATTTTTACGGAAGTCGGTGGGTGCCTAACACCTTCCCTTCGCTTAAGCAAACCCCCAACTCTATGAATCTCGGTTGTAGACCAATTAATTGGAGTCACAAATAGGCCATCTTGATTTACGAAAAATATAAAAATTTGGATGAGTTGGTGCATCCATTTCAACTTATACCAACTGACGACTCTGGTTAATTGGCCCATTATTAATTAACCTTTCAAAATTCCGTCGACATTTATGCCGACTTTTCCTAAAAATACCCCTTTAATGAAACAAATAAAAACGCTATAACTAAAAAGGGATACCTTAGGGGAAAGAAACCTAAAAATTTCCCAGCCTCGACAATATCATTTATTGCAAGCATGTTGTATTTATGAACAATCATTAGATTCTATTTTCTTTAGAAGAACTCAGCACCGAGATGAATTGTATTGATAAAAAAAAAGCTTGAATTTACTAATTTTTAAAAAAAAATATGTTTTCATATTTTTTAAAGATTAAAACAGTACAATTACATCATTTAGAATGATGCGCTCTTATGTGTGTGTGACTAGGAATTTATATCCTTGAAGAACATTCTTCGATCTCATATTCTTGCTATTGCCATACTAAATTTAGGATTTAGATTTCACAGAGTATATTTCAATCTTACAATGTTCATCATGTTGATTCGTAGAGTTTATTTTTGACCAACTCAACGATCGTTTGAGATTTTGATCGTAGGATTCACTTTACTCTGTACTTTTCAAACCAGATATTAGTGTGATATGCAAACATTATGTTAGTCCTTTCTAGATTGAAAACACCTAGTTGACATTGTTTCAGAGTTGGTCTTAGAAGTTTATTTTCAGCCTCATATTAAAATGAAGAGAAAGCAAATTCCTAAGATGTTCTCAACTTAGTCAATACTTTTTCTCACTTTAATTTAAGGTTGATAATTGTTGAGTAAGACATTTTGAATAGTGTTATGTGTATGCTAGTAGTCACATATAACACATAAAGTAGTTAAGATGCGTACATTCATTGAGAGAGATGTTAAGTCATACCTTACTGATATCAATTTCTTGATTACCTGTAATATCCAAGAATATTATGAAGCATTATAAATAAAATTTTAATTTAATAATAGGAATTTTTATTCAAAAGATGTTATATACATGAGTTGTAATCAAATATATAAATAAATTGTTTGAAAATAATTTATGGAATGAACAATGTAATTCAGTTTAATTATATAATATTAATTATATAATTTAAATGAGCTATTTAAAATAATTAATGCATAACTATTAATTATTTTAAAATAGTGTTACACTAAAAGTGTTAATTTTGTAAATGGATTAATTTATACTTTAAATAAAAAGAATTTATACATAATTAAAAATGTATAAATGACTAAATTATGATTTTATTACAATACACACACACACACACACACACACACACACACACAGATATATATATATATATATATATATATATATATATATATATATATATATATATATATATATATATATATATATTACACTCCTAGTATGTTGATAATGTATATGTATGTAATGTATATTGGTAATAAGAAAATTGAGTTTTAAGTTAATGGCTTAGTGGAATGCGTGGTGTCAAGCTACAACTTTGAGAGAGTTACACCTAGCATTAATTTAGTGAGTGAGCTGCTTTGTGAATTATTAGTGGGAATTTATAGCAACTTCATCTCAGCCTAAGTCCTTTAGTTTAGTTCATTTCATGCCTAAGTTTAGTAATCTCCTAAGTGTTTATGAGTTTCTAAAAGCCCTCAACCCAATTCTTACCAAAACTCTTCATAAATTATCTCAAAGCTCCACCAAAATTGAAGTATACTAGTAAAAGAGTATTTTTACAAGCTAAGAGTAAAGAAGATATTGAGTAAATCTTCATCAAGGAAGAGGGGTCATTTAGCCATAATCAAGAAGGAATTAAGTTCATTAATCAAACTTCTACAAAAAGGTATAAAACTCTTTTTCCTATTAAATTTATAGAAAATAATTAATTTAATTTTACATTGTTGTGAATCAAGATGGATTCATAAGTTATAAGGAAGATTTAATGAGGAGATTATGTGATAATATGATTAAATTCATATGAAAAGAAGAGTTTTCAAACATGCATGTTAAGTGTTTGTTAAAAAGCTTCAATGAAGCCATTTTATTAAAACTTGAGAATTTATGGTTCATTGATGGAATTTTATATGCATGCATGAGTTTTAAGACAGTTCAAGTTGTATGAGTATTTCAAAATAAGTCTAAAGTGATTTTCAAGGTTCTCTAACATACTAGTTTCAAACCAAAATGTGTGTTGAACGTAGACTTTTGAGCTTTTGGATTTATATATTGAAGAGTTATTTTGGTCAAGTAATAATTTTCTAAAATACTTAGTAGTATCATCTTGGTTGTGTCAAAAACTGAAGGTAATCAGATGTTTATTAAACAAGTTATGAATTTTCAAAGTGGCTAAGAAAATATAAAAATATGGAATTCGGGAATCAGGGGTCACGGTCGGGGCGGACTCAAGTCGACTGGTGTCGTGAGCTCTCTACCATTCCTGGTCGGGGCATACTCCCTAGGCCAAATCCATGGCAGGGGCAGACTGGCTATAGAAATTTTATTTTTATTTTTATTTTATTTTTGCTAAGCAATTAAATGATACAACCCCACATGGAACATGTTGTAAAGTACAAATTAACCTATAAATGTATATTGAGTCTAATTTGGGTTAATAATTAAAGATTTGAATGTAAATCTTAAAACGTATGAAGTTTTGAACAAAAATTATAAAATACATTATGTGTAATGATCTGGTTTATATTACCTAGGTTATACGGCGAGCGATAGAGTTATGAAATAGCGTAAAAAATTATAAGTTATAGTGTAACGACGAATAGATAAGTATTTTAACTATCATTTACATGATTATATTAAACCATGAAGCGTTTATACGATTCATTTTTGAAAAATATTATTCGAATACCAAATTGAGCTATGGTTTAAAAGTTTATTCAAATGTGAACTTTTATTGCAAGTCTATGCTAATTGATTTGGCTAGACACACATTAATTCATGCTTATGAAATCTATATTTTCTTTAAAAGGTAAGTCAAACCAAATTATTTTAATGCAAATTCAAATGATGAAAGCTGAGACGAACAACCCTATAAAGGGAAAAAGTTTATCAGATTTTATAATTTTGGTTAATGCATTGACGTTTAATATGTTTGTGCACAATACATAGTACAAGAGGCTAATCCCCTTGTGTACTATAGAAGACTTTATAGTCATTATAAAAGTTACAAGTTGCAATAGAAATACTTATTAACCTAATGAGTTCAAGGTCTTGTGTGACCCTCAGTAATGTTTTGATTTCAAAATCAAAGAAAAGTTTTGAAAAGATTTATTCAAGATTGTTTCACAGTTATTGTTCAACTATTAAAAGATTTCAATAAAGTTAATTCATATACGAACTGCTTATTTTAAAACTGTTATACTTGCTGGGCAATTTGATTGCTCATTCTTGCATAACTTAACCTTTTTAGTTAAAAACAAGAAGTCCGGAGGGACAGTTTCTAACAAGGGCAAAGAGAAAGTGCGTGAGTAGTTACCATAATAAACTAGTATGCATCCTAGCAATTAAACAAATCAATCATAAAACTAAGCACAAAAGAATATCCAAAACTCATAATATAAATTGGGCAATTAAAATAAATTAGATCTCACAGCGCATAAATTTTGATGGCTTCCGCTAATTTAAACCAAGAACAATAATTTAACTACTCATAATAGAAGAATAATAAAAATCTATGTACAAGAGTATTTTCTAGCAAAAAGTTGTATATTAATTGTATCTCAAGCCCCCTATTTATAGGCAACATAATTCTCCTAGCCCTAATAGGAATTATAATTTTCAAACTCTAATATGATTTAAAATACAAAATAATAAAATAAAAAAATTATATTTATTTTTCCAATTTCAAGTTTACTAAGGACTTATTTAATTCCGTCCTTTAATTTATTGTAACCAAGACCCACAAAAGTTGAAAGCTACTGTATGCTGTTGATTTGATGATGAAATAGGAGGGGGATCTGCAAGTGAAGAATGGAATTGCCCAGCTGCCAGCCACCAGCCATGTGCACATTTTCTTTCTTTTCAGTCGCTACCGCGCATTACGTGCTTGACTTTTAATCTTCCATAGCCGATCGCGCCTTGCGCCTGGTCTAGCTACTTCTTCTCAAGCTCGGAAAGATGTTGTGCTGATGTTACTTCTGATTGATTAGCGCTCATAGCGCGACCATTCTAGATTTCATACTTTTACGATTAGGTCCCTGCACTTGATTTTCTTACAAAATAAAATTAAAAATAATATAAAGATAATAAAAAATATAAAATTACTACAAATAATAAAAATGCATAAAATTAAATAAATTATCCAAAACACTAAAAATACTTAAAAACACACAAATAATTAAGCCTAAAAATACCTAATAAATAGATATAAAATCTACTTATCAAATATCTCCACACTTAACTCTTTGATTGTCCTCAAGCAAAACAAGAATAAAAACTATAAAAATTAAAACTAATAACCAAACAACTTACTCGAGCAACAAATTAATTTGAATGTCAACATTAGTCTCAAAGATTTTAAAAACAATAACTCAAAGAAAATTTCAAAATCAATGCAAAATCTAAAATTTCAACATTTTTGTTAATCTTACTTTACTCAAGACCCTTCATGTGTATGTGTGTCCAAATGTATAGTACTATTTAAAACCCAGATAAGTTTAGGTCATTCATTACCTCATAAAAGATATATAACAAAACTCAATATACTTATTTTTTTATATCACTCTTTGCTAATATAGACAAATATATACTATAAAATCAAAAGGTTTCAAACAATTAGGCACACTAGGATTATTAATATTGTAACAACCCCGAAATTCGACTCACTTTATTCCCTTAATTTTCGTATTTAAGATACATTATCTTCGTATCGTCCGAATTTCGGTCCGTTAATATATCATTCATTACCTAAATCGATCCATTAATTGATTTCAAAATCGTCAATTACCAAATTCTCGGTATAAATTTTTCTTTTTCTTTTTCTCAATCGTATTAAAAATATTTGGATATTTAAAAATCCTTACTTCTCGATCCTAGTCTCTGGATCGCAACCTTAACTTTTCTTTTCTTTCTTATATCATAATGCTTGACATTCATAATTTAATGTTATTTATATCAATACAGAATTCTAGTTTCATAATTCATAATCAGATATATTAGTTTATATCGTAACCATTATATTGAACTATCACAGTTCATAATTTAACACTATTCATCATATCCGGATCCAACATATAGGTACATACAAAACATCACTATATCCTTAACAAATATATCCACATTGGATCATATTATAAACATTTAATAATAACGTTCACAACCTTTTAAGAAAATCCGTCATAATTCGATATTTCTTGAAATTTATATCTTTACCTGCAAAAACGTTTATTAAGCAAGTAATGAGCACAATGGCTCAGCAAGTTCAATAGTTTATGCTTCACGTAGCACATAGCTTATCATGCTTGGTGTGTGTCATACATCATGTGCTTGTGCTTCTATTATAGCAATATATCTCATATATATTCATATCGTTGCACAAAATACACATTATGATCATATTAATCACGTATCACGTAACACATAATTTGTATGCAGTTAAAACAAGAATTACATATCATAACATTCCAACACTTAACATAAAAAGGACTGAAAAACTTGCCTGGCGTCCGGTTATTTAAATTGTTAGCTCAAACCCTTAACTCGATCAACCTATGATCATAAAATAATCAAATAATAATAATTTAACTCCTTATGATATTAATTTAATTAATTAATATCATCTCTAGGCCAATTATTAATTTATATGGCCAATTATATTAACCTCGTTCCTTAAAATATTCGTTTACTTAATATCCAATACCTCTAATACGGACAACCCGGCTCATCGGATAAAATTTAACATATCTGGTTGTCCGGATTTTCATTTAATCATTTTCTAGGTTTTAAACTTAATAAATTAATATTTAAATATTAATCTCCAAAATTTAATATTTTTACAAAAATATTAAATTTAATGCCCAAATATCATTTCTATATTTTTAGTATTTTTCTATAATTTTCTATGATTTTTAAATATTTATTTAATTAAAAACTGATTATGGGGGCATTTTGGTAATTTCTGCGCCCTAGGGACATAACCGGAATTTTCTGGAAAGCCCAGGGGCATTCCCGTAATTTTGGCACTTTCAGGGACAAAATTGGACTTTCCCGGAAAGGTAGGGGGCATATCCGTAATTTTCGCGCGTCAAGGGACATGTTCGGCATTACCGGAAAAGGGCAGGGGCATAATAGTAATTTCATAATGTGATGACGACCGCGTATTGCGCGCGGCTGACCTCACCCCAACCAAACGACGTCGTTTGGCACCCGTTTCCGGAATTTTCTACAAGCATGGCGCGGCCCACCCCCCTCTTCAGCGCAGAAACGACGTCGTTTTATTCCCTTCTCCGCGAAAAATTGGCCGCGCGCAATGCGCGACCCTCTTTTCTTTTTTCTTTTTCTTTTTCTTCTTCTTCCAGCGAGCAACAATGCATCAACCTTTCCATTTTTTAATCCATTTTGCACATAATTTTCCAACATAATTACTCCATAAAACATGAAATTCATATATATAGATCCCAAAAATTATTTGGAATAATTATACTAATTATTTTCTATTTTTCCACAAAATTATTTTATCCTCAAAATACAAAATAAACCAATAAAATTAACTATTTACCTCCTTGAAGCTTGTATTCCTTTCTTGAAAGCACCAACTACTTTCCTTCTCCCTTGGTGGCTATGGAGTTTTCCGGCGGTGGCTTGGTGATGGCGTCGAGTGGAGAAGAAAAAGCATGCAAGGAAATATGTTTTGTTTTCTTTTGTTTATTCTTTTCTTCTTTTCCTCTCCACACGTATATATATATATATACCTTAAGTATATTAGATAGTTTTAATTCTCAATTCCATGTCCACCGCCTTAGCCCATTTTCGGATAAGCCACATAAGATAAAAACATGCAAAAATTCATTATTTTAATATATTATGTCATTATTTCGTGTAATAAATATTTTATAAATTGTATATAAAATATTTATTTTAATTCACTAAAAATCATAATTTGATTTATCAATAATATTAACATCTCTTTTGGGTACATTTCTTGACAAAATTTGTACACGCATAATGCCATGAATGTAATTAAATGAGGTAATTTATACCTCCAAAAATCATAAAATAATTCATAGGACATATAAAAATTATTTTTCATAGTTTTTCACTTCGTTTCTTGCACATCATGTTATATTAACATGTTCACATTTCTGAAATATTATTCTTTATAAACGTCATAATAATTCCATTATTCATAACCATAATTTTTATTAACTTAAAACATTCATTTTTTCTTATTTATTATTCAATTTCTTTAATATTTACATTAACTTCTTTATGTATATAAATTATATAATTTAATATTATATAATTTATATAATTACATTCTCCTTTTAAATAATTTCTTAATTTCCTCTAACTTTATTCCATATAAATACCTTATATAAATTACATAATTATTCTTATATAATTTATATAATTATTATTTTCTTCATACCTTATTTTAATTTCCTTATATAAATTATATAATTTATTATTATATAATTTATATAATTACTTTTCCTTCTCAATTAATTTCTAAATTTCCTCCATAATTCGTAATTAATTTTAAATCAATAATTACAATTTCTACTAACTTCCTCCTTAACTTTTCATAAATTTTTCGGATTAATTTAATTATTAATCCCTTAATTTTCATAATTAATAACATTTATAATTATCAATTAAACATTCACATATATAAATATACATATTTAAATCTTACTTCCCACATTACCATATAATTTCCTTTAAATCTAAATTTTCACATTTTCATAACAATTTAATTGTACAAATTAATGTACATTTATCTGAAATTTCTCTTATTCTTAATAAATTATTTTTAAAACAATTTATTTACTTTTCAATTACTTAATTCAACATACCATTCATCATAATCTCTGTACAGATTTAATTTACTAATTAAATCTTATCTCATACATTAAATCATATAAAATAATAATTAATTTAACAATCTTGATAATTTTATCAATTAAATTCTTATTTAATATTATTAAGAAATTCTGAAAATTCGGATCCTCACAAATATTAATTTTTAAATATTTTTTAATTTTTTTTTTCTTTTAATGGGTGCAGTTTATGCTCCATTATATATATTTTTTCATTTTTTCTCTCACAGTAAGTGCATTTTATGCTCTTTCTCACCAGCGAGTGCGTTTTACGCCTCCTCTCGCTTTTTTCATGTGTTTATGAGTGAGTGTGTTTTACGTTCTATCTCAATCGACCACATAATTTTTTCCTTTTCAATTTAATAATTCTAGAGAAATTACCTAAATCATCTCTTCCAAAGTATATTTTGTTCTATTTCACTTTAAATAATGATCAAATAAGATATAGAGCTTAAAAATATCTTCCATAAGCGTTTAATCATATAAATTTTCTCTTAATTAAAATTAGTTTAAACAAATGGATATAAGTGCATAAAAATTAAGGCTCTCAAACAAAGTAATAACTAATGAGAAATCAAAATTCAGACTAAGCAAAAATTTATTCATTTTTTAAAAGTTATTAAATAAAAATAAATTTTTTTTCTTTGCCTAAAAATCTAATCTAATTAATTCATTGCTCAAGTGACTGAACTTAAAAATTAAAATAAAAATAAAATAGAAACTACCCCATTTTCGTAGGAATACACGATTACACTTAGCATGTGCAAAAAACCTTTAGACCCCAAGGTTACCCCAAGTGGACGAGTTATGTCTCGTGAGGGTTTGCAGTGAATATACCCACAAAATTCAACCATTTAAATATCAACAATTTAATTGTACAATTTTATTGTACCATTACATATAATTATGTTATTCCTCATAAATTATTCTTAAACAATTTATTTACTTTTCAGTTATATTTATTTCAACACAATTTATCACCATCTCTGTACAGATTTAATTTACCAATTAAATCCCATCACACACTTTAAATCACATAAAATGTAGCAATCATAAATAATTTAAACAACCTTGATAATTTTGTTAATTAAATTCTCATTTAATATTATTAAAGGAATCCCGAAAATTCGGATCCTCACATACTTGCTTTATTGTCTCTACACAAATGATTATGAGATCAATCATGCTCTTCGTATGAGCAATGATCATCATCATAATAGCTTCATATCAAGTATAGCTTCATATGAGCAGTAAGTATAACAGGAATGGCCGACTGCGCCATGTGCAGAATTAAAAGATAAGATGCATGACAAGGAGTGACGACGTTTTGGATTTTGGAAGGGTCAGGCGTGGGCTACGCCATATGCACGTTAAGGTGGTTGACAACATAGACGGGACGATTGTAACGCCCCCAAATCTGGGTACCTTGAACCTTGGACTTGGTACGTCACGATACATCGTCTTCATACATGTTCTATAACTAATGCGGAATATATAAACATAAATTGTTTATTTCAGAGTATTCTAAAACATATCCCAAGGTTTCTAACCTTAACTTACATATATACCTTTAGATTCACAAAAAGATTTACACAGTTAACTTACATCAAATAACTAATTAGTTATCATGCATAACACTATAATCTTGTCATTTGCTTCTGTCTCCGTCTTTCCTCGAATAATCGTATTAATTTGAAATTTGTTATCATGATATAGCAAGGGTGAACAACGAATTTTCTCAGCAAGTTTAACTACAATAAAGATATATCATGATTGAAAGAAAGAATAAGCTTTCGAATTTTCAACAATATAATAATTGTGAAAGAGTACGAATCATAATTTCAATAATTGAATGACTGAATCAATTAATGTTGAATGTCAATAATGACCATGGACAAATTTAATTGAACCCTATGGTAATGAAGGTGATCACCCTTTCATACCTGATGAACATATGCAACATGCACTATGTGCGAATCAATAATTTAAGGAGGTGGAATAATTATAAAGAATTAAACCACTAGCATGCTTGAAACATAGCAACTCAAGTTTGAGTTAAGAGGAACTTTCTCAATATAACTTTGAGTAAGGTTAGGGAAACTTGTCTCAGTCGCGAATTACGCTACGCGAATTAAAATATTTCTCTCTTGAAAACCTAATCATTAATAGATTAACTAGTAATTAGTGCTAACTCCAATTAATCTATTTAGCACATAATTGTCACATATTACACGTATGTATCACATAACACAACCAGTATGCTATTTTAATGCCTCTAGGTCGAATAAATTATGTTTCACAATTTATTCGGATTTAACTTAATTACTCACTTAATTATTCAAGAAACAAACATATTATCCAAAAATATGAAATTAACTTATTATTTTTATATCCTCTGGGAATCAGTAACATATTGTTCCTCATACACAGAAAAATTTTCTTTTAATTTTTCAACTTTGTTTACTATTTTTAATTATGCCATTTCTGTCCAAAACGGTAATAATTATTAAAAATTCAATTTTTATCAGAAAAATATGAAACTTGACCGACAGCTTCTTGACACTATATATTACATCCTGTAAAATTTCATAGAGTTTGAAGCTGTATTTTTCAACTTATAACAGTTTCCTTTTTACAAACCAAAAACTTGGTTAAGCTACTACGCACTCGTCCGGAGTCGGAATGAGCTCATTTTTGGACAGGAGCTTCGTTACAACATAAAATTTCAAACTTCAGAATCCTAGAATTTTTAAAACTTGTTTAATGGCCGAAACAGGCTCCTTAAATTTTTGGACAGTAGGTTTTTTAGTGTTTTTGGGCTTTGGACAATTTTACGGAAATAATCATTAAAAATAGACCGTAACTTAGAATTTAGTCAATCTAGTAGGGTTAATTCCGGAACTCGAAAATCTAGGTCCCATCTTGGATGGATTTTTTAAAATGAACTACAGCATGAACACAGAAACTACGCAAAGCCGACTGCAGACAGTCGCCATTTTCAGCTTTGCATAGTTTCGTTCGAAAAATCGTATCGCGCATGTTTTAAATCATTTTGACGCGATACTAACTATGTTTTGTCCATGAGTTGTACCTTTAACACCTTAGGTCATAAAACTGAGTACATCAAGTACGCACAAAAGGTTTTAGAACTCAAAACCGCAAGCATAGTTTAGGATTTTTAAACTCATTCTCATGTTTAAATATTTTTCGTCAAACATTTTGACATCAATCACATATAACCATTTTCATCTAACATGTTTAGGCAAGAAACATGGTTCACTTCATAAACCTAGCATCAAATGGTCCTTAAAATATTTTTGGCATAAATTAACATTAAAATATTTTTAAGCCACATAATGGTATGTACACACATTATACACATATTGTTCACATAATCTCCGTCATAATCACCATCCTTATATCTTCTAGCCCTACATGGCTTCCAATCACACAAAACTCCCAAACCCAACCATGGCATGCATCAATATTTAAACAATAAATAACTAAAACGAAAGTTAGGGTTTGAGAAAACTATTAAACCTTTTTGATCTAGAAGCTCTATTTTTCTCTCTTCCAAAATAGGTGACAAAGTGAGATGACATTCACCAACTCCTCCTTCCTCCTTGTAGCCGAAACCCCTAGTGGGTAATTTTCTTGGTGATTTTGATATTTTGTCTTACAAGCACACAAACTTTCTCACTCTCTCTCTCTTTCTAAAAACTAGGGTTTATCTCCCTCTCTCTCTAAAACTTTCTTGGAAACTTGGAAATGGAGATCAACATGCACATGGAGGAGTGTACTATCTCATGGACTTGAAGGAAACTTTAATTCCTATTAATTCTCTCATCCCAACATTCAAGTTAACTACTTTGGAAATCTTTTTTAATTCCACCAATGGGATTGCAAGGAGCATGCCACATGACCTCTCTCTCTCTCTCTCATTCTCCCACCGGCACCTCCCTCTCTTTCTCTCAAATTATTATTTTAATTACCTTTATTTTATGAGCTAATGCAACATGGAATTAAAAAGTTATTAAATCCCATTAGTGCTCTAATTTCAACACCACAATTAATTAGTTTGGAATCTCATTTAACATCCACCAATAAGATGCTAGCAAGTGGGGCACATGGACTTGAAAAAGATTTAATTTCATTTAATGGACTTGAAGAATTATCAAATCTCATTTAATCTCTCCATCCAATGCCCAAATTAAATTGATTTGGAAAATAACTTGGCATCCACCAATTAGAGGCTACCAAGTGGCAACATGTGAGCCTCATGGACTTGAAAAGGATTTAATTCCATTTAATGGACTTGAAAGCTAAACTAATTCTATTTAAATCTCTACTTTCAAAATGGATGTCTAACTTTTAATTAACTCAATTCAATTGTTCCTTCATTTCCACCAATAAGATTGCATGGACTTTAAACTTTATCAATTCCTCTTTAATCTCTCATTCCATCATGAACTTGAAAAATTATCAATTTCCCTTTAATCTCTCATGGACTTGAAAAATTATCAATTCCTCTTTAATCTCTCATTCCAAAATGGACTTGAAAAATTATCAATTCCCCTTTAATCTCTCATTCCAACACGGACTTGAAAAATTATCAATTCATCTTTAATCTCTCATTCCAACACGGACTTGAAAAATTATCAATTCCCCTTTAATCTCTCATTCCAACATGGACTTGAAAATTATCAATTCCTCTTTAATCTCTCATTCCTTCCTTATCCATTAAGTTTGATAATTCAAAGCTCTACCAAGTCAAAATTCAACAACACATATAAGTCACATGGCTCCCTCTTTTCCTTCCACATGCATAGCCGGCCACTTCTACGTCCTTAACCATTGAATTAATTATTAATTAACCAACAAAATATCTACCTCATGCATATCCTTTTCATTAATTATTTTGAAATCTTTTTGGATTCCCCCAATCACATTACGCCACTAAAAAAGAAACACATGGATCATTTCTCCATCACACATTCGACCATGCCATCTCCATAAATATACAATACTTTTGCTTTCCACTTAATTACCAAATTGGCCTTATCATTGACCACTAGTTGACTTCATTTAAAATACAAAAAAAATCACTTAATAAGCCACTAGAAATAAATCCAACTAGTCTTAAATTAATTACACAATGAATTATAATAACTCTTCACGAGCCAACTTGCAATTTAATGCTTAAGGTAGCTAGCTTAAATAACTAGTCTCACAATAATAATTCATTTCACTTAACTCAATTATTTAATCCAATTAGACTTGTCATATTCAAGTATTACTTGAATATTTACTTAACTCATCAATTTCTTGATATTAAAATTCCATGGTCAGTCCATTTATATATTCATTACTTGGACTTCTCTTTAATTAAATAAAAATTTCAATCAAATAATTCACATAGTCACATAATAATTCAATTAAATACACTAGGGTTCATTCTATTGGAAATAAATTCTTAATTTAATTTACAATAGGCTAATAATATTTGCGGTTATTACAACGACAGCGTTTTTGGCAGTAGAACATTGAAGAACAGTTTACGCCATGGGCGGATGGATTCAGTTTGAAAAATAAAAAAATGCGTGGAGCAGGCTGCGACTTCTTGCTTTTTTTTTCGTGTGGGTCCCGCCCACTTTTTGCCTTTTTCCTTTTTGCAATCCAAGTGTTCCAGCAAATAAATTAAGTAATCCGTAGCAATTTTGGAATATAAAAATAAATAAGAATTTTATATTTATTTTATTTTGTATTTTAAATACTATTAGGATTGGAAAATTATAATTCTTATTAGGGTTAAGAGAATTATGTAGCCTATAAATAGAGGGCTTGAGATACAATTGATACACAGCCTTTTGCTAAAAAATACTCTTGTAAATAGATTTTTCATTTTTTTTTTATTATGAGTAGTTAAATTATTTTTCTTAGTTTAAGTGATTGAAGCTATCAAGATTTATACACTGTTAGATATAATTTGTTTTAATTGCTCAATTTATATTTTGAGTATTTCATATTTTTCTGTGTTAAATTTTATGATTGATTCATTTAATTGCTAGGAGCGCTACTAGTTTATTATTCACATTAATCTACTACTATTTGTGAAGCAACTAAGTTTAATAATTGTTTTGCAGATCAAAAGATTATTAAATCTTAGGAAGAATCTTCATCTAAATTAAATGCAAACGCGTGGCTTCTCTAATTCTTAAAGCTGCTATTAAATTAAATCTTTAGCAAGTGTCGGAGGTTGTTTAGTAGTAAGGGTATTTAGACCAAGTGATATTACTTAACTATAATTAAGGAGAGATGAGAAAAATTATTTCACACACGTGTAGTTATTCCTACGATGAATGTTCAAGATATGAATTGAGTTGTTCTTCCATCAATGATCAATAGTAAACTTTTGATGGTGTATGTTAATTTAAAATAAGGATTTTTCTTCTTATTTATTTCATTAAATTACTTACATATTTATTTTAGTTAATTTTATTTAAATTATTTCTTTAATTAAACCCCCCCCCCAATTTTGATTTACAAAACATAAAATTAAATTAATCATTCTCTATAGGATTGACTCTTACTTGTACTACTACATTAATTATTTTCCAAAATAAGATTTTACTTTTGGGTGCCTGCGACAGCACACCAATATGAATAAAGAAAATATCTTTGTATAATTAAATTTTTATTAATAAATTAATAAGTTTACAAAATACATTTTACATCATATCAAATATGATTGGCTTGTGTGGATACTACTTTCAATTATCTGAGTTAGCAAAAGAATACAAACTATTTATAGGATAAAAATAATCAAGCCTAGTATTTTACTTCAGAATTATTATACCCATAAGGAATTCTGTGACACCCCAGGATTTTATAAGAATTTTAAATAAAGATTTTGATTAATTTAGTAAAGGTTATCAGATAAAACCTAGTTTGAATGACATAATGTATTAAGGAATGATTAAATATGAACTATTAGGTGATCAACGTGCTAGCAATGACCTATGTGGTTGATTGAATATGTGTATATGTATATTTGATATGATAAGGAAAGAAAAGTCGAAAATAGAGGAAATAAAGAAAAAATGAGGAAAACCTATGCAAATTAAGCTTAAGTTATAAAAGTTAATAGCTAGCGTAATGAAGAAGCCTGGTGAGACGAGGATATGGAAATTGTCAGGTAAGGTAAGTCTGTATGTGCAATGAAGAAGGAACCGTATGACCTAATCGGTCTATTAAAGATTAAAGGAATGATACTATTAACGATCGTTGATTGTTTAGAATTTATCAAGAAATCGATATTATTGATTGAAATAAGGTATGTAGTTATATGGCGCATAAATATGAAGGTAATACTCTAAAAAATGAGTAAAAGGAATGTTATATGCAAATATGTTGCAATTTGGCATTATGAGTATTAATCAAATGAACAAAAGGACGTAAGAGTCGTAAAACGTCAAGATGAATTTAAATGGTTAAATGATTTGTAATTTGTTTAAGGATTTAAAGATTTGTAATTTGTTTAAGGATGGAAATAAGTAAAGTTGATAAAGTGCTATCAATATGTAATTTTGGCCATTTTGTGTAATTGGTGATCAAATGAGGCCAAAAAGCTAAGTTTGATATTAATATATGTGTTTGAAATGATTTGGAAGTCATCCGGTTCGTATGGCGACACTTGTGAAATTTAAACGTTTTAAAACGTTCGTCGACGTCCAAAACGAACCATTTAGAAAAATGGAGTCAAATGAAAAGTTATAAACGTTTTGAAGGCTCGTACAAGTTATATATGTGTTATGTGTGTTAAATGAAGTGTTTGAAGTAAGTTGTGCCAATAAGTAGTTAAGGATTGAAAGTGAGTTTAAGCTTTTTGAAATGAAAAGTTTTGAAATTTGATGAAAATGCAACCTAAAGTGTGATTTTTGGCAATTTTGTTGAATTAAAGGTGAAATGAAGCCAAATGACTTAGTTTTTTGTTAATACACGTGTTAGGGTTGGTTTGGTAATCAACGGTTAGTAAATTGAATGAAAATGAGTTTTGAACGATCGAAATCGATCGTTTCGACTCGAAACGGACTTTTAGGGACAAAACCCGCCTCGGGTATAATTTAGTGGTTTGAAAAGCTTAGACATATCATATATGACCTATGTGAACTATGTCAAGTGTTAGAATGGAGTTTTAAAGCATATGACCAAAAATCATAAAGTTGGAAAAGTTGAGTTTAAAAGTCAAAATTTTTCTAAGTGTTGGAAATGTTTTGAACAGCCCTTCTAGGGGCTAATGTATCAATGATTTTAAAGAGACAAATGAGGCAAGTAGGTCTAGATGTGGTTCAAATTTGAGCTTATTTGGATGTAAGATGAAGGAGTTAAAAATCGGCAAAGATAGTGCAAAAATTAGAATTTTATTCCTGAACACTACGCCACGACGAAGTGTTTTGTACTAAACATTACGTTGGGGGCCAAATGTACTATTCATAGCTGAGCCAATTTCGCGTCCAGCGAGCTCTGGCGGCATCGGGGCGAAGTTTCTCTGTTTTTAAAAAAAAATTAAGCTTCCAAAAAGCTATATTTTGATATGGAATGGTAATGATAGGTTATGTAAGCCTTAAATAGATAAAGAATGACCAAAATAAAGGGTGTTAAAGCATAATGGGATAATGAATGACATATTATAACATGTCCAAAGCTAAGCCAAATCATGCTAAGGGTTATGTAAAAGGTCGGAAGCAAGCTAGGATGTATTATTAACCTACATAAGGTATAATACATCATATGTGAAATGATTAGAGACGAATGGTTAAGTAATTATGGATTAAGTTTGAAAAGCGATATTGAGTTTATGATCTTATAATGATGCATATAGTGCAATATTTACAGATGACGCTCGAAGTAGTAAACCAACGTAATGAAGGATAGGAAGGCCAAGCGAAGCGGTTAAGGTTATGTATAATAAAAGCTAATAAGGCAAGTTTTTCAGACTTAAGTGTACTAATTGTACTACGTGAACTATGTGATAGTGGAAATGGGCACTTCGTGCCATTACGTTTTCTAACTGTTAAATGCAATATGTGATATTAACCATATCATGATAAGTAAAAGATGCATGACGCATTGATATAAACTGTAAGCATGTAAGGTGTGAATTGAATTACTTGCTGAGCTTTATGCTCACTCTTGCTATTAACTAACATTTGAGGTAAAGAATAAGAAGGCCGGAGGTTCCGGTGCAACTAAGGTAAAGAATGTGAATACGTGGAGAAGCATGAAAGAAATTGTTATATATAATGTGTAAAGCTCATGTAAGGTAGTAAATATTAAACCTAGATGGTAGGAAGGGAAATATGGTTTGTAAATCAATATTGCTAAATGTGTATGTATGTATTGTTTAAAGTGAGGATGTAATGGGGAAATATGATTGCATTATCGTTATAATCCGACTATGTATATATTAGAACTCGCATATATGGTACAGATGTATGAAACCGGATATGGATGATATAGATGTATGAAATCAGGTGTATGTGCACAGGATCAGGTATAGAAACAGGTATGATGTAACAGGACCATATATGGACATAATAATGGTGAATTTTATTTACAGGTTATGAAATCATGAATATATACATGATTACGAAATGAAATAGACTCGGTTGAAATTAATAAGTGTCGACCTAAATGCTAATGAATGTTAAGTGAGCGTTGCGATCCTGAGACAGGTAAGGAATGAAAGAAAATATATATATATATATATATATATATATAGACCGCGTTATGGTCAACTCAATGCTTTTAAATGTTAAAGGTTAAGTTTTAACGAACTAGATCGTTGTGAAAGTGTTTTATGATCATAAGAATGGATTTAAAGTTAATGATTATGTAATCCAGATATAAATGGATAGAATTAAGAAAGGTGGGGATCTTGGGGCGTCACAAATTCAGTATCAACCTCAAATGTACGAAGTCTCTCAACAACCTCCATCGCAACGAGAGGAAAAGTCAAAGTTAGAGGAGATTCTTACCAATTATATATAGCATAATGAAAGAAGACGACGAGAAGAGGATGGATCTAGATTAGAGAAGCTTCTTACAAAATTTTTAGAGTAATATGAGACAGAGATGAAAAGTCAAGAAGCATCAATTCGGAACCTTGAAAACCAGTTGGGGCAACTTGTCAATGCTGTCAACAATCATCCACAAGGGACTTTACCTAGCGATTCAAAGAGTAATCTTAATAGTGAAGGTAAAGAGTATTGTGAAAATACATTTAGCAGTGACAATGAGTTATATGAGGTAGACAGATGAAGGCATAAAAGGTCATATCCTGATGGGGAAAAAGATTGTGATGATGGAAATAAAAGGAGCAAGGTTGAGGTTAAGAAAAAGGAAGATGAGGGAGATCAAGCCTTGGAGTTGAATGGTGTTAAACAGACTTCGAAGGTACCACCTGTGTCGTTTACGAATCAATCTCAGATTTTCGAGGAATACTATCAAGTTTATGTAGTTGAAGGCAACATAACCAATTTGGATGAAGATAAGTTTGGGGGTGGTCTTCAATCTTTCAAGAATGTCGAGGAGTTCAAAGAAAAGATAAAGATGAGGAATGGAATGACAATTTTTGCAATCGAACCTAATTGAAGAAAGGAAAGTAGTCAGACTAAAACTTTAAAACAAGCACTTATTGAAAGGCAATCCAAGTTTTAGTTTTAGTTTTAATTTTTATTTTTAGTAGATTTCTTAGTAGTAAAATTTAGATTATTTAGTTATTTGTTTTGATATATTTTTTATTTTTTTTTTCCAGATTTTTTATACCAATATATTCCAAACTTAGCAGATAAAGAGGAAAATACTACATCTTAAAGGGAGTCTTATGTTCTTAATTTTTATTTTATTTTATACATTAAGGACAATGTGTGTTTTAAGTTTTGGGGGCGTGGGTAAATTTTAAATTTTTAAAAAAAATAATAATAAAAAAGCTCTAGTTTTTTTATTTTAAATTTTATAGGTATATTCACTGCAAACCCTTACGAGAAATAACTCGTCCACTTGGGATAACTTTGGGTTTAAAGACTTGGTACATATGCTAAGTGCAATCGTGTTTCTTACGAAAATGGGGTAGTTTTGTTTTAACAATGAGTCACTTGAGTAATGAGTTAATTGAATTAAAATTATATGAAAGTAGTATGCCCTCAAGCTAATCATATTTGATGTGATAAACATACACTTTGTAATCTTATTCAATTTATTAATAACAGTATCAAGGCATTTCTTTATGCATAATTAATCTGCTAAATTAATTATATGAATAAACCCATAGTTTTTTATCAATGCATTTAGAATCATAATATTGATTATGCTAATGAGATCTAAATTCAAGATAACTCAAAACTAAAATGTTCCTAATTGTGGGGTCCCTAAAATGGGGATTAATGAATCCGAATAGATTAGTACATACTACGCTTGCTATTATGAAGAGGATAATTGATCTCATAATCATTTGCGTAGAAACACTAAAGAAAGTATGTAAGTGCTTATTAGAGAATAAGTTCACTAAACGTGACTCGCTCAAGGAACACCTAATGGAGTTTTATTTGTCTGTTAATTGGAGTTTCTTTTGTGATAGTAGTACAAGTGATCCTTAGACTTGAGATCATCATAGTACATTGTGTATGATGAGTTATACTTTGGCATATTCCTTAAGACCTTTAGGGTATATATCAAATGGTTTAATTGAGAATAATAAGTTATGCATAGAGGTAGGTAAATGGTCAACAAATAATTTACTACTTCCAGTAAAGGGAAAAAATGTCATATTTAATTCGATAAATGACAACTCAAAAATTATTGGCCAATATAGAATGAAAACTAAAAATTAGTTTCTAATTTACATTAGAGTTGTACATTTGAGAATTAAAATACATATGATCAAATAAGACTTGCCAGAAATCACATGTTTTATATTTGATTAAGACATTGCATGGTAGAATGATTGAATTGTATGGTAACTATTCACAAAATAGTTATTTTTGTGATTAAATGTTAAAATCTATATTATCTGAGAAGTCGTTGATCGCTAAAGAGGCTTACCTTATTGTAAGAATAAATATTATTTATTAATAAATTAAATGGTTTAATTTTTTTTATATAAGATTAGAATGGTTCTAATTAATTTATTCTATAACTGGTTTAATATGAAGAACCTAAAATGTCACACCGTAAGAGAGTAATATTTATTTTAGATGTGAATGACATAATCGTAAGATGAGCCTTATTATTATTATTATTATTATTATTATTATTATTATTATTATTGTTATTATTTAGTTCTTAGATGGTTTAGGAATTAATTAATAAATAATAGTATTATTATAAATAATTAAGTTCCTAAATGATTTACGAATTCTAATTAATTAAGTTAGTTCCTAATTAGATTGACAATTAAATTAAGACCATAATCCTTAATAGTTTAGGAGGGATGT
The DNA here is from genome assembly GCA_947179155.2 of Hedera helix. Taxonomy (NCBI): domain Eukaryota; kingdom Viridiplantae; phylum Streptophyta; class Magnoliopsida; order Apiales; family Araliaceae; genus Hedera; species Hedera helix. Next base: position 20,334,285 of record OX359272.1, on the reverse strand, counting down.
CTATATCTATAAATAAGAAGAGTCTTATTATGGATTAAGGTTACACAGTCTTTCACAAGATTTTGATAGAGTACTTAATAATTCTCTACATTTAAGGAGGTAGAAATAGAGAGAGAATTAGGACTTACAACACATGGTTTGGAAAAGTAAAATTCTACTTTTTTAATTCATAGATCTCTTGGTGGATCACCTCTAGAGGCTTCACACTTGGGGAGCTAACATTGATTCATGGAATCTAATTGGTGAATTTGAGGAAGAACACGAAGGATTATAAGAAGTTGAACTTGTACATCTGAAAGCTTGGTTCTACAAAGGTAGAATTTTTTTATCATTCCTCAATTAATAATAGTTACATAAGAAAAATTATGGTTATTAGTTTGTAAAAAAAAAAATTTAAATCAAATTTTTCTTGCTTCCGTTGCGTTTGTATAATTTGATTATATGTATGTCATGTTTTTGCAAACCAACAGTGACATCAAGAGCCAAACTTATGCGAATTATTAATTGTTTAGATTTCGTATATGTATGGGTATGTGTTTAGAACAATTTATTAGGCATAATTTGTTGTGTAGAAACATGGGTATTGAAAATCAATTTCAAAAATCATGTTTTGGAAAAAGTAAAATAAAAAATTTAAAAGTTTACTTGCTGCTACAGTGACAGATGCCGCAGCGCCCAATCCTAGTTTTTTCTAGAGCGCCACAACTATGAAAATTACAGAATTGCCCCTCGAGCGCTGCAGCGCCTAGTTTTAGTATATTTTGGGGGGCCGTAGTACCGACCCTATCCAATGGCAGTTTCGTAATTATGAAGGGGCTATGGTAGTTTCGTAAATTCTTGTAACTTCAGAATTTCAATGCCATTTTTTTAATTTGAGCAGATTTTTAAAATTCAAAAATTAAAGGTTTATTTTGGGTGATTTTAAAAATCCAAAAAATACAAAAATATAATAAAAACAAATAGTTTGTTTTTAAATAATTTTATAACTAAAATAAAAGGTTTATTTTAAATATAAAATTAGATTTCATGCAACTTTAATTGTCTATTAAATGATATATATATATATATATATATATATATATATATATATATATATATATATATATATATATATATATATATATATAACGTTTTAATTAATTTATGAGATAAATATTATTTATTGATATATATGATAATAAATGAGATTGATTATGGAATATTGACCAATGTGTGATTGGATTTATTTTATATGGATGCCTGAATAAATGAGTTTAATAAATGTGGTCTGTGTAACTCGTCTTTTACTAATTTTTCTGATGTAAATTTTATCTCACTCCTATATACTTCTCCTTGACTCCTGATCAATGTTTCTAGTTGTGGGAATGTGATTGAATTGTGAATCATAGTGGATTCGAAGTATAAGAAATGATTATAAGAATGGAGTTGTAAAGATATATATATATATTCGATAATGTTGTAAATATTATAATTAAATAATGAAGTTAAAATTTTGAAGTGTGACACATATTTTGGGACAAGCAAATTATGTTTTATTTGATCTAGAAATTTAATTTTTGGCCAAGTGCACTTGAACAAATCAAAAAGGAACAAAAATGAGTTGGTAAGGTATAAAATTGTCTAGGATTTTTGAAAATTTTCCAAAGTACCCTTGATAACTTAAATAATGACCTTGGTGTCCTAATTAATGTGAATTGTCTATTGTACCATTAAATATGAACCTATTCAGATCGAGAAAGACTTAACTTATGAGGAAATTCCTGTTCAAATTATTGACAAGAATGAGCAAATTTTAAGAAATAAAGTAATACCTTTTGTAAAGGTAGTCTGAAGAAACCACAATGCCGTGGAAGCAACGTGGGAGCTAGAAGACAAAATAAAAAAGAATTATCTGAATCTATTTGTGAAACCTTATAATAGTGATTCTAGGGACGAAATCCTTATAAGGAGGGAAGAATGTAATGATATGTAAATTCAAAAATGTTGTAAATATTATAATTAAATAATGAAGATAAAATTTTGAAGTGTGACACATGTTTTAGGACAAGCAAATTATGTTTTATTTGATCTAGAAATTTAATTTTTGGCCAAGTGCACATGAACAAATAAAAAAGGAACAAAAATGAGTTAGTAAGGTATAAAACTGTCTAGGATTTTTGAAAATTGTCCAAAGTACCCTTGACAACTTAAATAATGACCTTGGTGTCCTAATTAATGTGAATTGTCCATTGTACTATGAAATATTGAGGTGAATTGGCTTGATTACCCTTAACCATCCATGGTTAGCTTAACTAAAGGAGAGTTTAGTATTGGAAAAATACATACAACTTATGTATGTATATATTTTTCAAGTATAAGCTAGTTATCACACATCTCTTTTTCATTTTCATCTCCAAAGTTGGCTAAATGTGAGAGTTTCATAGCGAGAAAGAAGAAGAAGCTAGGGTTTGTGTAGAAAGCTTGAGAGATTTCAAAAAAAAGTGAGCAAGAGAAGTAAAACTAGTAATCAAAGTAGATCATCCATCCTTAAGAAGCTTCATAGGAACAAAAATAAGACCCCAAAGAAGGTTTAAAAATATTCTCGCCTAAAAACTCTTCATATATGTGTTTAAATGTAAGATTATGGGTAGCCATGCATGTATTTATGGCTAAAACTAGGATTTATGTGAGTTATGCGCTACATGAGTGATTCATGGGAAAACCCTAAGCATTATAGTGGTATTACAAAGGTGGTAGGTGTATGGATGCATGTATTCATGGCTAGAAAACATAATTGGAAGAGGATCATATACTAAGTGTTGATAATTTTGGTAAAACCCTAAATTATAGGGATGAACATGTTAACAACATGTATGATTTCTTGCTAGATGGCATAATATGTTCTTTAATGGAAGAAAAATATAACTTATATGTGAAAATATAACATTAGGCTATGTTACGCATATAAACCAAATCAAAGTTGGTAGTCATTTGGTATTTATGGCAATAAAAGTGAATTTTAGACATTTAAAAATGTTCGTTGGCACCTAAAATGGAGTTTTTGTAAAAATAGGGATATTTGGAAACTTTTAATGTCTTTGAAGGCTTAGGCAAGTCATATATATGTCCTGTATGATAAATCATGTGTTGGAATCAAGTTTCGTAAAAAGGGGCAACAAATAACATGAAAATTGGAATGAATTTTTTTCCTGAAAAATTGATTATGTAGCATTGCGCCAGGGCACAGTATGACTGAGAAGACTTCGCTGGGGGAGACATCGATAGCTGCTGGGGCATAGTGCAACTAAGAGGATCTTGTGGCCAGCGAAGTGTTCAGAACAAAACACTATGCCGGGGCAAGATGTCCTGATTTTTGAATTTTTTTTTATTTTAATCCAAAAGAAGATGTTTTAATATTATATGATAGAGACATATATTGTAAACCATAAATTGATAAAAAAAAATGATCAATGTGGTAGGTATTAAGATATAAATGAATGACGTGTTATGTGTTAAGGTACATGTAAAGGTAAATGGTAACTTATATGTCAAGGTAAAACATGTAAATATATATAACTAATGCATGGACCAACATTATGGTTGTGTAGGACATAAACGGGATAAGTTATTAACGGTAAAGGTAAACGAGGACAAAGATACGTGTTCTATTCGAACTCTCTTTTGTAGTTCCTTGGACAGTTATATACGTTATGTATCCTTGTAAGATCTTTTGAAGTTCATTCATTATTGAACTGATTTGAGAAAGATCGATGTCAATCTTGATCTGGCTAGACATACGTGATAGTTCATTTCGGATTCAGATATTCATTGTTATATCCTCCAGTCCAGTTTGTTGTGGTGCAGAATCTATGGAAATACTATAACAAAACAACCCTGATATAAAAGGGGATAAAAGTAAAGAGGGACATTAAGTCATATGGCGTGGTTGTGTCTTAGATCTTTATATTGTGCATAATATAAAGTACGATAGGCTAATCACCTAGAGAACACATTTGAAAAGAAATGCAATCTTATGACTGAATTGGGCAGTATCAGTCTTTTTGATTGGTATTGTTCTTAATGAGTTCTTGGTCTTGTGACTTTACAACTCGAAAAGTTAATGTTTCAAATCAATTGTACAACAGTTTATGTTATGTTTTCAAGTTTCTTCACATAACTGTTTAATGGTTTAACCTCATTGTACAAGTTTTCTTTCATTACTTTGAAATATCATGTCATAAGTTGTTTATGTACTTGCTGAGATAGTTTATGTTTATTCTTGCTTTAACGTGATATGTCAGCTAAACTCGAACAGGTAGAGGGGCCAGGAACAGATAAAGGGAAGGGAAAGGCTAGCAAGCAATAATTGTGTAGTATAGAACTATTGTAAATGTAATATTTTTATAATATGTCAGATTGTAGATATTTTGTAATGTATAAAGGTCTATAAACCTAGGATAGTTATATAATATTGTAAATTAATTTACATTATTCAGAAATAAATGGATGTGAATGAAGGGTAGAATAGTATCGTGAGCACTGAACTCGTGGTTCAAGGAACCCAGAATTGGGGGCATCACAGGTTGGTATCAGAGCTGATAGGTTATAAGCCTTAGGTGGGGAAAACCTTAGGAATATGACCATAAGGAAAATAGTGAAACTTATTGAAAGTCTTAGTAGACAAATTGTGGAAATTGTAAAGTTAAAAAAAATCATATTATGTGCTATGTATTATGTGTAATAGAGATAAGTTAATTGCATTGACCTAAATAATTGTTAATGTGATTTTGTAGTATGCCAGAGATTAAAGAATTCAGTTGGGAAGTAGAGAAAGTATGGCGTGATATTTGTAATGATATGAAATTTAGCAATATTGTAAATATTATAATTAATTAATGAAAATAAAATTTTGAAGTGTGACAAATGTTTTGGGACAAGCAAGTTACGAGATATGTTACGCTAGAATAATTTTTAAAGCAAATGAAATTAAAATTGAATCAAATTGGACTTCAATTAGATTAAAAATGAATTAAAAAGGATTTATTAGAAAATAAAAACTCTAGATTTTGTGAGAAAAGACTATGATACCCTTGACAAGTTATGAAATGACTTTGGTATCCTAGAAGTGTGTAATGTCCAAATTATCATTACATGGTAATATGAAATGACTTAAATGACCTTGACAACTTAAGGAATGACATTTGTGTCGTAAGATGGTTTAATGACCATTATGTCCATATTTGGTGATATGAAATGACTTAAATACCCTTGTCAACTTAAGATATGGCTATGGTATCCTAGATTGGCTTAATGACTATTCTATCCTTATTTATCATTGTGAAATGCCATGAGAGTCCCTAAAAATGCATGGCTTAATGTAACCCAAGTGAGTTAAGCTCTAGCAAAATATATACAACTTGTATATGTATATATTTTGCAAGTATCAAGTTAAGCCATCTTTATCTCATATTATCTCTAAGTTGCTCAAACGTGAGAGTTCCAAGAGAGAAAAAGAGAAAAGACTAGGGTTGCTAGAGAAATTGTTAGATTACAAAGAAAGAGTGCAAGAGAAGTGAAAGCAAGCCACCAAAGTGGATCATCAAGCTCTTAGGAGGTTTATTGCAAAGAGAAAGAAAGCTATAAGAAGGTATAAATGTGTTCAAGCTATATAACTTTGTGTTTATGTGATTAAATCCAAGTTTTAGTGTAGTAATGCATGTATCTTTGGATATATGTAAGATTTATGTGTGTTTATGTGCTATATGTGTGATTTACGAAGGAACCCTAAGTTCAAAGTGTGGTTTTGTAAAGGTGGTGCACTATTCATGCATGTATTCAAAGCTAGAAGTCATGATTTAAGGAAGATCGAGTGTTATATGTTGATGGAAGTAGTAAAAACCTAGAGTGAGGTGATGATCATTTAAGAACCATGTGTATTTCCATGCTAGAAAACATTATAAGTTCATTAATGGTTGAGAAATATGACTTGCGAAGAAAAAGTTACAATATTAGGCTATACTTTGCATGTAAACCAAATCATAATATGTAAAGTGTTTTGGGAAGTACATATAGAAGTGATATGGACTTACAAAGTGGATATATGAACATATATTAAGATATATGAAGTGTTGAGTTGAGAATTCAAAGAAGGGTCATATGTTGAGTTTTAAAAATTTGGCAAAAATCCCACCAAAGGGTGATTTTTGGCCATTTCATGTAAATGCAGGTTAAATCAAGTCAAATAGCTAAGTTTTATGAAAATACACGTGTTAGGGTCGATTTAGAAGTCATTTGGTGTTTATGGCGACAAATGTGAGTTTTAAACGTTTAAAAACATCCGTCGACTCCTAAAATGGAGTTTTTGGAAAAGTAAAGTCATTTGGAAACTTTTAACGCTTTTGATGGCCTAGACAAGTCTTATATGTGTTATATGTGCTAAATTAAGTGTTAGAATCAAGTTTTGTAGAAATGGGCCAAAAATAGCATGTAAAGGGAAATAATAGTTTTTATGTCAAAGTAAAGCATGTACCTAATGCATGGACTGCATTATGATTGTGTAGGTCATAAACGAGATAATATATTAACCGTAAGCGTAAAAGAGGACAAAGGCAAGTTTTCTATTCGAACTCCCATTTGTAGTTCATTGAGTAGTTATATGCGTTATGCATTCATGCATATCATTTGAAACTCGTTCTTTACGGAATTATTTTGAGTAAGGTCTATGCCATCCTTGATTTGGCTAGACATATGTGATGATTCATGTGATTCAGATGTTTATTGTTATGTTCTCCAATCCATATTGTTATGGTGCGGAATCTACGAAATGCTGTAATAGAACAACCTAAATAAAAGGGGGTAAAGGTAAAAGAAAATATGATTATTATGGCGTGGTTGCGTCGTTGGATGTTTATGTTGTGCACAATGTAAAAGTACGCTAGGCTGATCACCTACAGTACACATCTGAAAGGAAATGTATGTTTATAGCTAAATTGGGCAGTATCAGTCTTCATGATTGGTATTGTTCTTAACGTGTTCTTGGTCTTGTGACCGTACAGTAGGCTAATCCATGTTTTCAAGCTAAATATGCAAAGACTCATGTTATATTTTTCATGTTCATTCATTTAACTGTAAATGATTCAGTTCATTGTTAATATTTTTCATTCATCATTCTGAAATATCATGCCACTATTTGTTATGTACTTGTTGAGCTATTTTATGCTTACTCTTGCTTTAACATGATATTTTAGCTAAGCCCGAACATGCCGAGGGGTCAGGAGCAGATAAAGGAAAGGGAAAGGCTCGTAAATAATAGGTGCTTAGAAGAGCTGATGTAAATGTAATATTTGTGTAATAAAATGGATTGTATATGTTTTGTAATATGTAAAGGTAAGAAAGCATGGGATAGTTATGTAATATTGTAAATTAAGTTTATTTATTTAGAAATGAATGGATGTGATGACAGGGTAGAATAGTATCGTGAGCATCAAATCTGTGGTTCAAGGGACCCGAATTTGAGGGCGTCACAATATCCTTATGGTTGCAATAGGTCCTCCACCAGTTATTGCAATAGTACCAGTAAAGGGAAATGAATATGAAGAAGATCTAGATGAACTGGAAGGAGACTCTGATGGAGCATTTCCTGAAAATGCATCATCCGAGCAAAGGGAGGTTGACCAAGAATGGGTAACTGGTCTGATAAAGCAGAATAGTGAATTTGTAAACAGGATCCTGGAATTAAAAACTCAGGTAACAGAGCGTCAAACAGCTGTTGAACAGAATGAGACAGTGGTGCAAGTATTGGTTAATAGAAACGTAAAGTTGGGGAATAAATTAAGACAGTAAGAGCAAGAAGTTCAAGAACTTAAGAATGAAAAGGAAGCCTTGGAGGCTAAACTAAGGGAGGCAACTACTGAAATCGCCAGGTATGAAAATGTTGGGGCTAAAGCAGTAAGGAGAGTGAACCTAGTGGAAGAAGAGATGAGGTCTAAGAAGGCCAAAATTGATAACATGAGCGTAAGAATGGATGATATGAGCTATGCTTTTTCTACAGCTTTTGGAAGGGCACAAGATAAGGTGTACTACTACCCTATAGAATATGATCATACTAGTAATACCTTGAGTAGGTGGAAGATGATCGACATCATGGACGAAGAATATGATGACGTGATTCAGCGTGGGATGCTTCCGTAGGATATTGTAATAGATGTATATAGTGGTGTATGTATATATATATGTATGTAATGTAAATCCCTAGTCTTTTATTATAAATTGGGATAGGTAGTGTTATGTAACTCATCTTTTGTTCTATGGAGAAAAGCTCTATTTTGTTGTATAGAGTTTTGAAATGTGAATCCTAACTTTCGTGGTCTGAAGGGATAGAAAAGTTTATAACAATATGCTAAATGTGATGTAAGGTGCTTAACACTAGTCAATTTGCATATGAATATAAACTCGGTTATTAAATGTGTTTTGAAATAGTTATGTGTTTGAACTAATATGAGAATGTGACATGTGAATGATAAAATAATAATCATGACATAAATTGTTAAACATAAATGTCACTTAAACGAAGACAGAATGTTCAACCTCTATTAGAGGAGTCAGTTAATGCTCCAGAGGAGCCAGTTAATCCTATGCAACAATTTATAGCCTTACTAATGAGAGCTTTTCAGAACAGAAATGTTAATCCTGCAGGTGTTCAACCCTTAACTGACCATAGTGCTATGTTTAAAGATTTTAAATTAGTAGGACCCCTAGAATTTAAGGGGACTATGAATCCAATAGAGGCCCAGAACTGGGTAATTAAGATGGAGAAAGCGTTCAACGTAGCTAATGTGGTAAAAGAACAGAAAACTGTCTTTGCTACGTTCATACTAAAAGGAGAAGCCAACTATTGGTGGGGAGCCAATAAAGGAAGATTTGAAATGGGAGTTGCATCATTGGAAATATTTAAAGAAATGTTCTTTGAGGCTTATTTTCCTCCGGTTACACAAAATCTGATAGAAGTACAATTCCTGGAGCTTAAATAAGGAAACATGATTGTGGCCGAGTATGCGTCTAAATTTAACGAGTTGGCAATAGTTGTTCCACATCAGGTGGCAAAGAGCAACGAAAGGCAAAACTGTTTGAACGCGAATTGAAACCTTGGATTTACAGTAAGATTTCAATGTTTCAAATCAAGACCTTTACTAGGGTATTGGAGAAGGCTATTCTAGCTAAAGGAGGAAGTGATGCCTTGACAAAGTACAAACAAGATCAGCGTGCCAAGAAAAGTGATGGGGCCATTAAAGAAGGGAGCAGTGGAGCATGCAACTCTAATAAACGAAAATGGAACAATAACAGCAACACATCTGGAAGCAAGCAAGGAGAACAGAAGAAGAAAATAGAACCGTGTGCCACTTATGGTAAGAAACACTTGAGAGTATGTTTAAAGGGGAAGAACATGTGCTTTAGGTACGATCAAGAGGGGCACATTGTACCAAACTGTCCAACCCCGAAGTTAAGCAAAAGATGTTTCAATTCTGGATAAATGGGCCATCAAATCAAAGACTGTCCTAAGAAGAAAGCTGATGGAGGGGAAGCAAGGGGAATAATAGTAAGAAGCTTGCAATTGGCGGACCTACTCAACTAGGGAGACTAACAACACACACCTTTAATATGATAGTATAGCATGTGGTGGCATCAAAAGACGTGGTGTTAGGTATCATTCATATCAATGATATAAACGTTTATGTATTATTTGATTTGAGTATTACCTGTTCCTTTGTGCTTGACTAATTTGCAAAGAGATTGAATTTACCCAGAGTAAAATTAAAAAATATGATAACTATAGAAGTAGCAAACAAAGAAGTGATTCAAGTGGAGAATATTCATCGGGACTGCTATCTGACAATAAGAGGGCATACGCTAACAGTTGATTTAATTCACATTCAGTTAGGAGAGTTTGATGTGCTACTAGGGATGGATTGGTTGTATAACCAAGGGGCTGTGATTGACTACTAGAAAAAAAATGTGTGAACCTTCAGACTCCTGCCAAGTCTAAGGTAGTATTTTATGGTAGCAAATCGGTAAGGCAATCTTGTTGTGTGACGATGATTCAGGCCAAAAAGCTGTTAAAGAAATGGTGTATGTAATATTTGGCTCATGTGGTTGATACTCAGAGAGTGGGATCAGAAATCGGATTTCTTTTCAGATGAATTGCCAAGTCTTCCACTGGACAGGGAGATCGAATTTATAATAGAACTTGTACTGAGAACAGCGCCAGTTTCGAAAGCACCATACAGAATGACTCTAGTCGAATTGAAAGAGTTGATGGTTCAACTACAAAAGTTGTTAAACAAGAAGTATATCCAACCAAGTGTGTCTCCTTGGGGAGTACTAGAATTATTTCTAAAGAAGAATGATGGATCGCTAAGGCTTTGTATCAACTACAGGGAGTTAAACAAAGTAACAATTAAAAATAAGTACCCATTACTAAGGATCGACGACTTGTTTGATCAATTGTGGGGAGTAAAGTATTTTTCAAAGATAGATTTGAGAAGCAGTTATCACCAGTTGAAGGTGAGAACTGAAGACGTGCCTAAGATAGCATTTAGGACTCGTTATGGTCATTATGAGTTTGTGGTGATGTCGTTTGGTTTGACTAAAGTACTAACTACATTTATGGATTTGATGAATAGAGTATTCAGGCAGTACTTAGACAAGTTCGTAGTGTTGTTCATCGATGATATCCTGCTCTATTCAAAGATTTAGGAGGATCATGCAAAACATTTAAGAATAGTGTTGGAAAAGTTGAGAGAAGCAAAGTTGTATGCAAAGTTTTCGAAGTGTGAGTTTTGGATGGAAATAGTGCAATTTTTGGGGCACGTGATTGATCAGGAGGGGATATCATTAGATCCAGCAAAGGTAAAGGAAGTAATTAATTGGGAACAAGAAAAGACACCAACGGAGGTATGGAGTTTTCTTGGAATGGCTGGGTATTATAGAAGATTCATTAAGGATTTTTCGAAGTTATCAAGACCTCTGACTAATTTGACAAGGAATGCTTTGAAGTTTGTTTGGTCGAAAAAGTGTGAAGAGAGTTTTATGGAACTCAAGAAAAGATTAAATGAAGCACATGTGTTATCATTGCTTAATGATACAGGAGGATTCGTAGTTTACAGCGATGCATCGCATAAGGGACTTGGTTGTGTGTTAATGCAGCGTGACAAAGTCATAGCATACGCATCAAGGGCTGAAAGACTATGAAAAAGGGTATCCTACCCATGACTTAGAATTGACAGCAGTGGTTTTTGCTCTGAAGATATGGAGACATTATCTGTATGGAGAAAAGTATGAAATATATACAGATCACAAAAGTCTAATATATATTTTCACACAAAAAGATTTGAATATGAGGCAGATGAGGTAGTTAGAATTAATTAAAGATTATGATTGTGAAATTCTATACCATTCGGGAAAAGCTAATGTTGTCGATGCCTTAAGTAGGAAGGGTCAGAAAAGGTTGGAAATGATGACTGCTCAGGAATAACTAATTAAAAAGATGGAAAAAATGAAAATAGAAGTGACGTATTTGATGAAGTCGGAAGAGAAATTATATGTCGTAGAAGGTCATCCAACGTTATTGGATAAGGTGAAGGAAACTCAAATTCAGGATCAGGAATGCGGCAAAATCAAAGAACGTATGTTCAATGGGCAAGAGACAAATTCAAAATAGATGATAGTGGATTACTCAGATTCGAAGGAAAAGTGTGGGTGCCATTGGTATTCGAATTGAACGAAGAAATTTTATATAAAGTGCACAATTCAAGATATTCAATTCATCCGGGTAGTACGAAGATGTATCAAGATCTTCGTCAACACTTTTGGTGGCCCAACACGAAGAAAGACGTGGCAGAATGCGCTAGTAAATGTCTAACTTGTCAAAAAGTTAAGGCAGAACATTAGAGACCTAGTGGGCTATTACAACCCTTAGAGATTTTAGAGTGGAAGTGGGAGTACATTACAATGGATTTTGTAGTGGGACTTCCAACTACGTAAAAAGGTTATGATGCGATATAGGTGATAGTGGATCGACTGATGATGTCAGCACACTTCTTATCGATCAAGATCAAATTCAACTTGGATCAATTAACAAAGCTTTATGTGAAGGAGATTGTGTTTATGCATGGAGTTTCGGTATCGATTGTTTCAGATCAAGATCTGAGATTCACATCAAATTTTTAGAAGAGTTTCAAAAAGCGTATGGGAATGAAATTGAGGTTAAGTACAACGTATCATCCTCAAACAGATGGGCAGAGTGAATGAATAATTCAAACATTAGAAAATATGCTAAGGGCATGCGTGATGGATTTCAAGGGTAATTGGGACGACCATTTACCATTAGTTGAATTTGCATACAACAACAGTTATCATGCGAGTGTTGGTATATCGCCTTATAAAGCATTGTATGGATGAAAGTGCAGAACACCTCTGTGTTGGTATGAGATAAGAGAACGTAAACTATTGAGACCAAAAATATTGTAACAAACTGCAGAGATTGCCAAAGTGATAAGATCAAGGCTTATAGCAGCACAAGACAGACAGAAAAAGTATGCGGACTTGCATCGATAGAAGAGAGATTTTAATGTAAGATCCTATGTGTTCTTAAAGGTATCTCCTTGGAAAGGGAAGATAAGATTTGGTAAGAAGGGAAAGTTGAGTCCAAGATTAATTGGACCTTTTGAAGTGTTCAAGAGGATAAGAGAGGTAGCTTATGCAGTAGCGTTACCTCCAGAGTTAGAACATATACAGAACGTATTTCATGTATCAATATTAAGGCCATATAAGACAGACTATAAGCACGTAATAGAATATGAACCTATTTAAATCAAGAAAGACTTAACTTACGAAGAAACTCCTTTTCAAATTATTAACAGGAATGAGCAAATTTTAAGAAATAATGTAATACCTTTTGTAAAGGTAGTCTGAAGAAACCATATTGCTGAGAAAGCAATGTGGGAGCTAGAAGAGAAAATGAAAAAGAATTATCCGAATCTGTTTTGTAAAACCTTATAATAGTGATTCCGGGGACGAAATTCTTATAATGAGGGAAGAATGTAATGATATATAAATTCGATAATGTTGTAAATATTATAATTAAATAATGAAGTTAAAATTTTGAAGTGTGACACATGTTTTAGGACAAGCAAATTATGTTTTATTTGATCTATAAATTTAATTTTTGTCCAAGTGCATAAAACAAATCAAAAAGGAACAAAAATGAGTTAGTAAGGTATAAAACTGTCTAGGATTTTTTAAAATTATCCAAAGTACCCTTGACAACTTAAACAATGACTTTGGTGTCCTAATTAGTGTGAATTGTCCATTATACCATTAAATTTTGAGGTGAATTGGCTTGATTACCTTTAACTATCCATGGTTAGCTTAACTAAAGGAGAGTTTAGCGTTGGAAAATATTACAACTTATGTATGTATATATTTTTCAAGTATAAGCTAGTTATCACATATCTCTTTTTCATTTTCATATCCAAAGTTAGCTAAGTGTGAGAATTTCATTGGGAGAAAGAAGAAGAAGCTAGGGTTTGTGTAGAAAGCTTGAGAGATTTCAAAGAAAGTGAGCAAGAGAAGTAAAACTAGCAATCAAAGTAGATCATCCATCCTTAAGAAGCTTTATAGGAATAAGAAGAAGAGCCCAAAGAAGGTTTAAAAGTGTTATTGCCTTAAAACTCTTCATCTATGTGTTTAAATATAAGATTATGTATAGCCATGCACGTATTTGTGACTAAAACTAGGATTTATCTGAGTTATGTGCTACATGAGTGATTCATGAGAAAACCCTAAGCATTAGAGTGGTATTACAAGAGTGGTAGGTGTATGCATGTATGTATTTATGGCTAGAAAGTATAATTGGAAGAGGATCATATACTAAGTGTTGATAATTTTGGTAAAACACTAAATTATAGGGATGAACATGTTAGCAACATGTATTATTTCTTGCTAGATGCCATAATAGGTTCTTTAATGGAAGAAAAATATAACTTATATGTGAAAATATAAAATTAGGCTATGTTGAGCATATAAACCACATCAAAGTTGGTAGCATATTTTAGAAGGTGTATATACATGTTATATGAACATACAAAGTTAGTAAATAAGCTTGTGGTAGTGTATTTGGTGTATGGAATTCAATAACTTAAGTATGAGTTTAAGGGTAAATTTTGTTAAGTGGACAAAATTCTTCAAAAGGGTGATTTTTGGCTATTTTGTGAAATTGATGGTAAAAAGAAGTCGAATAACTAAGTTTTATATAAATACACGTGTTTGTGTTGATTTGGTAGTCATTTGGTGTTTAGGACGATAAAAGTGAAGTCTAGACGCTTAAAAACATTCGTCGACACCTAAAATAGAGTTTTTGTAAAAATAGGGTCATTTGGAAAATTTTAATGTTTTTGAAGGCCTAGGCAAGTCATATATATGTCATGTATGCTAAATCATGTGTTAGAATCAAGTTTTGTAAAAAAGGGCCAAAAATAACATGAAAATTAGAATAAAAATTTTTCCTGAAAAAACTGATTCGGCATCCCTGTGTTGGGGCGTGATCTTTTGAACTAAACACTACGCCGGGGCACAGTATAACTGTGAAGACTTCGCTGGGGGCGATATCATTCGGTACCGAGGTGCAGTGCAACTGAGAGGATCTCGTGCCCAGCTAAGTGTTTAGAACAAAACACTATTCTGGGGCAAGATATCCTAATTTTTGAATTTTTTTATTTTAATCCAAAATGAGATTTTTTAATATTACATGATAGAGACATGTATTGTAAACTATAAATTGATAAAAATGATTAATGTGGTAGGTATTAAGATATAAATAAACAACGTGTTATATGTTAAGGTACATGTTAAGGTAAATGATAACTTGTATGTTAAGGTAAAGCATGTAAATGTATATAACTAATGTATGGACCAACATTATGGTTGTGTAGAACATAAACGGGATAAGATATTAACGGTAAAGATAAACGAGGATAAATGCAAGTATTCTTTTCGAACTCTCCTTCGTAGTTCCTTGGACAGTTATATACATTATTATCCTTGTAAGATCTTTTGAATTTCATTCATTGTTGAACTGCTTTGAGAAAGGTCGATACCAATCTTGATCCGGCTAGACATATGTGATAGTTCATTTTGAATTTAGATATTCATAGTTATGTCCTTCAATCTATTTTGTTGTGGTGCAAAATCTATAGAAATGTTGTAACAGAACAAACTTGATATAAAAGGGGATAAAAGTAAATAGGGACATTAAGTCTCATGGCATGGTTGCGTCTTAGATGTTTATGTTGTGCATAACATAAAGTATGATAGGCTAATCACCTAGAGTATAAATCTGAAATGAAATGCAGTTTTATGACTGAATTGGATAGTATCAGTCTTTATGATTGGTATTGTTCTTAATGAGTTCTTGGTCTTGTGAGCGTACAGCCAGAAAAGTTAATGTTTCATATCAATTGTACAACAGTCTATGTTATGTTTTCATGTTTTTTCACAGAACTGTTTAATGGATTAACCTCATTGTACAAGTTTTCTTTCATTACTCTAAAGTATCATGTCATTACTTGTTTATGTACTTGATGAGCGAGTTTATGCTCATTCTTGCTTTAACGTGATATTTCAGCAAAACCTGATCAGGCAGAGGGGTCAGGAACAGATAAAGGAAAAGGAAAGGCCAACAAGTAATAATTGTGCAGTATAGAACTATTGTAAATGTAATATTTTTGTAATATGTCAGATTATAGATATTTTGTAATGTAGAAAGTTATGTAAACCTAGGATAGTTATCTAATATTATAAATTAAGTTATGTTATTCAGAAATAAATGGATGTGAATGAAGGGTATAGTAGTATAATGAGCACTGAACCCGTCGTTCAAAGAACCCGAATTTGGGGGCGTCACAGGAGTTATGTGTTTGAATGTTTAAATTCATGGAAATGATGAGTTTATTAAGCATGCACATACATGTTTCATAAAATTCCATAATAAAGTTAAATTTTTAGGATATGAGAATTAGATGATCTTTGTTGGCAATTTATGTGAATTTATTGAGTGTGCATGAGTTATAGGTTAACTCAAGATGTATGAGTTATTGAAAAAAAGTCAAAACTTATTTTCATGATTTTCTAGTAAATTGGTGTATAATCCAAAACTATGTTAAACGCATATTTTCGAGCTTTTTGTTTTGTATCTTAATAAAGTTTCTAAAGACCAAGCTTTAATGAATTTTATGCATTGTTGTATGGTCTAGATCATTGTTCATGTTTCAAGTTATTTAGACTTATGGTGTACAAGATATGCAATTACGAATGTAAAGTGCTTAAAGGAAAGTCTAGAAAATCTGAGAAGAGAAAATTTGTTCTGCCGAAATGGCATGGCTACACCGCTACCAAGGTTATTCTTGGCCCTGCCACGCCGTACCAGGATTTTGAAAAATAAAATTTTATTATTAATAAGTGGGTCCCGATATAAAGAAGTATAAATGATAAAAATTTCAGAAAATGAAATATGTAAATGTAATAAGGATTCAACATATTAAAATGATATGCATAATTCACAATTGATTAATTAATAAATAACTTATATTATAGGTTATACCTCGAATGATAGGTTACAAATATACAGAACCGACGAGTCAAGTAAGTATTCTAACTATCATTGTAAATGATTATGTTAAACATGATGCATTTATACTATTTGTTTTTGAAAAATTATTATTCAATTATCGAGTTGAGTTGATGTTTTAGAGTTTTGTTCAATTACGAGCTATTATTGTGAGCATATGTTATTCAATTTGGCTAGACAGATGTTGGTGTATGCTTATGGAATCCATGTTTTCTTTAAAAAGATAAACCAAACCAAATTATTTTGGTGTGGATGATGAAAACTAAGACGAACAACCCTGATAAAGGGGAAAAATTTATTGGATCCTATAATTTTGACTTACGCTTTTGCGTTAATATGTTTATGTACAATACATAAGTACAATAGGCTAATCCCCTTACATACGTTAAAAGATATTTATAATCTTTATGACTGTTAAAGATTTTAGTAGAAATACTTGTTAACCTATTAATTAGTTCAAGGTCTTGTGACCCTCAGTAATGATTATGATTTCAAAAGTCAATCAAAGTGTTTTGAAAATTGATTATTCAAACTATTTCACAATTAATGTTCAATTGCTAAAAGTTTTCAGTATATGTTTATTTCTTATACGAGACATGTTGTTTTAAAACTATTTATTCTTGCTGGATAATGTAATTGCTCACTCTTGCGTAACTAAATATTTTCAGCTAAGACTGAGAAGTCCGAAGGGACCAATACAAATAAAGACAAGTATAAGGTTCAAGAGTAGACGTATAGTTAGTCTAACTCTTTTGTTTTGAACTATTTGTAAGATAATCGTTGTAAATATTTGATTATGTATGATGTAATAGTTAAGATCAGTTAACCTAAGATTTATTATGTAAATTTTGTAAGAAAATAGTGAAATGTTGAATGTTATCTAGTATATTGGGTAATATAGATATATGAATATGTTGAATTGTGAGCACTGAATCTGACGTAAATATACCTGAATTTGGGGGCGTCACAAATTTTTGGCAAAAACACAAGATAATAGTTATTAGTGGTGATTACTCCCCCCCCCCCCCCCCCCCATAGGGAGAGACGACACCCTAGGAACCATCATGAGGAAGCAACCTCTGGTCAAAAGTCAAAGTCCACTAGGACCGTTGTTCTCTATAAGTCAAGGGAATAGGGGTTTGGAAAGTAGTATGCCCTCAAGCCAATCACATTTGATGTGATAAGCATATACTTTGTAATCTTATTCGTTTATTAATAAAAGTATCAAAACATTTCTTTATTCATGATTAATTAGATAAATTAATTAAATGGATAAACCCATAATTTTCGAGCAATGCTTTTAGAACCATGATGAGGATCATGCTAATGAGATCTAAATTCAATATAGCTCAAAACTAAAATTGTTCCCAATCATTTGATCACTTAAAAAAAGGATTAGTAGATCTGGATAGATTGGTACATACTATGCTTGCTCTTATGAAGAGGATTTTGAACTCATAATCACTTGTGTAGAGACACTAAAGAAAGTATGTAAGTGCTTATTCAAGAATAAGTTCACTGAACGTGACTGACTCAAGGAGCACTTTGTTGACTTGGTCACATTCCATTCATCCTTATGTTTTGATGATGACGTTATATAATACTATGTAGTGTTTTATTTATTAACCATGCAGTAAGCTTAAATGCATCATGAAGGAGAAAAACAGAATTTTGCATCAATACAGTAAGCTAATTACTAAACTGGATTAAAATGTCATTCTGCTAAACTGTCCAGGAAGATGCATGAACATAATTTGTCTATTCAGCATACCACATACCTAAGTTGGATTGGGATCGCAGAAGTGTTAGAGCTGAAGATATCTCAGGCGTATTCATAGTTCAATGTAAGATCTTAGTTTGAGTATTTAAAATCAATCAAGGCCTTCTAGATTGCATTTCATACATGGTAACATTATTCCCTTCCAGTCTCACGATAACAGATCTTTACCATATATAAATTGAAATATTTTGTAGATACCATAAATACACTGCATCGAGTATGATTATAAAACCTTTCCTTGTATATATATATTGAATCAATCTAATCTGGTAAGGAAATAAATTGTCTGTATTTAAAAGGGCAGATTGATTGGTGGGTTTTCTGAAAATATCAAAACTGGTAAGGTACAAACCTTTCATGTTAAACATTGGATTTATTGGCATCATATGTGTTGAAAACAAATATCAATCAGTGACTTAATTTTTGGGAATACCTGTGCATACCTGTGTATCACATATCCTTTTAACGGTAATATTGGTCAATCATGATTCATGGGCATCACAGTTATTGATATTACATATCAATCAAAGGGTGAAATCAAGGTTTTCTTCTATACGAAAATATGGTTTTCAGAAAACCTCAAATTGTTAAAACCTGTTTATGTTGTAATTGAAGCTGTCAATCACCATATATTATGCTGAGTCTTTTATCCCTTAATGGTAACATACTGTTTTTGGAAATCATCTTTACCAGTCTTGGGTATATAAATATATGGCTCTTCACTCAGCAAATGATACAACAGAAAATATACTCGAACAATTCTGAAAAAGGCTATTCTGTTCATTATCTGTTAGCAAGTAAGCAATCTGGTTGTGTGAAGATCTCAAAGCAAGTTACCGAAATACTTAATCAAGATCATATCTTATCTCAGTAATACTGTTTCATTATTGATCATTACATATAGTGGGTCTTACATTGTTTTATTACTCTTGTTTTGATTATAGGACTATTTGTGTTATTTTATCTATTTCATTCTATCTAATCAGTGAGGTTATAATTAGTTCACAAGGAAGCTTACGAGCTTGGTGAGTCAAGGGATTCACAAGAGTGCAACAGTGAGCATATAATGCTTAGGAGGATAAGTCCTCAAAAAGAAAGTGAACTTGAATTGTAAAAGGATAAATTGTGAAGTGGATTTATCAATAAAAGAAGTCTCCAGTATCATTTGGTATTGGACGTGGAATAGGCCACTAGACTAGTGGGTAGGGGCCGAACCACGTAAAAATCTTAGTATTTGTGTGATCGATTATCGTGTGTTTTGATTTAACTTGTTTTCTTGTGAACATATATAAACTGTGCACCAAACAGGTTACTAGATATAATCTGTATAAAAATAGTAACATATTCAACCTACTGGATTTCTAATTCAGCAAACTATATTAACATTCAACATACTGTTTTACAAACTGTTTCATTATAACAAAAATTGAACATAGATTCTCCCACACTTATTCAACCCCCCCCCCCCCCCTCTAAGCGTGCTTACATTATATTTCAATTGGTATCAGAGCTTGGCTCTACTTATCTTGGTCTTAAAGGTGACTTGTAGGGTAAGATCTTGTTATGGCAAAATACAAAAGTAACGTACAAGCAGGGTAATCAACCAATCGGGCTCCATTGCTACATGGAACTGAAAATTACAAATTTTGGAAGTTTTGAATGAGGATCTATCTAAAAAGGGATCCTTGGGAGTGGTGGGTTGTAGAGAATGGTCCAGTTACTCCAAGAAATGATGATGGTACTCCAAAAGTTCTAATTGAAATGGATTCAACCGAAGTATACATGACATCTTATGACTCCAAGGCAATGAACACATTACTTAGTGGCATGGTACAATATGAAATAGACAAAGTTTCATCGTGCAGCACGGCCAATGAGTTTCGGGATACACTAAAGGTAAGTCATGAGGGAACATCAAAAGTAAAAGAGCTAAAACTAAGCATGCTTATGCACGATTACGAGATGTTCAAATTAGAAAGAGAAGAGACCATCAAGGAAGCACAAACTAGGTTTCTAGTGCTCATGAACTCCTTAAAGTTACTTGATAAGACAATTCCTCAAGGTGAGATCAATAGAAAACTACTTCGGGCTATGCCCAAAAGGTTTGTGTCAAAAGTAACTACACTTCAAGATTCTTCTACTATTTATGTTTTAGATACATTAACTTTATTTGGTGAGTTAGAAGAATATAAATCAATTAAAAAGATATGATGATGAAGAGGAAACTCCTAGAAAAAAGGTATTAGCTCTTAATACAAGAAAAAAGGATGAAATAAGTGATGAAGCAGATGAAGAAATTGCCATGCTATCTAGGAAGCTAAAAGGGATACTACAAAGGAAAAACAAAAGGAAGAATTTCACACAGTTCAACAAGCTCAAAGGAAAGTAAAATGAAGAAATGTGCTTTGAATGTGGTCGACCAGGTCATTTTAAAAAGGACTGCTTTCAATTGAAGAACAAAGGAAAGACAAATTTCAAAGACAACAAGAAGAAGGCATTAGTAACATGGAGTGATGATTCAGATATACAAATCAATGCAACTGACGAAATCGCTCAAGTATGCTTCATGGGACATGAAGGAGAAACAAGTGAGGTAACTTCTACTGAGTATAATTTGTTGAAATAGGAAAATATAAAATTAAAAGAAAAAACATATGTATTTAAAAGATTTAATAAGTACACTAATGAATGAGGTTGATACCCTAATAGAAGAAAAAGAAGAAATGGAAAAACCATCACAAGATGTGAGAATTTTAAACGCTAAAAATGATTACCTAGATAATTATAATAACATACTTTATAATAAAGTAAATCATATGAATAGTGAAAATGAGAAATTAAGAAATGAAATAAAAATAAGAGATGTGTGTATTGATGCTTATAATTATAATTCATGCACAAAAGAGGATAACGATAAGACTAGAGAATTACAAAAAGAAATTGAATCATTAAAAGTTTCACTGGCTAGGTTTGTTCAAGGAAAAGAAAATTTAACAATCATGTTAGGAAAACAAAGACCTAACTATGAAAAACAAGGAATTGGGTATCAAGAAACCACTAAAAAGATTAATACAAAAATATTGAAATCACAAGTTACATTGAATTATTGTTCTCCTTTCATTATATGTCAAAATTGTGGAACTAAAGGACATTCTAATTGCAACAAAAAGATTAAGAAGGTTTGGGTAAAGAAAAACGAAACAAATGTTACTAACACAAATGGACCCAAAAAGAAATGGGTACCAAAACAGTAAACTGTATTCCTATTTTAGGTATGCCTCAAAGTAAAAGTTTCATCTCAAAAGTGGGTTCATAAAGATAAATTTTTGGAACTATCTCTCAAAAGGAAAAATGAAACGGTTATGTTTGGAGATAACAAGACATGTGAAATAATTGGAAAAGGTAAAATATGGAATGGTAAGATTAGTATTGATAATGTTCATCTTATCAAAAGTCTTGGATTTAATCTCATTAGTATAAGTCAACTCATGGATAGTGGTCATTAAGTTAAATTCGAAAGGGATAAAAGTTTTATTTTTCATGGTACTAACAATGCTATTCTAGTTGCACAAAGAGAATGAAATATATATACTATTGATTTTAAGCAACAGGAAAAAGAGGTTTGTCTATCGGCTATGGAAGATATGGCAAATCTATGGCACAAGAGGTTGGAACATGTATACATGGATCTAATAAAGAAACTATCATAAAAAAATCTTGTGAGAGGACTGCCCAAAATCAACTATGAAAAGAAAGGAATATGTGCTTCGTGTCAACATGGTAAGCAAATAAAAACATCATTCAAGGTCAAGAACCAGGTATCAACTTCCTCACCTTTATAATTATTACATCTTGACTTATTTGACCCAGAAAGACATGCTAGTTTAGATGGTAAGTCTTATGCATTTGTTATAATTGATGATTATTCAAGATTCACTTGGGTTACATTTCTTAAAACTAAAGATGAAGCTTTCAGAGATTTTGCTAAACTAACAAAGAATTTGGAAACAAAGTAATCTAAAATTCACACTTTGAAAATTTTGCATACAATTGCTTCTTCCTTAATATCTACACCAATCTTAAATATTCAGCATGCTCTTTTTCGGTCTTGGAATAAACTAGAATATCGTCAATGAAGACAACTACAAATTTATCCAAGTACTGCTTGAACACTCTGTTCATCATATCCATAAATGCGGCTGGCGCATTCGTCAGTCCAAACGACATCACCAAAAAACTCATAATGGCGGTAACGAGTTTTGAATGTCATCTTGGGTACATCCTCCTTCCTTACTTTTAACTAGTGATAACCAATCCTTAAGTCAATTTTTGAAAAGTACTTCGCCCCTTTTAGTTGATTAAATAGATCATCAATTCTTGGCAACGGGTACTTGTTCTTAATCGTTACTTTGTTCAACTCTTTATAGTCCATACAAAGTCTCATCAATCCATCCTTTTTCTTTACAAACAGCACAAGTACTCCATATGGAGAAACACTAGGCTGGATGTATTTCCTATCCAATAACTCTTGTAATTGCACAATCAATTCCCTAATTTCTATCGGAGCCATCCTACATGTTCCTTTTGATAGCGATGTTGTCCCCAATACTAAATCAATCACAAACTTTATCTCTCTATCTGGCAGAAGACCTGATAGTTCCACTGGAAAAATATTCATGAGCTCCTTAACTACTAGTATTTGTTCCATCTTAGGATTCATTATTTGTGTATCCACTACGTGTGTCAGATATCCTACACATCATTTCTTCAATAGTTACTTAGCCTGCATCATCGTCAGACAACAAGATTGTCTTGACGACTTGCTGCCATAAAATACGACCTTAGATTTATTTGGTGTCTTAAGGTGTATACAATTTTTCTAACAATCAATTACCGCTTCATGTTTAAATAACCAATCAATTCCAAGTATAACATCAAACTCCCCCAAACGTATCAGAATTAAGTTCACACATAACTTCTGAACCCTAATCTCCACACAATAATTTCTATGTATATACTCAACAGGAATCACCTCTTTATTTACGACTTCTACGTTCATAGGGTTTTCTAGTTTTTCTCAAGGCAATTCTAACCGTCTAGCAAAATCATTAAACACAAATGAACAGGTAGCACCTAAATCAAAAAATACATAAGCATTTATATTATTGATTGAAATAATACTTGACACCACGTCTTTAAATTTCATGGTGTCTTGTACCATCATGCTGAAAGTCCGTGTTATTGGCTTGTTCTATTGCACCGGCCCTCTAATGGTAAGCCTGTTGTTGCTTCCCTTATTTTCGCTTCCTCCATCATTCTTCCTCTTTGGACAATCCTTGATCTGATGGTCCACAGCTCTACATGAGAAACATCATCCCTTCTTTGGTTTGGGACAATTAGGAGCGATATGCCCTTCTTGCCCATAATTATAACAAACATTTTTGCCCTTCGTGCATTCCCCAAAATGATTCTTTCCACACTTCTTGCATTTGTTTCCCTTCTTTTGTTCGTTTTCCTATGGTGTCCCCAAACTGTTGTTGTTCTATTTTCTCTTGTTCGAGTTACTACTTCCACTGCTTCCTCCTTCACCCCTCTTCTTGTTTCGTTCTTGGTTGTACTTTGTTAGGGCTTCACTTCTACCCTCTGTTATTATAGCTTTTTCCAACAAGGTCGAGAAAGTGTTGATTTGAAGTATAACAACTCTACTAAAAACCCAGGGTTTCTGTCCCTGTTTAAACCTCCTTGCCTTCCTTGCTTCGGTGTCCACCTGATGTGGAACAAATCGTGCCAATTCTTTGAACTTGGCTGCATAATCGGCTACTGTCATGTTCCCTTGCTTCAGCTCCAATAATTTAACTTTCATCATGGCTTGTGTGCTTTCCAAAAAGTAGTTCTCAAAGAATAACTCCTTGAACCGAGTCCTATAAATAATTCCTTCTCCTGCTATATTCTTGTTTGCCTTCCACCAGTAATTCGTCTTCCCTTTCATCATGAAAGTGGCAAACACTGTCTTCTGCTCCTCTGCCACCTATGCAACATCAAATACTTTCTCCATTTCCTCAATCCACATATGGGTTTCTATTGGATCCGCCGTCCCTTTAAACTCATGTGCTCCTATCATTTTAAAATCTTTAAAATTTTCCAATGGATTGGTTGGGATTGGTGCTCTCGTAGCATTAGTATTTCTATTGTGGAATGCTCCCAGTAACAACTCCATAAATTCTTGTACTAGGTTTGATGGTCCCTCTTCTGCATTTATCGATTCCGCAGGTGGTGGTTGATTTCTTCTTCATGGCAGCAGTTTTTGTTTAAAAGAAAATTTAAGTTATTATTCTTGTCTTTTATTTTAATTTTATTTTTATCGCTTAAGCAATTAAAACTAAGGTACAAATAATCATATCCACATATAAACATAAACATAATTGCATTTATATTCATATGTTAAAACAATAGTGCATAGCACCTTACATTACAAGCATATTGTTATAAATGCCTTTATCCCTGAAAGGCTACAAAAGATGGGATCAACATAAACATATCCCACAAACTTCTAGAGTTGGGATTTATAAACATACTAAACCTCTGTTAAAACAAAAGTTGGGTTCTATTGCATTTATCTACATACAATGGCATACAATAATTACTACTAATGACTACGCATCCCTTGACGAACCGCATCACCGTACTCCTTATCCCCTATGACCATCACCAAGCTCCTATAGATAAGTGTGCCTGGACTGACCCTCATCGGCTGGGTAATAGTACACCCTACTCTGATATCTGCCGAATGAAGAGCGATAGACATAACTGATCCTATCAATCTTCACCCTCTTTTCTCGAACCTCATCTTCCAGCTCAAACATCTATCCATGTGACGGATCTCTATGTCTCTCCATCTCAATCTTCTCTTCTATTGCCTCATGCCAGTGGGCCTTGATAGCCTCTTTCTCAGTTTGAACTGCTGAACCTTTAGCTCTACCGCTGCTAACCTAGTCTCTGACTCTGCTAATTTAGTTTGCAGTTTAATATCTTGCTCTACCAACTGATGGGTCAATGCCCCAATATGCTCTACAGAGTTTATGTACCCCTGTACCTACTCTTCTAAATCAGCTACCTGATCCTTTAGCTCTGTATTCTCGCTAAAGAACTGGTAAGCTACTACCTATACTGATCATCCATATACTGGTGAGTCAAATTCTCCTTCTCCAAATACTGGACTCTATCCTCCAGCTCATCATTCTCAGTAGTCAGCTCCTCGATGATGTCACTAGTAGTAGTTCCCATGCCATCAGCATAATTAACTGGTTCTTCCTCCTCATCTTCTTTAGATTTAACCTCATCCTCACTATAGGGCCTCATCACACGAGCTCTGACTGACTCCTCTATATTCTCCAGTTTTAGATTAGATTCAAGATCATCTCTTGGTTTAGCCACCAACGGATGTCCAGTATCCATATGGATATCAATGAAATCCTCCTCAGCTGTATGACTAGACTATCTGATCTCAGACATCCTATAATCACACAAACATAATGATATCATTATCGTAATAAAATATATTCATTGATGAAATGAAAGTATATTTAATTGTGTTACCACTCAACTTGACGAATTCCACAATTCATCACCTAAAACTCTAAATGAGTTGACTCTCCTAAGGTTATATCCTAAAGTTTTGTAACCTAAAGTTTTATAACCTACGACTCTAATACCAACCTATAACGCCCCCAAATTCGGGTTCCATAATCTCATCTTTAGTTCTCACAATCCAATACATAATAATATCCACTGGTGAAGCTACGTGGACGGTAGTGGGGTCAATTGACCCCACTGGAAAAAAAATTTATAATGTAGGATAAATTTTAAAAATTTGAAGTATTATATATAAATTGACCCCACTCAAATTTTATAATTTTTTTATTATATGGGGTCAAATTGAAAATTTATAACTTTCTCAATCAAATTTTAATCACATGACTCATATGCCCGAAATATATGTATCTCTTTCTATAATATTTTAAAACTAAATAATAATCTAATTTATATTATTTTTTAAAATAATTAATGAATTAATTATTTATGAACAGTTGTGATTAGAAAAATCTATTATGAGTCAATATAGTGTATATATACCATATATTATTAGTCCTTAGAGACCACTCAATAATAAAGACCCGCCAAATTATTTATAGCTTAGTAATAATTTTGATACCACTGGAAAAAAAAATTATGGCTTCGCCCCTGATAACATCTAAATACATAGTCTTCATTAAACTTAACAGAATAAAACATAAATGTTCCTCTTAAAAAGAAATACAATCCCAAGGTCTTCTAACCTAAACATAAACATTACATATCTTAAGGGTTCACAAAAGATTTACAACTTTTAATTACATATTAAACAAATAAACTATTTAACATGCAAATTCTAAGTTTTGGCTTTTTCCTTGCCTTTATCTTTCTTGGAGCACTCGAGCTTAGCTGAAAAATGGTTTATGATATAGCAAAGGTGAGCAACTAGCTTGCTCAACAAGTTTAAGAAAAATAAATTCAAGATTAATATATCATGATTGAATGGAAAATAACTTAAGATTTTTCAACGATATATAATAATTGTGAATGGATAAGAGTCAATTTCAATAAAAAGAAATGATTGAGTCTTTACTGTTTAGTGGTCTCTAAGGACTATGAATTAATACTGAACGGAAATTAGATATATATCTGACCCTTTTATTGTTTGGTATTCAAGGGGATCAGCTTCTTATACCATATGTATATGCACAACATTCAAACATCTTGCACAAAGGTCGGTTTCCCAAATATAATCCCCTATTTAGGATTGTTCTTTCTCAGTCTTACTATAAGAATCTGCACCAACCAATGGTTTGGATAAGCTTTTAAAAATATTCAAGTAATGAATTTATATATACGGTGTCTAGCCAAAACAATTAGTTTAGACACTCTTAAATAGTTCATGAATCAAACGAACTATAAAGCTTCAAATGCACCATGTACGAATACATAAACAATATCGATGTGGATTAATCTTTAATAATTAAACCACTCAATGCTCTTGCCATGACATTACTGTCATGGTCTACCCATTACCATATAATTCATGCAACATGAAACTTAGTTGTAAATAAATTAATAATACACATCACATCTGCACACAAGTACCGAGAAATAAATATATGTCTCAAGTTTAATGTTCATATAATTGTTCTGTTTAATTTGAAAACATGATAATCCATCTTAAACTAATACTTTTATTGTTACTACTGATTAATCAAAACATAAGCTTTTCAAAGTAATAAAAAGAAACTCAATCTTTCCATGTTATATACTGAAACGCCCCGAGATTCCGACCTTCCTTAATTCAATCCGATTATCTCTGGATAGCATAATTATTACCTTTAATACCAAATTAACACGGATCTCTTGCGTTAAACTTTATACCTTTGACCTTTAAACCCATTGAGTTGACCTTAAATTTGGTCCATATATTTTTTTAAAAAAAACTTAATCTTATAATCCTTACCTGTCTCAGGATCGCAACATTCATTTACCTTTCATTAGAACTTCAGTCACCCATTAATAGTTTGTGACCTATTATAAACATACATATATATAATTATTTCATCACTTGTAAACAAAATTTCGCCATAGTTTCATCTATATATGGCCCTGTTTATATATTTCTGTATTCATACATTTGCATCATATATACATATATATCCTGTTTACACAACTCTATGCCAT
Organism: Hedera helix; assembly: GCA_947179155.2. NCBI lineage: Eukaryota > Viridiplantae > Streptophyta > Magnoliopsida > Apiales > Araliaceae > Hedera > Hedera helix. Next base: position 20,306,083 of record OX359272.1, on the reverse strand, counting down.
ACATACATACATTTTTTTCATTCTCCGATAACACAAATTAGCAAATCATACTGTTCTTTCTACCATCTAGGTTTAACATTTAAAATCGGTTATTACATAACTTGCATATATACAATTTACATAGATCTGTTTTACATGAATATCTCATAGATACAATTTCAAATCTCTTCACGCATCTCCATGCATTCACACTCTTTACCTTAGCATCACCGGAACCTCCGGCCTTCTTGTACTTCACCTGAAACGTTAGTTCATAGCAAGAATGAGCACATAGGCTCAGCAAGTAATTCAGATAACATCTTTCATGCTCACATTTTATAATATGCATCATGCTTCTATTACTTTACCATGTTATGTTCAATTATCACGTATTGCATTTAACAGTTAGATCACGTTGTGGCACAGAGTGCCCATTTCAACTATCACATAATTCACGTAGTTCAATTAATACTTTTAAGTCTGAAACACTTGCCTGTACCGCATTTATTACTTAACCTCTATTGCCTCGTTTAGCCTTTCCATCCCTTCTTGCCTTGGATTGCTTCATTGAGCGCTGTCTGAAAATATACAACCTATATCCATTAATATAGGATCATAATTTCATATGACTTATCAAACTTAGATCATAATCGCTTGACCATTAATCTCTAATCACATTACATTTCATGTATTACACCCTATGTAGGTTAGTAATACATCCCACATTGCCCCCGACCTTTTCATAACATTAAATCATGCTTTGGCTTAACTTTAGGCATGTTATGTTCTTCCATTTGTCATTCCATTATACCTTAACATCCTTTATTTTGATCATTCTTTATCTATTTAGGGCTTACATAACTCATATTTATCATTCCATATCAAAATATAGCATTTCAGAAGCTTAAAATTTTTTCAAATGAACAGTAACTCCGCCCCGGCGCCGCCAGAGCTCACTGGCCGCGAAATCTTCTCGGTCGATGAACAGTAACATGGCGCCGGGGCGCCGCTTTTAGTACAAAACATGGCGCAGGGGCGCCATGTTCAAAATCTGGAAATCTGATTTTTGCACTACCTTTGCCGATTTTTAATTTCTTCATCTTAACTCTAATTGAGCTGAAATTTGGACCACATCTAGACCTTACTACCTAGTATTTTACAAAAATACTACTTGACTCATTTGGCTTCTTAAAAATAGAGATACACTAGCCCTTAGGAGGGCCGTTCAAAACATTTCCAACACTTAGAATTTTTTTCAGAATTTTCAAAACTCAACTTTTGCAACTTGGTTATTTTTGGCCATTTGCTTCCAATTTTCGTTTCAACACTTGACATAGCTCACATAACCTATATGTGACATGTACAAACTTTCAAAACCATAAAATTTTGCACGAGGTGACTTTTGTCGGTTAAACTCCATTTCGATTCGAAACGATCGATTCCGATCATTCGAATCGCCATTTTACTCAATTTTCATTCCATTAACTTTCAAAATAACCTAGACACGTGTATTAACATAAACATGACTCATTTGATTTCATTTCACCTTTAAATCCTCAAAATTGCCAAAAATCACCTATGGCTTGGATTTTCATCAAAATTCTCAAACCTTTTTAACTTGAATACTTAACCTCAACTTAATTTCTTAACTCAAATACACCTCATAGGCAATCACATATACTTCTTACTACTTTGTATCATCACATAGCTTCTACATGCACGTTCTAAAGCACTTTACAGATTAATATGAAATCTATACAAAAAGTATAGCCTAATATTCAACTTTCCTTTACAAAACATACTTTTACACCATTTATGATTCTAACTTGTCATCTAGCACAATAATTTACTTTCATCAACCATGATCAACCCTTCTAACTAGGTTTTCATCAAAACCAACCACATATAACACATGATAAAAAACTTAAAATATGATTTCTAGCTTGTAACTTGAACATAACTTGTCCATTAACTTTGTTCTACCAACTTGTGTCTAGGGTTCTATCATTTACATACATATAACATGTAATATGCATAATCTTTACATAATCAACATGTATATTTATAGATACATGCATGGCTATCCCTATTCTTGAATTTAAACTCATAAACATCAAACTTTGAAACAAGAGCATGGTTATACCTTCATGTATGTCAAACTTCTTTACATATCTAGGATCCTCTTGATGAGTACATCACTTTTCCTTCTTGCTCCATGGACATTTAAGCTCTTTAGCTCCATGTTTTCCAAGCTTTTCCCCTTCTTCACATGGCTTTCTCTCATTTTCTCTCTCTTAGGGCTTGATTTCCAGCAAAGTGCTGGAAATGAGCTAGCATGCTTGCTTTATAAAGTTAATTAAGGCTTAACTAGGCTTGGTTAAGCAAATAACCATGGTTAACACTACCAAGGGCGTTTTGGTCATTTCACATGATAAGTGAGGGGCATTCTTGTCATTTTGCCACTTAGGACACATATGTCATTATCCAAATTTTCAAGGGTATTTTGGTCATTTGACCTCTTTAGGACACAATGGTAATTATCTAATTTGTTGAGGGGCATTTTGGTAATTTGTCAAATTAACTAAACTTTCATTTCTTGCAACTTTCCCCCTCATACTAAACTTTCATACATTCCCCCCCCCCCCCCCCCCATAATTTCATTTCTTAATCGTTTAAATTGATTCTTCTTTCAACTGACCAATTAGATCATCCGTTTTCCGCTATGTTATACTCACATAGTCCCATTTTATGACTTAATCAACCATTTAATCATAAGTCGACTACATAACCTTCTTTTAATCATAAATACAATTGCTTGTTTCCTACTAACTTTCTTGGTTCCGTAATTCATAAATTTCAATTCCCGACATCTCAAACAGTCGAATTACTCACTTTTTCCCCATAAACCGCTTCCTCGAGAAGCGAACCTCGACCGAAACACCACAATTCATCGTCATTCATTCCTCTTTAAACTTAAATTGGCGATTTACAACCTTTACGTCCTTTCACTAATTTACATATCAACTAATGGCAATTTAAACCATTCTTACATCAAATATGATTTCCACTCATTCTCGGGATATTACATTTCATTTCTACACGTCATATAATTACATAACTCATTTAAATCAATGATACCAATTTCTTAATAATTTCATATATTCACATATCATATTCTTATTATTCCTTAAATCTTTAGTAGACCAATTAGGTCAACCGTTCCTTCTTTTCCACATATACTGACTTACCGTGCCATTCTCATATCCTCGCCTCTCCAGGCCTATTCATTTAACTTACACTTAACTTTCATAATCAACTCTCAATTCAATTATACATCACCATTTCCATTTCTTCTAAACTTTAACTCATCTTTCTATATCTTATCAAATATATTTCTATACACATATTCACGTACACAACCCATAATCTGTTGACACACACTATCATATCTTGCAATAATTCCTTCCAATTTACCCTATTGTGGGCATTACAGTCAATAATTCATTTTAATCCCGTTATATTACCATTTGGTCATCAACGTTCATGTTCATTCTTATTCCATCATATCTCCAGTCTCTTAAATATTTTAAATCTCTGACGGATCCATCTGTACTATTTCAACCCCACAGGTCACATCTATTACCTTTATCACTTACTAAATCAATTTAATCACATAATAATCATATTTAATCATTTTAACTAAGTTTTGTTTTATAACCTTCACTTAATTATCCATAATCCTTATTTAGAATTTCTGTAAAATCCTGGGGTGTCACATATACCAAGGCCTACAGTCAAATAAATAAATATTAATAATATTATCTACTTGTCTTGTATAGAAAATAACTTTATATCAGAGTCATATATACTACACAAATCAGTTTATACCTTTCCTTTGCCACAAAGATTAAAATACGATATTTCAATTTAGATATATTAATTACTTATTTATTTTTATTTTTATGTGTGTGTGTCTATATATATATATATATATATATATATATATATATATATATGGAATTCACACGCAAGTATACATGATCAATCAAGTAAAATAGTAATAAGAAGGATGTCGAACCCACAGGGAATAAATAATAATAATAACTTATTAACTATCAAATTTATATTAATTTAATTCTATTTAAACTGTAGCAGATTTGGATTATGGAATATTTAAGTTAAAATTGAAACTAAGCTAATTAACTAGAGTAGATTACTAGATAATAAAGGGCTTTAAGATTACAATTTTCCCAATTGCATTACAGTAATATCATCATCTTAATTCCAATTACTTAATCTTATGGATTGTTAACTGAGATCACCTATCTATTTACTAACCTCTTTCAATAATTAGTAAAAAGATTTACTGCAATTTATAATGCTATAATTCTATGCAAAATACCTTGAAACAGACTCATTAAGATTAAACTTTCGCTATGTTACTTATGGCATATATGTATTTTTATCCTATACAGTATCATGATACTCTTCCTAGAAAAAATAAACAAAGTCACACGTTATTATACTCAGATCTATTCCTAGACTTCCTTTTTCAATTCCATCTACAAAATAAAATAACTGCTAATCAGACAATTACAAATCACGTACAAGATATAATAACCAATCCAAAACTGATCAAATAATTGAAACTAAGATGAATTAATTAAAGTTCAAACAACAGTTCCATTGTAATCTTAAATAGGAATTTAGTGACACATTGTAATGAAAACTATAATCATATGAATATAGAAAAACATTCAAAGTTCAAAAGATAGAGTAAAGGAAATAGAAAAACTCTGTCGAATTCAATCCGTCTCCCTAGCCTTCACTTTTAACTCTATGTTCTTCTGATAAATCTTTAAATCTCTAAAAGATAGCTCCAATTCTTCCTCTCTATTCTCCTCTTCCTCAGTCTCTGTATATCCTCTAATAACCTTAGAATCCCTCTTAAAACAACACAGCATGATAAACCTAACTGGGCTCGAATTCTGCAACGCGACAAACTGAGCCAACTGATTTCACTGGACTACACCCCGGCGCAGTCTTCACTTTGTAACATCGCACCCCGACGTAGTCTACTATTCCAGAATTACAAAATTGCCACTGAATAGCTTTTTCCCGTTTTAAACTCCCGAAGCCGTTTTCTACAAAATGATCATATAACCAAGTAAAATAAAACTAAAAACACTCAAAGATAACAAATAATTAAGCCTAAAAGTACCTAATTCGTAGGTATAAAACCCACTCATCATCAACTTATAATAAATGAAAAAAAAATACTTTTACCTTTTTGATTTTTCTTCTTCTTCTTCTTCTTCTTTGTTCTACAATTCTTCAATGACAATATAGTGTTTACGTTCTTTTCTTTTTCTCTCTTATACATATATATTACGAATCCTAATATTAATCAATCATTATCAATTAGGTAGTTATATTGCTTCCAAATTCTAAATACTTATCTTATACACTTGTTATTAGACATCGTTTAGTAGTTAGTTAGTTATCAAATAAAATATTTATATTATCTTATCTTATTTATTTATTTTAATAAAAATATTTGTGTGTTACAAGGTCTTGTATATATCATTGAATCAATATACGTTCCTTGGGTCAAGCCAAGTATCCTTTACGATCTATCTCTTTAGATATTTATTCCCGATATTAAGATGTTTCTCCCATGTCCTTGACGGAGAAGTGTTTAGAAAATCACATCTTTACTAATTGTTGTATTAGTATATCACTCCTCATCGGTAGTATATCAACATATAACACTATTAATGTCACAGCGCTCGTACTAAGTTTTGTACACACTTTATTCATCCTCGTCTTTGATAAAATCAAACTTATTTGATTGCCTCATCAAAATGTATGTTCCATCCATAAGAAACTTGCTTCAATTTATAATTGGATCATCTTAGCTCACATATTTGAATTTTTCAATCTTTGAGACAAATTTATCTGGTTGTATCACACATACATCTTTTTGTATAGTAAGTTGCAATTGCAAATAAAATCCGAATGGATATATGCATTTTTACTAGTGCAAAGTTTCATCATAGTCAACTCATTGATCTTGTTTAAAACTTTTTGCCACTAGTGAGGTCTTATAGGTCTTTACCTTGTCATTTGCTTTAATCTTTCTTAAAGGCGCATTTCGATTTTTATGGTCATCAGTCATTTTTCTTGAGTCTCTACTACTCATACCTCATCTTATGTAATTAGATCATCATTCACTATAATGTGTACATCATCATCATCATCTATGATGAATCAATACCTCTTAGGTATCTTCGGTATTGAACTAGATTTATGACTTGGTTGTGCACAATATGTTTATCTACTTATACAAATTCCTTTCACTTGATATATAGTATTTTGTGGTTCTTGAACTTCTTCAAGATCAATCTTACTCCCACTAACCCCTTCAAGGATAAACACCTTTTTTCTAAAAGGCAGCGTGCTTCGACAAACACCTTTTAATTAGTCAGATTATAAAAGTAATACCCTGAATTTCTTTAAGATATCCCATAAATTTACACTTATCATATCTTATCCCAAGCTTATCACTGTCAAACCTTTTGACATAAGCTAGACAATCCAAATCTTAATATACTTAAGACTTGGTTTCCTCCATATCCATAACTCATATGGAGTCTTAGGGATCAAATTTGAAAGTACCTTGTTAAGTAGGTATGTAGCTGTTTTTAGGGTATTGCCCTAAAAGGATAGTGAAAGATTGGTAAAACTCATCATGGATCACCACCATATCCATTCTGAGTGAATACCATTTTGCTTGAGATGATCTAGAAATTTATAGCTTAAGTATTTCTTTCTTGATCTAATCGAATAACTTTAATACTTTTGGTTGTTTGTTTCCCTACTTTACTTCTGATTCTTTGAACATTTCAAAGGATTTGGATTTATATTTCATCAAATACATATATCGAAATCTAGAATCATAAGTGAAAGTAATGAATGAATATCTTGCTTTTGCATTTGTTGTCATAAGTCCCACATAGTGTATCATATCTAACAACTCTGTAACTCTCTCTCCATGTCCACTAAATGGGATTTAGTCATATTAATCATGAGACAAGATTCACAAGTTGTATTTAATTCATAATCAAATGGTTCTAAATATTCATCTTTATACAACTTGTTACTTCTTGTTTCATTAGTATGACCGAGTCTACAGTTCTGCATGAAGTTATGATTCATATTATTTTTTTGCCTTTAGTTTGTTTAATTTGAAATATTTTTCATGTAAGTCAAGTATACTAAGTCCATCAAGTAATACAACTTACTTAATAGACTTGCCTTATACAATGGTAAACTCTAAGTTCATACGGCTAATGCAGCAACATTTACTCCATTTTCCACGCACATGATAACTTATCTTTAGTTAAGTCTTCTACTTCTGCCTAGTCTCTGCAATGGCTTGCATATGTGAGACCACCGCCGGTATCTAATACCCAAGTAGAACTTAACTTATAGAAAGTTCTATTTCATTATGAACAAATCTATATCTGCAGTAGAGGCTTCTTCAAGCTTCTTCTACTTAGGTACTATAACTCTCTTGTAGTTTTTCTTCCAGTGTCTCAGCTTATCATAATGAAAGAAAAACTCCTTTACCTTTGGGATCACTTTTATTTATGTCCTTTAATTAGTATCTTTCGTTTACCTTCTATCCTTTTCGACTTCTCTAAAATACCTTTGGTCATCTTCTTCTACTTAGAAAATTCATCTACCAGTAAGACTTGGGGGGTGTTTGATAAAAACTGAATGAAATAGTTATGAATGCTTAAGTAATCTGAATGAGCTGAATGAAGTAGATTTCTTATTACTGAATAAAAAAAGTTGTTTGATAATTGACATGTCTGAAACATCTGAATAATATTTTTTTACTATTTTATCCCTCTGAAAAAATTCAAAGTTATTGTAAATTTATTTAATATTACTTAATATAATATTTAAAAAAAATTTAAAAAAAAAAAATATATATATATATATATATATATATATATATATATATATATATATATATATTTTACTTCATTTAGGTGGGACTAAACCATTCAGCCAGAAAAATTAAACTTAGCCATTCAGCCCAAAAATTTGACCGATTCAGCCATTCAGACCTAAACAAACGCACTGAATGGTTTAGTCCATCTGACAGATTCAGCCATTTAGTCATTTAGCTCCATTCAACTCCAATCAAATAGCCCCTTGATTTTCTTGAAAGAAAAGTGACTCTCAACAGTCTTCAACATATTTAGCCAATCAAGTAAACTGACATCTAACTTATTAATGTCTGAAGTTCACAACAAATTGTGAATAGGAGTCAGTAAATGACTGCAAGATCGAATATTGACTCAACTCTCCATCCTTGACAAAAATCAGTTATCCCAATTTATCAATCCAATTGATCATCTTTAGGACATGTGTCTTTACTATAGTGTCATTGATTATTGCAACAATGTTAACTCGGTCGTGTTAATGAAACAAGACTGAACAAGTTGTATAAAGATAGGCTTTAAAGCCTTTTGATTATGAATCAAATACAACTTGTGAATATTGTATCATAGACAATATAACTGATCTCCATTTAGTGGAGATGGAAAAAGAGTTGCAGAGTTGTTAGAGATGGTACACATAGTTGTATGTGGGACCTATGACAACACTTGCAATAGGAGGGTATTCATTCATTACTTTCACTGACGATTCTAGATTTTAATATATGTATTTGATGAAATATAAATCCAAATTGTTTGAAATGTTCAAAAAATTCAAGAGTGAAGTATAGAAACTAAAGGCCAAAAGTATTAAAGTTCTTCGATTAGGTCAAAAAGGGAATACTTAAACAGTAAATTTCTAGATCATCTTGAGCGAAATGGTATTCTCTCATAATGTACATGAGGGTGATCCTTGATGAGTTATACCAATATGCCAGTATTCTTCTAGGGTTTTACCTTAGAAACGGCCGTATATATACTAAACGAGGTACCTTCAAATTTCGTCCTTAAGACATCATATGAGTTATTGATAGGGAGGAAAACAAGTCTTAAGTACGTTAAGATTTGAATTGTCCAGCTTATGTCAAAAGGTTTGACAGTGATAAGTTTGGGACAAGATCTGATAAGTGTAAACTTGTGGGATATCCTAAAGAAAGTTTAGGGTATCACTTCTATAATTCGACTAATTAAAAGGTGTTTATTGAAACACGTTGCCTTCTAGAAAAAGGAGTTTTTCCTTAAAGGGCTAGTAGGAGTCAAATAGATCTTAAAAAAGTTTAAGAACCACAAAACACTACAGATCAAGTAAAGAAATATGTACAAGTAGATAAACCTATTGTACCACAACCAAGTCGTAAATCTGGTTTAGTACCGAAGATACTTGAATGATATGGATTCATTGTAGATGATGATGATAAGGTACGCATCATAGTGGATGATGATCCAGTTACATACAATAAGGCATGAGTATTAGATACTCAAGAGAAATGACTGATCTGAAATGGGTCTTTAGAGAAAGACTAAAGCAAATGGTAAGGTGGAGACCTATAAGACCTTACTAATGGTTAAAAGATTTCAAACAAGGTCAAAGAGTTGACTATAATGAAACTTTTCACTAGTGAAAATGCATATATACATTCAGATTTTACTTGTAGTTGCATCTTACTATACAAAATGATATATGTATGATACAACCAAGATGATTTGTCTCCATATAGATAGAATAAATCAAGTATGAAAGCTACAATGATCCAATTATGGATTAAAGCAAATTTCTCAAAGATGGGACATCTGTTTTGATGAGACAATCAAAGTAGTTTGATTTTATCAAAGACGATAATGAACCAAATGTGTACAAAGGTTAGTGGAAGCACTGTGACATTTCTAATATTATATGTTGATATACTACCGATAAGGAATGACATACCGATGCTACAATAATTAAAGATATGATTGTCTAAAAACTTCTCCTTCAAGGACTTGGGAGAAGCATCCGAACATTCTATTCAAGATAAAGGTCTATAGAGATAGATCATAAAGGATGCTTGACTTGACCCAAGAAACGTACATTGATTTGTTAATATGTACTGTACTTGATATTGCTTATGTATAATAAGCAGATATCAGTTCAATTCTAAAGAAGAATATTAGAAAAGAGTTTCTAATAATAGGTCTGATATAAAACTAGAGGGCTTAACAAACTCAAATTTTTTCAGACTAACCAAAATAACAGTATATCTATTTCAGGTTATATGATTACCTCTAACGGTGGTGTAATGAATTGGAAAATTTTCAAACAGTAAAGAATTGTGGTTTTAGTGAGAAAGACAAAGTAAATAACTATACGTGAAGTTGTAAATGTGATTGTTTGATTCAATAAGTTCATTACAGAACCTAGATTTGCATTAAAGGAGTTAAATTTGCCAAGGAACCTAGATTTTATCTAAAATCCAAACATGTGTTACAGCACTTTCGTATGATTAAAGAAATAATTGAAAGAGGAGATGTCACCTTAGAGCGTGTAGACTCCCTTAACAACGTAGCAGATCTATTTACTAAAATTTTTACTCAAAAGTAGTTTGATCATCACTTAAAGAAGATGGGTATTAAATACCATGGCGATTGGCTTTAGTTCAAGTGAGAGATTAAAAGTAGTATACACACAAGCCAATCATATTTGATATGAAGTAGTATGTACTTTAAAATCTTATTAATTTATTAATAAAAATTTATTTATACAAATGCATTTTCTTTATCCATATTTAATAGATAATATTAATTATGATAAACCCATAGTTGTTGAGCAATACTTTTAGAATCATGATGATGATCATGCTAATGTGATCTAAATTTAAGATAGCTCAAAACTACAATTGTTCCTAATCGTGAGATCACTAAAATAGGGATTGAGTGAATCCAGATAGATTAATACATACTATGCTTACTCTTATGAAGAGGATGATTAATCTCATAATCATTTGTGTAGAGACACTAAAGTAAGTATATAGGTGCTTATTAGAGAATAAATTCACTAAACATGATTCATTCAAGGAACACCTAATGGAGTCTTACTTGTCTGTCAATAGGAGTTCCTTTTGTGATAGTAGTACAAGTGATCATTGGACTTGAGATTATCATAGTATATTGTGTATGATGAATTATGTTTTGACATATTCCTTAAAACCTTTAGGGTGTATCAAAGGGTATAATCGGATATAATAAGTTATATATAGAGATAGGTGCATGATCAACAAAGAATCTAACACTTCTAGTAAAAGAAGAGAATGTTTCATGCGATTAGATAAATGACAACTCAGTATTCCTTGGCCAAGGAAGAATGAAAATTAGAAAGTAGTTTCTAATTTACATTTATTATAGTTATTCATTTGAGGATCAAAATGCATATAATCAAATAAAATAAGACTTGATAGTAATATCGTGTCTTATATTTGATTGGGATATTGTGAGGTAGAAAGATTGAATTGTACAGTAACTATTCGCTGAATAGGTTCTTTTACGATTAAATGTTGAAATCTATATTATCTGAAAAGTCGTTGTGCATACCCTTATTATGGAATAAATATTATTTATTTAAATGAATTAAATAGTTTAATTTATTTATATAAATAAGATTAGAATAGTTCTAATTATTTTATTCTATAACCGATTTAATATGGAGAACCTAAATGGTCACATCGCAAAAAAAAAAATTATTTAAGAAGTAAATTGCATAAATGTAATAATGAATTAAGTATATTTAATATATACTATGGGGATATAATAAATTAAATAGCTTAATATTTTTATTTAGTATTTTAAAAATACTTATTATAAATTAATAAGATGAGTCGTATTATTATTATTATTATCATTATTATTATTATTATTATTATTATTATTATTATTATTATTATTATTATTATTATTATTATCATCATCATTATTATTTAGTTCCTAAATGGCTTAGGAATTAATTAATAAGAGTACTCTCATAATTGATAATTAAGTTTCTAAATAGTTAAGGAATTATAATTATTATATTAAATTAAGTTCCTAATTATATTTCGAGTTTAATTAAATATCTTATTCCTAAAGGTGTTAGGAGGATTGACTAAATCTATAAATATGAAAAGTCTTATCATAGATTAAAGTTACATACACTTCTATAAGTTTTGAGAGAATAGTCAAATATTCTCTAGAGATAGAAAATTAGGGTTAGCTATTACTCATTTCTTGAATTATTATTATTCCTTGGTGGATCACCTCTAGAGGCCAAACACTTGGGTGACTAACGTTAATCATTGGAATTCAATCGGTGAAATTCAAGGAGAATGCGAAGAACTTGTAGTTGAACTTGTACCCGTTGAAGTTTTGAGTTCTATAAGGGTATAATTCTCTAACTTCTTCGTTATTAATTAATAGTTGCACATAAAGGTCGATCATGGATTATGGTTTATAAATTTTAAATTTGATTTTACCATGTTTCCGCTATTGTATGCAATTTGATCGTATGTCTATGAATTTTTATAAACCAACACTACTTTGGTATTAGATACTAGTTGTGGTTCTCACATATGTAATACTATGCATGGACTAAGCAAAAGTAGAAAGATAAACATAGATAAAGTGTCCTTCACGTGGGAATAGAGTAAAGGTTTTTACTTTAGTTATAGAAACCTATTGTTTAGCACTGCCTATGGGCAAATCTATCAGTTTAAATAATTGTTATTATGTTCTAGTACTTATTAGAAGCATTATTTCTATTCCTATGTTGGGCAAGGATAATTTTCATATTATAATTAAGAATAACAGTTGTTCTATTTATAATGATAATATTTTGTATGGTACTGGTAAATTGCACAATAGACTTTATTTACTTGATTTGCATAAAAATATATAACAAATTGAACAAACTAAGAAAAGAAAAAGAGATAATATAAACCTCTATGTGGTACTGTAGACTAGGTCATATTAATGGAACAAGATTACCCAAGTTTCATAAAGATGGGCTCTTAGAATTGTCTGATTATGAATCATATCCAACTTATGAATCTTGTCTCATGGGTAAAATGACTAAATATCCTTTTAGTGGAAAAGAAAAAAGAGTACAGAGTTATTAGAGTTGGTACACATAGATGTGGCTTTATGCCAATGCATGCATGAGGAAGGTATTCATATTTTATTACTTTCACTGATGATCATTCAAAATTTGGATATGTGTATTTGATAAAATATAAGTCTGAATCATTTAAAAAGTTCAAAGAATTTAGAAGTGAAGTAGAGAAACAAACTGCCAATAGTATTAAGATTCTTCGATAAAATTGAGGTGGTAAATACTTAAGCAATGAGTTTCTTGATTATCTCAAAAAATGGTATAATCTCACAATAAACTCCACCAGGTACAACATAATTGAATGGTGTATCTGAAAGGAAAAATCGAACATTGTTGGACATGGTTCGTTCCATGATAAGTTTTACCGATCTTCCAGTTTCTTTCTTAGGTTATGCCCTAGAAACGGCTACATATCTACTTAACAAGGTACCTTCTAAATCCGTCCCAAAGACTCCATATGAGTTATGGACGGGGAGAAAACTAAGTCTTAAGCACGTTAAAATTTGGGGTTGCCCAGCTTATATCAAAAGGTTTGAGAATGATAAGCTAGAGACACGATCCGACAAGTGCAAATTTATGGGATATCCTAAAGAAAGTTTAGGATATTATTTCTATCATCCAACTGATCAAAAGGTGTTTGTAACGAAACATGTTTTCTTATTGGAAAATGAGTTTATCCTCAAAAGGGTCAGTGGGAGTAAAATAGATCTTGAAGAAGTTCAAGAACCACAAAACACTATGGGTCAAAGTGAAGTACTTAATCAAGTAACACAACCTAATGTACCTTAACCTATTCGTAAATTTAGAAGAGTACCGAAGATGCCTGAAAGGTTTGGATTCACCATAGATGATGATGATGAGGTACGCATCATAGATGATGATGATGATCCATGGACTTACGAAAAGGCAATGAGTAGTAAAGACTCAGAGAAATGGCTAGCAGCAATGAAATTCGAGATGGACTCCATGTATGATAACTAAGTATGGACTTTGGTTACTCCACCTGAGGGCATTAAGCCTATTGGGTGTAAATGGGTCTTTAAGAGAAAGACTGAAGTATACGGTAAGGTAAAGACCTATAAGGCCTGACTAGTTGTAAAAGGTTTCAAATAAAGATAAGGTGTTTACTATGACGAAACCTTCTCACTAGTAAAGATGCTCAAGTCCATTCGGATTTTACTTGCAATTGCAGCTTATCATGACTACGAGCTTTGACAAATGGATGTGAAAATGGCATTCCTCAATGGGAAACTAAAAGAGGATGTATATATGATACAATCGGAGGATTTTATTTCAAATGTTAGAACAAATCAAGTTTGTCGGCTATAACGATCCATTTATGGATTGAAGTAAGCTTTTCGAAGGTGAAACATCCATTTTGATGAGACAGACAATGATTTTAATTTTATCAAAAATGAGGATGAACCATGTGTGTACAAGAAGTTAAGTGAGAGCGTTGTCAAATTCCTAGTATTATATATTGACAATTTATTACTAATAGGGAATGATGTTCATATGCTTCAATCGATCAAGATACGGTTATCTAAACATTTCTCCATGAAGGACTTGGGAAAAACATCCTATATTTTTGGGATAAAGATCTATAGAGATAGATCTAGAAGGGTGATTGGCTTGTCTCATAGAACGTACATTGATTCGATACTAAAGAAGTTTAGTATGGAAGATTCCAAGAGAGGGTTCATACATATGGATCATGGAATACATCTCTCCAAAAAGCAAGCCCTAAAGACACTTGAAAAGAGAGACCGTATGAGTAAGATACCTTATACTTAGCGATAGAATCTATCATGTACGGGGTGATATATAAAAGACCTGATGTTACTCATGAACTAAGTGCAACAAGCAGATATCAGTCTAATCCTGGAGAAAAACACTAGAAGGCAGTGAAAAATATCCTAAAGTACTTAAGAAAAACTAAGGATGTATTTCTTGTCTACAGTGGGTTTACCTTAAACGGTGGCGTAGTGAGTTAGAAAAGTTTCAAGTAGCAAACAGTTGTTGATTCAATGACAAAAGCAAAGTACATAGCTGCAAGTGAAGCTGCAAAGGAGGTTGTTTGGATGAAAAAGTTCGTAACCAAACTCTTAGTGGTTCATAGCATTCAAGGATTAGTTCCTTTATTTTTTGACAACATGGGGGCTGTTTCACAAGCCAAGGAACCCATGTCTCATTAGAAATTCAAACATGTGTTGCGACGGTTTCATTTGATTAGAGAGGTCATTGAAATAGGAGACATCACCCTGGAACGAGTTGACTCTCGAAACAACATTACAGATCCATTTACTAAAGCGTTAACTCAACAGCAGTTTAATCATCACTTAGAGAAGTTCGGTATTAGATACCATGGCAATTGTCTTTAGTGCAAGTGTGAGATTGAAAGTACTATGCATATAAGCCAATCATATTTGATGTGATATATCATATACTTTGTAATCTTATTCGTTTATTAATAAAAATTTATTTATACAAAGGTATTTTTTTATCCATATTCAATTGATGATATTAATTATGATAAATACATAGTTTTTTAGCAATACTTTTAGAATCGTGATGATAATCATGCTAATGTGATCTAAATTCAAGATAGCTAAAAACTAAAATTGTTCCTAATCGTGAGATCACTAAAAAGAGAATTAGTGAATCCAGATAGATTAGTACATACTACGCTTACTCTTATGAATAGGATGATTGACCTCATAATCATTTGTATAGAGACACTAAAGCAAGTATATAGGTACTTATTAAAAAATAAGTTCACTAAACATGACTCACTAAAAGAATAGCTAATGGAGTTTTACTCTGTAGTCAATAGAAATTTCTAATGTAATAGTAATACAAATTATCCTTAGACTTGAGATCATCATAATATCTTGTGTATGATAAGTTATACTTTGACATATCCCTTAAGACCTTTAAGGTATATCAAAGGGTATGTTTGGATATAATAAGTTGTACATGAAAATAAGTGAATGGTCAACAAAGAATCTACCACATCTAGTAAAATGAGATAATGTTCTATGTTATTCGATAAATGATAACTTAGTAGTCCTTGGCCAAGGCATAATGAAGATTTGAAAAGAGTTTCTAATTTACATTAAATAAAATTGTGTATTTGAGAATCAAAATACATATGATTAAATAAAATAAGACTTGATAATAAATTCATGTCTTGTATTTGATTAGGACGTTGTATGGTAGAAGGATTGAATTATACAGTAACTATTCACTCAAAGGTTCTTTTATGATTAAATGTTAAAATTTATGTTATCTAAAAAGTTGTTGATCGCTAAGGGAGCTTACCCATATTGTGCAATAAATATTATTTATTTGAATGAATTAAATATTTTAATTAATTTATTTAAGTAAGATTAAAATTGTTCTAATTGATTTATTCTACAACCGGCTTAATATGGAGAACCTAAAGGGTCACACCACAAAAAATAAAAAATAATATATATATATATATATATATATATATATATATATATATATATATATATATATATATATTTAAGAAGTAAATGGCATAATCGTAATAATAGATTATGTATATTTAATGTATAATATGATGATAGATTAAATTAAATAGCTTAATATTTATTTAGTATTTTGGAAATACTAATTATAAACTACTACTACTACTACTACTACTATTACTACTACTACTACTATAATAGTTTAGGAATTATTTAATAAGAGTACTCTCATATTAGTTCCTAATTAGATTAGAAGTTTAGTTAAAAATCCTATTCTTAAAGGTGTTAGAAGGGTTGACTATATCTTTTAAAAAGAGGTGTCTTATTATGGATTAAGATTACATACACTTCTATAAGTTTTGGGAGAGTACTCACAAGTTCTCTAGATCTAAGAAATTAAAAGAGAGAGAAAACTAGGGTTTGTCATTACCCACTTCTTGAATCCTTATTCTTCCTTGGTGGATCACCCCTAAAGGCCAAATACTTGGGTGACTAACGTTGATCAATGAATCTAATCAATGAAATTCAAGGAGAACACGAAGGAATTAGAGTTGAACACGTACCTGTGGAAAGTTAGTGTCTACAATGGTATAATTCTCTATCTTCTTCTTGTTAATTAGTAATTTTGCATAAAGGTTGATCCTGGTTATGGTTTGTAAAATTTTAAATTATGATTTTACCATGTTTTTGCTGCTATTGTGCAATTTGATTGTATGTTTATGGATATTACAAACCAACAAGTTCTAAGCAAGCCAAATGTTCATAGTCTATATGTAATATCCCAAATATTTCAAAAGTGATCTAACAAGATCTAAGCAAGGTTGTCAATTCAAAACCTAAGATTGATTGCTCAAGCATACCTTGAGCTATCTTAAAGAATATATACGACTCGAAACTACGATCGTATACAACAAAGAGGTTAAATTTTTTAACCTAAACTATGTGTTATGTGATTAGTAAAGCTTGAATTGAGCTTTTAAATGTGTTGTATGAAATATCTATGTGTAGGATTTTGTGTTTTGGTTCAAGTAGTTAACCTTAACACTTATTAAAAATCAGAAGTCAATTTAGAACAAAAACCTAAATTGGAAAAAAAGTTAAAACCTAAACCCTAACCCTAGGGTCTAAACCCTAGAAAATAACCTAGGCCCTTAAGCAAAATGTGAAGGTTAAATTGACATTCTGTTTCAAGATTCAACCTTCCCACGCTTTAAAAACACGTAATAGTCAGTAAAAGTTTTTCTCGAAAAACGTGTAAAAAATACTATTCACGAAGAAACGTTTTTCATTCGTTTGATCGTTTCTTTCATCTGTAGGACTTCTTACATTTCACAACATAGTGATAATATGAGGTTTAGATGTCAGGGAATCAATAAAATTTTCTGGGGAAAAAGACGAAAAAAGACACGATTTACGAGAAAACGTTTGTCGTCTTTTTGAACGTTCTTTTCAACGTTTGGACTTTTTCCATTTCACGATATAGCATTTATACGGGGAATAGATACCAGGGAGCCACTGATATTTTTCCCAAAATAAAACGTAAATCGCTCTTCAAACGAAAACGCTTTTCGTTTTTGATCAAACC
Organism: Hedera helix; assembly: GCA_947179155.2. Lineage (NCBI taxonomy): Eukaryota > Viridiplantae > Streptophyta > Magnoliopsida > Apiales > Araliaceae > Hedera > Hedera helix. The sequence goes on along the minus strand of OX359272.1, from coordinate 20,287,897 downwards.
GTTGATGGATACAGTGTTTGTATGCAACACCGGTGCGTAATAAGCAATAAAAGATTTTCTCGAAAAGTGTGTCGGGAATAAGACGAAATAGGGAAAAGACAAAAATAAATATTATTTTTGACTTTTTGGTCTTCTAACCATTTTCTGAGAAATGGTCGTCAAAAACACTATTCACCGAAAAACGTGCCAAGTCTTTTGGACTTTTCACTTTACAGAAAAGTGTTCATTCGGAACAAAACTCAGTAATATCAAAATTTTAAATCAGTAGAAGTTAACCAAATTAGTTGGAATCAGACTGTTATATAATTAACTGCTAATTCATCCGTATTGTTTTCATCAAACGGATCATGAGATAGGTTAACATTAAATTTGAATAATCAAATTTATCAGATTAATACCTAATTATATTATTCAATAATAATTAGTGTCTAGAATGAAAGAAATTTATCAATCGCGTCGCCCGATAGGTGTATTTGAGAAAAATACACGGAAGGTTATCCGAGATTAATTCAAGAAAAACTTTGAGGGTCAGACGAGACATCATATTAATACTGTATGATGTATTTTATGAATAAAATATGTATAAGTAATTAAAACTTATATTACTAATGCGAAATATTTTAAATTAATCGTACGCGATTTATCCGATATGCTGAAAACGGAAGAAAGAGTGGGTAAGAGTGTGCCTGGCACATGCTGGCGCATGCCTGGCACACGCTGGCACACGCCTGGCACACTCTAGATATTATTTTAGTTTTATTAATTAAATAATGTGCGAAAAGACTAAAATGCCCTTGGTCTTTTTAAACTAATGACCAAACTACCCCGACCCTTGGTTTTCCTATAAATAGAAGGCTTAAGTTCATTAGTTCTTTACCATTTTGAAAGCTAAAGAGCAAATATAGAAAGAGTTCTTGTGAGACAAGAATCGATTGCAAAGAAATAGTTAAAGCTTGCAATAATAAAAGGTACGATTCTTAGTTATTGTAATGTTTATTTTTATCGATGAGGCTCAAGAACATAAGTCGTAGCCATGTACGATTTTTCGTTCTCCGTGTTCCTTATGACTTGAGCAAGTCGTTGTTATGTCAAATTTCATTTCATAGTTTAAAGTTCAAGAGCATACGTCGTATCCATGTACGGTTTATCCGTTCTCCGTGTTCTTCGTATGTTCTGGAGTATTATTATAAATTGTTATAATTAAGTAAACAAGTCGTTATAATGACCAAATTTTGTCAATTATAAAGTGTTATAATCACATATGTAAGTAGTTATAATGCTCAAATTATTTCAAGTATGAAATCCAAAAGCTCAAGAACATAAGTCGTTACCATGTACGATTTTTCGTTCTTCGTGTTCTTCGTGTGTTCTTGAGCAAAAGTCATAATTTCTACATAAGTAGGTTTATGATTTGGTAATTTAGTGTTATGGGATGATGAAACATGATGGTCTCGCTAAATAATGCTTGTGGCATCAAGTTTTAGTAGTCGAAACGAAGAACGATGAAACTTTGTTCTTCGTGTTCTTCGATTCGTTCTTCGTGTTCTTGAGAAAAAGTCATAAAATCTTATATAAGTAGGTTTATGATTTTGTTATTTTTATGTTATGAAGTGATACGAAGTGTTAGAACATGTTATCTTAGCAAATTAATGCTTGAGGTATCATGTTTTACCAATCGGATCAAAGAAAGTTAAGCTTAATATACTTGCAGAATATTTTTGCAAATTTCCGAAAATTTAAAGTCTGAATCTGCCTTAGCAACCTAAATGGATAAAACCATAAATAACGGTTTTCTTAATTCATTCCTTCATCATTTACATTCCTTATGAGTTTACTCATCTCTTATCTTAGGTATAATTACACATAATATCAAACACACCATTTCATTTTTATGAAACAGTTTCACACAAAAACTAATAAGATTATTTTATCTTATTGCTTGCTTTGAGAACTCATTATGAGTTCATTTATCTTCAGATATTCTCGTAAAGAGTTTATCTTTATTCATTATATTTCTTTTCACATAATAATTTTTATCTATTAAGATTTAATAAGATTTATGCTTATCTTTTAATTATATACGGACTCTTCACAAGTCCATTTCTTTTTAATCCATCAGATTATACTCCAAGGTACTTGTTACCTCAAAACTATAATCCACTGCTCTGATACCAACTGTAACGCCCCCAAAATCGCCGCGCTTTCGATGCGGCGGACCTTGTGCGTTAATTTCATACATCTATTGACTTAACCAATGATCCCATAATCATATTGGTTAAATTAGTCTTTTTTTAGACTATACATTAAAAATTTCTCTTAACTTTGTCCCTGGATCTTAACTTGATCTCAATCTCATAAGTATACAAGTATCAACTTGTATTTCATCCGTATAAATGGATAAAACCATAAATAACGGTTTAATTTTAACCTTAGGATTTAAATATTCTATATACGTCCACTTGTAACGGTCTCATTCGTACTACAAGTATCAATATACAAAGATATCTCTTCATATCAATAATCCTACTTATATGGTATTCAGAATAGTAATAACGAGTTATACCTGGGTCCGAGGAACCTTAACGATGGATTTGACCAGTCAACATCGCTTAGTTCTGTCTCAGATGTACAGCACTCACAAGTTATTTATCGATCCTCATCCAGATAAATAGATCATTATCAATATTATGTTAAATTTTAACAATTCTAGGTTATATCAAAATAAAGACATAACAACATTCTGATGATAATTATTAATATCATTCATTCAATATTCGGTTACATGTTTGTTTGTTCGTATTACAACAGTCATTATGACATATACAAATACAATCAATTTACATGAAAACCTAATCTATGCTGCATCTTTAAGTTCATGATCTTCTTAACGTTCATCTTTAATCTGCAAATAAGGTTTTATTCGCAAGAATGAGCACGAAGGCTCAGCAAGTCTAACATACAGCACGTACGCAGTTTATGCTTTCATATAAACTTTAACATGCATTGACTGAACATAATTCTCCATTTAATATCACATTTAACTCACGTTCCAACAATTTATATCACATTGACACACAAAGTGTATAAATCATGTTCGTAAATCGTAAACATAAAACATAACAGTTAGAAGGCTTGTAAACATCAGTTAAAGACTTCACATATCATCTATTGCATAATAACATGACATTTCACATCTCATTTAACATTTTAACAATACTACACAAGTAGCACATAGCAAGAGTTAGAAGACTTGCCTTGAAACCATGTCAGGGTTTCTCGGGAAATCGTTAAACGCCTACAAAAAGGGTTACGCGACCCCGAATGTTAGTTTATCAAATTTTCCTTTTGAATAAGTCTTAGAATAACTTAACTAAACTATTTTCATTGGTGGAATCATTTCGTTAAGTGGCAAACTCAAAATCCTTATTTTAAGTGCTTCCACCCGAATGGTTCCTTAATTTTTCAGCTTTGACGTCCTTTCCGGTAACTGCCATAACTTTGTCATACGGAAACATTTTTGAGTGATTCTTGAGTCTAAATTGCTTAGAATTTCATGATATACAACTTTCATTTAGGTTGCTAAGGCAGATTCAGACTTTAAATTTTCGGAAATTTGCAAAAATATTCTGCAAGTATATTAAGCTTAACTTTCTTTGATCCGATTGGTAAAACATGATACCTCAAGCATTAATTTGCTAAGATAACATGTTCTAACACTTCGTATCACTTCATAACATAAAAATAACAAAATCATAAACCTACTTATATAAGATTTCATTACTTTTTCTCAAGAACACGAAGAACGAATCGAAGAACACGAAGAACAAAGTTTCATCGTTCTTCGTTTCGACTACTAAAACTTGATGCCACAAGCATTATTTAGCAAGACCATCATGTTTCATCATCCCATAACACTAAATTACCAAATCATAAACCTACTTATGTAGAAATTATGACTTTTGCTCAAGAACACACGAAGAACACGAAGAACGAAAAATCGTACATGGTAACGACTTATGTTCTTGAGCTTTTGGATTTCATACTTGAAATAATTTGAGCATTATAACTGCTTACATATGTGATTATAACACTTTATAATTGACAAAATTTGGTCATTATAACGACGTGTTTACTTAATTATAACAATTTATAATAATACTCCAGAACATACGAAGAACACGGAGAACGGATAAACCGTACATGGATACGACGTATGATCTTGAACTTTAAACTATGAAATGAAATTTGACATAACAACGACTTGCTCAAGTCATAAGGAACACGGAGAACGAAAAATCGTACATGGCTACGACTTATGTTCTTGAGCCTCATCGATAAAATAAAACTTTAAGCATAATAACGATTAAGAATCGTACCTTTTATTATTGCAAGCTTTAACTATTTCTTTGCAATCGATTCTTGTCTCACAAGAACTCTCTCTATATTTGCTCTTTAGCTTTCAAAAATGGTAAAGAACTAATGAACTTAAGCCTTCTATTTATAGGAAAACCAAGGGTCGGGGTAGTTTGGTCATTAGTTTAAAAGACCAAGGGCCTTTTAGTCTTTTCTCCCTAGCGCTTGCATCATCGCTTACATCACCCTTCTTCTTATTGGTCCATTCATTTTCACTTGGATTTAGTTCAAAACAAATTGTGCTAGTTCTTTTTCAGTTAGTGTAATCGTGCTAGTTCTCCCTAGTTTAGTTACACTAACTTAGTTACACATAACCTAGTTTGATTTCAACTAATTAATTAAATAGTATAATACATTAGTATTTATACGTATTTCTTCCGTATAATACATCGTATAATATTCGTATTCTACTGGTATGATACCTCGTATTATTCTCGTATAATCTTTCGTATAATCCTCGTATTATACATTACAATATACCGTTATTATTCTCGTATTCCTTCCGTATTCGCTACGTATTCATCCCGTATACATGAATAGTAATCTCCATAAATTATTTTGGGTAAAAATTTTATTGGTCAAAATGCATCTACTGTCAATAAAAATGCTATTCAGGAATGTGAATTTTCAAAATTCGGAAGAAAAATTTCCAAATGAATAGTGTTTTACACGCTTTTCGAGTAAAAATTTTATTGGCTAATTAATATCTATACTTCATATAAATGCTATTTCGTGTAATACGATATATCAAAATATCGAAAAGAACAGTCAAAAAGACGACAAATGTTTTCTCGTAAATCGTGACATTTTTGTCTTTTTCTCCAAAAATTTTATTGATTCCCTGACATCTAAACCTCATATTAACACTATATCGTGAAATACAAGAAGTCCTACAGATGAAAGAAACAGTCAAACGAATGAAAAACGTCACCTCGTGAATAGTGCTTGTGCACGTTTTTCGAGAAAAACTTTTATTGACTGTTACGTGTTTTCAAATCATGGGAAGGTTGAATCTTGAAACAGAATGTCAATTTAACCTTCACATTTTGCTCAAGGGCCTAGGTTATTTTCTAGGGTTTAGACCCTAGGGTTAGGGTTTAGGTTTTAACTCTTTTTCCAATTTAGGTTTTTGCCTTAAATTGACTTCTGATTTTTAATAAGTGTTAAGGTTAACTACTTGAACCAAAACACAAAATCCTACACATAGATATTTCATACAACACATTTAAAAGCTCAATTCAAGCTTTACTAATCACATAACACATAGTTTAGGTTAAACAGTTTAACCTCTTTGTTATATATGATCGTAGTTTCGAGTCGTATATATTCTTTAAGATAGCTCAAGGTATGCTTGAGAAATCGATCTTAGGTTTTGAATTGACAACCTGGCTTAGATCTTGTTAGATCACTTTTGAAATAGTTGGGATATTACATTCAACCCAACTTACAGGAATTTCGTCCTCGAAATTAACTTTACAATTACTTTAGTCATTTAATATCATATTTATAAGTGCTATAAATATTTAGGATATTACATTCTCTCCTTCTTATCAGAATTTCGTCCTCGAAATTATAATATAATCATCTCCAATTTACTGCTCAATATGAATTTTCTAAATTCAACTTTTACTCACATTAAACCGCCAATACTTTGATTAGGTCTGAACAATGTTCACTTATCTCTACACATTTCCTTTCATAACTCTAGGTGTTAAACCTCTTTTCATACTCGACATTCAGTCTCATTCTTCCTTTATCTTGGATTCTTCTCACTTATACAACGGTCAATCAAGACCTTTACCTTATTCAAAAACTATGAATACTATACAACCCATAATTTTTAAATCATCATCCGGACTGGAAAACCATATCTTGTGTAGCAATCAATTAAGATTGAGAACACTTCATACTTTGTGTAGCAATCAATTAAGATTGAGAACACCATACATTGTGTAACAATCAATTAAGATCGAGAACACACATACGTTGTACTTTAGGTGATCAGCCTGTCGTACCATATAAGACGCGGTTTATTGCGTCTATCGAATTCCTACGTCCGTTCTTTTTTTTTCATAACCAAAGGTGTCTAGCCGAAATAATTGGCATTGACTCATATTTAAACCATTCAAACTTTTTGAAAAGCAATTTTATGACTGTATACCGCACCTTGCAAAGTGCGTTGATAACTCATCATGTATCATCTTCACACCAGGTTAAATGGGGTGTTGATGAATAAATCATTTTTATTCTTCACATTAAATCCGTCTAGCCAAAACAATTAGCATAGACATATGAATAACATAGCTAGTGAAGAACTAGCAAAATTTTTCAGTTCAACTAGTGAACCACTCTTTTCAAAGGCACACAAGTGCAAATATAACCATGAAGATCTAGCATAGCTAGAAGATTTTTGAAATACCCTCAATCCTCTATCTTTTCCATTATTCTCTAACCATAACACAAGTTTTGCAAATATATAGTAATATAGTAAACTGATTGGTTGTGTTAAACCAAGTACAAACAAATATATTAGTTCCCCTTCTCATCAACATGAGATTGAAATGTCTCAGCGCACATTGGTACTGATCAATATCGCACTGAATAGACAAATCGTAGCCGCGTCTCACAAGTCGGTTCGACTAACATATCATAGCCCAAGTTCATAACAAGGGTTCGTTCGCGCAGTAACTAACATACAAATATTTTTAAAACTATAGTTATGACGTAACAACTACTAACTAGTCAATATACCTATGAGAAAAGAATCACCTTCTCAAAATATATACAAAGAAGAGTTTGACACAAGATTTTAATTTACTTATCAATATAGCAAACTGAGTTATTCCTCCACCCAAGAACTAATGAATCAGTTCCCCGTCTCATCAACACTATCCTCAAATGATTTCATTCAGTGCGTAACCCACTTTGAGAACACTGACCATGAATCATTCATACCAACAGTGTAGTTAGATCGGTTCTCTGAAGCATATTAAACTCTTTCCCATACAAGAGAGTTGTTCTACTCAGTTTTACTAATATGAGTTTTCAATTGAAATCCCTAATTGTTCTATAACTATCTTAGTCACTTTATTTTCTTAATTCATTCCTTCATCATTTACATTCCTTATGAGTTTACTCATCTCTTATCTTAGGTATAATTACACATAATATCAAACACACCATTTCATTTTTATGAAACAGTTTCACACAAAAACTAATAAGATTATTTTATCTTATTGCTTGCTTTGAGAACTCATTATGAGTTCATTTATCTTCAGATATTCTCGTAAAGAGTTTATCTTTATTCATTATATTTCTTTTCACATAATAATTTTTATCTATTAAGATTTAATAAGATTTATGCTTATCTTTTAATTATATACGGACTCTTCACAAGTCCATTTCTTTTTAATCCATCAGATTATACTCCAAGGTACTTGTTACCTCAAAACTATAATCCACTGCTCTGATACCAACTGTAACGCCCCCAAAATCGCCGCGCTTTCGATGCGGCGGACCTTGTGCGTTAATTTCATACATCTATTGACTTAACCAATGATCCCATAATCATATTGGTTAAATTAGTCTTTTTTTAGACTATACATTAAAAATTTCTCTTAACTTTGTCCCTGGATCTTAACTTGATCTCAATCTCATAAGTATACAAGTATCAACTTGTATTTCATCCGTATAAATGGATAAAACCATAAATAACGGTTTAATTTTAACCTTAGGATTTAAATATTCTATATACGTCCACTTGTAACGGTCTCATTCGTACTACAAGTATCAATATACAAAGATATCTCTTCATATCAATAATCCTACTTATATGGTATTCAGAATAGTAATAACGAGTTATACCTGGGTCCGAGGAACCTTAACGATGGATTTGACCAGTCAACATCGCTTAGTTCTGTCTCAGATGTACAGCACTCACAAGTTATTTATCGATCCTCATCCAGATAAATAGATCATTATCAATATTATGTTAAATTTTAACAATTCTAGGTTATATCAAAATAAAGACATAACAACATTCTGATGATAATTATTAATATCATTCATTCAATATTCGGTTACATGTTTGTTTGTTCGTATTACAACAGTCATTATGACATATACAAATACAATCAATTTACATGAAAACCTAATCTATGCTGCATCTTTAAGTTCATGATCTTCTTAACGTTCATCTTTAATCTGCAAATAAGGTTTTATTCGCAAGAATGAGCACGAAGGCTCAGCAAGTCTAACATACAGCACGTACGCAGTTTATGCTTTCATATAAACTTTAACATGCATTGACTGAACATAATTCTCCATTTAATATCACATTTAACTCACGTTCCAACAATTTATATCACATTGACACACAAAGTGTATAAATCATGTTCGTAAATCGTAAACATAAAACATAACAGTTAGAAGGCTTGTAAACATCAGTTAAAGACTTCACATATCATCTATTGCATAATAACATGACATTACACATCTCATTTAACATTTTAACAATACTACACAAGTAGCACATAGCAAGAGTTAGAAGACTTGCCTTGAAACCATGTCAGGGTTTCTCGGGAAATCGTTAAACGCCTACAAAAAGGGTTACGCGACCCCGAATGTTAGTTTATCAAATTTTCCTTTTGAATAAGTCTTAGAATAACTTAACTAAACTATTTTCATTGGTGGAATCATTTCGTTAAGTGGCAAACTCAAAATCCTTATTTTAAGTGCTTCCACCCGAATGGTTCCTTAATTTTTCAGCTTTGACGTCCTTTCCGGTAACTGCCATAACTTTGTCATACGGAAACATTTTTGAGTGATTCTTGAGTCTAAATTGCTTAGAATTTCATGATATACAACTTTCATTTAGGTTGCTAAGGCAGATTCAGACTTTAAATTTTCGGAAATTTGCAAAAATATTCTGCAAGTATATTAAGCTTAACTTTCTTTGATCCGATTGGTAAAACATGATACCTCAAGCATTAATTTGCTAAGATAACATGTTCTAACACTTCGTATCACTTCATAACATAAAAATAACAAAATCATAAACCTACTTATATAAGATTTCATGACTTTTTCTCAAGAACACGAAGAACGAATCGAAGAACACGAAGAACAAAGTTTCATCGTTCTTCGTTTCGACTACTAAAACTTGATGCCACAAGCATTATTTAGCAAGACCATCATGTTTCATCATCCCATAACACTAAATTACCAAATCATAAACCTACTTATGTAGAAATTATGACTTTTGCTCAAGAACACACGAAGAACACGAAGAACGAAAAATCGTACATGGTAACGACTTATGTTCTTGAGCTTTTGGATTTCATACTTGAAATAATTTGAGCATTATAACTGCTTACATATGTGATTATAACACTTTATAATTGACAAAATTTGGTCATTATAACGACGTGTTTACTTAATTATAACAATTTATAATAATACTCCAGAACATACGAAGAACACGGAGAACGGATAAACCGTACATGGATACGACGTATGATCTTGAACTTTAAACTATGAAATGAAATTTGACATAACAACGACTTGCTCAAGTCATAAGGAACACGGAGAACGAAAAATCGTACATGGCTACGACTTATGTTCTTGAGCCTCATCGATAAAATAAAACTTTAAGCATAATAACGATTAAGAATCGTACCTTTTATTATTGCAAGCTTTAACTATTTCTTTGCAATCGATTCTTGTCTCACAAGAACTCTCTCTATATTTGCTCTTTAGCTTTCAAAAATGGTAAAGAACTAATGAACTTAAGCCTTCTATTTATAGGAAAACCAAGGGTCGGGGTAGTTTGGTCATTAGTTTAAAAGACCAAGGGCCTTTTAGTCTTTTCTCCCTAGCGCTTGCATCATCGCTTACATCACCCTTCTTCTTATTGGTCCATTCATTTTCACTTGGATTTAGTTCAAAACAAATTGTGCTAGTTCTTTTTCAGTTAGTGTAATCGTGCTAGTTCTCCCTAGTTTAGTTACACTAACTTAGTTACACATAACCTAGTTTGATTTCAACTAATTAATTAAATAGTATAATACATTAGTATTTATACGTATTTCTTCCGTATAATACATCGTATAATATTCGTATTCTACTGGTATGATACCTCGTATTATTCTCGTATAATCTTTCGTATAATCCTCGTATTATACATTACAATATACCGTTATTATTCTCGTATTCCTTCCGTATTTGCTACGTATTCATCCCGTATACATGAATAGTAATCTCCATAAATTATTTTGGGTAAAAATTTTATTGGTCAAAATGCATCTACTGTCAATAAAAATGCTATTCAGGAATGTGAATTTTCAAAATTCGGAAGAAAAATTTCCAAATGAATAGTGTTTTACACGCTTTTCGAGTAAAAATTTTATTGGCTAATTAATATCTATACTTCATATAAATGCTATTTCGTGTAATACGATATATCAAAATATCGAAAAGAACAGTCAAAAAGACGACAAATGTTTTCTCGTAAATCGTGACATTTTTGTCTTTTTCTCCAAAAATTTTATTGATTCCCTGACATCTAAACCTCATATTAACACTATATCGTGAAATACAAGAAGTCCTACAGATGAAAGAAACAGTCAAACGAATGAAAAACGTCACCTCGTGAATAGTGCTTGTGCACGTTTTTCGAGAAAAACTTTTATTGACTGTTACGTGTTTTCAAATCATGGGAAGGTTGAATCTTGAAACAGAATGTCAATTTAACCTTCACATTTTGCTCAAGGGCCTAGGTTATTTTCTAGGGTTTAGACCCTAGGGTTAGGGTTTAGGTTTTAACTCTTTTTCCAATTTAGGTTTTTGCCCTAAATTGACTTCTGATTTTTAATAAGTGTTAAGGTTAACTACTTGAACCAAAACACAAAATCCTACACATAGATATTTCATACAACACATTTAAAAGCTCAATTCAAGCTTTACTAATCACATAACACATAGTTTAGGTTAAACAGTTTAACCTCTTTGTTATATACGATCGTAGTTTCGAGTCGTATATATTCTTTAAGATAGCTCAAGGTATGCTTGAGAAATCGATCTTAGGTTTTGAATTGACAACCTGGCTTAGATCTTGTTAGATCACTTTTGAAATAGTTGGGATATTACATTCAACCCAACTTACAGGAATTTCGTCCTCGAAATTAACTTTACAATTACATTAGTCATTTAATATCATATTTATAAGTGCTATAAATATTCAGGATATTACATTCTCTCCTTCTTATCAGAATTTCGTCCTCGAAATTATAATATAATCATCTCCAATTTACTGCTCAATATGAATTTTCTAAATTCAACTTTTACTCACATTAAACCGCCAATACTTTGATTAGGTCTGAACAATGTTCACTTATCTCTACACATTTCCTTTCATAACTCTAGGTGTTAAACCTCTTTTCATACTCGACATTCAGTCTCATTCTTCCTTTATCTTGGATTCTTCTCACTTATACAACGGTCAATCAAGACCTTTACCTTATTCAAAAACTATGAATACTATACAACCCATAATTTTTAAATCATCATCCGGACTGGAAAACCATATCTTGTGTAGCAATCAATTAAGATTGAGAACACTTCATACTTTGTGTAGCAATCAATTAAGATTGAGAACACCATACATTGTGTAACAATCAATTAAGATCGAGAACACACATACGTTGTACTTTAGGTGATCAGCCTGTCGTACCATATAAGACGCGGTTTATTGCGTCTATCGAATTCCTACGTCCGTTCTTTTTTTTTCATAACCAAAGGTGTCTAGCCGAAATAATTGGCATTGACTCATATTTAAACCATTCAAACTTTTTGAAAAGCAATTTTATGACTGTATACCGCACCTTGCAAAGTGCGTTGATAACTCATCATGTATCATCTTCACACCAGGTTAAATGGGGTGTTGATGAATAAATCATTTTTATTCTTCACATTAAATCCGTCTAGCCAAAACAATTAGCATAGACATATGAATAACATAGCTAGTGAAGAACTAACAAAATTTTCCAGTTCAACTAGTGAACCACTCTTTTCAAAGGCACACAAGTGCAAATATAACCATGAAGATCTAGCATAGCTAGAAGATTTTTGAAATACCCTCAATCCTCTATCTTTTCCATTATTCTCTAACCATAACACAAGTTTTGCAAATATATAGTAATATAGTAAACTGATTGGTTGTGTTAAACCAAGTACAAACAAATATATTAGTTCACCTTCTCATCAACATGAGATTGAAATGTCTCAGCGCACATTGGTACTGATCAATATCGCACTGAATAGACAAATCGTAGCCGCGTCTCACAAGTCGGTTCGACTAACATATCATAGCCCAAGTTCATAACAAGGGTTCGTTCGCGCAGTAACTAACATACAAATATTTTTAAAACTATAGTTATGACGTAACAACTACTAACTAGTCAATATACCTATGAGAAAAGAATCACCTTCTCAAAATATATACAAAGAAGAGTTTGACACAAGATTTTAATTTACTTATCAATATAGCAAACTGAGTTATTCCTCCACCCAAGAACTAATGAATCAGTTCCCCGTCTCATCAACACTATCCTCAAATGATTTCATTCAGTGCGTAACCCGCTTTGAGAACACTGACCATGAATCATTCATACCAACAGTGTAGTTAGATCGGTTCTCTGAAGCATATTAAACTCTTTCCCATACAAGAGAGTTGTTCTACTCAGTTTTACTAATATGAGTTTTCAATTGAAATCCCTAATTGTTCTATAACTATCTTAGTCACTTTATTTTCTTAATTCATTCCTTCATCATTTACATTCCTTATGAGTTTACTCATCTCTTATCTTAGGTATAATTACACATAATATCAAACACACCATTTCATTTTTATGAAACAGTTTCACACAAAAACTAATAAGATTATTTTATCTTATTGCTTGCTTTGAGAACTCATTATGAGTTCATTTATCTTCAGATATTCTCGTAAAGAGTTTATCTTTATTCATTATATTTCTTTTCACATAATAATTTTTATGTATTAAGATGTAATAAGATTTATGCTTATCTTTTAATTATATACGGACTCTTCACAAGTCCATTTCTTTTTAATCCATCAGATTATACTCCAAGGTACTTGTTACCTCAAAACTATAATCCACTGCTCTGATACCAACTGTAACGCCCCCAAAATCGCCGCGCTTTCGATGCGGCGGACCTTGTGCGTTAATTTCATACATCTATTGACTTAACCAATGATCCCATAATCATATTGGTTAAATTAGTCTTTTTTTAGACTATACATTAAAAATTTCTCTTAACTTTGTCCCTGGATCTTAACTTGATCTCAATCTCATAAGTATACAAGTATCAACTTGTATTTCATCCGTATAAATGGATAAAACCATAAATAACGGTTTAATTTTAACCTTAGGATTTAAATATTCTATATACGTCCACTTGTAACGGTCTCATTCGTACTACAAGTATCAATATACAAAGATATCTCTTCATATCAATAATCCTACTTATATGGTATTCAGAATAGTAATAACGAGTTATACCTGGGTCCGAGGAACCTTAACGATGGATTTGACCAGTCAACATCGCTTAGTTCTGTCTCAGATGTACAGCACTCACAAGTTATTTATCGATCCTCATCCAGATAAATAGATCATTATCAATATTATGTTAAATTTTAACAATTCTAGGTTATATCAAAATAAAGACATAACAACATTCTGATGATAATTATTAATATCATTCATTCAATATTCGGTTACATGTTTGTTTGTTCGTATTACAACAGTCATTATGACATATACAAATACAATCAATTTACATGAAAACCTAATCTATGCTGCATCTTTAAGTTCATGATCTTCTTAACGTTCATCTTTAATCTGCAAATAAGGTTTTATTCGCAAGAATGAGCACGAAGGCTCAGCAAGTCTAACATACAGCACGTACGCAGTTTATGCTTTCATATAAACTTTAACATGCATTGACTGAACATAATTCTCCATTTAATATCACATTTAACTCACGTTCCAACAATTTATATCACATTGACACACAAAGTGTATAAATCATGTTCGTAAATCGTAAACATAAAACATAACAGTTAGAAGGCTTGTAAACATCAGTTAAAGACTTCACATATCATCTATTGCATAATAACATGACATTACACATCTCATTTAACATTTTAACAATACTACACAAGTAGCACATAGCAAGAGTTAGAAGACTTGCCTTGAAACCATGTCAGGGTTTCTCGGGAAATCGTTAAACGCCTACAAAAAGGGTTACGCGACCCCGAATGTTAGTTTATCAAATTTTCCTTTTGAATAAGTCTTAGAATAACTTAACTAAACTATTTTCATTGGTGGAATCATTTCGTTAAGTGGCAAACTCAAAATCCTTATTTTAAGTGCTTCCACCCGAATGGTTCCTTAATTTTTCAGCTTTGACGTCCTTTCCGGTAACTGCCATAACTTTGTCATACGGAAACATTTTTGAGTGATTCTTGAGTCTAAATTGCTTAGAATTTCATGATATACAACTTTCATTTAGGTTGCTAAGGCAGATTCAGAAATTAAATTTTCGGAAATTTGAAAAAATATTCTGCAAGTATATTAAGCTTAGCTTTCTTTGATCCGATTGGTAAAACATGATACCTCAAGCATTAATTTGCTAAGATAACATGTTCTAACACTTCGTATCACTTCATAACATAAAAATAACAAAATCATAAACCTACTTATATAAGATTTCATGACTTTTTCTCAAGAACACGAAGAACGAATCGAAGAACACGAAGAACAAAGTTTCATCGTCCTTCGTTTCGACTACTAAAACTTGATGCCACAAGCATTATTTAGCAAGACCATCATGTTTCATCATCCCATAACACTAAATTACCAAATCATAAACCTACTTATGTAGAAATTATGACTTTTGCTCAAGAACACACGAAGAACACGAAGAACGAAAAATCGTACATGGTAACGACTTATGTTCTTGAGCTTTTGGATTTCATACTTGAAATAATTTGAGCATTATAACTGCTTACATATGTGATTATAACACTTTATAATTGACAAAATTTGGTCATTATAACGACGTGTTTACTTAATTATAACAATTTATAATAATACTCCAGAACATACGAAGAACACGGAGAACGGATAAACCGTACATGGATACGACGTATGATCTTGAACTTTAAACTATGAAATGAAATTTGACATAACAACGACTTGCTCAAGTCATAAGGAACACGGAGAACGAAAAATCGTACATGGCTACGACTTATGTTCTTGAGCCTCATCGATAAAATAAAACTTTAAGCATAATAACGATTAAGAATCGTACCTTTTATTATTGCAAGCTTTAACTATTTCTTTGCAATCGATTCTTGTCTCACAAGAACTCTCTCTATATTTGCTCTTTAGCTTTCAAAAATGGTAAAGAACTAATGAACTTAAGCCTTCTATTTATAGGAAAACCAAGGGTCGGGGTAGTTTGGTCATTAGTTTAAAAGACCAAGGGCCTTTTAGTCTTTTCTCCCTAGCGCTTGCATCATCGCTTACATCACCCTTCTTCTTATTGGTCCATTCATTTTCACTTGGATTTAGTTCAAAACAAATTGTGCTAGTTCTTTTTCAGTTAGTGTAATCGTGCTAGTTCTCCCTAGTTTAGTTACACTAACTTAGTTACACATAAACTAGTTTGATTTCAACTAATTAATTAAATAGTATAATACATTAGTATTTATACGTATTTCTTCCGTATAATACATCGTATAATATTCGTATTCTACTGGTATGATACCTCGTATTATTCTCGTATAATCTTTCGTATAATCCTCGTATTATACATTACAATATACCGTTATTATTCTCGTATTCCTTCCGTATTCGCTACGTATTCATCCCGTATACATGAATAGTAATCTCCATAAATTATTTTGGGTAAAAATTTTATTGGTCAAAATGCATCTACTGTCAATAAAAATGCTATTCAGGAATGTGAATTTTCAAAATTCGGAAGAAAAATTTCCAAATGAATAGTGTTTTACACGCTTTTCGAGTAAAAATTTTATTGGCTAATTAATATCTATACTTCATATAAATGCTATTTCGTGTAATACGATATATCAAAATATCGAAAAGAACAGTCAAAAAGACGACAAATGTTTTCTCGTAAATCGTGACATTTTTGTCTTTTTCTCCAAAAATTTTATTGATTCCCTGACATCTAAACCTCATATTAACACTATATCGTGAAATACAAGAAGTCCTACAGATGAAAGAAACAGTCAAACGAATGAAAAACGTCACCTCGTGAATAGTGCTTGTGCACGTTTTTCGAGAAAAACTTTTATTGACTGTTACGTGTTTTCAAATCATGGGAAGGTTGAATCTTGAAACAGAATGTCAATTTAACCTTCACATTTTGCTCAAGGGCCTAGGTTATTTTCTAGGGTTTAGACCCTAGGGTTAGGGTTTAGGTTTTAACTCTTTTTCCAATTTAGGTTTTTGCCTTAAATTGACTTCTGATTTTTAATAAGTGTTAAGGTTAACTACTTGAACCAAAACACAAAATCCTACACATAGATATTTCATACAACACATTTAAAAGCTCAATTCAAGCTTTACTAATCACATAACACATAGTTTAGGTTAAACAGTTTAACCTCTTTGTTATATATGATCGTAGTTTCGAGTCGTATATATTCTTTAAGATAGCTCAAGGTATGCTTGAGAAATCGATCTTAGGTTTTGAATTGACAACCTGGCTTAGATCTTGTTAGATCACTTTTGAAATAGTTGGGATATTACATTCAACCCAACTTACAGGAATTTCGTCCTCGAAATTAACTTTACAATTACATTAGTCATTTAATATCATATTTATAAGTGCTATAAATATTCAGGATATTACATTCTCTCCTTCTTATCAGAATTTCGTCCTCGAAATTATAATATAATCATCTCCAATTTACTGCTCAATATGAATTTTCTAAATTCAACTTTTACTCACATTAAACCGCCAATACTTTGATTAGGTCTGAACAATGTTCACTTATCTCTACACATTTCCTTTCATAACTCTAGGTGTTAAACCTCTTTTCATACTCGACATTCAGTCTCATTCTTCCTTTATCTTGGATTCTTCTCACTTATACAACGGTCAATCAAGACCTTTACCTTATTCAAAAACTATGAATACTATACAACCCATAATTTTTAAATCATCATCCGGACTGGAAAACCATATCTTGTGTAGCAATCAATTAAGATTGAGAACACTTCATACTTTGTGTAGCAATCAATTAAGATTGAGAACACCATACATTGTGTAACAATCAATTAAGATCGAGAACACACATACGTTGTACTTTAGGTGATCAGCCTGTCGTACCATATAAGACGCGGTTTATTGCGTCTATCGAATTCCTACGTCCGTTCTTTTTTTTTCATAACCAAAGGTGTCTAGCCGAAATAATTGGCATTGACTCATATTTAAACCATTCAAACTTTTTGAAAAGCAATTTTATGACTGTATACCGCACCTTGCAAAGTGCGTTGATAACTCATCATGTATCATCTTCACACCAGGTTAAATGGGGTGTTGATGAATAAATCATTTTTATTCTTCACATTAAATCCGTCTAGCCAAAACAATTAGCATAGACATATGAATAACATAGCTAGTGAAGAACTAACAAAATTTTCCAGTTCAACTAGTGAACCACTCTTTTCAAAGGCACACAAGTGCAAATATAACCATGAAGATCTAGCATAGCTAGAAGATTTTTGAAATACCCTCAATCCTCTATCTTTTCCATTATTCTCTAACCATAACACAAGTTTTGCAAATATATAGTAATATAGTAAACTGATTGGTTGTGTTAAACCAAGTACAAACAAATATATTAGTTCCCCTTCTCATCAACATGAGATTGAAATGTCTCAGCGCACATTGGTACTGATCAATATCGCACTGAATAGACAAATCGTAGCCGCGTCTCACAAGTCGGTTCGACTAACATATCATAGCCCAAGTTCATAACAAGGGTTCGTTCGCGCAGTAACTAACATACAAATATTTTTAAAACTATAGTTATGACGTAACAACTACTAACTAGTCAATATACCTATGAGAAAAGAATCACCTTCTCAAAATATATACAAAGAAGAGTTTGACACAAGATTTTAATTTACTTATCAATATAGCAAACTGAGTTATTCCTCCACCCAAGAACTAATGAATCAGTTCCCCGTCTCATCAACACTATCCTCAAATGATTTCATTCAGTGCGTAACCCGCTTTGAGAACACTGACCATGAATCATTCATACCAACAGTGTAGTTAGATCGGTTCTCTGAAGCATATTAAACTCTTTCCCATACAAGAGAGTTGTTCTACTCAGTTTTACTAATATGAGTTTTCAATTGAAATCCCTAATTGTTCTATAACTATCTTAGTCACTTTATTTTCTTAATTCATTCCTTCATCACTTACATTCCTTATGAGTTTACTCATCTCTTTTCTTAGGTATAATTACACATAATATCAAACACACCATTTCATTTTTATGAAACAGTTTCACACAAAAACTAATAAGATTATTTTATCTTATTGCTTGCTTTGAGAACTCATTATGAGTTCATTTATCTTCAGATATTCTCGTAAAGAGTTTATCTTTATTCATTATATTTCTTTTCACATAATAATTTTTATGTATTAAGATGTAATAAGATTTATGCTTATCTTTTAATTATATACGGACTCTTCACAAGTCCATTTCTTTTTAATCCATCAGATTATACTCCAAGGTACTTGTTACCTCAAAACTATAATCCACTGCTCTGATACCAACTGTAACGCCCCCAAAATCGCCGCGCTTTCGATGCGGCGGACCTTGTGCGTTAATTTCATACATCTATTGACTTAACCAATGATCCCATAATCATATTGGTTAAATTAGTCTTTTTTTAGACTATACATTAAAAATTTCTCTTAACTTTGTCCCTGGATCTTAACTTGATCTCAATCTCATAAGTATACAAGTATCAACTTGTATTTCATCCGTATAAATGGATAAAACCATAAATAACGGTTTAATTTTAACCTTAGGATTTAAATATTCTATATACGTCCACTTGTAACGGTCTCATTCGTACTACAAGTATCAATATACAAAGATATCTCTTCATATCAATAATCCTACTTATATGGTATTCAGAATAGTAATAACGAGTTATACCTGGGTCCGAGGAACCTTAACGATGGATTTGACCAGTCAACATCGCTTAGTTCTGTCTCAGATGTACAGCACTCACAAGTTATTTATCGATCCTCATCCAGATAAATAGATCATTATCAATATTATGTTAAATTTTAACAATTCTAGGTTATATCAAAATAAAGACATAACAACATTCTGATGATAATTATTAATATCATTCATTCAATATTCGGTTACATGTTTGTTTGTTCGTATTACAACAGTCATTATGACATATACAAATACAATCAATTTACATGAAAACCTAATCTATGCTGCATCTTTAAGTTCATGATCTTCTTAACGTTCATCTTTAATCTGCAAATAAGGTTTTATTCGCAAGAATGAGCACGAAGGCTCAGCAAGTCTAACATACAGCACGTACGCAGTTTATGCTTTCATATAAACTTTAACATGCATTGACTGAACATAATTCTCCATTTAATATCACATTTAACTCACGTTCCAACAATTTATATCACATTGACACACAAAGTGTATAAATCATGTTCGTAAATCGTAAACATAAAACATAACAGTTAGAAGGCTTGTAAACATCAGTTAAAGACTTCACATATCATCTATTGCATAATAACATGACATTACACATCTCATTTAACATTTTAACAATACTACACAAGTAGCACATAGCAAGAGTTAGAAGACTTGCCTTGAAACCATGTCAGGGTTTCTCGGGAAATCGTTAAACGCCTACAAAAAGGGTTACGCGACCCCGAATGTTAGTTTATCAAATTTTCCTTTTGAATAAGTCTTAGAATAACTTAACTAAACTATTTTCATTGGTGGAATCATTTCGTTAAGTGGCAAACTCAAAATCCTTATTTTAAGTGCTTCCACCCGAATGGTTCCTTAATTTTTCAACTTTGACGTCCTTTCCGGTAACTGCCATAACTTTGTCATACGGAAACATTTTTGAGTGATTCTTGAGTCTAAATTGCTTAGAATTTCATGATATACAACTTTCATTTAGGTTGCTAAGGCAGATTCAGACTTTAAATTTTCGAAAATTTGCAAAAATATTCTGCAAGTATATTAAGCTTAACTTTCTTTGATCCGATTGGTAAAACATGATACCTCAAGCATTAATTTGCTAAGATAACATGTTCTAACACTTCGTATCACTTCATAACATAAAAATAACAAAATCATAAACCTACTTATATAAGATTTTATGACTTTTTCTCAAGAACACGAAGAACGAATCGAAGAACACGAAGAACAAAGTTTCATCGTTCTTCGTTTCGACTACTAAAACTTGATGCCACAAGCATTATTTAGCAAGGCCATCATGTTTCATCATCCCATAACACTAAATTACCAAATCATAAACCTACTTATGTAGAAATTATGACTTTTGCTCAAGAACACACGAAGAACACGAAGAACGAAAAATCGTACATGGTAACGACTTATGTTCTTGAGCTTTTGGATTTCATACTTGAAATAATTTGAGCATTATAACTGCTTACATATGTGATTATAACACTTTATAATTGACAAAATTTGGTCATTATAACGACGTGTTTACTTAATTATAACAATTTATAATAATACTCCAGAACATACGAAGAACACGGAGAACGGATAAACCGTACATGGATACGACGTATGATCTTGAACTTTAAACTATGAAATGAAATTTGACATAACAACGACTTGCTCAAGTCATAAGGAACACGGAGAACGAAAAATCGTACATGGCTACGACTTATGTTCTTGAGCCTCATCGATAAAATAAAACTTTAAGCATAATAACGATTAAGAATCGTACCTTTTATTATTGCAAGCTTTAACTATTTCTTTGCAATCGATTCTTGTCTCACAAGAACTCTCTCTATATTTGCTCTTTAGCTTTCAAAAATGGTAAAGAACTAATGAACTTAAGCCTTCTATTTATAGGAAAACCAAGGGTCGGGGTAGTTTGGTCATTAGTTTAAAAGACCAAGGGCCTTTTAGTCTTTTCTCCCTAGCGCTTGCATCATCGCTTACATCACCCTTCTTCTTATTGGTCCATTCATTTTCACTTGGATTTAGTTCAAAACAAATTGTGCTAGTTCTTTTTCAGTTAGTGTAATCGTGCTAGTTCTCCCTAGTTTAGTTACACTAACTTAGTTACACATAACCTAGTTTGATTTCAACTAATTAATTAAATAGTATAATACATTAGTATTTATACGTATTTCTTCCGTATAATACATCGTATAATATTCGTATTCTACTGGTATGATACCTCGTATTATTCTCGTATAATCTTTCGTGTAATCCTCGTATTATACATTACAATATACCGTTATTATTCTCGTATTCCTTCCGTATTCGCTACGTATTCATCCCGTATAAATGAATAGTAATCTCCATAAATTATTTTGGGTAAAAATTTTATTGGTCAAAATGCATCTACTGTCAATAAAAATGCTATTCAGGAATGTGAATTTTCAAAATTCGGAAGAAAAATTTCCAAATGAATAGTGTTTTACACGCTTTTCGAGTAAAAATTTTATTGGCTAATTAATATCTATACTTCATATAAATGTTATTTCGTGTAATACGATATATCAAAATATCGAAAAGAACAGTCAAAAAGACGACAAATGTTTTCTCGTAAATCGTGACATTTTTGTCTTTTTCTCCAAAAATTTTATTGATTCCCTGACATCTAAACCTTATATTAACACTATATCGTGAAATACAAGAAGTCCTACAGATGAAAGAAACAGTCAAACGAATGAAAAACGTCACCTCGTGAATAGTGCTTGTGCACGTTTTTCGAGAAAAACTTTTATTGACTGTTACGTGTTTTCAAATCATGGGAAGGTTGAATCTTGAAACAGAATGTCAATTTAACCTTCACATTTTGCTCAAGGGCCTAGGTTATTTTCTAGGGTTTAGACCCTAGGGTTAGGGTTTAGGTTTTAACTCTTTTTCCAATTTAGGTTTTTGCCTTAAATTGACTTCTGATTTTTAATAAGTGTTAAGGTTAACTACTTGAACCAAAACACAAAATCCTACACATAGATATTTCATACAACACATTTAAAAGCTCAATTCAAGCTTTACTAATCACATAACACATAGTTTATGTTAAACAGTTTAACCTCTTTGTTATATACGATCGTAGTTTCGAGTCGTATATATTCTTTAAGATAGCTCAAGGTATGCTTGAGAAATCGATCTTAGGTTTTGAATTGACAACCTGGCTTAGATCTTGTTAGATCACTTTTGAAATAGTTGGGATATTACAATAAGTTTTCAAATATGCATATTAGGTGTTTGTTAAAATGCCTCAATGGGGTTAATTTGCTAAAATCTAGAAATTATTGGTCATGGAAGGTTGATTTAAGTGTTGGGTTAGATTATAAATCATTTGGACTTATGTACTTTAAGTAAATTCATTTTTGGAAGCATGTTGTGCAAAAATTTGCATTTATTTTTCTAGAACAGGGGTCGTGTGACACCCCCAAATCCGGGTTCCTTAAACCCTAGGTTCAGTGCTCACAATACAACATCTAACACACATCTACCTACCCATTTAACATTAATCACAATGTTAAATACATTGTTCATCATACAAAACATAATTATCCTAGGTTAACTAACCTTTAAATTACAAAACATCGAATCCAACAAAAAGTTTACATGACAAAGTAAACTAACTAACAGTAAATAATCTACTCATTTTCTTTCCATTTTTCCTTGCCCATCTTGGAACTTTTCGAAGACTCGGGCTTGACTGAAAAGTTTATTTTAGGTAATTGTGAGTAACTAATGGCTCAACAAATATATAAACAATGTATGGCATTAAAATCATTAATATAGATAACGTTTTTGAAAAACTTTAACAATTGAGGATAGTTTGAATAAAGATGCATAGGCATTTACTTTAGATTTCCAAATGAGGAATTTTCATGTTGATGGTAAATTGACCTTGAACTTCGTTAAGACTATTGATATTTATAAGGAATGACAATAACCAATGGTCATAAGATCGATATCATTACAAAATCTTAACAATCCATCATTCTTTTTCACAAATAACACTGATACTCCCCGCGAAAACACGCTTGGTTGAATATACTTTTTGTCTAACAATTCTGGAAGTTGAACCATCAACTTTCTCATTTCCACTAAAGCCATTCGGTACAATGCCTTAAAAATTAACGTTGTTCCCTGTACTAAACCTATTACAAATTTGATCTCCCTATCAAGCAGAAGACCCGATAATTCTTCTAGAAATACATCTATAAACTCACTTACTACTGGTATTTTTCCCATTTTTTCTCCCGTCATTTGCGTATCTATAATGTGGGCTAAATAGCCTTCACATCCTTTTCTTAACATTCCTTTGGCCTGCATCATTGTCAGATAAACAGACTACCTTGGAGACTTACTACCGTAAAACACTACCTTGGACTTGTTTAGAGTCTGAATGCTTATACATTTCTTCTGACAGTTAATTACTATCCCGTGGTTATACAACCAATTCATTCCTAGTATCACATCGAATTCCCCTAAACGAATAGGAATCAAATCCACGAATAATTTCTAACCCCTTATCTCTAAGCTAGAGTTTCTATGAACATGACTTATGGGAATTACTTCATTGTTTGCAATTTCTATGTTTAGAGGGTTTTCTAACTTTTCTTGTGGTAATCCTAACCGTTGAGCAAATTTCTCAGATATAAATGAGCATATAGCACCCGAATCAAATAATATATAAGTAGTTATATTATTAACTGGAATGGTACTTGATACAACTTCTTTTGATGTCATAGCATCTTGCACTGTCATGTTGAATGTGCATGTTGTTAGTTAATTAGGTTGGGTCGGCCTACCAATAGTGAGTTTTTCGTTGTTGTACCCCTTGTTTCCACCACCTCCTTCAACTTTCTTATGCAGTCAATCCTTGATCTAGTGACCCAAGTCACCCAGACAAAACATCATTTGCCTGTCTTCGGAGCAGGACAGTTGTGAGCGATGTGTCCCTCCTGCTCGCACCAATAGGACACATTTTTCCCTTGCATACACACTCCTTTGGGACTTTTTCCATAATTGCTACAGGCTTCTCCCTTCTTCTTTGACTCCCCTTGCTTCCGGTATTGGTGTTGTTGTTGTTCCACTTCCTCTGATTGAAGTTTCTTCCACCGTTACTCCCCTATTTGTTCCCACCATCAAACTTCTTTCCCTTCTTCTCCTGATTGTACTTGGTTAGAGCATCACTGCCTCATTCCACTATGATTGTTTTTTCCAATATTTCTATGAAGTTTTGAATCTGGAACATCGAGACCTTACTTTAGAGCCAAGGCTTTAATCCTTGCTCAATCCTTTGAACTTTTCTTGTTTCAGTGTCCATTTGATGTGGTACAAACCTCGCCAGCTTCTTAAATTTTGTCTCATACTCTGGTATTGTTATATTGCCCTACTTCAATTCCAGAAACTTGACTTCCATGTTGTCTTGAGTAGTCTGGGGAAAGTACGTTTCAAAGAAGAGTTTCTTGAACCTCTCCCACAATATCACTCCTTCTCCAGCTCTATTATTGTTGGTCTGTTACCAGGATTCTGCCTCCCCCTTTAATCATGAGAATGGAAAAAATGGTCTTCTGATCTTCTACCACCCTAGCTACCTCAAAAACTTTCTCCATCGCTATGACCTACGTCTAATCCTCTATCGGGTTAGTAGTCCCTCGAAACTTTAGAGGTCCTACTATATTGAAATCTTTAAAACTGGCTAGATGGCCCGTTGGGGGTTGTGACTCTATAGGGTTTGGAATTCTATTCTGTAGTGCATCTACTAGCAGATCAAAAAAATGTTGCATAGGATTTACTGGACCCGGTACAGTATTAACTGACTCCTCTTGAGTTGGTGGTGGTCATGCTCTCCTTCTAAGCGGCATTTTTTGTTTAATAAAAACTTATTTCATTATTCTTTTATCATTCCCGTAGTACATTTCAATTTAACTCTAACACTTAGTCATTTCAAAATATATATCATAAAAACGCTTGAATTCATATGCGCTTTAAACAGTGCCCAACACTTACATCTTTTTTACTCATAACTATAATATCCTTTCTACCACATATGATCAGGATTTACATAACATTACCTTTAACACAAACGTTGGACTTTAATTGAATAACCCCTAATAATACAAAAGATGGGGTATGAAACAAACTATCTCACTCGATGCTTAAAAGTCTTGAAATTCACAAAATTACATAGCATAGACACAAATATAAAAACTAAGGATAAAGCATGTTGCACTTTTAGGCACTATTGTATTATTGATCTCCCATCTCTATCATCCTTTTTTGACTCATAATGCGTCGACTCTGCCCCTCCTTCACCGGATAGTGGTGAATCCTAGACTGTCACCAACTAATGGCGGTCTTGAAAGCGTAACTCATAACATCCGTTTTAGCACTCATGTCTCTAACCTCATTCTCCAGGTCATGGATTCTGTCCATGGCATCATCCCTCTAATTACTCAATCAAATCTTAGCAGTAACTTCCTTATCACAATAGGCATGAATGGCATCTTTCTCATTCTACAGATCTACTATCTAGTGCTTCACCTCATGATGTTTATCACTAAGCTCGGCATTCCTTGCCACTAGTTGATATACCAGTGACTTGTACTGCTCTTCCATGTACGGATGACCATGGTTTTCTTCTTCAAGTTATTAGACCTTATCCTCAAGCTTTTGAATCCTATCCATCTGTTCTCCATAGAAATCCTCCTCTCATGGATCCTTATCATCCAAAGGTCCATCCAAGAATCCTCCTAACTCGTCTCCCTTATTTGCCTCCTCGAGCTCACTAAATGAAAGAGATGCCACTGTAGTAACTGATCCGACTGCAAACGGCTCCTTTAACACCACTTGTTTAACTTGTGGCTCTTCCTTATGGACCTGGCTAGACCCACCTCTTTCTATCATCCTACAATACAAAAGACTTAATTAATCCTTTATAACAGTCTTTTATTTGCACATAATCACATATGTTCGTAAATTTTAGTACTTGATGAATTTTCCCTAATTCATCTCTTACAACTCAAAATGAGTTTCACTATCTTCTCCTACGGTCATATTCCTAAGGTTTTTCCCCCACCTAAGGTTTATAACCTATAAGCTTTGATACCAACATGTGATGCCCCCAAATCCAGATTCCTTAAACCTTGGGTTCGGTGCTCATAGTACAACATACAACACACATCTATCTACCCATTCAACATTTATCATAACGTTAAATACATTGTTCATCATATAAAATATAATTATCCCAGGTTAACTAACCTTTAAATTACTAAACATTGAATCCAACAAAATGTTTACATGGTAAAGTAAACTAACTAACAATAAATAATCTACTCCTTTGCTTTCCCTTTTCCCTTGTCGTTCTTGGAACCTTTCGAATACTCGGGCTTGACTGAAAAGTTTATTTTAGGCAAGTGTGAACAACAAATGGCTCAGCAAGTATATAAACAGTGTATGACATCAAAATCATGAATACAGATAACATTTCTGAAAAACTTCAACAATTGAACAACAATTGAGGATAGTTTAAATAAAGATGCATAGGCAGTTACTTTAGATTTCCAAATGAAGAATTTTCATGCTGATGATCAATTGACCTTAAACTTCATTAAGGCTATTGACATTTATAAGGAAAGACAATAACCAATGGTTATAAGATTGATATCATTAAGACTATTAGTAATTTATATAGAAATTAATAATAATCAAAGATGTGTACTTTGAGGGATCAACCCATCGTACGAATACATTGTGCACAATATAAAATATCTAGCGATGAAACCACGCCGTATAGGAATTATATCTAATTTCGTAACTTTTATCCCCTATTATGAGGGTTGTTCATTTCAGCTTTCTCAGATACCACACCAATAAAATATGATTTGATTTAGCATTACGAATTATAGAAATAAAATTAACATGGCATTATTGATCTAGCCGGAAAAATGGCTGAGACTCGCATTTTATAATGTTTCATGCATAAGTACTTTAAAACTTTAAGTTTGTTCAATGATTGAACGTCATTTGAAAGGCACATAAGTGCAAACATGGCATAACAGATATTGAACTTAGAATAACGAGTTCAAATAGGAATACTTGCAAAAATACTAAAGTGTGCATAAGTGAAGGAAACTTATCTCGATCGTCGTTTACGTTTAATGTTGATACTTCATTGCGTCTATTGCCTACATAGTTAAAATGTCGGCCCACTAATTAGTTTTAGATCATAACACGTCGTTCTGATCATTTAACTTTGATACGTACTAGTTTTAATATGCAAGTTCGATTTACACTTGGCACTTAATCTTACAATCAATCATACCTATATCGGTTACAAACCACATAACACATAACATTTATCATTTACCCATACCATTGGATTAACTTATATATAGGCACATAATACAATGGTTAGGTGTTTTTGATACAGGATTAGATAACTTAACTCAAGTCATAGCACTAAGGTATTAACTTATTTTAAACACCATCCAGTTTGGTTTATTATAACTTTTATTTTCATCTTAGGTTCAAATTACATGTTACAACAATCATGTAGGTCAATTAGCTCATATATAAGCGTGTATGGCAACCAAATAACATAACACATGAAAAACACATAACCTGGCTGTAGCAATGTCGAGCATAGTTATGGTCAGACCAATCGCAGGTGTGTTGGGTTCACCGCAAGTGCGCTCCCTTTGAATTTTTGAGACAGAAGCATTGAGCGTAATTGCACTCCTTCTAGGCGCAGGGGCCCAGATTTTTGAAACTTAGCAAATTTTTTGGCTTTTGATGTTTTAAAGCATACAATCAAGTCTTAATCATTATACCCTTCATTCATGCATATATTTCCAGGTTTCTAGCATGAATAACTACAAATTATACTTTGATATTATCAAGTTTTAAAAACCTTTTTCATGCCACATAGCAACAATTGGATCTTTTCGATATTACATGCTTTCATTTATACATTTTTCTTGAATCATGAAGGAACACATATCTTACATCTTATGCTTCCTTATTCATGCACGTGGGTAACCCAATCACTTAGCATGTACTTCACATAGTGATGAAACTGTCTAAAGCTTTAACAAAATAAGAATTTTATCTATGGATTCTCAAATCTCATGAGTGAGTATACAATATGACATGCAATGTTTTGATCAATATATATTAGAACACATTTCCTTTTTGTCATCCTTATGGCTTATAAGGTCTTATGTATACATTCCATGGATTCAAATATGATGCTTAAGACACATTACCTTTGGTTTGAAATACATACATTTGAATGGCAAAACATAGAAACTTACTTCATTTAGGATTTTTAACAAACAGGTTATATGCATGCATTTTTAATCATAATCTTTTATAATAACAATAACATAGAAGCATAAAACCTCGAGCCATATACCATACTTATATCACTGGGTCCTTCATGCCCCCAAAATCACAGCAACAACCTCACAAAACTCATAACAATTAAGAGCATGCACATAAACTAACTAATAACCATAGGTCTAGCTTACAGTTTAAGTGTATAACCTTATACCTTTGAGCTTAAATGAATTTTTGATCTTCGATTGATAAAAGAAAGCTAAAGGAACTGTTGGACCTTCTCTTGTTCCTTCTTCCTGTTGTTAGCTCTCCTTCTCTCTCAATAGAATTCTCTCAATTTTTTCGTCTTTCTTACTTGGTGACTTAGTGCAATGTTAGAGATGGAACAAGGAAATGAATATGTATAGATACTCCACCCACTCTCAGCTAAACTTCATAGCCTTTGGCCTCCACTATGACCCCTAATTATCACCCCACAGCTGAAATCCTTGGACAGCAAAAACCCACTGTCATTTGCTTTTTTGGAGCAGTCAAAAATGGCCCCTTGGGCAACCCCAATTTCAGGCTCAGTTGTGCTCATGATGAGAATTCAAGTGCACTCTTATCTGCTGAAATTTCCTTCTTGGCTTGTCCCAAAATGAGAGGTATGGCTGATAACTTCTACGCTCAAATTAAATCAAAGATTTGGGCTGCAGAGTTCTTCAAATAATTAGGTCAAAGATTGGGTTTTCTTGCTAGCAAGGCCACTAATGTTTGGTATTACATGTATTGGGTTACTCTAGTATCAAGTTTGGGCTTGGGTTGCTTATATTGGTTTAGATAACCAAATCAATTTGGGCTTACATTATAAAATGTTACCCTAACTATGTTAATTTAATAGCTTGGGTCAATTAAAATAATTATTGAACCTTTCTTTTATTTCCTAATTAATTAATTAATATCATAACATATTCAATCAAGATCAACATTCGAGTTAGTTAATTAAATCATAACCCATGTAGCTAATTTTAAATAATTTAATTCACATGGTCATACCTTTTGTTTCCCCAATTAAATCACTGAACTCAATTCATTAGGTATTACATTACGTAACGCATTGCTTGCGATCATCACATAATATTCTTAATTAAGCTCATGTTGGCTTTCCTTTTCATTCTTAATTTAAATACCTATATATATATATATATATATATATATATATATATATATATACACACACACACACACATACACACACCACATCATTAAACAAAAATAAATTCTCATAATTTCATTTCATAAAAAAAAATACAGCCAATTTCTTAGTCATTACAGGTCGTGCGCCAGGGCGCGCCATAACTGCGCCAGGGCGCACCATAACTGCGCCAGGGCGCACCATAACTGCGCCAGGGCGCATATGTCTCTATAAAAATTCGTTGGGGCGCAGCAACTATGCGCCAGGGTGCAGGGTTGTAGAATAAGTTTTTATGATATTTTTCTAAGTGTTGAGCATTTATATGACATAATCCAACATAGAAGGTATTAAGAAGTATAATAATATCTATATTTGGTATGCCTAACCCAATGTGGTTCATAATTAAAGATTAGAACATTAATCTAGAAACTAACGAATTTTTAAACGAAGTTATAAATATGTTATGTGTATAACTATGTAATAATTCAATTTATATTACATAGGTGGTACATTGGATGATAAAATTGCGAGTTAGCATAAGCAATTATAAATGATAACCTTACCAGTGAAATGCAAGTATTCTAACTATGTTTACAAATGATGTTGTTAAACCCTGATGCGTCTATACAAGTTGTTTTTGAAAAACTATTATTCAATTATCAAATTGAGTTAAAGTTTTATAGTTTCATTCAATTGAGAACTATTATTGTAAGTCTATGATGTTCGATTCAGCTAGACAGTTGTTAATATATGCATATGAAATCCATATTTATGTTAAAAGCTAAACCAAACTAAATTATTTTTGGTGTGGAATCGAATGATGAAAACTGAAACAAACAACCCTATCAAGGGAAAAAAGTTTATCGGATCCTATAATTCTGACTTACGCTTATGCGTTAATAGGTTTGTGCACAATAAATAAGTACAATAGGATGATACCTTTACGTACATTAAAATTTGTTTATAGTCTTTATGACTGTTAAAAGTTGTGGTAGAGATACTTGTTAACCTATGAAATAGTTCAAGGCCTTATGACCCTCGATATTGGTTATGATTTTCGAAAGTCAATCAAAATATTTTGAGAATTGATTATTCAAACTACTTCACAGTTATTGTTCAACTGTTAAAATATTTTAATAAATATTTCTTTCTTATATGAAATATTTTGTTTTAAAACAGTTTATACTTGCTGGGCAATATAATTGCTCACTCTTGCATAACAAAATATTTTTAGCTAAGACCAACAAGTCCGAAGGGACAAATACAGATAAAGGCAAGGAGAATGTTCACGAATAGAAGTATAGACAGTCTATGTTATATTTTGAACTGCCTATAAGTTAATCATGCAAATATTTGATTATGATATGATGTAATATTTAAAGTTAGTTAACCTGGGATTTTATATGTAAGTTTTGTATGTAAATAAGGAAATGTTGAATGTTATCTAGTATATATTGGGTAATGTAGATGTATGAATGTGTTGGACTGTGTTGGACTGTGAGCACAGAATCCAAAGTAAAGGTACCCAAATTTGGGGGCTTCACAGGTTGGTATCAGTGCTATAAGTTATAAACCTTAGGTGGGGAAACCTTAGGATATGACCGTGTAAGAGATAGTGAAAATAGAAATCAGAACTCATATAGAGTTCTAAGTGATGAATTAAGGAAATTAATAATGAAAAATGAAATATGTATTATTTGAAAACCATAAAAATATTTTATTCTGAGTTACTAATCAAGTATTAAAACATGAGATGTAGGATGGCAGAGACTGGTGAGTCAAGTCAAGTGAGGGAAGATGAGCTTCGAGATATATATATATATATATATATATATATATATATATATATATATATATATATATATATATATATATAGTAGGTGAGAAGCCCATAGCAATGGAGCCAATCCCACTAGTTATAGTTGAGGGCATGGAGTTTGAGCCTGCGATAGATTCTGAAAAGGATCCCGAGGAGAGGGTTTTGGTTTGTAAAAATTCATAGATATACAATCAAATTGCATAAAATAACAGAAGCATGGTAAAATCAAATTTAAAATTTTACAAACCATAATCTAGGATCGACCTTTATGCGCAACTATTAATTAATAAAGAAGACGTTAGAGAATTATACACTTGTAGAACTCAAAACTTCAACGGGTACAAGTTCAACTCCAAGTCCTTCGCGTTCTCCTTGAATTTCACCGATTGGATTTCAATGATCAACGTTAACCACCCAAGTGTTTGGCCTCTAGATGTGATCCACCAAGGAATAATAATAATTAAAGAAATGGGTTGATGGCAAACCCTAGGTTTTTCTCTCTAAAAAATATATGAGTAATCCTTCAAAACTTATGAAAGTGAATATGTGTAACCTCAATCCATAATAAGACTTCTCTTGTTTATAGATATTGTCAACCATCCTAACACCTTTAGGAATAGGGTTTTTAATTAAACTCCTAATCTAATTAGGAACTTAATTAACTTAATATAATAATTATAATTCCTAAACTATTTAGGAAATTAATTATCAATTATGGGAGTACTCTTATTAGTTAATTCCTAAACCATTTAGGAACTAAATAATAATGATAATAGTAATAATAATAATAAGACTCCTCTTATTAATTTATAATTAGTATTTCTAAAATACTAAATAATAAATATTAATTTATTCTATCCCCATAGTATAAATTAAATATAGTTAGTTCATTATTACAATTATGCCATTTACTTCTTAAATAATATTTTCCTTTTGCGGTGTGACCTTTTAGGTTCTCCATATTAAATCGATTATAGAATAAATTAATTAGAACTATTATAATCTTATTTATATAAATAAATTAAACTATTTAATTTATTTGAATAAATAATATTTATTCCATAATAAGGGTAAGCCCCCTTAGCGATTAATAACTTTCCAGATAATATAGATTTCAACATTTAATCACAAAAGAACCTATTTAGCAAATAGTTACTGTACAATTCAATCCTTCTACCTCACAACATCTCAATCAAATATAAGACATGGTATAACTGTCAAGTCTTATTTTATTTGATTATATGCATTTTGATCCCCAAATGAATAACTGTAATTAATGTAAATTAGAAACTACTTTCTAATTTCCATTATGCCTTGGTCAAGGACTACTGAGCTGTCATTTATCGAATCGCATAGGACATTCTCTTCTTTTACTAGAAGTGGTAGATTCTTTGTTGATCATTCACCTATCTCCATGTATGACTTATTATATTCGATCATACCCTTTGATACACCTTAAAGGTTTTAAGGAATATGTCAAAATATAATTCATCATACACAAGATACTATGATGATCTCAAGTCCAATGATCACTTGTACTACTATCACAAAAAGAACTCCTATTAACAGGCAAGTAAGACTTCATTAAGTGTTCCTTGAGCGAGTCACGTTCACTGAACTTATTCTCTAATAAGTACCTATACACTTGCTTTAGTGTCTCTATACAAATAATTATGAGATCAATCATCATTTTCATAAGAGTAAGCATAGTATGTATTATTCTATCCGGATTCACTAATTCCCATTTTAGTGATCTCACGATTATGAACAATTTTAGTTTTGAGCTATCTTGAATTTAGATCTCATTAGCATGATCATCATCATGATTCTAAAACCATTACTCAATAATTATGGGTTTATCATAATTAATATTATCTATTAAATATAGATAAAGAAAATGCCCTTGTATAAATAAACTTTCATTAATAAATAAATAAGATTACAAAGTATATGTTTATCATATCAAATGTGATTGGCTTGAGGGCATACTACTTTCAGAGGGATGATGTGTTTGCTGATGAGCTGGAGGAGAACTCAGACAGGGCACCATACTAGGATGCTCCTTTTGAGGAGAATTTGTTAGATGGTCTACTGGACCAAAATATTAAGTTGGGAGGAAAAGTTATTGACTTAGAGGATCATATCCAAGAGTTAGAGGAGTAGGCTACGGAGCGTCAGCAAGCTTTAGAGCAAAATGAGACTGTAGTTTAGGCTATAGCCATTCAGAACATAGAACTTGGAACTAAAATCCATCAGGCAGAGCATAAAGTAGTAAAGTTAGAGGCTAAGAAGAAAGCCATATAGGATGACTTAGCAGCTGAGACTGTTGAGAGGGCAAGAATGGATAATTTGTGGGTTTGAGCTGCCAAACGAGTAGACTCTGTGGAGCGAGAAGTTAGAGCCAAGAAGTTCAGGGTCGACACTATGAGCTATGCTTGTTGGACATCATTTAGGAGAGCACGGGATAGGATACTACACTACCCAGTTCCGTATGGTCAGTCCCGCTATACTATGAGTCGGGGATTAATGATAGACATTTTGGATGAGGAGTACATGGATGCAGTTCAACGGGGAGTATTTCCATAGGATGTCTTGTAGATAGACATGATTATATATATATATATGTGTGTGTGTGTGTGTGTGTGTGTGTGTGTGTGTGTGTGTGTGTGTGTGTGTGTGTGTGTGTGTTTATGTAATTATGTCGTAAATCCTAACTTTTGTTATAAATAGTAGGATGTGTTATGTAAATCCCAAACTTTTGATATGTGAAGTGGGATAGAGATGTATGTGGCCTTAGGCTTCACGATGTAAAGTACGATATGACGTACTACAAAATGACATATATATATATATATATATATATATATATATATATATATACGTGTGTGTGTGTGTGTGTGTGTGTGTGTGTGTGTGTGTGTGACTGTGTTTATTAAATGTGCCTTGTGTGGATTAAGTGTTTAAGTTAAATTTTGAATGCTTTAAATAAATGATGAAGTAATAACACGAGTTTTATTAAACAGAAAAATGCCAACTCACAGAGGACCTCATGCCCGACAAACACTAAAAGAGACGATTAATAACGATAGGGATCCAGTTGATCCAATGCAGAGATTTGTGGATCTCGTAGTGGGAGCTATGGAAAGTAAATATCTGGTGGCAGCTAATATGAACCCTCCACTAACTCACTTAGTAAACTTTAAGGATTTTAAAGTGATAAAACCCCCGGAGTTTAAGGGGACTACAAATCCAATAGACGCCAAAACTTGCGTTATGGAAATGGAGAAAGTGTTTGAAGTTACCAAAATGGTTGAGGAACAAAAGGCGGCTTTTACTACCTTTATGATGAAAGGAAATGCTAGTTACTGGTGGCAAGCCAATAAGAGCAGAAGAGGCAATAGAGGTATGACTTGGCAAAGATTTAAGGAAATGTTTTTCGAAACATATTTTACACCGTGCATGCAAAATAAGATAGAAGTACAGTTTTTAGAACTGAAATAGAGGACTATGATAGTGCATGAAATGTTGGTTTGTATGATATATTAATAATATATATTAATTAGCCAAATAGTTTGGTAATTTTATACAGATTTTAAAATTTCAAAATAAAAGAGTTTATTTTGAGTAATTTTAAAATAATAAAAATAAATAGTTATTTTTAAATAATTTTATAATTAAAATAAAATGTTTATTTTAAACATGAAATTGGAGTTCATGCAACTTGAATTGCCCATTAAATGATACCAATACATATATGGAATGTTTTATTTAATTCATGAGATGAATATTATTTATTAATACATATGTTGATATATATGATAATAAATGGGATTGATTATGGATTATTGACCAATATGATTGGATTTAATTTTAATTAAATGCATGAATGAAGGGGTTTTAATAAATGGGGTATGCGTACCTCGTCTTTCTAATTTTTCTTATGTATAATTCTATCTATCTCATATGTTCTTCCCATTGACTATTGATCAAGGTTTTTATTTATTGTTAATAGTTTTATAACAGGATTAATTAGAATTATTTTGAAGAATTGGAGCGAATAAGCAAGGAGCACATGAAAACCCGTTTGTAATGGAGCCCGAATTTAAATGTAATAGTTACATTTAATTTAATTTATTCTTGCAACCTAGGTTTGACCCATACTTCGCATGTTAGTTAATATGACGCGTATTATATATTATATATATATATATATATATATATATATATATATATATATATATATATATATATATATATATATATATATATATATATATATGCATGTGCACTAAACAAGATGAAACAATTAATATTAACAAACCACTCATGATGTAAAATAAATATTATTTATAAAATAAATTAAAATGTTTAATTCAATTAAATAAAATTAAAATTGTTCTAATTTATTTATTCTACTATTCATAATATTAAGTTGTAACGTTCAAAGATATTTATTAAAAATATCGAACGTCGCCTTCTAGCATGGTAAAACGATAGAGTATAAAATAATCAATATAGTTTGTTGTGTCACACAAGGCTTATATTAATTTTTTGAGATGTTGTTTTATCACATTTGATGTTTATAAAAGAATTGAACATTACTGTTTTGTTGTGTCACACAAGGACGGTCTTTTTCTCTTCTAATATAAGAAAATGCTAGGTTTGACTTAACTTGGATAATTTTGATTTGGATGTGTCACACATGATCATAATAATCTAAGAGGCAAAATAAAAGGAGTTACATGTTGATATAATTGACAAAGAGTTGTCTACCTATTTATTTATATATCGTTTGTTGTGTCACGCAAGGCTATATACATTTGAAATAGGATCTTTATTCTCACTAACAAATCTTTCACTAGATTTGTCGAACTATATAAGAAGGGTAATATAGTTTGATGAAAATAGTGGGAGACGCCATTTTAAATAAAGACCTAATTTATTTTGGTAATTAATAAAATGAATACATGTTAATGTTGTTATTAATTCACTTAAAGAATATTGTTATGTTTAATTCACTAACACTGCATAGCATAATGTATGCTAACAATTAATCGAACCGAATTGTTCAGATTGATTAAACAAATTTGAGAATAGTTCTCAATGCTAAAAAGCTAGCAAATGTCCTTAATTTACCTATCCCTGCAAACATTGCAGACTATGTCTCTGAGGAAGAGATTGTTATTTTAAATGGCAAGATTATACAAATGTGGCTCAATGCATCATGCTCGCATCTATAAGTATCGAGTTACAGTGTCAACATGAGAAAATGGATGCACCTACTATATTCCTGCACATTCAATAGTTGTATGGTGAGCAAAGTAGGTCAACTAGATATAAGATATCTAAGGAGTTCTTCCGATCTATAATAGCTAATGGCACTACATTAAAGACACATGTCCTAAAGATGATCAATTCAATTGATCAATTTAGACAATAGGTTTTGTCAAGGATGGAGAATTGAGTAAAGATTCGATCTTGTAGACACTCACTGACTCTTATTCACAATTTGTTGTAAACTTCATACATTATTAAGCTAGATGTTAGTTTACCTGATTAGCTAAACATGTTGAAGACTGCTGAGAGTCACTTTCCTTCCTAGAAAAATCAAGTCTTACTTGTAGATGAATCTTCTAAGTGGATGAAGATGACTAAAGGTATTTCTAAGGAGTCAAAAGGAGTAGAAGGAAAAAAAAAGGCTAAACAAATGATATAAATAAAAGTGATCCTGAGGGCAAATGAGTTTGTTTTTATTGCGATAAGCTGGGACACTGGAAGAACAACTGCAAGAGAGTTGCAGTAGATAAGTAGAAGAAGTTTAATGAAGCTTCAGCTACAAATATAGATTTGTTCATAATAAAATAGAACTTTCTATAAGTCAAGTTTCTACTTAGGTATTAGATACCGGATGATGGTCTCACATATGTAAGTCGTTGCATAGACTAAGCAGAAGTGGAAAGCTAAACAAAGGATAAGTAATCACGTGCTGGGGAATGAAGCAAAGGTTGCTACATTAGCTATGGGAACTTATAGTTTAGCACTACCTACGGGCAAGCCTATTAAGTTAGTAAGTTGTTACTAGGTTCTAGTTCTTAGAAACATTATTTCAGTTCCATGTGATGACAAGGAAAAATTTTTAACATTATAATAATGAACAATCGTTGTTCTATTTATAATGATAATGTTTTATTTAGAACTGGTTGATTACTTAATAGACTTTGTATACTTGACTTACATGAAAAATATTTCATTTTGAACAAACTAAAGGCAAAGAAATGATGTGAATCATACCTTTATGCAATATTGTTAACTCGATCACGTTAATGAAACAAGACTAAACAAGTTGTATAAAGATAAACTTCTAGAGCCTTTTGATTATGAATCAAATACAACTTGTGAATCTTGTATCATGGACAATGTGACTAAATCTCCATTTAGTGGACATAGAGAGCGAGTTGCAGAGTTGTTAGAGATGGTACACACAGTCGTGTGTGGGACCTATGACAACAAATGCAAGCAGAGGGTATTCATTCATTACTTTCACTGATGATTCTAGATTTCAATATATGTATTTGATGAAATACAAATTCGAATCATTTGAAACGTTCAAAGAATTAAAAAGTGAAGTATAGAAACTAAAGGCCAAAAGTATTAAAGTTCTTCGATTAGATCGAGAAGGGAATACTTAAGTAGTAAGTTTCTACATCATCTCAAGTGAAATGGTATTCTCACAAAAAGGACATGGTGATGATCCATAATGAGTATTACCGATCTTCCACTATCCTTCTAAGGTTATGCCCTAGAAACTATCACATATCTACTAAATAAGATACCTTCAAATTCTATCCCAGAGATTTTATATGAGTTATGGATAGGGAGAAAACTAAGTCTTAAGTTTGTTAAGATTTAAATTGTTCAGCTTATGTCAAAAGGTTTGACAGTGATAAGTTTGGGACAAGATCTGACAAGTGTAAACTTGTGGGATATCCTAAAGAAAGTTTAAGGTATTACTTCTATAATCCGACTAACTAAAAGGTGTTTGTTGAAACACGTTGTCTTCTAGGAAAAGGAGTTTTTCCTTAAAGGGTTAGTGGGAGTAAAATAGATCTTGAAGAAGTTCAAGAACCACAAAACACTACAGATCAAGTGAAGGAATCTGTACAAGTAGATAAACCTATTATACCACAACCAAGTCGTAAATCTGGTTTAGTACCGAAGATACCTAAATGGTATGGATTCATCATAGATGATGATGATAAGGTACGCATCATAGTCAATGATGATCCAGATATATACGATGAGGTATGAGTATTAGATACTTAAAAGAAATGCTCGATGACTATAAAATCCGAAATGGGTATTTGGAGAAAGGCTAAAGCAGATGGCTAGGTGAAGACCTATAAGACTTGACTAGTGGTAAAGAGATTTTAAACAAGGTCAATAAGTTGACTATGATGAAATTTTTCACTAGTAAAAATGCATATATCCATTCGGCTTTTACTTACAGTTGTAGCTTACTATACAAAAGGAGAACTGTGACATTTCTAATATTATATGTTGATATACTACCGATAAGGAATGACATACCGATGCTACAATACTTAAAGATATGGTTGTCTAAAAACGTCTCCTTCACGGACTTGGGAGAACCATCCTAACATTCTATTCAGGATAAAGGTCTATAAAGATATATCATAAAGGATGCTAGGCTTGACCCAAGGAACGTACATTGATTCGTTGATATGTACTGGACTTGATATTGATTATGTATGATAAGCAGATATCAGTTCAATTATGGAGAAGAACATTAGAAAAGAGTTTCTAATAATGGGTCTGATATAAAACTAGAGGGTTTGACAAACTTAAGTTTGTTCAGACTAATCAAGATAACAATATATCCATTTCAGTGATTACCGTGAACGGTGTTGCAGTGAGTTAAAAAGGTTTCAAACAGCAAAGAGTTGTTGATTTAGTGACAAAGACATAGTGAATAACTATAAGTGAAGCTGCAAAGGTGATTGTTTGTTTCAACAAGTTCATTACAGAACTTATAATGGTTTCTAACATTAAAGGAGTTTAATTCGCCAAGGAACCTAGGTCTCATCTGAAATCCAAACATGTGTTGCAACACTTTCATATGATTAGATGAATCATTGAAAAGGAGACGACACCATAAAGATGGCAGACTCTCATAACAACATTATAGATCCACTAACTAAAGCATTTACTAAGCAATTTGTACGCCACTTAGAGAAGAATGGTATGGGGATACCAAAGGGCGATTGGCTTTAATGCAAGTGGGAGATTGAAAGTAGTATGCCCTCAAGCCAATCACATTTAATGTGATAAGCATATACTTTGTAATCTTGTTCATTTATTAATAAAAGTATCAAGGCATTTCTTTATTCATGATTAATTACTTGAATTAATCAAATGGATAAACCCATAGTTTTCGAGCAATGCTTTTAGAACCATGATGAGGATCATGCTAATGCAATCTAAATTCAAGATAGCTCAAAACTAAAATTGTTCCTAATCGTTGGATCACTAAAAGGGGGATTAGTAGATCCGGATAAATTGGTAAATACTATGCTTGCTCTTATGAAGAGGATAATTGATCTCATAATCATTTGTATAGAGACACTAAAGCAAGTATGTAAGTGCTTATTAAAGAATAAGTTCACTGAACGTGACTCGCTCAAGGAACACCTAATGGAGCTTTACTTGTCTGTTAATAGAAGTTCCTTATGTAATAGTCGTACAAGTGATCATTGGACTTGAGATCATCATAGTATCTTGTGTGTACTAAGTTATACTTGACATATTTCTTAAGACCTATTGGTATATCAAAGTATATGCTTGGGTATAATAAGGTACACATGGAGATAGGTGAATAATCAACAAATGATCTACCACTTCCAGTAAAGGGAGAGAATGTCCTATGCGATTCAATAAGTGACAACTCAAAAATCCCTAACCATGATTGTATGAATTAGAAAGAAGTTTCTAATTTACATTAACAAGAGTTGTGCATTTGTGAATTGAAATGCATATGATCAAATAAATAAGACTTGACAGAAATTTCATGTCTTATATTTGATTGGAACATTGTATGGTAAAAGGATTGAATTGCACGGCAACTATTTGCTGAAAGGTTCTTTTACGATCAAATGTTGAAATCTATATTATTTGGAAAGTCATTGATCGCTAAGGGGGCTTACCCTTATTATGGAATAAATATTATTTATTTAAATGAATTAAATAGTTTAATTTATTTATATAAATAGGATTAGAATAGTTCTAATTAATTTATTCTATAACCGGTTTAATATGGAGAACCTAAAAAGTCACACCGCAAAAGGAAAATAATTATTTAAGAAGTAAATGGCATAATTGTAATAATGAATTAAGTATATTTAATTTATACTATGAGGATAGAATAAATTAAATAACTTAGTATTTATTATTTAGTATTTTATAAATACTAATTATAAATTAATAAGAGGAGTCTTATTATTATTATTATTATTATTATTATTATTATTATTATTATTATTATTATTATTATTTAGTTCCTAAATGGTTTAGGAATTAATTAATAAGATTACTCTTATAATTGATAATTAAGTTCCTAAATAGTTTAGAAATTATAATTATTATATTAAATTAATTAAGTTCCTAATTAGATTAGAAGTTTAATTAAAACCCTATTCCTAAAGGTGTTAGGAGGATTTACTAAATCTATAAATAAGAGAAATCTTATTATAGATTAAGATTACACACATACACTTCCATAAGTATTGGGAGAGTACTCACATATTCTCTAGAGAGAGAAAATTAGGGTTTGCTATCATCCACTTCTTGAATTATTATTATTCCTTGGTAGATCACCTCTAGAGGCCAAACACTTGGGTGGCTTACGTTGATAATTGGAATCCAATCGATGAAATTCAAGGAGAACGCGAAGGATTTGGAGGTGAACTTGTACCCGTTGAAGCTTTGAGTTACAAGGGTATATCTCTAACTTTTTCTTTATTAATTAACAGTTGCGCATAAAGGTCGATCCTGGATTATGGTTTGTAAATTTTTAAATTTAATTTTACCATGTTTCCGCTATTTTATGCAATTTGATTGCATGTCTATGAATTTTATAAACCGACATGAATATACCACAAAATTTAATGAAATGCCAAGGTTTGCCCCGTATTAAGTAAATACTAATGAGAAGAAAGCAAGAAGGTTCGAGTAAGGACTGAAGTGTTGCAGATAAACTCGTTTCAGATAAACTCATTTGTTGCAATGTTAGAAAAAATGATTATCGCCGAGGACGAAAGTGACATGTTGACTAGATACAACCAAGACCAAAAGAAGAAGAAAGGAGAAAGAGAAAATAAAGGAGGAATTGCTAGTGGCAGTAATGCCAATAAGAGGAAATAGAACAATAACAACTTTGAAAACAAATAAAGAGACCAGAAAAAGAAGATTGAAGCATGTGTCAGTTGTGGAAAGAATCATACAAGAGTATGTTTGAAAGGAAATAAGGTGTGTTTTAACTGTGGACAAAAGGGACACATCACTCATAATTGTCCCATCCCAAAGAAGAACAGATGTTTAACATGTGGATCGAATGATCATCTACCTCAAAATTGCCCAAAGAAAACGATGGATGGGGGAAGTGGAAATAAAGGAAACAACCACAACACCAAGTTAACTATCATGGGACCAGTTCAACTAACCCGACTGATAGCTCGAACATTCAATATGCCAGTACAAGATGCTATGAAATCAAAATATATGGTTTCAGGTATCATTTCGATTAATGATATAAATGCTTATGTATTATTTGACTCGGGTGCTACTTGTTCATTCATATATGATGAATTTGCTAAAAGATTAAACTTAACTCGAGAGAAACTAGAATACCCTTTAAACATAAAGGTTGCAAATAAGAAAGTGATTCATGTTACACACATGCATAAAAGTTATATTGTTGTTGTCGACGCCGGGATTTCGCCGTTTCGCTTTTTAATAATTAAAAATGTCCCTTTCCAATTTTAGCCTTTAGATTGAGATGTGACTTTTGAAAAGGGCCGGCTTAGTGTCGACGGGGTTTGAAAGGTCGATTTTAAGATGAGCCAATTGACCAGAGTCGCCAGTTGGTATATTTGAAATGGATGTACCAACTCATCCGAATTTAGTTTTCGTAATCGTTGGCTCATATGTGACTCCGATTAATTGGTCCGCAACCCGAGATTCATAGAGTTCGGGGGCTTGCTTAAGCGAGGGGAAGGTGTTAGGCACCCCCCGACTTCCGTGAAACACGGTTACCGCAATCTCGATATTTTCCTATCCTTTTAAATCCTAAAATGTGTGTGTGTGTGTGTGTGCGTGCCTAAATGGAATTTTGTGGTGCGTTTTGCATAAAAAGTTTGCTTTTATTTTATATGGCAAAAGTGTTTATCTGAAAAGTGTTTTGGACGTTCTCTGACCCAAATGACGAGGCTTCGCCTTTTTTATAAGAAAGATTGATTTTAATTTCGAAAGCGTTTAGGGTTTTTTATTTAGATGTCATTTTAGAAAACAATAGTTTTAAACTTTTGTCAAATAGGAATCGAGACTATACATTGCCTTCTAACAGTTAATATAAATAAAACGAGGGCAACTTCTAGAACTCTTTAACCCTATGCACAAAGTTTAATGAAAACATTTATTTATTTGCAAAATCATTTTTTATGACGTTTTAAAACCAACTAAAGCCTATTCATCAATCATGGATTAAAGTTTGCCCAAAACACTTAACCTTTAAACCTCGTGAATCTAATATCCTAAATTTGATCACTTTTACAAAATCTTCATTATTTGCCTTATTTTGAAAACCATTTTTGAGTCGTAAATTAAAACAAGCATCCACAACATGTCGGGGCTATTCACGGCCATGTGAGCCATCCAGACAACCCCAAACACCCACAATCACATATTTTTATTATCACGGGGCCTTAACCCGATCACGATTGATATCGCGTTAAGGCCCGATATTACAAATACATCGCCATGGACCCTATGCCACGATTACATACACCCAAAACGTCCATCATCGGGATTCGACCACTAGGATCTCCTCCCTAGGCTCACAACCATCCCATCACAGCATAACCAACACTAAAACAAATCTAACAAGCTCTAAACATTTGCTATCACTTTATATAACCCAAATATCATAACTTAATTACTACAACCCATCTATTATC
Organism: Hedera helix; assembly: GCA_947179155.2. Lineage (NCBI taxonomy): Eukaryota > Viridiplantae > Streptophyta > Magnoliopsida > Apiales > Araliaceae > Hedera > Hedera helix. The sequence continues at coordinate 20,243,540 of OX359272.1, read as the reverse complement.
ACAACGAACAATATATCACCGTACGGATGTCATCAGGGTGTTAGGAGGAGTTACTTTCCGATGGAAACCTCACTAACAACCCCTAATTCACGGATCATTATCCACACAACAACAAACTACACTACACAAACTCAAAACACAACATCAACACACTAATATAAACAAAGAACCATCAAAAGAACACTCTTTTCACCTTGCAATACACCAATACGAGCTTTATATTCCAAGATTTGAGCCAAACTACAAGCAAATCTAAGCTATTGGAGCAACAACACACAATTTATCACTCAAAAACACCTCCACCCGAGCCTTTCTCTCTCCTCCCGCGCTCCTTCTCTCTCTAAAAATCTATTTCTCTTTTTTCTTTTTCTCTCGGACGCAGATCTGGACGCTTAATAGAGTTCCGAAGGCAGCCGCAGGTGCAACTGCGGCTGGCCGCAGGTGCAACTGCGGCTGGCCGCAGGTGCAACTGCGGCTGGCCGCAGGTACATCTGCGGCTGACTTCGCTGGCCGCCCGCGCCGAACCTCGGCTGTCATGTGCCGCCCTCGAGCCTCGTGCCTGTCACCTTTGTCGGTGGCCGCGACTGCATCCGCGGCTGTCCAGCTTGCTTTTCTCGATTTCCGTGCCGCGCGGTCTTAATTCGCCAATTTCTGCGGTATTATTTCGGAAGGCTGTATTTTTGCGATTCGGAAATCTCTGGGAAACGTGCCATATTGTTCTGGGAGGCTAGTTCGGAGGGCTGCGACTTGATATAGAATTTGATAATTGTGCCTGGCTTTCAGGGGGCGCTGCCCCCTTTCCACCCCCGCCAGCTCACCGGCGAGCTGGGCAGCCGCTCGCTCACCGGGGAGCGAGACCCCCGAACATCGTAAGCGGAGTGGCCATTAGTCGTCCTTTGTGGTCAGCTCAAGTTTTCTGGGTCAACTGTTCGCCTCGCCTCAAGTGACCGGATGCTCGTTTGTCCGTTGTGGCGGCTTTGACCGTAAATCGCTGGAGTGGCTTTGTGTTGGGGTCCACCATTCTTTCCGCATGTCGGGTCAAATGACAATTTTGCCCTCCTGCCAGGATTAGTAGAGAAGTGCAAAATTTGGGTGTCTACAGTTGCCCCTCTTTATCATGTCTATGGAATGAAATATGAAATGGACATGATAAAGAAGTAGGCACCCGATGCATGAAAATGCCAAATATATATTTAACGATGCCGCACATGCGTTCAGATGATGCGATGTCACATTCAATATGTTCATGTAGAGGTTATTTTTCAAGGTCACGAATGAACATTGGTCGGGTCTCGTTTCCGGCGGGTCGTTATGAGGGGTCAGGTATTGTTTTATGACTGGTCGCTTTGGAATTGGTCAGGTATCGTCTGTGACAGGTCATTTTTGAATTGGTCAGGTATCGTATCTGACGGTCGGTTTTTTTTTCAATTGGTCAGATATCGCATCTGACGGTCGGTTTTTTTTCAATTGGTCAGATATCGTATCTGACGGGTCGTTTTTTCAATTGGTCAGGTCTCGTATCTGACGGGTCGTTTTTCAATCGGTCAGGTCTCGTATCTGACGGGTCGTTTTCCAATTGGTCAGGTCTCGTATCTGACGGGTCGTTTTTCAATTGGTCAGGTCTCGTATCTGACGGGTCGTTTTTCAATTGGTCAGGTCTCGTATCTGACGGGTCGTTTTTCAATTGGTCAGGCCTCGTATCTGACGGGTCGTTTTTCAATTGGTCAGGTCTCGTATCTGACGGGTCGTTTTTCAATTGGTCAGGTCTCGTATCTGACGGGTCGTTTTTCAATCGGTCAGGTCTCGTATCTGACGGGTCGTCTTTTATCGGTCATGTGGTTTTAAAATCCTGTATTTTATCACGTGACACGCTACATGTTGACTCGGGGGAACAAAAGGGAGGCAAAAGGGTCACCGAGACCAGCCGCAGGTGCATCTGCGGCCAGCCGCAGATGCAGCTGCGGCTAGGATCGGTCCTATTTCAGATCGCGACCCCTCACGATCTAGTCACTTTCTCACTTTTCTTTTCTCTCGTTCTCGGTTTTCCTCGTCCCCACCCAGCCTTTTCGTCTTTTGGGCAACTTTTGGGAAATTCTGCTCCGATTAAATCAGTCTACGCACTTTGGGTAACGTTTTAACTCCTTTTTCTTTGATTTTCGCTTTCATTTGACTATTCATTTGCTTGTTTGAATATTTTAATTTTATCAATGCATGCTTATATGTGATATTTGTGTTGCCCGTAGCATAGATAACTACCGGGTTTCGTAGAGATGCCTCATTATTTTGAAAATTTGTTTTATTCATTTTATGCATTTGAGGCATTATTTTCACTTGCATTCTGGGTTTGTGGGTTGCCTGACCAGATTAAACATGCCTGATTGTGCATGGGATGTCCATTTTACAAACGAAACTCTGCCGAAATTTCGGGAAATTTAGTGCACCGCTAGGGACTTTATTTATGCATTTTCTATTTTCACACCATGCTATGCCACCCTATTATTTCTAGCAATATGCAATAAGACTTTTGAAAGATACTGAGCTAAGGGTGTACCTTTTTTGTGATACCGTTCCAGTTATGGATCCAGATGCTCCCAGTGGTTCCTCAGTGCCCCGAGCGTCGGGTGTCCGTCGTCGTAGAGCGACCTCTTCAGCTCCAGCTCCAGTCCTGACTCGTCATTCCCGTAGACTGGCTGAGTCTGTTATTCGCCCCGTTCAGCCTGATGTGGATGAGGACGCCCCAGCGGAGGCAGAGGCGGGTCCCTCGGGCACAGCGGCTCCTTCTCCCATGCGCCGGACCTTACCCGGGGCCCGTGCTAGGATACCGGATCTGCTCGGTCCTGACCTCGGTCGTCACCCCTCAGCCTACCTTGCGACTAACGAGGTATATTCGTTATTTAAATTCATTCAACCTCGTGAGATTATCGGGACTGACTGTTTCGGTGGCTGTCACAGGTTCCTGAGTTTACCCAGCCTCGGGGTAACTGGTTCAGCATTTACACCCTCTACCACGCGTTGCATCCCGACTATAGGGGAATGGTAGACTCCTGGGGGTTCAGACATTTCTTTACTATTGCCCCTCGTCGATGTCCGTGGGGCTATATGAGGGCCCTGTCTGAGCGCTGGTTCCACCAGACCCAGTCGCTTCATCTACTGGACTGCGAGCTGTTGTTGACTCCTCTGGACTGGCGTTATATTACCGGGGTGGAGTTCTCCGGACCCCGCGTTCCTCTGGAGCCGGACATCACTTCCGTAACCGTTCGATCCTTGTTGGGGTTCACTCCTCAGGATAAGGTCTTTAAGGCCCGCAGCATCCGATCCGGAGCTTTGGCTGTAGATGCCATTGGAGGGGCTCTTTCCGAGCCATTTCCCGAGGACCGCTCCGCTCGTGACTTCCTGCTCCGGCGTCTATTCCTGACTATCATGAGGGGCTGTTTTCTGGGGAACAACTCCTCGACCATTCATTTCAATATCGTCGGCGCTACTCGAGATGTGGATCGGATCGGGGACTATGACTGGGGTTCCTTCACCTTCGCCTATTTCCTCCATGGCCTTCGCCTTCGCTCAGAGGGGCAGACAGATGCCTGGCTGGGGTTTTATCCTTTTATGCTGGTAAGTCCCATTCATTTAGCCGCTTTATTTGTTTTATTCATTTGCCGTCCTTGGTATTTACGTCCCATTTTCCTTGTTTATCAGTTCTGGGCTTATGAGCGGCTACCCTGCTTGCGACCGATTACTACCCTCGGTGCAGAAACTTATCCCCGAGGTCGTCGATGGCATCACAGCACTTTGGCGGAGACCCCGGTGTCAGATAGCTTCTCCCACTGCCGGCTGTAGTTAGAGATGGTCTCTTCGGCGGACGTGACATGGGTTCCTTACACTGCGGATCATTTGGCGGCTGGCCTCGCCGGTGGTTATGCTGCGGACCAGGAATTTGCCTTGTCCACTCGTCGTATTCCCTTCTTGACTTATGGTGGATGGGAGCTGTATTTGGGGGAGCGTGCCATCAGATGCGTTTCCGGGGAGTTCCGGATCCCTTTCGCTCCTCCTTCCCGGAGATTTTGGCTCATGGATTCCCATCTCCCAGAGGCAGTGACGGCCGGGGAGGATGGATATATGCTGTCTGACGGCCCGCAGACGAGTGAGAGTTTTAGCGTCTGGTGGAGACCTCGTACCATCGGGCCTCAGACTCGGGCCACTTTCTTCCTTGGAGACCTGGTTCACGGGTCTGTGATGATGACAGACTGGATGGAGTGTGTTCGGGCTCCCACTCACTCAGATCAGATTGCTTCATTAACTCGGCGAGTGGACCAGTTGTCATTTTTTGTTCGGAGCTTGGGCCGGGATCCAGAGGAAGCTTACGCTGCAGACCCGTATGGACCTGACCTCGGTGCAGCTCCCGGCTCGTCGGGTGCCCCTGCCTCGCCTTATTCCTGCCCTGATCTGAACTTTGGCGCTGAGGCTTCCATTCCTGGGGACGTGGGCCATGCGAGCCAGTTTGATGATGACACCTTTATTGAGGGCCTATAGTGCGTTGGCTAGATCTAGATAGGCTAGGACCTCTGTATTTGGACCTGTTTGTTTTATTTGTCATCATTTGTTTTTCATTCCATGTATTATGTACAGAATTATCTTTATTTTATGCATAATTTCTTCTTTATGATGATCTACTTATTATAGCTTGTACGATGCACGATTTATTATATATGTGGACAAAGAAATTGACCCCTGTATAGTCTTTTGATACTGTTTTTTCACAGATGTCATCCCTGGATGTGGTTCGCGTGGGCCCCCGCACCCCCTCAGGGATCATGAGTCGGTTCCGTTCGTGGCTGGATAGTCTGATACCCCCAGACCGGATCATTGCAGAGGGTCTTTTGGGACACTCCTTGTCTCTTTTGTCATTTCAGGTGCCGCCGGGCTTTGTTGATGGCATTCTTAGCTGTTGGATCCCGGACAGACAGGTTTTCAGGTTTGGGCTGGAGTATCTGACCCCCACTCTTGAGGAGTATGCTCGTTTTACCGGTTTATCCGTGGATGGTCCCTGCGCACGGGTTACTTCAGGCCATATGCGCCGTCAGTTCCTGACTTTCACAGGCTTGCGGAGGACAGCTCTGTTATCTGTGATCTCTTCGAGCCATCTCGTCCCTCTATCCTTCTTGGTTGACAGATTCGGATCGGTGGATAGCTTTTCTCGATTCTCCAGTGATTTTTCAGTATCTGAGGAGCGCTGGGGCGCTTTGAGAGTGGATGTTTTGATGGCCTGTGTCATATCAGCTCTGTATATGCCCGCAGGGGACGACCTCATGGATATGCGGGTTATCGCAGCGGTGCAGGCTCTCCAGGAGGATCATACCATTCTTCCCATGATATTAGCAGAGACTTACCTGTCGGCCTCATATTGTCATTCCTTCTCTGGTCGCATATTTAGGGGAAGCTCTATCTTGTTATATGTATGGTTCATGAGCCATCTCAGACCCATCGGGCAGTTTCGTCGACACGGGTTCTGTTTCAGCCACAGCCTGGCCATGCAGTTCTCATTTCGTCCCCGGCGATGCACGGATACAGCCTCATGGGGGGAGTTCTTATCGGCCATTGAGGAGCCTTTCCATCTTCTGATCTATTCGGGTTATTGCTCCTTCCAGAGTTTCCTGACTCACGTGCCACCTTTTGATTTCCTCCCTCTCCTTGGCCTGAGGGGGGTGACGACTTATCATCCCTTGGCTGTCATGGGGCAGTTTGACCAGATGCAGGATCTCCATCTATTTGCGGGAGCAGCTGACTACCGATTTCTCATATCGCCCCAGACGGAGAGGGAGCTACTGAGGGTGTACGATCTTTGGTCACACAGGGTCTCGGCCGAGTTCGGGGATAGTCATTCTGGTCAGACGCCCTCTTATCTGCTATGGTTGCACGGAGATCCTGAGATGGCAGACTTTGACCCGATCGCGGTATTGGATGGTTCCCGAGGACTTTTCCCAGGTGAGACTAGTTCAGATGCTATCATTCCTCCGGAGGTTTCAGGATTAGCGCCCATATCTGGTGTTGAGGAGGTTTCCACTTCGATTCATGCCCATTCCTTTGACTCAACTGATCGGATCCAAAGATTGACGATGGAGGGTACCCGGCTCCGGTCCGTTTTGAGTGCCACTGAGACTGAGAGGGATGCCGCCTACGCGGAGCGGGATGCCGCTGTACTAGCCCGGGATGCCGCCCTTTCCGCTAGAGATAGCATCGTAGAGCAGGCCCGGGTCATCATGGAGGGCCATTCTACGACTGTTACCAGTGCTGCTGCTCTTTTGACTCGGATTGACATGATGGGACAGCAGATTGCGGATGAGCCGGAGGTTCATGAGGCCTCGACTATTCTGTCCGTCCTGCTCCAGCTGGTCTCTGACCTGTAGATGATTTTAGTCCCTGCACAGACTATGTCAGTTTTATCACTTTTATTTAAAAGACAGACTTGTAAGCAAAATGTTTTGTATATATAGAGAAATATTTATGGTTTTAGTCATTTCCCTTTTTTGATGCATCGTCGCCCTCCATTGGATCCTCATTTTATCCAGCCGATTATGATTTCGATATATCGCCTTATTTCTTTTCTCAAGTCTTGATTGGAACTTCACAGATATTGCCGCATGCCCCTCTGATTTCATCGAAGTGAGTCTTGGACTTTGGGCTAATTATGTGGCTAGGTTTGGGTAAGTTTTGGAGGGTATAGGATTTCTGGAAGTGGTTTTGGTATAGGGACAAGGTTTGTGGTTAGGTTTGGGTAAGTTTTGGAATGTGTAGGATTTCGGGATTTTCTGGAAGTGGTTTTGGTAGAGGGACGAAGTTTATTATTTTGTGTAGAACGGACCGTGCCATGATGGCTGCCTACGTACTCCCACAAGGTCAGGAGATCAGGTCCTACGTAGTTCGAGTTACAAGGGAGATAGAAAGAATTTTTTTTTTTTTTTTTTTTTTTTTTTTTTAAGCGTAGAATCGTTTCACAGAGTCGGAATTCAGGGGCTGCGGAAATACCTCGCCATCCATTTCCTGTAGGATGAGGGCCCCTCCAGATAGAACCTTTTTGATCACAAAGGGCCCTTCCCAATTGGGAGCGAATTTCCCTTTGGCTTCGTCTTGACAGGGCATGACCCTCTTTAGAACTAAATCATTCTCTTTGAACTTTCGGGACCGAATCTTTTTGTCGTACGATCGAGAGATACGTTGCTGATACAACTGACCGTGTAATATAGCCGCCACCCTTTTTTCATCTATCAAGGCTAACTGGTCGTATCGACTTTGTATCCAATCCCCCTCGTCAATCCGAGCATCGAGCAAAATCCGGAGGGATGCCATCTCCATTTCCACCGGCAAAACGGCCTCCATCCCATATACCAAGGCGTAAGGGGTTGCTCCTGTGGACGTTCGCACTGATGTCCGGTATGCAAACAATGTGAGGGGCAGCAAATCCGGCCATCCCCGATGATTGGCAGACATTCTCGCCATGATTCTCTTTATATTCTTATTTGCCGCCTCCACGGCCCCATTCATTTTGGGCCGGTAAATGACAGAATTGAGATGCTTGATCTTGAATTGGGCGCACAACTCCTTCATAAGGGCATTGTTCAGATTCTTGGCATTGTCGGACACCAAGATTTCAGGCTGTCCGTATCGGCAAATCACATTGTTCCTGATGAAACTGACTATAACTTCCTGCGTTACTTTGGGGAAAGAAGCTGCCTCTACCCATTTAGTGAAATAGTCGATCATGACGAAAATGAACCGGTGGCCGTTGCTCGCTTTGGGCTCCACGGGCCCGATAACATCCATACCCCACATGGAGAACGGCCAAGGGGAAGTCATACAATGTAGTTCATTAGGAGGCGCATGCATCACATTACCGTGTGCTTGGCATTGGAAACATCGCTTGACATGATCGTCACAGTCAGCTTTAAGTGATAGCCAGTAATGCCCGGTTCTCAGAATTTTCTTGGCCAACATTGGCCCACTCATATGCGGCCCACATACTCCACCGTGCACTTCGCCCATGATTTTCTGTGCTTGAGTCTCGTCCACACATCGCAATAATCCCAAGCCTACATCCCTCTTATACAGGGAGTCTCCGCTTAAATAGAATTTCATCGCCATCTTCTGGATTCTCTGCCTTTCCGTTCGGTTCGCCTGGTCGGGGAGTGATCTATCCCTCAAGTATTTCTGAATGTCATGATACCAGGGCTGATTTGGTTGAACCACATCTTCTGACAACTCCGATATATATTCTTCGTAAGCGGGGGCACTTTGTACTGTTATTTCAATCTGTGGGGTGGCTTTGCCTTTGAGTACGTGGACTAACGAAGCCAGGGTAGCCAATGCATCGGCGAAGTCATTCCGCCCCCGGGGAATGTGTCGGAAAGCTATATCTTCAAATTCTTGCATCAATCGGACTACACACCGGTGGTACGGGAGTAACCGAAGCTCCTTAGTGCCATACTCCCCAGTCGCCTGTCTGATTACCAATTCTGAATCTCCGAACACGGCTAATCTTTTCACTCCCATATCGCGGGCGAATCTCAGTCCCAATATACATCCTTCGTATTCAGCCGTATTGTTCGAGTTACTGAACTTTAATTTGGTGAGGACAGGGTATTGCTCGCCCGTAATGGAGACCAGGACCGCTCCAGCTCCAGCCCCTTCAGCATTCATGGCACCGTCAAAATACATCTTCCAAAATTGCCCTTCGTCATCACAGCTCGCTTGTTGGACCCACAATATGTCTTCCCCCGGTAGGAAAGTCTCTAAAGGATCCATCCCCCCTATCGGCATCTCTGATAACTGATCTGCAATTCCCTGCCCTTTCATGGCCTTCTGGGTAACATACAGGATGTCGAATTGCTAGAGGATTAACTGCCACCTTGACAATCGACAATTCAGCATTGGTCTCTCAAATATATATTTCAAGGGGTCGATCCGCGAGATCAAATAGGTAGTGTGTCCATGGAGGTAATGCTGTAACCTCAGAGCAGCCCAGGCCAAGGCGCAACATGTTCTCTCGATTGGTGTGTAATTCTGTTCACAGCTGCTGAATCTCTTGCTGAGGTAATAAATGGCATGCGCCTTACCGGACTCGCTCTTCTGCCCCAGCATACAACCCATCGCCATATCATTCACGGATATATACAGGAAAAGGGGAATCCCATCCTTCGGAGGTACCAGCACTGGCGCTTCTGTTAATTGCTTCTTGATAGTCTGAAAGGCCTTTTGGCATTGACTGTTCCACTTCCGGGAGGCATCTTTCCTTAACAGTTTGAAGATTGGTTCGCAGGTGGTGGTCAGATGGGATATGAACCGACTGATGAAGTTTATCCTCCCCAAAAATCCCCTTATCTCTTTCTCCGTACGGGGAGCTGGCATATCCACAATAGCCCTGATCTTAGCCGGATCCAGTTCGATGCCTCGATTGCTCACCAAGAACCCAAGGAGCTTACCCGACTGCACCCCGAAGGCACATTTGGCTGGATTGAGCTTCAAATTATACTTCCTGAGCCGCTCAAACAGCTTTTTAAGATGAGTCACATGGTCAGATTCCGCCCTCGATTTCACAATGATGTCATCCACGTAAACCTCTATCTCCTTGTGCATCATGTCGTGGAATAGGGCCATCATGGCCCTCTGATAAGTGGCTCCTGCATTTGTGAGGCCGAAAGCAAGTCGTCTATAACAGAACGTGCCCCAGGGGGTGATGAAGGCAGTCTTTTCTCGATCCTCTTCCGCCACCATTATCTGATGATATCCCGCAAAACAATCGACGAACGAATACATTTCATACTGAGCCGTATTATCCACCAAGATGTGTATGAAAGGCACTGGGAAGTTATCCTTAAGACTTGCCTTGTTTAGATCCCTATAGTCGACGCATACTCTCACCTTTCCTCCGGGCTTCGCCACTGGAACTATATTGGAAAGCAATTCTGGGTAAGTCGACACCATGATGATCCCAGCCTTGAATTGCTTGACTATCTCTTCCTTCACTTTTAAGCTCCACTCCGGTTTTAATTTCCTCAGCTTCTGCTTAACTGGTCTGAAACCCTCTTTGATAGGCAATCGATGTACCACAATATCCGTGGACAAACCGACCATGTCTTCGTGTGACCAAGCAAACACATCCTCATATTGGCTCAATAGTTTGGCTATCTCTTTTTTCTGGTCTGGAGTCAAGTCTGCCCCAATTTTTAGCTCTTTGGGATTTTCAGGGGTTCCTATGTTGATGGTGATGGTTTGGTCTAGGTTGGGTTTGGGTTTGTCCTTGACCCACTCTTTGATCTCGTCGGGAGCGTCGTCATCATCTACTTCGTCCTGCTCAATTCCCATCAAATCGAAATCTAGTTCTATATCAAAATCATAATCGTCTTTCAAATTTGGAAAATCGTTTGTTAGGCTAGAATGACTCAAATCGGTACACCTGACATGAAACAAAAATATTTGTCATATATATAAACATTAAGTACATGACTTCCTTTTTCAATAATCATGACAAAAATATGAAATAGACGTGCGGATACAGAAAAACAAAAACACCGTCTTAAAAACCCTTTGATCCCCCTACTGGACAGGATTCCCGGACACTCCTGCATTTACCCTTTTCTGGATATTACCGGCTGCACGGTCCAATTCTTGGGGATCACTCCGGTTTTATAGCTAGTGATGGAGGGGGTTTCTGTATCTAGCACCTCTTCAATAATTGCAGCAACTTGGCCTCGGCCTTCATTTTCACTTTCTTCGGGCACTTCTAACCCGGCCCAATTAATGAATGGCATGATCTGCTTGCCGTCAGTCATTTTCTCCTTTCCCTTTTCATTGGGGCCTGACTGCCCCGGGAGATGACACTTCTCCTCAAACTGTTCCATAATTTCTTGCAAGAAATCCATCTGACGGACCAATCCTTTGGCTGGGGGAGCCTCCACCTTACCCTCTGCTTCAGACGCAGGCTTGATTATCCTCAGGGATTGTTCATTACTGGCTCTCGGTATCGGGACTCCGGTTATCCGCACGGGAATTTTCTTGTATGTGTTCCTCGTCCTCATACCTCCGTGATATCCTAACCCTGCCTTGCCTGACTGCACTGGTACTTTGATGGGTTCGGTGATTCCTTGGCTGTGCTTACCTAGCCCTTGCCCCGGCTGAAAGTTCATTGCCATCATTTCCCGGGCAACGAAAGTGAGCTCGGGGGACACCTTAAGCTTTAACTCCGGGGCTCCCAATTGCTTGTACTGAGGGGTGCTGATTTCAAACGCTTGATAGCTGATTGGTTCGGCTGATTCGTCCACATGGATCACCGGCATGCCTTTTACAGAGGGAACAGGGTAGTCAGATTCTGCCGCGATTGTGATCAAGTGTCCCTCAACGATAAACTTTATTTGCTGATGCAGAGTGGAGGGAACTGCCCCAGCCATATGAATCCAAGGCCTCCCCAAGAGCATGTTGTAACTGGCCGTGATATCTAGCACTTGGAAGGAAATATCAAAAGTATACGGGCCAATCTCCACCGGCAGCTCAATTTCTCCCACCGTGTCCTTTCTCGATCCATCAAACGCCCTTACCACCACTTGGCTGGCCCGCAGGCGCTTAGGGTTGATCTTCATTTTCTCCAGAGTATTGTATGGGCAAATGTTCAGGGCTGACCCACCATCAATCAAGACTCCGTTCATCACATATCCGGACGAGATGACAGAAATGTGTAACGGCCTTCGGTGCCCCCTTCCTTCTTCAGGGATGTCGTCGTCGGTAAATGATATTACATTGCTGTCTAACAGATGGCCCACCAAGTGGCTGAATCTTTCTGTACTGATTGTCTTGGGGACATGGGCCTCTTCCAGGACTTTGCTTAATACTTGATGATGGTCATTTGAGGCCAAGGCAAGATCTAAGATAGATGTCAGGGGTGGCTACACCTCCAGTGTTTTGGCCACATTTGCCTTGCCGTGATTCATCTTCTCCCAAAACTCCAACGCTTTGTCCTCTGATATTTTCCCGTTTTCCCTTTTTGTGTTTTCAAAAACCCGCCTTGGTAGATACAATGGATTTCCTTTGGAGCTGACCGATGCACAACTGGCCTCTTCCACGGTTTTTTCCCCGTAATTCCACGGAACAGTCTTCAGGTTGGTGACTGGCAATTGTGATCTAGCTGTTACGACAAGGGGTCTTGGAGCTGATAACCGGATAGGCTCTGTTTTGGTCCCTTGAATTACTCCAACCAACTTAATAGGCTCCCTTGGCGCATCCTCCCGGGCATTGGTCACAGCAATTTCTCCTTCTATCCTCCTTATGTATCTCAATCTTAGGGGACCCTCCGCCCCACTAGCTTCCACTGTATTTACGCCTCCCCCATTATGCTCGGGAAGAGGGTTGGCCTTCACATTCGGGGATTCCGGTTGTTCCACCACGATTTCTCCGTTGTCAATCATGTTCTGGATCTTGTGTTTGAGAGACCAGCACTCCTGGGTGTCATGCCCCGGGGATGCCGAGTGGTAGGCGCATCTCTTGCTAGGGTCATATCTCTTGCTCTTTGGGTCTGACGGAGGCAATAGCTCGGTAATCTTCTTCTGGCTTACCAGCAGGGTCAGTATCTGCTCCAACGAATCCCCCAAAGGGGTGAACTCCCTCTCTTGCGGCTTTTCGAATTTTCGACGCCCCTCATACCTCTGATTGTTGAAATTTGATGGGCGCGGGGCCTCATTTCTTTGTATGTGGACCGGGGGGCTGGTCATTGTTTTCCCTGATAGTCCTTGCAGTACCAGGGACACATCCTCCTCCTTTCTCTTTTGGGGTCTCCGGGATGAACTGCCGTAATTCCCACTCTGGATTTGCTCAGCCACAGCCTCGAGAGCTGTGAGATCTCTGATCTTTCCTGACTTCAAACCCATCTCAGCCATTTCCCCATGCTTGATCATCTCCGCAAAAGGCTTTCCTATTCCCGCCATTACTCTTTCATAATAGGGAGCCTCCTGGATATCAATGAAAGTCATGACCATTTCTGCCTCACTCATGGGTGGGTTCACTTGGGCTGCCATCCTCCTCCACCGCTGAGCATAGTCTCTGAAGGATTCACTGGTCTGTTTTCTGATTTTGGTCATCTGGTAGCGGTCCGGGGCCATCTGGGACTGAAAACTGTACTGGGTTAGGAAAGTGTGGGCCAGCTCCTCCCAGTTGTGGATCTTAGCATTATCCAATCTTGCATACCACGTCCTAGCCTCCCCTGTCAGGCTTTTCTGGAACAGTTGCATCCTTAGCGATTCATCCTCAGCATATCCTCCTAGCTCTCCGATGTATACTTTCAGGTGCGTGTAGGGATCCCCCGACCCGTTGTACTTTTCAAATTCGGGGAGTTTGAATTTTTCTGGATATCTGGTTCCCGGAAAGATGCACAGGTCGGAATAGTTAACACTGCCATATAACCCGATCCCCTTCATCGTTTTGATGGCCTCTTCCATCTGCTTTATTTTCTTACTAACACCGCTGGCAACCTCATCTTCGGGGATGATAATGACTTGCTTTGGTAGCTCAACTTTAGGAGTTTCCGGGGTCAGTGCGTTTCCTTGGGATGATGGCCCCGCCGGGTCCTCGAGCTGTGGCCCTGATTTTAGTTTGAAATGTTCCTTGAGCAACATGGTCAGCTCGGTCATTTGGTTTTTCACAGCATTGAACTCTTCCCGAGATACGGGAGCCAGGTCAGGATTAGGGTTCTCAGCCATCTCGACTGTTAATTCTCTGGCTTTCTTAGATCGGAGACGGGTTTGGGGAGCAATCCTGCGTATAAAACAACCGAAGTTTAGTTTCGGGAAATGACATTGGTGGATGCATGCTAAAGCAAATATTTTTTGAGTTTTTGAGTTTTGTAATATTTTCCTGCAAAACAGGGTTAGTATCCCTTTATTTTATCCAAAGTAATGACATTGTGCAATTTATGATGCTCTCCAAGCTGTCCCTGTAAAACAGAGGTTAGTACTTTTATTTTGACAAAATTGGTTGGTACAAAATGATTGACTACAGTATGATATCATGCGCGTAAAGCGTAAAAGGGCATGAAGAGACTTTCCGTGCGTTGGGTTTATCTGAGGCTGACCTACCCTAAGTTACTCTCGCGGGCTTTTCGGCATGAAGGTTCCCAGATCTTCGCAACATACTCGAAGGGAATAAATCCGATCTTTCAATTGGATTGGATCTGAGTGGATGCTTTTCCTGAGCCTCGCCGGGGAGCACCCCTTTGAGTCCAGTAATCCACATCCGACGGGTTTGCCTCAGGAGGAGGAACTGCTCAACATACATTCAATCATACATTCATCGTCCTCACCGTATGCATATGATGCTAATAAAGTAAAGACTTGAAAAAACCGCAATCACACCATCCACTAAAGTAAAGACTTGAACAGAAAAAACGCAATCACACCATCCACATACGCACAAAAAGGTAAATCAACGCAAATAACGCAAATACACATTTTTTAGTTTTTTAAAGGATAGGAAAACATCAGGATTTTAAATGCGGCTTAAGCCCTCTAATGTCCCCAGCGGAGTCGCCAGCTGTCGACGCCGGGATTTCGCCGTTTCGCTTTTTAATAATTAAAAATGTCCCTTTCCAATTTTAGCCTTTAGATTGAGATGTGACTTTTGAAAAGGGCCGGCTTAGTGTCGACGGGGTTTGAAAGGTCGATTTTAAGATGAGCCAATTGACCAGAGTCGCCAGTTGGTATATTTGAAATGGATGTACCAACTCATCCGAATTTAGTTTTCGTAATCGTTGGCTCATATGTGACTCCGATTAATTGGTCCGCAACCCGAGATTCATAGAGTTCGGGGGCTTGCTTAAGCGAGGGGAAGGTGTTAGGCACCCCCCGACTTCCGTGAAACACGGTTACCGCAATCTCGATATTTTCCTATCCTTTTAAATCCTAAAATGTGTGTGTGTGTGTGTGTGTGTGTGCGTGCCTAAATGGAATTTTGTGGTGCGTTTTGCATAAAAAGTTTGCTTTTATTTTATATGGCAAAAGTGTTTATCTGAAAAGTGTTTTGGACGTTCTCTGACCCAAATGACGAGGCTTCGCCTTTTTTATAAGAAAGATTGATTTTAATTTCGAAAGCGTTTAGGGTTTTTTATTTAGATGTCATTTTAGAAAACAATAGTTTTAAACTTTTGTCAAATAGGAATCGAGACTATACATTGCCTTCTAACAGTTAATATAAATAAAACGAGGGCAACTTCTAGAACTCTTTAACCCTATGCACAAAGTTTAATGAAAACATTTATTTATTTGCAAAATCATTTTTTATGACGTTTTAAAACCAACTAAAGCCTATTCATCAATCATGGATTAAAGTTTGCCCAAAACACTTAACCTTTAAACCTCGTGAATCTAATATCCTAAATTTGATCACTTTTACAAAATCTTCATTATTTGCCTTATTTTGAAAACCATTTTTGAGTCGTAAATTAAAACAAGCATCCACAACATGTCGGGGCTATTCACGGGCATGTGAGCCATCCAGACAACCCCAAACACCCACAATCACATATTTTTATTATCACGGGGCCTTAACCCGATCACGATTGATATCGCGTTAAGGCCCGATATTACAAATACATCGCCATGGACCCTATGCCACGATTACATACACCCAAAACGTCCATCATCGGGATTCGACCACTAGGATCTCCTCCCTAGGCTCACAACCATCCCATCACAGCATAACCAACACTAAAACAAATCTAACAAGCTCTAAACATTTGCTATCACTTTATATAACCCAAATATCACAACTTAATTACTACAACCCATCTATTATCACAACGAACAATATATCACCGTACGGATGTCATCAGGGTGTTAGGAGGAGTTACTTTCCGATGGAAACCTCACTAACAACCCCTAATCCACGGATCATTATCCACACAACAACAAACTACACTACACAAACTCAAAACACAACATCAACACACTAATATAAACAAAGAACCATCAAAAGAACACTCTTTTCACCTTGCAATACACCAATACGAGCTTTATATTCCAAGATTTGAGCCAAACTAGAAGCAAATCTAAGCTATTGGAGCAACAACACACAATTTATCACTCAAAAACACCTCCACCCGAGCCTTTCTCTCTCCTCCCGCGCTCCTTCTCTCTCTAAAAATCTATTTCTCTTTTTTCTTTTTCTCTCGGACGCAGATCTGGACGCTTAATAGAGTTCCGAAGGCAGCCGCAGGTGCAACTGCGGCTGGCCGCAGGTGCAACTGCGGCTGGCCGCAGGTGCAACTGCGGCTGGCCGCAGGTACATCTGCGGCTGACTTCGCTGGCCGCCCGCGCCGAACCTCGGCTGTCATGTGCCGCCCTCGAGCCTCGTGCCTGTCACCTTTGTCGGTGGCCGCGACTGCATCCGCGGCTGTCCAGCTTGCTTTTCTCGATTTCCGTGCCGCGCGGTCTTAATTCGCCAATTTCTGCGGTATTATTTCGGAAGGCTGTATTTTTGCGATTCGGAAATCTCTGGGAAACGTGCCATATTGTTCTGGGAGGCTAGTTCGGAGGGCTGCGACTTGATATAGAATTTGATAATTGTGCCTGGCTTTCAGGGGGCGCTGCCCCCTTTCCACCCCCGCCAGCTCACCGGCGAGCTGGGCAGCCGCTCGCTCACCGGGGAGCGAGACCCCCGAACATCGTAAGCGGAGTGGCCATTAGTCGTCCTTTGTGGTCAGCTCAAGTTTTCTGGGTCAACTGTTCGCCTCGCCTCAAGTGACCGGATGCTCGTTTGTCCGTTGTGGCGGCTTTGACCGTAAATCGCTGGAGTGGCTTTGTGTTGGGGTCCACCATTCTTTCCGCATGTCGGGTCAAATGACAATTTTGCCCTCCTGCCAGGATTAGTAGAGAAGTGCAAAATTTGGGTGTCTACAGTTGTTATAAGGAAACATGAAATGACTGTGGATTTGATTCCAATTCAACTCAGAAAGTTTGATGTGATTCTAGGAATGGATTGGTTATATAACCATGGGGCAATGATTGATTGTCAGAAGAAAAGTGTAAACCTGCTGACTCTGAAGAAGTCAAAGGTAGTATTTTATGAGAGCAAGTTGCCTAGATAGTCGTGTTGTCTGACGATAATGCAAGCCAAGAAATTGTTAAAAAAATGATGTGTATGGTATTTGGCTCATGTAATAGATACACAAAAAGTAATATCTTAAATATTTATGAGGCTATTAAATATGATCTTAAAATATTACTCTCCAATAAGCACCTATATATTTGATTTAGTGTCTCCACACAAATAATGTATGTGATAAATCATCCTCTTTATAAGCTTTGCAATTTCCTCATCAATCACTTTATGCCGCTTTATGACTCTAAGCAAAGATATCAGCATACAACCTAATCAATTATATCAACCCTATCCTGATAGATACTTCCAACCCCACGCCTATCTTCACTATCTTTTTCGCGTTGCCAAGTACTAACTTTATATGCTCTGTCTCCTCGGCGGGCAATGCTAACGGCTCAATAACACCTTTAGTAAAGGGTTCCATATCCACCATCATTGTTTGTTTCTATTTATTGACCCCAATGGCCGATGATGTAAGAACGTGGCAATAACACCTCCTAGCAATAACCTAAACTACGAAATTTTTTACCTTGATCAGTATCTGTTGAGGAGTTGTGCCAAAGACCACCAATAGTTCTAATGTTCCAACCACGTGCACTGGCTCATTGCCGAACCCATATAGAGGGATTCCTAACCAACTTCCATCTTTACTCCTTTCCAAGTCCATTCGCTGGTAAGCATGGCTATATAACACGTCCACCGATAACCCATTATCGATCATAATTTTCTTCATGTCTACCGGGCTAACATGTGTTGTGATAACCAAAGCTCCTTCATGAGGTTCTACCACATCGGGAGGGTAGTTTTCATTTGAAAAAGAGATCATTGTGTTAGGAAAAGGCCTATCCACTATAGATGTCTGATCAGCAACTGTCATCACTGTATCCGAACCTCCTCGGTGCTTCTTCCTAGATTACCTCCTAACAGTTCCTTCTATAATAATATCGATCACCCTCCTGAAAGTAGTATGCCCTCAAGCCAATCACATTTGATGTGATAAGCATATACTTTGTAATCTTGTTCATTTATTAATAAAAGTATCAAGGCATTTCTTTATTCATGATTAATTACTTGAATTAATCAAATGAATAAATCCATAGTTTTCAAGCAATGCTTTTAGAACCATGATGAGGATCATGCTAATGAGATCTAAATTCAAGATAGCTCAAAACTAAAATTGTTCCAGTAGAAGTAGAGAACCCTATGAATATAGAAGTAGCCAACAAAGAAGTTATTCCAGTAAAATATATTCATAAAAATTGTTGTGTTGAATTACGAGGGTATAAGCTCTGTGTGAATTTGATCCCAATTCGACTGGGAGAGTTTGACGTCATTCTTGGAATGGATTGGTTGTCAAATCATGGAGCAGTAATTGATTGTCAAAAGAAATGTATACACCTAGAGACTCCAGATAAGTCAAAGGTTGTATTTCATGGAAGTAAATTACCTGGACAATCTTGTTGTCTGACGATGATGCAAGCAAAGAGGTTATTGAGAAAAGGTTGTGTTGGATATCTAGCTCATGTAGTAGATACTCGGAGAGTAAATGAAGAGATAGATCAAATACCCGTAGTAAGAGAATTTTCGGATGTTTTTCCAGATGAGTTACCAGGTATGCCACCGGATAGAGAAGTTGAGTTTGCGATTGATCTCGTACCAGGAACTGCACCAATATCAAAGGCACCATATAGGATGGCACCAGTGGAAATGAAGGAATTAATATTACAATTACAGGAGTTGCTAGATAAAGGATATATTCAGCCGAGTGTGTCTCCATGGGGAGCACCAGTATTATTCGTAAAGAAGAAAGATGGATCCCTAAGGCTTTGTATCGACTACCGAGAGTTGAACAAAGTGACGATTAAGAATAAGTATCCGCTACCCAGAATTGACGATCTGTTTGATCAACTTAAGAGAGCAAAGTACTTTTTCAAGATAGATTTAAGGACGGGATATCACCAGTTAAAGGTGAGGAAGGAAGACATATGAAAGACAGCATTTAGAACTCGATATGGTCATTTTGAGTTTCTAGTGATGTCGTTTGGTTTGACAAATGCACCAGCCGCATTCATGGACATGATGAACAGAGTGTTCAAGCAGTACTTGGATAAATTTGTTGTTGTGTTCATTGATGACATCTTGGTGTACTCAAAGACTGAAGAGGAGCATGCTGATCAATTGAGAATTGTATTGGAGATTTTGAGAAAAGAAAAGTTATACGCAAAATTTGCGAAGTGTGAGTTTTGGTTGAGAAGAGTACAATTTCTGGGTCATGTAATTGATCAGGAAGGTTTGTCAATGGATCCAGCTAAGGTGGAAGCTGTCATAAATTGGGAACAGCCAAAGACGCCGACAAAAGTCTGAAGTTTCTTAGGATTGGCCGATTATTATAGGAGATTTATTCAGAATTTTTCAAAGATAGCGATGCCACTGACGAATTTAACCAGGAAGACAACTAAGTTTGTGTGGACGGACAAATGCGAAGAAAGTTTTCGAGAATTAAATAAGCGGTTAAGTGAAGCACCTGTGTTATCTCTACCAGATGATACAGGGGGATTTGTGATTTATAGCGATGCGTCACACAGAGGGCTAGGTTGTGTATTGATGCAGCATGGGAAAGTTATTGCATATGCATCACGTCAGTTAAAGGATTATGAGAAGGGATATCCTACTCATGATTTGGAATTGGTAGCAGTAGTGTTTGTTCTAAAGATTTGGAGACACTATCTATACGGAGAAAAGTGTGAAATATATACGGACCATAAAAGTCTGAAGTATATTTTCACTCAGAAAGAGTTAAATATGAGGCAACGGAGATGGTTAGAATTGATCAAAGACTATGATTGTGAAATTCTATATCATCCGGGGAAAGCCAATGTTGTAGCTGATGCCTTGAGCAGGAAAGGTAGAGAGAAATTACTGTCGTTGACGATTCAGAAGGAACTAGTAAAAGAGATGGAAAGATTGGAACTGGAAGTGAAATATCCACGAGATTCAGATGAGAAGCTGTTTGTAGTAGGAGCAAGTCCGACTCTATTAGATAAAATAAAGGATGCTCAAGATAAAGACGAGGAATGCGATAGCATCAAGAAGCGACTTTCTGATTGGGAAGAATTAAAGTATAAGGTTGATGGAACAGGGTTGCTGAGATTTGAAGGAAGAATCTGGATACCGTTGGTTTCGGAGTTGAAGGAAGAAATTTTGCAGGAAGCTCACAATTCAAGATATTCGGTTCACCCTGGAAGCACTAAGATGTATCAAGACTTACATCAGCATTTTTGGTGGCCGAATATGAAAAAGGAAGTAGCATAATGTGTAAGTCGATGTTTGACTTGTCAAAGGGTTAAAGCAGAACACCAGAGGCCAAGTGGACTGCTTCAACCATTGGAGATTCCGGTGTGGAAGTGGGAGCATATCACGATGGATTTTGTGGTAGGACTTCCAGCTACTCAGAAAGGAAATGATGCTATTTGGGTGATTGTTGATCGTCTGACGAAGTCTGCCCACTTTCTACCAATTAAGGTAAGGTACAACTTGGAGAAGTTAGCAACGTTGTACATCAAGGAAATTCTTTCACAGCATGGAGTGCCGGTATCTATTGTATCTGATAGAGATCCGCGCTTCACGTCGAATTTTTGGAGAAGTTTATAGGAAATACTGGGAACGCAGTTGAGGTTGAGTACAGCTTACCATCCTCAAACTGACGGTCAGAGTGAACGGACAATACAGACGTTAGAAGATATGCTTAGAGCATGTGTTATGGACTTTAAAGGCAGTTGGGATGATCAGCTATCTTTAGTGGAGTTTTCTTATAACAATAGTTATCACGCTAGTATTGGTAACCCGCCGTACGAAGCACTTTATGGACGTAAATGTCGGACACCATTATGTTGGGATGAAGTTGGTGAGCGGAGGTTGTTGGGACCTGAATTGGTACAACAGACAATTGATGTAATACAAAGGATAAGGGCTCGATTGGTGGCAGCCCAGGATCGCCAAAAGAAGTATGCCGACTTACATCGCCAGAAACGAGATTTTGAAGTTGGTAGTTTCATATTTCTAAAGATATCACCTGGAAAGGGAAAATCAGATTTGGTAAAAAAGGGAAGTTAAGTCCCAGGTTCATAGGACCATTTGAGATTTTGAAGCGAGTGGGTGAAGTGGCGTACGAGGTAGCTTTACCTCCTGAACTTGAACATATTCACAATGTGTTTCATGTTTCAGTGTTACGACCATACAAATCATATTACAAGCATGTAATATCCTATGAGCCGATTCAAGTGAAAAAATATCTATCTTAAGAAGAAGTTCCTGTTGAAATTTTGGATAGGAAGGAACAGAAATTAAGAAATAAGGTTATACATTCTGTCAAGGTATTATGGAGAAACCACGCAGTTGAGGAAGCTACGTGGGAGTTAGAAGAAAAGATGAGGGCAAACTATCCGCATCTTTTTGAGTAATTTAGTTGATAATTCCGGTGACGGAATTCTTATAAGGAGGGGAGAATGTAATGACCATGAATTTTAATATATAATATAAATGTAATTATAATTTTATTATTATATGAGGTAATTTTGTGATTCAATTTGAACCAATATATAAATTGGTAAACAATGTGATTATTGTTGGAATTAAGTTAAGGGAAGTCTAACAAATGAATAATTATGTCAGTGGACTAACTTAATTATATTAATATCAAGAAATTGATATTATGATGAGTTAATTAAATATTCAATTAATTTTGAATATAGCAAGTCTAATTGGATTATGTAAATTAATTAATATAATTATTAATTAATTATAATTATATGAAATATTAATGATATTAATTAATAGTTCAACTAGTAGTTAAATACTAGTAGGCTAGCCTATATATTTATTAAACAAGTCCACTTAATTAATTAAGTATGGATTGTATTAGGTAAGCCCAATGTTTTATTTAAATTGGGAGACTAATAAATTAATGTATGAGCCCAATGTTGGTAAATTAAATTGTGATTCTAGTAGCCTAATTGAGATGAATAGTAAGCCCAAGCAATTAAATTTACAAGCCCAAACATTGATCCAATTACAAAGCTTCTAGAAGAAATTGATTTATGCAAGTTAGCTAATAAAAATTAAATCAAAAATTGGAGAATATATTCCCTCTTGTCCGGATTATATAGGTGGTATGAGACCCACTGGATGTCAAAATTTATTAAAATTGATTTGCTTGATGGTTGAGTGCATTTTTGGATTGCTTGCATTACCTTCCATAAGGACCAATAAAGCCTAAACTAAAGGAACCAAAAATGGGGAAATGGTGCTAAGTGCTAGTTGAAAACTATACTTACAATGTTGTATTTATAGGTTCTCAAGCCTATAAATAGAGAAGCTTAGCTTCATTTAGAAGAGTTTCAAGAAATTGCTAGAGAGCTTCTTATTTTAGTGCTAGTGAGTTGAGTGAGTCAACTAGTGAGTTCATAGTGAGTTCCATATTGAGTCACCGAGTCAAGTCATTTTTCTAGCTAGGGAGATCTTGGATGTCATCAAGTTTCATCTCCTACTTTGGTAAAAGGAGAAAAGTAGCATACAAAACCAAAAGGTATTTCAAAAAACCTAACTTTGATGTTTTACGGTATATTATTTAATTTCTATGGTGAAAAATATTTTATAAAGGTTGTGTATGGTAGATCTATGCTATATTTGTATGTCTATGGCATCATGGGGTTTAATATATTTATCTATGTGGTTAGATCTCAAAAAATCTCACAAAAATCCTAAGTTTCATTTTTACCGACGGACTACGTCGAGTTTGTGGTTTGTAGCTTTTCATTTTGAGTTGTACAAATTATTTTCATGGTTTTGTAAATTCTGGTATTGTTCATATAAATGAGGAGCAAAATAGCTTTGGATTCACTTAAAAATGAGTTAGAATGATTTAGTTATGATTTTTGGAAGCAATGTAGCTCACTGTCAAAACCTAAAACAGATCAGTCCACTTTATGCCGTTACCAGAGAACCAAAACATATCCAAAAATAGCGAGCGACCACAGTTTATTGTAGTTCAGGAAAAGAGGAATCCAACTATATAAAGTACAGCTCCATCGGAGTTGTAGAACTCAAGATATTCAAGTTTTAATATAGGACCCCAGATCTGAAAACAAGGGTACACACTGCCTGGTTTTTTGGTAATTAACTGCAACTCTCTGATTCGGATCTGGACCGGGTCAGGCGCGACCCGGTCAGCATATTCGGGTCTGTTAGCAGATTTTGTGATAAAATTAATATTTTAATGATTTAAAATGATTTTTAAATGATTTAAATGGTATTAAATGTTTTAAAATGTTAATTAAATAATAAACTACTATTATTTAATTAATAAAAATTATTAAAAGGCCTAAAAAATTATTAGATTAATAATGTTAGTAAAGAAAAATAATTATTATTTAATTCTAAGTAACTAATTATTATTATTTAATAAAGATTTAATAATATGTATGAATAACTAATTAATTATTATTCAATTAATTGAAATTAAATAATAATTAAAGGATAATAAAATTTATTATTTAATTAAGATTAAATAATAAATAAAGGTAATTAAATAATTAATTATTATTTAATTAATATTAAATAATAATTAAAGGATAGCAAGCTAATTATTTACTATTTAATTAGTAGTAAATAATAAATAAGGGTAATTAGTTAATTAATTATTATTTAATATTATGTAATAATTAAAGATGTATTAAGGTAATAAATTAATTATTTATTATTTAATATTAAATAATAAATAAGGATGGTTAATTAATAATTAAAGAGGATTAAGAGTTAATAAATTAATTATTTATTATTTGATAAGGATTAAATAATAAGTAAGGAACATTAATTTTAATTAATTATTATTTAATAATAATTAAAAAGGATTAAAATAAGTTAGTTAATTATTTATCATTTAATCTAAGGTTAAGGATAAATAAGAGGGATTAATTGCACATGAATAATTAATCACTGTGCAACAACAATTAAGGATAGTTATCCTTTATTAATAAATGAGTTAATTAAAAAAAATTAAAATAAATTATTTAAAGGTTTAATTAATTATCTAAGTAATATTTTAATTAATATTACTTAAAGTGGTGTAATATTTGTTTATTAAGTCATAAGACCTAGAAACAATTGAATGTTTAGTAAGGTTAAATGATACTATATTACCGACAATGTGTTATATGATAATTATAAGTGATTGAATGATTATGTAATTGATGAACTTAATTGTTTAAAAAGATAACTATGATCAATACTAATTGATAGGCCAACGTTAATTATGTTAGGTCTTCAATAGCAGTGTAATTAAGAGAATTAGTCGTAAATCAACAAACAGGCAAGTTCCTATACCTTAAACTCATTTAATTGAGCAAGTTCCTAAACTTTAAACTTACTTTATATTGCAAGTTTCCTAATTCTAAACTTTTGCAAGTTTCCTAACTCAAACTCGAGTTATAATTCTTCAATATATGCTAAGTGGTTTAATTATTGTAAATTATTCCACATCAATATTTTTGTCATTCGCACATAGTGCATTTGAATTCATGTTTTATTATTGAACTATGAATCATTTAAAGTTCTTTTATTCATGAACTGTTTAAAAAAAAATTAGTCTACGTCATTCGTTCCGGCTAGACCTTGCAGGTTAATTATTGTAAAAGCTATTCAAACCATAGTGGTGCGGATTCTTATACTGAGATGAACAACCCTTAATTGGGGTATTGGTAGATGATCTAAAATTGATCAGATACTTGAATGTTATGCATATACAGAGTACAAGAGGCTGATCCCCTTAAGTACAAATTTGCGATTTACCGTTGAACAAGAGTTAGTTGAAATACTAATATCTTGGAATAGTTCATGGTTTTTTTTAACCACTCAGCATGTTAAATAATCAATTGCTGCTTAATATTCCATGCACTGATTATATCTTACAGTTATTACCTTTGATTCATGTTATTGATATATTCAATTGACATTCATATTCATTCATGACATATTCCTTGTTATCTATTTAAAACTTGCTGAGCAAGCTAGTTACTCATCATTGCTATGTCATGAACCCTTTTCAGTTAAACCAGAGACCTCAAGAAAGGACAAGGGCAAAGATAAGATGAAAGAGCAGTAATGCATGCTACATGTTTAGTTTAAACGTTATCCTTTGGCTATGTAAATCTTTTGATGTATTAAATAGTTCTTGATGTGATTACTAAAGGTTAGAGACCTTGGGACAAGTAGTGAATCCTTTTATATAAACAACATATGTTTATTATTCTGCATTAGAGATATGTGTTGTTTGGGGATGTATTTATGTTATACATGTATGATTATCGTGAGCATAAGTTCATGGTACTAGTATCCGAATTTGGGGATGTCACAGGGGCTTACCCTTATTGTGGAATAATTATTTATTCTGAATTAAAGAATTAATTCGTAATAAATAAATTAGAATTGTTCTAATTTATTTATTATACAACCGGTTTAATAAGGAGAACCTAAAAGGTCACACCGCAAAAGAGTAATATTTATTTTAGAAATGGATGGCATAATTGTAATAATAAATTAAGTATATTTAATTTATACTATGGTGATAGAATAAATTAAATAGCTTAATATTTATAATTTAGTATTTTTGAAATACTAATTATAAATTAATAAGAGGAGTCTTATTATTATTATTATTACTATTATTATTATTACTAGTATTATTATTTAGTTCCTAAATGGTTTAGGAATTAATTAATATGTAGTAATATTATTATTAAATAATTAAGTTCCTAAATAGTTTAGGAATTATAATTATAATAATTAATTAAGTTACTAAATGGTTTTGTAATTAATTAGTAAGAAGTGCTCTCATTATTAAATAATTAAGTTCCTAAATGGTTTAGGAATTGTAATTAATTAATTTAGTTCCTAATTAAATTGGGAATCAAATTAAAACCCTAATCCTAAATAGTTTAGGAGGGTTGACTAGATCTATAAATAAGAGTAGTTTTATCATAGATCAATGTTACACATTCTTTCATTAAATTAGAGAGAGTACTCCATAATTCTCTACATCTAAGAGTTAGAGAGAGAGAGAGAGAGAGAGAGAGAGAGAATTAGGGCTAGCCACCCATGGTTTGGAGAAACCAAGATCCACTTCTTTAATTCGTAAATCTCTTGGTGGATCAACTCTAGAGGCTTCACACTTGGGGAGCTAACATTGATTCGTGGAATCTAATCGGTGAATTTGAAGAAGAACGTGAAGGATTAAAGGGAGATGAACTTGTACCCGTGGAAGCTTGATTCTACAAAGGTATAAATTCTTTTATCCTCCTTCAATTAATAATAGTCGCATAAGAAAGATCCGGGTTATTGGTTTGTACAAAAATTTTAAAATCTGATTTTCTTGCTTCCGTTACGCTTATATAATTAGATTATATGTATGTCATATTTTTGCAAACCAACACCTCCTTGGCCTGTCATCCTGACCTTCATCCCAACGTTCTTCCTAAGGTTAACCAATTGATGAAGCCTCTCATCCTGTAACATATTGAATGAGTTCTCCCTTTTGAACATTCTTCTCAATGAGATCCTTTAAATCCCAACATGATATAGGAGAATGTCCCGACGCTTGATGGTAGAACAAATTCTTGTTTCCCCTGAAAGTAGTATACAAACAAGTCAATCACATTTGATGTGACGTAGCATATACTTTGTAATCTTAGTTATTTATTAATAAAAGAATTCATTTTTTCAAAGACATTTTCTTTATCCATATTAAATTGTTAAATTAATTATGATAAATCGATAGTTTTGAAGCAATACTTTTAGAATCATGATGATGATCATGATAATGAGATCTAAATTCTAGATAGCTCAAAACTAAAATTGTTCCTAATCGTATGATCACTAAAATGGGGATTAGTGAATCTGAATAGATTAGTACATACTATGCTTGCTTTTTTGAAGATGATGATTGATCTCATAATCATTTGTGTGGAGACACTAAAGCAAGTATGTAGGTGCTTATTAGAGAATAAGCACTTAACGTGACTCGCTCATGGAACACCTAATGGAGTTTTACTTGCATGTCAATATGAGTTTCTTATGTGACAGTAGTTGTGACGCCCCCAAAATCTCTACACCTCCTGTAGCAGATTAGGTGCTCAAGCTGACTAATTAACTATAAATATTCCATAATACATAAATTTTATCAATCCCAGGTTCATAGTATCCCATAACAGATAGTAGTTCTCGTCAGAACAATTACTGTGTTTGGATACCCTCATTTGGATGTATAGATACATGTCTCATGGATATCTCTTTGATACATATTTCATAAGTCAAATGAAATTTATCGGTTAAAAGTATGTTATTGCACGCTGTGCAACAGATAATAAAATTGCTCAATGAAATGAGTTTGAGTTAGAAAACTTGCGCAACAAGTACAAGTATTAAAGAAAAACTTGCACAATAAAATAAGTTCAAGAAAACTTGCTCAATGACAATAAATTTAATAAAGAAAACTTGCCTGGTAATCGTACGTAGTATTTAGACTTGTATTTATAGCCTTAATATATTGCATTTATAACAATAATAATTGTCAGAATATATAAAAGTATATATTCAATTTAATTAATTAATTACGTTTATGATTTGGTGTTGATTTATCACTTTAATTGTTGTATTGGATGTTATATAATGTTTATATAATTTATCCATCGCAAATTAATTTATTAAAGATTTATATTTTAATTTTACAAAGCTTGTCAGTCGCTAAAAGTCAATTTAAAAGCACCATAGATGGATTTTTAGTTAATTAATACTATATCCGTCACTAAAAGTATTTTAATTAATTTTATTATTAAAGTTTATTAAATTTGTGATTTATTGATATAGCTACAGACCCAATCCGTCGCCATATGCTAATTATAAAGAATTTAAAATAATTCTGTCGCTAAATCTGTCGCTATAGGTGTTCTTGGTTTTCCTGAAGAAGGTTGTCGCTAAAGGCCTATAGCGACAGGCAAGTCGTCGCTATAGCATTGAATGTTCATAAGCTGCCTAGATTTTCGGTCAATGCCAAGGAGGGACTTTTAGCTTGATTCATCTCTCGGATTGTTGACAGTTTTGGAAAACTAAATGAATCTCGATATACTACATATGGCATTGTATAACGAGATATCAATAATGGACCTTAACAACATCCGAGTTGGAAGATCTATCCTGGTCAAACTAGCCTAGTAGGTTGTTCATCACGTTTTCTGGGCTGCTCAGATTTTCTGAGTTTTCTAGAAACCGTGATCGAGCAATCACTTTCTAACATGCATAACTCTGTACATATTGATCCTATTGAAGTTTAGTTGGTCTTTATGTCTTCCCTACATGGCAAGGTACAACTACAAACGCTAACATAAATCATACAACCAATAGGATTAGATCAAACAATCTGACAATATACCTTGTCAGACTGTTCTTTATTTTCTGGAATTTCCATAAACGGAATATGTGATCGGTAAACGAGATTTGACCATCAATAACTAACAGTTCAATGGCCCGATTAGTTTGTGGTTTATTTCTGTGTATACCATACATGGCAAGGTATAACCTAAAACATTAAAACCTAATCTAAAACTAACAGGATCAGATTAAACCATCTGACAAGGAGCCTTGTCAGACTGTTCTTCAGTGTTTTAGGTTACTCAGAAAATTTATGGCAGTGGGTTATGATCAAGTAGGCACTTTCTGGGCCTTGTATCTCACGGACCCGTGATCCGATTGAGGTGATTAAAGTCTCTATCTCTTAAGCTCATGGCATACTATAATTAAAGACTATAAAATGCATTAAACTAACATTTTAGGTCGATCAAAAGGTCTGACAAAATGGCTTGTCAGACAGTATTTTCTGGGCAGTTTAGATAGTGAGATAAAATCTATCATTTTATGCATCTAAGTGTTATGAAACATAAATTAAGCAACACAGATCACGTATATATATATATATATATATATATATATATATATATATATATATATATATATATATATATAAGATCAGTCATTTATAAACATTAAAACATAACATTTAATATAAGATTAAAGATCTACAAGAAATTTAGGGTTTTGCCTTAAAAGTGCAACTTTACTTAATTCTTCCTAGATTCTGATCTAAGGATGATATGAAGCTTATGAGGATTGATTTATGACTGGTCTAGGGAGTGTATCTCGTGGGTTTTACCAGAAGTGAAGTTCTTTATTTATAGGGAAGCTTAGGTTAAGGTTTAATGATTTTTAAGCCACTTTTCTTACTTGCTAAGTTTGATCTTGTAATGATGCAGCTATGGTCGGTTTGTAGAGGCTATGGGGCTTAATTATAGCTGGTTCATTTGAATCATTATAAGGTGAGTCATGGCTTTCCAAAAATCAAGTGGACAAGTTACTCATCATTTTTGCTTTAAGGAAGTCAATTCCCATTTTGCTTGCTTGATTAAAGAGCGACTGAGATTCTAGGGTTGTTTTAGTCATTTCACATATCCATTTAGGGTTTAGGGTTTAACCCTTAAGGTTTGGCCATTAAGGTTTTTCTTTTAGGGTTAGGGTTTTGTTAATTAGGTTTAGGGTTTATTAATTTGATTTAGGGTATTATAATTTTTTATTAGGGTTTTCTAATTAGGTTTAGGGTTTTTAAATTATGTTTCAATAATTAAATTTTAGGATATTTTATTTTATTTGTTAATATATAACAACACACAATATTAATTACATAATGTAATCACACATAATATTAAATACAAATATATTTACTTATATATAAAAAAAATTCTTAAAATTTTTTATTAAAAATTTGGATTGTTACATTCACTCTCCCTTATAAGAATTTCGTCCTCGAAATTCGATGGTAATCTACAAAATAAAAGCGAGTAATCTTTTCATATTTTAATCTCGAGCTCCTACGTAGCTTTTTCAACATTTTGATTTATTCATATGACCCTTAACTGATTATATCAGTTTATTTCGCAACTTGTTCCTTTCGATCAATGATCTGGAGAGGAATATTTATAAATATAACAAAATTTTGTTGATATGGATAGACTCATAGTACGGACGCGTGAAACATATTTTAAATGTGACATATCCCAAGAGATTGGGCTACCTCATAGGCTACCTCACCTATTCTCCTTGATATCTATAATGGTCTAATAAATATTCAGACTTAATTTTTCATTTATTGCCAAAACGTATCTTGCCCTATTAAGGGGATACTGTTAAGAATGCGTGGCTCCTAATGTTGAAGTTTCTTGGTTATTTTTGTTGATCCACATACTCCTTCTATTGGTCCTGAATGCTTGCAATCTCTTGCATACGATTCATATAACTACCGTGTGCTATTGAACTATCTCGGACTCTAGCATTTGTCTTTTTCCCCAATTTCAATCCCATAAAGGTGTTCGATATTAACTCTTTATGGCACGTGAGACATTTACTTACCTATTCTATTATTTATCCTTTCAGGTTTGACCACCAAATATGTTGACTTAAGTCTTTTCATCTTTTAGTACTACCCCCGGGTGAACGGCGAACTTAGAGTTATAAGCTTCTTTTAAGATTTATTTTCTTTTAGTGCTTGTACTGAGGAAACCCAGATTTTTATCCTTGTAGCTTTAATAACCCATATTTGTTTCTTTTATTCTTGGTATAAGTGATTTTGATTTTTACCTTTTTGACACTCTTTGTTTGTCTCCTGTATTTCTTTGACTCTGTATGACAAAGTCAAAACATTCTTTATAACTAAAAATTTTTAGGGTAGAGTTAGCTGGAACTCTTATTTAAATCTTAAATTTGTTAAAATCTTTTATCAGTACCTCGTTGTTTTGTTATTACCTTTAATTTCTTCTAACTTAACGTGTCTTTAATGACACCAAATTGTGACTTTTCATTTACTATGGATAGCACCTCACACTGTACTTGTTACCATCTTTATACGGTGTTCCTTATGGAAAGTCTAGATTTTCAGGGATGACATAGGATTTCACAGTCAGAATCCTTTGTCAACTTTATCTATCTTCTACTACTGTTGACTTAGTTATTATTGGGGGTTTTGATTTTCCTTTATATTTTGATTCTTAGGTTTTAGACACAATCTAACAATGTGCTCTATTGACCCACAACTGAAACATTTGTCAATTTTATTTATTTTATTTTTATTATGGTTTCTATTATGAGGACATCGATTGGAGTAATGTACATATTGTCTACAGGTAAAACAAGTGATTTTTATATGATATACTTCTTTTGTATCCCTTTTTACATACGCTACAAAGATCAAATCTATTATTGTTGTTGTTGGTATTATTTATTACTTTCCCTATTGTGATTGTTGTTATAATTATTTCTCCATCTATTAGAGTTATTCAAAGAAATGGCATCCCACTTCCTTTTGTTGTTTTTGTATTTTTCCCTTTCAACTTTTTTTTCCGTTATTACCTCTCTCATTATTGTAGAATTTTATTTACGCATTGCAATCACTCGTAGTTATTTTATATGTGCTGGTCTCAATAGGTGATGGTTTTTCTTGTTTACTCGATAATATTCTTAATATAAATAATAGAGCTAAATTTTTTCTATAGCTAGGTCTGTGATTTCTTGAACTACCACATCATATTCAACTTTACTTACTACTACTGGCTCTTCCTGCTTGTGTTCTATCTCTTTTGGATCTATTACCTCTGGTAAGTCTTCCCAATCTGAGTCAGCCATCATATATAAAAATTTTACTTATTTAGTATTATAATGAAGCAGTTTTACACAAAATGATAATAAGCATTTTAGGTTATTTTATGTGTATTAAAAAATTTTACAGACTCAAAGACTATATCCTAAGGTACCTCTACCTTAGAGCTACACTCTACAGCTCTGATACCAAATTGTGATGCCCCTAAAATCTCTACACCTCATGTAGCATATTAGGTGCTCACGCTGACTAATTAACTATAAATACTCCATACTACATAACTTTTATCAATCCCAGGTTCACAATATCCCATAACAGATAGTAGTTACTGTGTTTGGATACCCTCACTTGGATGTATAGATTCATATCTCATGGATATCTCTTTGATATCAATAATTCCTATCTATCTGAAATTCATAGTATTAGATGATAAGTTTGTTCCTGGAATAGAGGGAGCAACTTTCTGTTCTTACAGAACTCCTTAAATCATTCAACACCCTCATTCAGAAGTATAGTTCATATAGATACTGTACTAAATTAAGATAACATTCTAAATAATTTAAAATATAAGTACAACACAATAGATATATCAAAAGATGATAATATATTTCATAACTTTGATTTCGGTTACATAGATTTTCAAACAACATATTGTTATTACATCAAAATCTTAAAAGACTTAACTAATACAAGTAAAAGCAATAAACCAAATCTAACAACGTCTCTTTCCATCGGACTTCATAATCGAATGATCTGGATTATCTTTCAATACTGCAAATGAAATAATATTTGCAAGGATGAGCTACAAATGCTCAGCAAGTTTCAATAAAATAAATAAACAACTCACACTGTGTCTGAATTCGAAAGAACCTTTAGTTCAAAAAAAAATCATTTATATATACTGAGGTTTGATCTATCACACCACACACATATTATGGTTTCTGTCAGTCATAAAGACTTAGAAACCATAGGTTGTTCTATTCAACCAAACTTAAATAATCATTCCAAGAGGTCATGTAGACTTAGGTATCATTGATTCGGGTATAACCTAGGAGTATGCATATCATCCTACCAGTGTTCTAGACACACTGAGGCCAGTCTATTTGACTGCCTAAACCACGGTCAGTGTAATACTGCCGGTAAAGTTTTAGTATATTTTTTGTACCAAACAATATTGATTTCCATTGATATCTTATCAAGTCAATTTCACGCAAAGAATAGCTCAACACTTTAAGTTATGCTTGAACAATAAGCAATAACTTCTCAATAATAGATAACACGAACAATATAATTTAATAAATTCAAAAACTTAATAATAAATTTGTACATAAATGTACAAAGAATAGAATACTTGCTTAAAAATAAACAAGATCAAAAAGAATTATCACAATATATATTTCACACAATTAAGAATTTCATAAGTCAAATGAAATTTAACGGTTAAAAGTATGCTATTGCACGTTGTGCAACAGATAATAAAATTGTTCAATGAAATGAGTTTGAATTAAAAAAAAACTTGCACAATAAGTACGAGTATTGAAGAAAGACTTGCACAATAAAATAAGTTCAAGAAAACTTGCTCAATGACAATAAATTTAATAAAGAAAACTTGTCTGGTAATCATATGTGGTATTTAGACTTGTATTTATAGCCTAAATATATTGCATTTATAACAATAATAATTGTTAGAATATATAAAAATATATATTCAATTTAATTAATTAATTACATTTATGATTTCCTGTCGATTCGTCACTTTAATTGTTGTATTAGATGTTATATAGTGTTTATATAATTTATCCATCGCTAATTAATTTATTAAAGATTTATATTTTAATTTTACAAAGCTTGTCCCTCGCTAAAAGTCAATTTAGAAGCACCCTAGATTGATTTTTAGTTAATTAATACTATATCCGTCGCTAAAAGTATTTTAATTAATTTTATTATTAAAGTTTATTAAATTTGTGATTTATTGATATAGCTACGGACCCAATCCGTCGCTATATGCTAATTATAAAGAATTGAAAATAATTTTGTCGCTAAATCTGTCGCTATAGGTGTTCTTGATTTTCCTGAAGAAGGTCGTCGCTAAAGGCCTATAGCGACAGGCAAGTCGTCGCTATAACTTTCAATGTTAATAAGTTGCCTAGACTTTCGGTCAATGCCGAGGAGGGACTTTTAGCTTGATTCATCTCTCGGATTGTTTACAGTTTTAGAAAACTAAATGAATCTCGATATACAACATATGGCATTGTATAACGAGATATCAATAATGGACCTTAACAACATCCGAGTTGGAAGATCTATCCTGCTTAAACTAGCCTAGCAAGCTATTCATCACGTTTTCTGAGCTGCCTAAATTTTTTGGGTTTTCCAGAAACCGTGATCGAGCAGTCACTTTCTAACATGCATAACTCTATACATATTGATCCTATTGAAGTTTAATTGGTCTCTATGTCTTCCCTACATGGCAAGGTACAGCTACAAACGCTAACATAAATCATACAACCAATAGGATTGGATCAAACAGTCTGATAATATACCTTGTCAGACTGTTCTTTATTTTTTTTGAATTTCCATAAACGGAATATGTGATCGATCAACGAGATTTGACCATCAATAACTAAAAGTTCAATGGTCCGATTAGTTTGTGGTTTGTTTCTGTGTATACTATACATGGCAAGGTATAACCTAAAACATTAAAACCTAATCTAAAACTAATAGGATTAGATTAAATCGTCTGTCAAGGAGCCTTGTCAGACTATTCTTCAGTTTTCTGGGTTACCCAGAAAATTTCCGACAAAGGGTTATGATCATGTAGGCACTTTCTGAGCCTTGTATCTCACGGACCCGTGATCCGATTGAGGTGATTATGGTCTCTATCTCTTAAGCTCATGGCATACTACAATTAAAGACTATAAAACGCATTAAACTAACACTTTAGGTCGATCAAAAGGTTTGACAAAATGGCTTGCCAAACAACATTTTCTGGGCAGTTTGGATAATGAGCTAAAATCTATCATTTTATATATCTAAGTGTTATGAAACATAAATTAAGCAACCTAGATCACACACACACACACACACACACACACACACACACACACACATATATATATATATATATATATATATATATATATGATCAATCATTTATAAACATTAAAACATAACATTTAACATAAGATTAAAGATCTACAAGAAATTTATGGTTTTACCTTAAAAGAGCAACTTTGCTTAATTCTGCCTAGATTCTGATCTAAGGATGACATGAGGCTTATGGGGATTCATTTATGACTGATCTAGGGAGTGTATATCATGGGTTTTACCAGAAGTGAAGCTCTCTATTTATAGGGAAGCTTAGGTTAGGGTTTAATGGTCTTTAAGCCACTTTTCTTGCTTGCTAAGTTTGATCTTGTAATGATGCAACTATGGTCGATTTGCAAAGGCTATGGGGCTTAATTACAGATGGTTCATGCATTTGAATCATTACAAGGTGAGTCATGGCTTTCCAAAAATCAAGTGGACAAGCTAGTCACCACTTTTGCTTTAAGGAAGTTAATTCTCATTTTGCTTACTTGATCAAAGAGTGGCTGAGATTCTAGGGTTGTTTTAGTCATTTCACATGTCCATTTAGGGTTTAGGGTTTAACCCTTAGTGTTTGGCCATTAGGGTTTTCCTTTTAGGGTTAGGGTTTTGTTATTTAAGTTTAGGGTTTATTAATTTGATTTAGGGTTTTATAATTTTAGATTAGGGTTTTCTAATTAGTTTTAGGGTTTTCAAATTATGTTTCAATAATTAAATTTTAGGATATTTTATTTCATTTGTTAATATATAATAACACATAATATTAATTACATAATGTAATTACACATAATATTAAATACAAATATATTTACTTATATATAATAAAAAATTCTTAAAATTTTTTATTAAAAATTTGGATTGTTACAGTAGTACAAGTTATCCTTGGACTTGAGATCAGCATAGTATCTTGTGTATGATGAGTTATATTTTGACATATTTCTTAAGCCCTTCAGGGTATAACAAAGGGAGTACTCAGGTATAATAAGTTGTACATAGAGATAGGTGAATGATCAACAAAGAATCTACCACTTCTAGTGAAAGGAGAGAATGGCCTATGTGATTCGATAAATGACAACTCAGTAATCCTTAGTCAAGGCATAATAAAAATTAGAAATGAGTTTTTAGTTTACATTAATTAAAGTTATACATTTGAGAATCGAAATACATATGATCAAATAAAATAAGACTTGATAGTAATTTCATGTCTTATATTTGATTAAGATATTGTATGGTAGAAAGATTGAATTGTACGTTAGCTATTCGCGAAATAGGTTCTTTTGTGATCAAACGTTGGAATTCATATTATCTGAATAGTTGTTGATATGCTAAGAGGTATCCATCATGATGTAGAATAAATAAGTATTTATTTATATATAAATTAAAGAAGTTTAATTTATTATAAATAATATCAGAATTATTGTAATTTACTTATTCTACTACTGGATTAATATTGAACCTAAATGGTCACATCATAAAAGTGAAATATTTATTTTAGAAGTAGATGGTATAATGGTAATAATAAATTAAGTATATTAAATTTATACTATGGTGATATATTAGATTAAATAGCTTAATATTTATAATTAAGTATTTTAAAAATACTAATTATAAATTAACAAGAGGAGTCTTATTATTATTATTATTATTATTATTATTATTATTATTATTATTATTATCATCATCATCATCATCATCATCATCATCATCATCATCATCATCATTATTATTATTATTATCTAGTTCCTAAATGATTTAGGAATTAATAAATAATAGTATTATTCTAAATAACTAAGTTCCTAACTAGTTTAGGAATTATAATTATTATAATAAATTATTTTAGTTCATAATTAGATTATGAGTTAAATTAAAACTATATTCCTAAAGAGTTTAGAAGGGTTGATCAAATTTATAAATAAGAGGGGGTCTTATTATAGATTGGGATTGCACACACACAATTACAAGCATTGGAGAATACTTTATAATTCTCTACATTTAAGGAGTTAGAGAGACATAGAGAATTAAGGCTAGATACCTAAGGTTTGGAGAAACCTAAATCTACTTCTTGAATCAATTATCTCTTGGTGGATGACCTTTATAGGCTACATACTTTGGTAGCTAACGTTGATTCGTGGATTCCATTCAAGGAATGCAAAGGATTTTGGAGGTGAACTTGTAGCTGATAAAAGTTATTCGTTTACAAAGGTATAATATTTTTATCCTTCCTCAATTAATAAGAATCACATAAGAAAGATCATGGAATTTGGTTTGTAGAAAAGATTTAAATATGATTTATGTCTGTTTCCGTTGTTTTACATCAATTAGATTGTATGTATGTATATATGTATTATTTTTACAAACCAACAGGCTTTTAGTTGAGGTCTAGGAAATTTTTCTGCTTGCCTCACCTGCTCTGGCTTTGTGGTATGATTTCTCAAGAACCTCGAATAGTAGTTGGAACCCCATCATCTTTTTGAATCTTTTACTTTCTGATGATCGCCCACTGAACAGGTTGGTTGGATTCCCTATCTCAACCTTCCCGAGAAGGGGACTGGTTGTTTGCCCCTTTTCTATGTAGATCTGGAACTGATGAATTAGCAGCAGTAAACAACTTATGTCTAATGTAATAATCAAGAAAATTACGAGCCTAAATTTTTTTTAGGAAATACTATATATGTGATTATGTGAATTAGTTAATATAAATACTTCGAATTAAGTAAAAGAATTAAAAAAAGAAGTTAAGTTATGGAACTAACTAAGAAAGTTAGTGAGAAGTTAGATAAGTTTTTGTATGAATGTGGCATAGCATGAAGGTTTGCCTCGGATGACAGTTAAGAAAAAATAAATAATCACGAAGTGATTGTACGATTAATTAAAGGAAAGTTCAATTAATTGATTTATTTAAATTAATGGACTAACCTAAGAAAATTAATATTAATAAATTGATAAATTAGTAAACCTAATTAAATGTTTAGTTAATTCTGAATATAGCAAGTTTAATTGAATTATGTGATTAAATTAATGTAATTATTAAATGAACCCAATATGTGAGTCTCATGTGAATAAATTAGTTGTCCAAGTATGTAATTAAGTATTAGTGAACTGGCCTATTGATTTAATTAAACGAGCCCAAACATTAATTAATTGTTTGACTTGTAGATAATATTATGTGATCCACGTATATTATTAGATTAGCCCAATCTTTGCTTTAATTACCAAATATTGCTAGTAGTATATTTAGTTCAACTGATTTAATTGTTAGAGCCCAATAGAAATTAACTAGTAGCCCAAACTAGAGTCCAGTTGGGGTACCCTTTGCCAAGTTATCTACCAATTAGATATTAAAAATAAAGCTAAAATGGATGGATAAATGAGGGGATCCATTGGGTCTCATGCAATCCTAAAAATGAGCTTTCTTATTGGTTGAAAATTTAAAAAATCTCTAAGTAAGCTTGAATAAGAATTTTAAGATAGGATAAAATAAGATAAGATAAGATAAGTTGGGAGATTTTAATAGATATAAAGATTGTATGTATAGATATTGTTAGATGAGATAAGACTCTCTTTGACCATTAGAATACTTACTTTTTTCAAGCGCTAGAAATTTTAGAGAGAGAAACTCCTAGAGAAAAAAAGAAAAGGAGAGCTTAGAAAGAGAAACCCTAGAAAGTTCTTAGAACTCTTGTGTGTTGTAAATCAAGAAGCAAGGGTCGAGTCTCATCCATTTCATCTCCAAGAGGAAGAAAACTAAGAGATCCAAAAGGTTTTAAAGCGATCCTAACCCTTAGATTTAAATTTTATGGTTAATAAATGCTATTTAATGTATATTTTCCATGGTTGGTTGTGCGAGTTTATTGTCTGTAGAACCATGGACGGTTATAAGATATAAGCAAGGTCATTTGATGGAGTATATACGGATCTATGTGTTATATGTGTGGTATATGGGTTTTTTATGGTTAAAAACCTATTTTTAGGGGTACAATATGTGTTTATGTTTTAAAAACCTATTTTCAAGATCTATAATGCTAGATCTATGATATATAAGAATATCCATGGTTAAACATATTCAATATGTTCGTTGGTGTGCTTAGAATGTAAAAAGAAAGTATGAACAAATTGTATAAAATCAAGTTCAAAAACCCTAAAATTTCAGTCCAATATGGACGGTTATTGTTCATCATCAGAAACTCAAAATTTAGATCCATAAGTTTCGTATAATAGATTTTAGATTTATAAAACTTCTCCAAGTGGAAAGACTAAAAAATAATGAACGAGCTAATTTTGGTGAATTTTCTACCAAAACAGTTTTCTACTGAAAAATCAAAAAAAAATCTCCTATCTAGAAATTTGTAAGGCCTGTTTCGGCTAGCTAACTTTTTTTAAAAATTATGGTCTTCTACGCTATGAAAATATATGGTGTTATCTATCTGCCACTATATAAATTTTGAAATTTTTGGATAAAAGGATAATATTTAATAAATGATGCAATTCTGGATAGAAATTAAAAATAGGAAATGAAGTTGAAAAATTAAAAGAAAATTATTTTGTATGTAAACTAAAATATAATAAGGATTTCTAGAAGATATAAAAATAATAAGTGAAGTAAGTATTTTTAATAAATACAATTGAGTTAAAAAAAATTAAAAAGTTAATTTAAAATAAGTCATAAAATTATATAATGTAATTCTACTGACCGTTAAACGTTAAAATAATTTAATAAGAATAAATAAGGGCATGATGTGGTGGTTAAATTAATTAATTAAGTAGGTAATGGTAGTAAGCAATTAAATTAAATTACTTAAGTGTTTGGATATTAATAAATGAACAATTAGAGTTCATAGAGGTGTTATTACTTAAAGGAAGTAATATTAAAAGATGGTGTAATTAACTTGAGAACAATTAAAATGTTTTGTTAAGATTAAATGGTATCTCACTTAGTCAAATTACATAAGTGATTTTAAAACAATTAAATTATTTTGTGATATGTTATGTGTTAGACAAAAGTGATTAACTAATAAGTGAATAGTGATAGTAGGTGGTAATTAGATATTTGTATTTAATACCAATTGTTAAATCAATGTTATTAACGTTAGATCTATTCAAGGAAGTTAATTTAAGTTGATTAAGCTGTAGACTACGAATCAGGCAAGTTTCCTAACTCAAATTCAAGTTATATTTTTCAAATATATGATAATTGGTTTAATTATTGCAAATTATTCCACATCTTTATTATTATTGGCACTCGCACATAGTGCATTTAAATTCATGTTCCATTATTGAAATGTGAAGCATTTACAGTTTTTTTATTCATGAATTGTATAAGAAGTTGTTAGTTCCCA
This sequence comes from Hedera helix, assembly GCA_947179155.2. Taxonomy (NCBI): domain Eukaryota; kingdom Viridiplantae; phylum Streptophyta; class Magnoliopsida; order Apiales; family Araliaceae; genus Hedera; species Hedera helix. The sequence continues at coordinate 20,203,241 of OX359272.1, read as the reverse complement.
GAGGCACACAAATGATCTAGAAGGGGGGGGTTGAATAGATCACTTAGAAACTTTTTACTTTAAGAGTTCATTACCAAATAATTTATTTGATCAAGATTTGTTTGCACAGCGGAATATTAGTTTGAAAAATACCCCTTAAAGTTTTGTAAAACTTCTCCGTTGAGTTTAAGATTAAGTTGAAGAAAGTCACTTGTTAAGTAAACTAATTCACAGTCATATGTATATATATATATATATATATGAGGCAAAATGTAAATGACTGAAAGTAAATAACACCAGAGAGTTTAAAGTGGTTCGGAGACTGAAAAACTCCTACTCCACTCTTCTACTACAACGAGTACGAAATCCACTAGGAATGGTTCATACGGAACCCTTCAAGCTCATTAGCTTGGAAACTCTAGTTCACTAAGAACCCTTCAAACCCAACAGGTTTGGTTAGTTTAGTCACAAAGACAAGGACATTACTGCCCTCTTCAAGTCCAGCAGACTTGGCTCATTTAGTCACTATAACAAGGACAACTGCCCTCTTCAAGTCCAACAGACTTGGCTCCCTGATTGTTTGAAAGAGGTTGGAGTTGTGCTGCTAAGTAGAACATTTGCTCTTCTTCATCTTTAGGTACTTAGCAGCTGCTTGTGATCAATCTTTGAATGCTGCTGATATTTTCGTTGATGTTCTTCTTTTTTCTGTATTCAGCAACTACTCATGATCACCCATTGTGCTGCTAGGCTTTTGCACTTTGGCTCCTTTGATACTTGATAACTTCTCGGGATGAACTCATGAGATGACTGTGATGCTTCTTCCTTTTGGTACTCAGTTGCTACAATGTATGTATCAAGTTGGCGTTTAAGCTTCTCTCTTCCATGTGCCTAGCAGCTCTTAACACTTCTCTTGTACTAGAGTTATTTATCTCTATGTCTCTCTCAATTCAGTGTTAGTGTTCTGATGGATCGTAGAGTCCTTCAGCATATTCATTTTCTGTTTTACTCTACGATTGGTTGTTGTCTACCATCATCTCTCTCATATTTTCATCAACTGCAACAACAACCACTTCTGTTTGTTATGTAAGCCTTTATATCTCAGAGCAAATTTTACCGTTGAAAGAAATCCCGTTGGTTTCATTTGGCTTTTTGCAGATCCTTAATATCTTCAATGTTGACTTTCTTGCTGCTTGTGTCAATGTTTTTCCCTTTTCTGACATGTTCTGATATATTGACCTGTAGCTCAGCTTTCTCTGAATTTATAGCCGTTGCACTCCCAGAGTTGTTCAACAAGGATTATTATTTCCTTTGTTAATTAATCTTCTGATACAACATTAAATACCTTCCTTGACTTTTAGAACCAACTGTTCTGATGTATTCAGAGATGTCCCATTGGTCTGACTTTATTCACCATCTTCCTGAGCAGTGGGTCCTGACTTATAGTCGTTTAGGCACAAGGTCTTCTGTGGCTCTGACATGCATCTAATCTCTCAAGAGCACTTACTCTTCCTTGTATCTAGGTGAGGAGTATTCTCTTTTCTCTCATACTATATTGCAGTTATGATTCTTTGCTGTTTATGGTTATCGTAGAGTGACTGTCTGCTCATCTGGACTCTACGAATTCATCTCCACTCGTTATTTGAAGTATGTCGTGTAAATGGTGGAGATGAAGCGTACTTCTCTTTTACTCTGCGATCTTGCTTTTGTGAACAGATCGTAGAGTTTGTCTGCAGTGCTTTTTGCTTTATGATTTCGTTCTACGATCTTGTCCTTTTGTTCAAATCGTAGAATTTGTGAACTGCCGTGCTTCTTAGTGAAATCGTTGAGTTGTAGTCTTTGTTACTTCATCCTTTAATTCTACTCAACGATTGTTCCATGTGTAAAGCAATCTTCTGTATTGCCTTGTCATTCTGTTCCACTCTACGACTTCTTCTATCTGTGCAAAATTCGGTTGTATGTGAGCTCTTCAAGTTTTACTCTACGATCTTGCTAGAGCGTGTATATCGTAGAGTATATCTCTTCTTTGGTTCAGCGTTATCTGCAGGCTCGCTTGGCTGTCTGTTCGACGATCGTAGAGTTCAGCTCTACGATTTGTACTTGAACAGTTCTTTAATTTTACTTGTATATCCATCCTGTAGACTTCTTGCACGTCTTACTCTCTTTGATGATCGTAGAGTCGACTGGGCTGATATTCTTATCTTTCACTCTACGAACATGCCGAATCGTTGAGTCTTCTTTGCTTGGAATCGTAGAGTCCATTCTACGATCCTATAGACTGATCAACCTAACATATTTGATCTTTTCTAACTAAGTCCTTTCTTTCATTATTACATCATTACATATTGAAAGGACTTTTACAGACTCTGACATGCACAAATTCAACACTGATTCATTCTGCTTATATCATACAACGTTTATGCAGAGTGACTTCTATTGAAAGATCAACCTAACATTTCTGATCTTTAAAAATCTAAGTCCTTTGTACACATGTATCTAAAAAAGGACTTTACAACATTCTAATCAGATAACTTTCATTCTCTTTAATAAGCAACAGATAGTTTATAACAAGATCATATTTGTGCTATACAAGTGTGTGCACAACACAGTATTTGAAATAGGTAATATATATCATACACCCATAACAATGTAAGCACATAATTAGATTAACATATAATCACTTTGTCAAATAACCACATAAACACTTTTAGACAAATTGTGCACATAAACAAGTAAGCACATAATTACATTTAGAACATCTACGCACTTTTTCAGATACACATTATATATCAACCATGACAATCAATCATGTAAGCACATAAACACTTACAGAGTATCTAAGCACATAATCAATTAAGCACATAAGCACATTAACACATATAATCAATTATGTAAGCACATAAACACTTTCAGAGTATCTAAGCACATAATCAATTAAGCACATAATCACATTAACACCTATGCATTTTGTCATATACACATTGACAATCAACCAAGTAAGCACATTTACCACAGTCCTTTTTGCACAACAGTCATCATCATCAAATCAAACAACCTTCAACAATCTCCCCCTATTTGATGATGACAAAACTAATAGACTTATCGATATGACATTCATATAATGCATCTACTTGACAGGTAAATAATGTCTTACGATACAGTGAAATATTGTATGGCTAGTGCAAAAGGATGATTTCATTAAATGAGCATTCTTACAAATGGTTATACATACTTACAGCTGCTCTTCATGCTTTAACTTTTCTCCCACTTAGTTTGCTAGCTATCTCCCCCTTAGTTGCTTGATCCTCCTTCTTCATAGCTCCCCCTTAGTTCAGCTCTCCCCCTTAGTTCAGTGATCCTCCCCCTTAGTTCAGTGATCCTCCTTCTTCATAGCTCCCCCTTTCTGTTGTATTCTCTCCCCCTTTTTGACATCATCAATTATGATATGTATGAAGCTTGCAGAGTTACTGCGGATTTAGAAGGATATTTTGAAGTCTAACACAGAGTTTTGAGACTCTACGAGACTAAGAGTAAGTACATTTTCATGGTCCATAGAATGTTGGGACTCTATGACTGGAGAATTGGTGTTTTGAGAAATGTTTGCAAAGTTTTGGGACTCTACGAACAGGGAGGTGGTGCAGGGTGACTAAGAGTTTAGTAAGTCACAACCGAGGACTTTCTGATTCTGCATTTTAATTTTCCACAGATTGGCTAGAAGATTTAGAGCTGGACAGATTCTAGATGAATATTTCCTGGCAACTTTGGTAGTGAGAATAGAAAGGTTCACTGCTTATCAGTGTGGTTGCAAGGGTCATTGCCTTTGTGAAATGTTGAGCTACTAATGAAAGATTTGGAAAAGTTGAGTAGCTCCAGCTGATAGAACTTTGATCATTCATGAATATAGCCCTTAGAAGTGGTAAAATGGGAATGAAACTCAACAGATGATTATGATCCCAAGTAATAGAGCATCTTTCCATCTGGCTGGCATGCTTCCTTCTTTCTCTACGTCTCCTTTTAATCTGCTTCAATCGATATGCTTCAAATTTCTGCTTTTCCAGTTTTCTCAGCAGTCTTACTTTCTTCAGCTTCTTTTCAGCTTTCATCCTTATTTGTCTCTCCTTATGACTTGTTCTTGAACTCCTGCCTATTTTCTTCATAAAGCCACTTAATCCTCTTCTTCTACTTGACCTTCTTGACCCGTCTTTTGATTCTTCCAAATCATGAGTGCTGGTCACTTTTTGAAGGTGTTTATCTTCTTTCACCACAGTTTCTTGACAGTTTCCTTTCTCATCTGATTTAGTCTTTCCAGCTTCAGAATTTTCAGAGCATTGTTCCCTTGGTACATCATCTTCTTTGTTGAACTCAGGTGTTGAGTCTTTTTCAACTGGTTCAATTTCCTGATCAGAACCCAAAGAGACTTCCTTTTCAGACAGGCTATTTTTATGACATTCTGATCTTTCCTCTGAAAAGCCTGTAGATGTTTCCTCTTTTGAACTGTCAGAAGTTCTTTCTTCAGAATCCGAACTTGCTTCATCATCATCAATTTCTATCACCTGAGGTGGTCCTGTAATGATTGAACTTCTCCACTGTTCTCTGATTCTCTAACTTCTTCTTGGAGCAGTGTGAGGAACCTTCTTTTCTGTCTTCTTCACTTCAGATTCTTTGGGATTCATCTTTTCCTTCTTAGCTTTCTCTGAACAGACATCTTTCTCTTCTTGAGCCTTCTCTATTTCAATAAATTTTCTTTTATTCTTTGATTCCTGACTATCATAGATCACAAGGGTTTTGTTTCTTGATTGTTCATTTTCCTCCTGTACTTTCTCCTCAGATATTTCTTCCATTTCCCTTTTTCCTTTTTCCTTCGATTTCACCTCCATCTTACTGCTGAAGCTCATAGAACCTCGTGACTTCTTACCCTTATTTGCATGAGGGTTCTTTTTCCAATCTTCAAACAACCTTGGAGTAATTCTTTTATTGCAGTTTAGAACTTCTCATTCATCTTCCCCAATTTCATTTGCCAGTAATTTCTTCAAAATGATGCTTATGAATCTCCCATAGGGCATCTTGGGAGTTGGCTTTCCAGCTTCAGCTTTTGTCTTTGTATCATCTATCCATTTCTTTATCCATCCTAAGAGAACTGCTCCGAAGTTGATTTTCTTTCTTTGAGCAATAGCAGTCATCAGCCTTAGTTGATCTTCACTGATAGTATCATATGCAGTGTCTTTGCACAGAATACTCTTTCAAACAATGTCAGCCAGAAACTCATACTGCTGAGGGAAATCTTTCTTCTTGATTCCTTTGAGAGGAGACTTCTTTTCATAGCCCATCAATTCCAGTCCAAGTTCAATGTTAATCTTGTCAAGAGAAGTAATTCCTCCGCTTGGAATACCTAGACTGAGATTAATTTCAGAAACTCCTATTTGCACTGCAATTTCTTTAACCCTTGAGAACAGGGTGTTACCTCGATAATCAGCGTTTGAATAGAATTCTTTAACAAGTGTAGAGAAAATCCTGGTGCTGGTTTCCAAACATTGGGTGAAACCAGCATTCTTGACCAGATGAAGAATATCTTTGAATTTCTGCTCTGCATCTCCGAATTTTTCAAAACAAACAAGATTTCCCAGAATGACTTGAAGAGATGCCATGATTAAACTGATTTAAGAATAGCACAGGGAGAGATACCAATATCGGTTTTTAGAAGAGTTTTCGATTTCTAGGGTTTTGATGAGTTTTGGGAGAATGGGTATTGATAACTGACGAGAAATGACCATTGTCAGTTTAAAAACAAGACTTATGCTAGTTCCCTCTTATTTTTGCAGAGTACACGTGTCAGATACTCATTTGAAGAACGTGGGTTTAACCTTTTTATTTTCCATAAATGAAGCACATCAAGTATTCTATCCCACTTGAGTTTGTAGGGCGTGTGGTTCACTTTCTCTGTAGTAAGCTTGACCAGTTCGAAGAGTTGACTGAAAAACACTCAACCATCATCCTTTCAATAGATGGCCTTGAAGAATGGTGTGAATTGTATGCTTCTGATTTCCTTCTGAAGAAGTAGAGTTGACAATAATTATCCCAAATTGCCTTTTGACGAGTTTTGTACATCTGAGCTTGCTTTCTTACTCTACGACTTGGCTCAGCCATTTTACGATATAGCCTGAAGTGCAATCGTAGAGTTATGATTTGAACTGCTCTACGATCTCTGTTAAGACTGGAGACTTTAGATGAATTCAGATATCTTTGTTAAGCCTGTTTGACAGCTCAAGGACAGCCTTCTGAAAGGATTATGCAAGAATTGTTGTCATGATTTTGACTGCACAAGTAGAGGCTGCTCTTTGATTCTTAGACTGGGTTTGTCGTAGAGTGACTGACTGAGTTGACTCTACGATCTCGAAAACTAGCTTTATGATGCGGAGACAACTCTACGATCTTTTGAGAAGACCCTTTAATTTGTCAAGACTTATCCTGCGATCGCCTGACAGACTCTACGATCCTCCTTTGCAAGATGAACTTTCTTCTGACTTGAAAGATCTTTTATCTTACCATGATATTAGTGACAACAGTTTTGACAAGTTTCACTAAATCGATAGGTGAGTTCAAAGAATAATAGATTCCTTCCTTTATGACCAGCTTCTTTCTCTTCTAGAGAATCCCAAGATTCAAGTCTTCTTTATGCATCAATAGTCAGACTTCATTCAATCTTTCAGAGATTGACTTCCTGCAAATTCGTTGAGTAGAGTATTCTACAAAATACATCGTTGAGTCTCAGAACACTTTTCTCCATCTTCTTCATATCGTAGAGCTTTTCTCTTGAGGCTTCAGCATGTTTCCTTTTTGTTGATTTGCTTGGATTATCTTCATCCAGAATGACTTGTGAAGATGTATGCTTTATTCAAAGACTTCCGGTTTAGCATTTCATAGAGCTGACTTCTTCATGGAATCAAGCTGATAAAACTTCAACCATCTCAAACTTAGAGCTTCTTCTGATGCATTTAACTTGGAGAGCCTACTGCCAAAGGTTATGAGAGTGAACTTTTCTTTGAGATGAACTTTTCCTCTTTTCACAGATTGAAGGGTGATTTCTGAAACTTAGGGTAAATCATTCATGATTACTCATTGTTGCCTTGATCTACTCACCCTTCTCATTCATAGATGGTTTTGAAGAATTTTGACATTGAGAGCATTTGCCTTTTAAGTCTGAGCAAGTACACATGGTGTGCCTGGCAAAGACTTCTTCATTGTATGAGTTGCTTTGTACATGAATGAGGTTCTTCAACTCTTCTTGATCTTTAATGATCTGCAGAATGAATCTTAGATCCGGTGATCATAGATATACACGTATGTTCATTCATCTGTACTGAGTTGATTTCCAGGTCTCGGGCCTGATATCTGTGATTTAGGGAAATGTCTTTGAACTTCATCACCAAGGATATTGCAGTGAAGTATACAACTGTAATTTGATCTACCTCTCAATTTCAGAGAAGTAGTTCCATAAGACCATTGAAGACTTTTGAATTAGATCTCTCAAAAACCAGTTAAACTAGATATCATCCATTAGAAGAAATTAGAAATGCTGCTCGTGGATTTCATCAATGATTGCCACACAAAAAAATGGCTTGATAGACCTCTTGATGCTGCTTCAAAATAAATGAAGCACTTCCTTTAACACACATCTTCAGATAAGATCCTTAGAATAAAAGTCCTTAAGCTTATCGGAAAGCTTAATGTTGAGCCCATCGAGTGAATATAGATTTGAGACTGATTCCAGCTGCTGACATATGGTAGATAGAAAAGTTATTTAACAATTTAAGCATAGATTTCTGTTGGGCTTGCTTCTGCTTCAAACTTTTAGAACCGGTGAGAAGTAGATTTGTTAGTGCTTGGTTCAGTGATGCTTCCTTAGAGAAGAATAGGATCCGGTGTCCTTTGGCATCAAGATATAAACTTCCCAGTTTGTTTAAAGGCAAAAATACACGTTTGTATTCTTCGAGTGAATCAATTAATAATTCTTGTCAACAGAACATCCTATTGATTTCTTCAACTTGCAGCACCAGATTAACTTTGAAAGTTCACTCGATAGCTTATTTGCTGATATCATCTGAATTTGTATTAGGAAGTATTAATGTCAATTAATATTCAGCATCAGACAGGGAATCACTCAACATTCAATTAGCACCTAAAAGAAAAACATTATTTTGTAAGTTTGCTCATACGAAGTGTTTTACTTTAATACTTAAACTCAAAAACAGAAATTTGCTAGTGTCATAGGATCTACTCAAAGCGTAGCTTTAAAAGTTCGTGAGAACCTGCTCTGATACCAATTGTTAGTTCCCAGAGGCACACAAATGATCTAGAAGGGGGGGTTGAATAGATCACTTAGAAACTTTTTACTTTAAGAGTTCATTACCAAATAATTTATTTGATCAAGATTTGTTTGCACAGCGGAATATTAGTTTGAAAAACACCCCTTAAAGTTTTGTAAAACTTCTCCGTTGAGTTTAAGATTAAGTTGAAGAAAGTCACTTGTTAAGTAAACTAATTCACAGTCATATATATATATATATATATATAAGGCAAAATGTAAATGACTGAAAGTAAATAACACCAGAGAGTTTAAAGTGGTTCGGAGACTGAAAAACTCCTACTCCACTCTTCTACTACAACGAGTAAGAAATCCACTAGGAATGGTTCATACGGAACCCTTAAAACTCATTAGCTTGGAAACTCTGGTTCACTAAGAACCCTTCAAACCCAGCAGGTTTGGTTAGTTTAGTCACAAAGACAAGGACATTACTACCCTCTTCAAGTCCAGCAGACTTGGCTCCTTTAGTCACTATGACAAGGACAACTGCCCTCTTCAAGTCCAACAAACTTGGCTCCCTGATTGTTTGAAAGAGGTTGGAGTTGTGCTGCTAAGTAGAACATTTGCTCTTCTTCATCTTTAGGTACTTAGCAGCTGCTTGTGATCAATCTTTGAATGCTGCTGATATTTTCGTTGATGTTCTTCTTCTTTCTGTATTCAGCAACTACTCATGATCACCCATTGTGCTGCTAGGCTTTTGCACTTTGGCTCCTTTGATACTTGATAACTTCTCGAGATGAACTCCTGAGATGACTGTGATGCTTCTTCCTTTTGGTACTCAGTTGCTACAATGTATGTATCAAGTTGGCGTTTAAACTTCTCTCTTCCATGTGCCTAGCAGCTCTTAACACTTCTCTTGTAATAGAGTTACTTATCTCTATGTCTCTCTCAATTCAGTGTTAGTGTTTTGATGGATCGTAGAGTCCTTCAGCATATTCATTTTCTGTTTTACTCTACGATTGATTGTTGTCTACCATCATCTCTCTCATATTTTCATCAACTGCAACAACAACCACTTCTGTTTGTTATGTAAGCCTTTATATCTCAGAGCAAATTTTACCGTTGAAAGAAATCCCGTTGGTTTCATTTGGCTTTTTGCAGATCCTTAATATCTTCAATGTTGACTTTCTTGCTGCTTGTGTCAGTGCTTTTCCCTTTTCTGACATGTTCTGATATATTGACCTGTAGCTCAGCTTTCTCTGAATTTATAGCCGTTGCACTCCCAGAGTTGTTCAGCAAGGATTATTATTTCCTTTATTAATTAATCTTCTGATACAACATTAAATACCTTCCTTGACTTTTAGAACCAACTGTTCTGATGTATTCAGAGATGTCCCATTGGTCTGACTTTATTCACCATCTTCCTGAGCAGTGGGTCCTGACTTATAGTCGTTTAGGCACAAAGTCTTCTGTGGCTCTGACATGCATCTAATCTCTCAAGAGCACTTACTCTTCCTTGTATCTGGGTGAGGAGTATTCTATTTTCTCTCATACTATATTGCAGTTATGATTCTTTGCTGTTTATGGCTATCGTAGAGTGACTGTCTGCTCATCTGGACTCTACGAATTCATCTCCACTCGTTATTTGAAGTATGTCGTGTAAATGGTGGAGATGAAGCGTACTTCTCTTTTACTCTGCGATCTTGCTTTTGTGAACAGATCGTAGAGTTTGTCTGCAGTGCTTTATGCTTTATGATTTCGTTCTACGATCTTGTCCTTTTGTTCAAATCGTAGAATTTGTGAACTGCCGTGCTTCTTAGTGAAATCGTTGAGTTGTAGTCTTTGTTGCTTCATCCTTTAATTCTACTCAACGATTGTTCCATGTGTAAAGCAATCTTCTGTATTGCTTTGTCATTCTGTTCCACTCTACGACTTCTTCTATCTGTGCAAAATTCGGTTGTATGTGAGCTCTTCAAGTTTTACTCTACGATCTTGCTAGAGCGTGTATATCGTAGAGTATATCTCTTCTTTGGTTCAGCGTTATCTGCAGGCTCGCTTGGCTGTCTGTTCGACGATCGTAGAGTTCAGCTCTACGATTTGTACTTGAACAGTTCTTTAATTTTACTTGTATATCCATCCTGTAGACTTCTTGCACGTCTTACTCTCTTTGATGATCGTAGAGTCGACTGGGCTGATATTCTTATCTTTCACTCTACGAACATGCCGAATCGTTGAGTCTTCTTTGCTTGGAATCGTAGAGTCCATTCTACGATCCTATAGACTGATCAACCTAACATATTTGATCTTTTCTAACTAAGTCCTTTCTTTCATTATTACATCATTACATATTGAAAGGACTTTTACAGACTCTGACATGCACAAATTCAACACTGATTCATTCTGCTTATATCATACAACGTTTATGCAGAGTGACTTCTATTGAAAGATCAACCTAACATTTCTGATCTTTAAAAATCTAAGTCCTTTGTACACATGTATCTAAAAAAGGACTTTACAACATTCTAATCAGATAACTTTCATTCTCTTTAATAAGCAACAGATAGTTTATAACAAGATCATATTTGTGCTATACAAGTGTGTGCACAACACAGTATTTGAAATAGGTAATATATATCATACACCCACAACAATGTAAGCACATAATTAGATTAACATATAATCACTTTGTCAAATAACCACATAAACACTTTTAGACAAATTGTGCACATAAACAAGTAAGCACATAATTACATTTAGAACATCTACGCACTTTTTCAGATACACATTATATATCAACCATGACAATCAATCATGTAAGCACATAAACACTTTCAGAGTATCTAAGCACATAATCAATTAAGCACATAAGCACATTAACACATATAATCAATTATGTAAGCACATAAACACTTTCAGAGTATCTAAGCACATAATCAATTAAGCACATAATCACATTAACACCTATGCACTTTGTCAGATACACATTGACAATCAACCAAGTAAGCACATTTACCACAGTCCTTTTTGCACAACAGTCATCATCATCAAATCAAACAACCTTCAACAGAAGTAATCTAAGCCAATTGTTTCGGCTAAACATTGCATATCTATATTTGTTGAATTGAGCATTTTAAAAGCTATCCAAACTAGTAATTGGTGCAAATTCTTATGGTAAGACTACGTAGAACAACCCTTATAAAGGGTATTTGATGTCGGCAATCTGACTTTGCACTTACCATGAAATTTAATATTATGCATATACATTGAAAACAAGAGGTTTGCCCCCCTTAAGTATCCCACTTGTGTGTTTGAAATCTTTATGATTGATAAACACCACCGAGGTGTTTAGGTTAAATCTGATAAGTCCTCACGATGTGGTCAGTCAAAACTGATAAGTTCTCATATATGTTCATGGTCTATAATGACCAACTTAACAGTAAATATTCTACATCTTTTGTGTTGAATATCATTTTTGAAGTTATTATTATTGAAGTTATCAATTTGAAATTATTATTCCAAAATTATCAAGCGATTATTGATTCTGAAGTTAATTCCTTGAAGTTATCATTCTTCATGATTATTATACATTATGAAGTCCAGGGAATTATATTCTTTCATTCATGATATATCCTTTATTGTTTATTTTAAACTTGTTGAGCAAAATAATTGTTCACCCTTGCTATATTATGAACAATTTTTTCCAGATAAGGTCGAGTGTTCGAATAAATATTAAGGCAATGGAAAGGTATACGAGTAGACCTTATAGAAGCATTTATTATTGTGTTTTGTGTAAGTTGTAAACCTATTATATTGTGTGGTAGTTAAGATGTATTAAATGTTAGATTAACCTGGAATAATGGAACGATTTTTATGATTGAATTATGTATTTTCTGCTAGTTAATAAAGATTGTATTTATGGATGTTATTTAAGTGTTGGATCGTGAGCACTGGATCTGAGGTTCAAATGACCTGAATTTGGGGGTGTCACAGGTTAATATCAGAGCTATAGGTTATAAACCTTAGGTGGAGAAAAAACCTTAGGATATAACCTTAAGAAGTAACTGGATGTGAGCATTTAGAAAGTGAAGTGCGAAGAAGAAGAAGTTATAAGCTGATATTTTATGGAATTTTTGTCCGATTTATATATGGTCAAATTCACGCAAGTGCACACGATCAATCAACTAATATAGAAGTAAGTTGAGTGTCGAACTCACAGAGAACGGATAATAATTAATATAATTATCAATTCAATTTGATTTAAATAATCCCCAAGTTTGATTATGAAATATTTAAAACTAAAATAAACTAACACTAACTAGCAAAAATTGATTATCAGATGTTTAAAAGCTTAGGATCACAACTTTCCCAATTGTTCATAATAATCTCTTCACCCTGTTTCCAGTTATTTAATCCCCAACAAGTTTTAAACTTAAGAATGCATATCTATTTATTAATCTTTTTCAACAATTAATAAAAAGACATATTCCAGTTATGTTGTTATATTCATGCAAAACACTTAAAATAAATTTATTAAGCACACACTCCCAAATATGTTACGCATGACATATAGGTACATTCATCCTAGGCACTATTATGCTATTCTTCATAGAATAATAACAAATTCATACATTATCACACCCAAATCTAATCTTAGATTTCATTTTCTAATTTCGTCTAAGATATATAATTAACTGTTGGCCACACAATTAATGAATAAGTACAAGATATGATAAATAACTTAGAATAGAATCAATAACTAAAAATAGGCATGAATAAATTATTTCAAAGCAAAAGGTTTCATTGAAATCCTAATAAAAAGTTAAGTTCCACATAATTCTACTGAAAATCATCGTTCATAAAAAGAAAAACATTAGATAAGAGCAAAGAGAATTAGAAAAAAAAAAAAACTCTGTCGAATTCTATCCGTCTTCTAAGCCTTCACTCGATATTCTATGCTCTTCCTCTAATTCTTCAAATCTCCAATATCTAGCCTCCAATCCTAGTTCTATCTCTCTCCCGGTATAATCATAAGTCCACTCTAAAACCCTCATAGCATCTCTTAAATCATAGCAGCATAACACTCTTTATTGGGCTCAACCTTTGTGAAGCGCACGAATCAGCTTAGTTGAGTTTGCTAACCACGGCCCCGACCACAGAATTACACTACAAATCTGGCCCCGGTCGCGACCCATGTCCAGAAATTATAAAAATACCATTAAGTTCCGATTTTTCCATTTGGAGCCCCCGAAGCCATTTTCTGCAAAAGAAACATAAAAATAAGTAAAATTCATCTAAAAATATTCAAAGATAACAAATTATTAAACCCAAAAGCATCTGATTCGTAGGTATAAAAATCATTCATCAAATACTCCCAAACTCAAGACTTTGCTTGTCCTTAAGCAAAAACACCAAAAAGAAAAATAACTACATGACTAACTAATGGCTTGAGTAATAAGTCAACATAATTCATGAAAATCCAGCCTCAAAGATCCTTAAGTAATAACTCTACAAAACTTCAAATTCATGCATAGTCAAAAATCTATCATATCACCAATTTCATCTCACTCTCAACCCTTTCGTGTGTGTGTGTGGATTCAATATATCAAATCAATCAAAATTCTAATACAACTTATGAATCAAAGCACACAATAAAAGATATTTAATCATAATAGCATTTTTAACCCTCTATACATTTATTTTCACATCTTTCTATTTTTCTTTTTTATTTTACGAGTACGTCTCACGCTCCATCTCTTATATTATTATCTCAACGTGTGCAATATCCATTTTTTTTAGGTTTTTCAAAATTACCCATACAACAAACTTTCCACCAGTGACAACTAAACTAGTTAGCTTTAGGGCACCAAGTGTAGAGACACTCCTGAGGGCTTACTTGTTCAAGCAATAGAGGCCACAAAAACAGACTAGCCATGTCTTTCTCATATCTGTCTAATTTTTTTTATATTTTTCTTTTCATTGTAATTAAAACAAATATCAAAACAGTTATTTATTTCCCTTTTTATATTGTTTGATCTAACAAATGATAGAGGCCTCTATATCCTCAATAAGCACCTAATCCAAAAAATTGAATCAAAACTCAACTAACTCAATATATTGAAAATGTGCGATTAAGAACAAAGGGTCTTAAGTTCAATAAAACTAGCCAATAGTTAAATTTTTTTACTCAGCATTCATTATTCATCTCACTAGAAGTATTAGATAATTTATCAAGCTTTTATCATCGGCATTCATTAAACTTCATACATTAATTCATTGTTCAAGTGTCCTTATATGAGATAATATATGATCCTACATGTAAAAAAAACTCATTTTTCAATAAATATGCATGCAATAAACTAAATAAAACTCAATAAAAAAAGAAAAATACTTTTGTGATTTTTTAATTTTTAAATTTTTTTTAACTCATATATGCTAAAATAACTAAAAAATTCAATTCTTGTGAAAGTGTTCCTAAGATGTCATAAAATATGAAAATGCGCAATATGCAAATACCGAACTACTATGTATATGTAGAATGTACCCCACCCCCAAACTCGAACTAAACAATGTCTTTATTGTTAGCTAAATAAAGAAATAAGAACAAGAGGACTCCCCTGATAGGTCAAGCATCGTGCTTGACCTCCTCATCATCTACATCGGGAGGTGGGTAAACTGGCAATGTCTGAGGCTCAAGGAAATGAACTTGATCGGCAGTCGGATTCATTCTAGCGAACATCTCAGTCAATCCATATAAAAATTTATCTGATAGTCGGACATATGATCTTGTCGTTTAGCGAGTCTTTTATTCTGTCGCTCTAATCGTCCCGTCCGATCATCTACCCATAACTGCAAATTGCGAATCTGAGGGCTAAACTTAGCCTTACGTTGAATACCAAAAGTTGATGGTGCTCCAGAATTAGCATCAGTGTCATGGTCCTCCTCATCATCTGATGGAGAAGAAGATCGAATAATAAAGCCCAATCCCCGTGGATGCAATTCACCTCATTCCCATTCTTTGTATCTCTCAATTAACCCATGATCCAACAGAAACAAAGGCTATTGTAATAACTCTTCTACCCTTATTTAACACCCGCTCGCCTACACAAGCCATAAATGAGCAAAGGATGTGGCAATCCACCCGACGTAGTTCCTCTCAAATTCTTTCTAATAGATGCTTTAATCACATTGCCCACATTTATTTTCATTCCTTTCACAATTATATATAACAACACCGCCCTTTCTTTCGTGACAACACTAACGTGCGTAGACGACATAAGCTTGGCACAAAGAAATGCATACCAAATTTTTCCATAACGGCTCAAGCAGTTAAATGGGAATATCATTGAGCTACGTTGGCCTCTAGGAGTCCATACTTCATTAGGCTTGCATAACTCTCGTATAATCATTTTGTAGTTTGGATTTTTGGGTGACAAACTGTGTATAATGGCAATATTTGGGTCTTCTCAAGTTGTAAAATTCATTAATTGTGTCTCCGCTAAATGATACCATCTTGTCCCAAATCATAACTTCATAACGCGACTTATCTTCAACATTCGTATAGAATTCTTTAATGATAGATATAACCGCGGGATCCGGGTGATCCATGAAAGAATCCCAACCTTGCTCCATTATCATACATGCCATTTGTCCATCTAATAATTCATCGGGGCAAAGACCTCACTCGCGAGTTAGACTTTTACCCATCAAGTAGTTATCAATTTTGTTTGTTGCCTCCGCGCAAACAAATCTTCTTATCAAAAGCACGTGAGGGCGGTGCAGAACTTTCACCCCGGTGACGTTTGGGTGCCATTGCGGACAAAAACTCAAGCCCCCAACTACACATTGTCCCACGTTGAATATGGAACACAAGCCTAAACTACACAAAGACTATAAATTGGACAAACTCCTTATTTGAGACAATAAAGCAAACACTTGGTGGGCACTCTGTTTCTCCCACAAACTCAAGTCACAACCACTAGTTTGAATTATTTCACTACTGCAGGCTCTCCCTTGCACAATACTAGACCACATCAATTACACCTAACTCCCTCAAACTCCTCCAGTTGGCTAACACAAACCAACTGGGTATCCAAAATACAACACCAATATGAAGAATTAAAGTAACAAGTAATAATTTTATAGATTGAAACCAATTGAATCCTAACTTATCACCTGACTTTGAAGAATTCAAGCTCAATTGTTGCAGATTCGAACCTACCCCCTCTTTGCCTGTGAACTGACAGCAAAGCCCTAATATGGACGGAAGTGGAATTGGAATCGGCTTGGAGTTTGTATTTCGTGATGGAAATGGACGGAATTAGGATGGAATTTGGATTTGAGATGGACTGGGATTGTATGAAGAGAGAGTTTAGTGTTTGGGAAGGATTGAAATAAGTCTCGGCTTGTGGGTAAGAGAGAACTCGAGGTTGTGCTTGAGTTTGGAATGACCCGATCGTGCCCGATTTCTATTTTAAATAACTAAAATTTTCGTTCATGGTCGGGGCCATGGTTTTGTATTAGGAATCCGTCGGGGCCAAATTTAGTTGAGAGGTTGCGGCTGGGGCAGTTTCAAAAGCTATCGGGGCCAAATTTGGCTGAGAGGTCACGGTCGAGGCTGGATTTAAAATCCGGGTGAGGCCAGATTTAAAATCCGGCCGAGGCCAGATTTAAAATCCGGCCGAGGCCATGTCCCTATTTTGTTGAAAAATTTTCTTCTTCGAATTTTGCTGCAATCTTGATTCACCAATACTTTCAATGAAGAAAAATTCACAAGGATTAGTATGACTAACATGGAGTAATATATCCTAAGCTAAAAAACTGTCAAATCCTGCAATTAATCAATTTTAACTAAAAGCATGTAGAAATTAAAAAACACATGAAATGATGAATTAAATTTGGGTTGCTTCCCAACAAGCGCTTGATTTAAAGTCTTTCAACCTGACTTTCTCCTTATGCTCAAGTGGAATCTTAAAGGGTTATTGAGGTTCATTGACGATCCACGTCATCACCCCAATAATGCTCTTTAGCCTTTGACCATTGACCCTGAATGTCTTATGTGAATGTGGGTCATTTACTTTGATTGCTCCGTATGGGAAGACTTTAGTTATTGTGAATGGTCCGGACCATTTGGAATTTTAATTTGCCCAAAAAAAGCTTAAGTCTCGAATTGAATAGTAGTTCAGACTGACCTAGTTCAATTGATCGCTCGACGATACGCTTGTCATGCCACCTTTTGATCTTTTCCTTGTACAACTTGGCATTTTCATAAACGTGAACCCGAAACTCGTCCATTTCATTTAACTGCAAAAGCCATTTTTTCCCCACACCCTGTAAATCACAATTGAGTTTCTTCAATACCCAATATGCCTTATGCTCCAATTCAATGAAGATATGGCACAATTTTCCATAAATAAGCCTATAAGGAGACATGTTTATTAGAGTTTTGTATGTCGTTCAATATGCCCATAATTCCTCGTCAAGCTTGTTGGACCAGTCTTTTCGAGTCGGGATGACAATTTTTTCCAGGATCCGCTTCACCTCTCTATTAGTAATTTTTGCTTGTCCGTTCGTCTGAGGGTAATATGTCGTCGCCACCTTATATCTAACTCTATAAGCAAATAAGGGTTTAAGGGATGGATTTTGGTAATCCAGTCGAGGTTCTCTTTTCAAGGAAGCAGTTTATGAAAAAAGTGTATAATCCGACTTTTTGAGATGTCGGGAATGGAAATTTGTGAAGTTGTGAACCAAGAAGGTTCGTATGAAATGAGGAATGTATTTTATGGTTAAAAGAAGGGTATGTAATTAAATTACGATTAAATGACTAATTAAGTCATAAAATGAGACTACGTGAACGTAGCACAACGGGAAACGAGTGACCTAATCGGCCGATCCAAAGAAGAATCGATTGAAACGAGCATGAAATGGATTTATAGGGGAAATGTATGAAAGTTTATCTAAGTATGGGAAATGGAATTAAAATGAAATTCCAGCAAAAGTGGCAAAAGACCAAAATGCCCCCAACAATTTATGTAATGACCATTGTGTCCAAAAAGGTAAAATGACCAAAATACCCTTGATAAATTGAGAATGACCTATGTGTCCCTAGTGATGAAATGTCAAAAATGTCCTTGATCTAATATGTGAAATGACTAAAATACCCTTGGAGGAGTTAACTATGGTTAATTACTTAGCTTAGCCTAGTTAAGCCTTATTTAAAAATTTCCAAAGCAAGCAAGACTTAGTCATTCTTGCAGTTTGCTGGAAAAGAAGAGGGAGAGCAGCCCTAAGAGAGAGAGAGTGAGAAGCCATTGAAGAATGGAAGAAAAACTTGAAATCCATGGGCTAGAGAGCTTAAATGATCAAGAAGCAAGAGGGAAAAATAAAGTACTCATCAAGAAGATGCTATCTATGTAAAGAAGTTGGTCATACAAGAAGGTATAAGCATGTTTAAGTTAGTAAACTTATCATTTTTGTGTTTTAGTTTATGAATAAGAATGGCCATGCATGTGTCTTTAGGATACATGGCTTAATTTTGTAAGTTATGTAAGTTACATGCTTTATGTGTGATTAATCATGAAACCCTAAGTTCCAAAGTGGTAAAACAAAGATGATATGCTATTCAAGTTCATGTTTAAGGCTAAAAATCATGATTTAAGATATGATTATGTGTAATAAGTTGATGGTTTCGATGAAAATCTAGTTTGAAGAATTGAACATGTTGGATTCATGCATATTAAATAGATGAATAGCATATAAGATGCTTTGATAGTTGAGATGTGTGATTTGGTATGAAAAGTTTGAATATTATGTTATATTTCTTATGTAAATCAATTTGTAATCTGTAAAGTGCATTAGAATGTGCAGTTAGAAGTTATGTGGACTTATAAAGTCATTAAATGTGTATATCACCTATGTGGTGTTGAGAGATTAAAGTGTCAAGTTGAGTTTAAGTTTTGAATTTGAAAAGTTAATAAAAGTTGACAAAGTGTCGTCAAATGGTGATTTTTGGCAATTTTAAGGAATTAAAGGTGAAATGAAGCCGAACACTTAAGTTTTATGTTATTACATGTGTTTAGGTTGATTTGGTAATCAACGGATTCAAATTTGAATGAATTGACGATTCGAAATCGATCGTTTTGACTCGAAATGGATTTTAACGGACAATTATCGGCTTGTACGAAGTTTTAAGGTTTTAAAAGTTTGGACATGTCATATATGACCTATATGAGCTATGTCAAGTGTTAGAATTAAGTTTTAAGGCAAATGGCCAAAAATCGTCAAATTGGTAAAAAATGAGTTTTGAAGTTTGAAATTTTTCTAAGTGTTGAATTGAGTTGAACATCACTCATACAGGCTAGTTTTGCATTTCGAGAAGCAAAATGAGGCAAGAGAAAATTTTGTAAAATAATATGTAGTGAGGTCTAGCACCATTCCAAGTTTGGAGTTAATTGGATGTGTGGTGAAAGAGTTAAAAATCATCAAAGCAACAGCAAAAATCAAGTATATTGGTTCAGGGGACTGCATCGGGGCGTAGTGTTTTGCACTGAACACTGCGCCGGGGCGCAGTGTTGCTGTTCATGGGCCGAGAGCTTTTCGCGGCCAACGAAGTCTGAAAGAAGAAACATGGCGCCGGGGCGAGATTAATGTAGCACTAAAAAACTTTAAATGCCCGAAAAGCTATGTTTTGACATGGAATGATAATGATGGGTTATGTAAACCCTAGATAGATAAAGAATGACCAAAATAAAGAGTGTCAAGGTATAATGAAATGATAAATGGCATAAAATAATAGGCCTAAAGCTATATCAAAGTAAGTTTTAAGTGAGATAGATGGTCGGGAACGAGCTATGATGTATTATTAACCTACATAAGGTATAATACATCACATGTGATATGAATAGAGATTAATAGTTATGTAATTATGGATTGAGTTTAACAAAGATTATTAAGTTATGATCCTATAATGATGAATATAGATTGTATGTTTTCAGATAAGGTTCAAACAAGCAACCTGAGTTAAGGAAGGATAGCAGGGCCAAGCGAGGCGACAAAGGTTAAGTAAATAAAAGAGTATATGTACTATTGTTCTAAGTGAACTATGTGGTAGTAAAGAAATTTGAAACGTGCCTATGTGCAATTATGTGATTTAATTGTTAAGTGCAATACGTGGCATTAAGCATAGTATGTTAAGGTAGAGAAAGCATGACGCATATTATAAACTGCGAGCATGAAAGGTGTTATCTGAATTACTTGTTGAGCTTTATGCTCATTCTTACTATGAATTAACGTTTCAGGTACAGTACAAGAAGGCCGGAGGTTCCGGTGTAACTAAGGTAAAGAATGTGAATATATGGATCAGCATGAGGAAATTTGATATATGTAATTTGTCAAACCATGATTGTAACAAGAGAGTAAATGGTCTGTAAATCCATAAAATTAAATGTGAATGTATGTATTATTCGGAAGAATGATATAAAGGATAAGATAAATGTATTATTGATAGTCAAGTTATAAATGTGATAAACTTGTATGTATGGTACAGAATTATGTAAACAGGTACAAGCAAATAAGGTTATGTTAGATACAGGTATAGTTAAATAGGGCCATGTATAAATACTTCATAGCGAAATTTTATTTACAGGTTATGAATCATGAATATATATATATATATATATATATATATATATATATATATATATATATATATATATATATATATATTTGTTTATGAAATGATAATATATTAGGTCACACTTAATTAATATTTGACCTAAGTTCTAAAAAAATAGTAAGTAAATGTTACGATCCTGAGACATGATGATGATTGTAAGATAACGTTTTATTATATATATATATATATATATATATATATATATATATGGTCAGTTAAAGAGGTATTAAAGGATTAAAGGTTAAATTTAACGCACGAGATCGCCGTAAATGTATTTTATGATTATATAAAATGATTTAAAGTTAATAATTATGATATCCAGAGATAATCATATATAATTAAAGAGTGTTGGGATCTCGGTTCGTTACAGTTGACAAGTTTTTAATTGTCTTAATCTTCACCGTATCTACCTCAATACCATTCGCTAACACTCTAAGACCCAATATGATCCCCTCTTGCACCATGAAGTGACATTTCTCCCAGTTGAGGACAAATTGATTTCAACACACCTTTTTAATATCGATATCAAGTTCTGAAGGCGTGGATCAAAACTGTCACAAAAAATCGAGAAGTCGTCCATGAACAACTCTAAATTTTGCTCCACCATATCCGAAAAGATCGTCATCATACATCATTGAAACGTAGCCGGTGCATTGCACAATCCAAAAGACATTCTCTGAAAAATAAATGTTCCATAAGGGCACGTGAAGGTCATCTTTTCCTGATCTTCGAGGGATATGGCAATCTGATTGTAACCCGAATAACCATCCAACAAGTAATAGAATTAATGGATACAGCTAAAATGGATGGATAAATGAGGGGATCCATTGGGTCCCATGCAATCCTAAAACGGAGCTCTCTTATTGGTTGGAAATTTAAAAAATGTCCAAGTAAGCTTGAATAAGAATTTCAAGATAGGATAAGATAAGATAAGTTGGGAGATTTTAATAGATATAGGAATTGTATGTATAGATATTGTTAGATGAGATAAGACTTTCTTTGACCATTAGAATACATACTTTTTTCAAGTGTTAGAAATTTTAGAGAGAGAAACTCCTAGAGAAGAAAAGAAAAGGAGAGCTTAGAGAGAGAAACCCTAGAGAATTCTTAGAACTCTTGTGTGTTGTAGATCAAGAAGAAAGGGTGGAGTCTCATCCATTTCATCTCCAAGAGGAAGAAAGCTAAAAGATCCAAAAGGTTTAAAAGTGATTCTAACCCATAGATTTAAATTTTATGGTTAATAAATGCTATTTAATGTATTTTTGCCATGGTTGGTTGTGGGAGTTTGTTGTGTGTGGAACCATGGAGAGTTCGAAGATATAAGGGAGGTCATTTGATGGAGTATATATGGATCTATGTGGTATATTGGTTTTTGATGGTTAAAAACCTATTTTCGGGAGTATAATATATGTTTATGTTTCAAAAACCTATTTTCAAGCTCTATGACGCTAGATCTATGATATTTATGAAGATCCATCGTTAAACATGTTCAATATGTGCATTGGTATGCTTATAATGTAAAAAAAGGATGAAAAAGTTGTAAGAAATCAAGTTCAAAACCCCTAAAATTTTAGTCCAATATGGACAGTTACTGTTCATTGTCAGAAACTCGGAACTGAGATCCATAAGTTTCAAATGATAGATCTTCGAGTTATAAAACTTGTCCAAGTGGAACAACTGAAAAATATTGAATGAGCTAAATTTGGTGAATTTTCTACCAAAATAATTTTCTGCCGAAAAACCTGAAAAATCTCCTGCCCAAAAATTTGTAAGGCCTGTTTTGGCTAGCTAACTTGCTTTAAAAATTATGGTCTTCTGCAATATAAAAATATATGGTGTTATCTAGCCACTTCCCAAAAATAAGCTCATTCCGACTCCAGGTGAGTGAGTTATGGTCTGGTAAACATTTTATTTTTAAAAAACAAAACTGTAATAACTTGAGATCCGTAGCTCAGAACATTATAAAATTTTTAATGAGATCAGTGTGTGATGAAAGGAAGCCACTGTATAAATTTTGGAATTTTGGAATTTTTGGATAATATTATAATGTTTAAGAAATAATGCAATTCTGGACAGAAATGACCTACTTAAAAATGGGAAATGAAGCTGAAAAATTAAAAGAAAATTATTTTGTATGTAAAATGAAACATACTAAGGATATCCAGATGCTATAAAAATAATAATTCAAGTAAGTATTTTTAATAAATACGATTGATTTAATAAAAATTAAAGAAGTTAATTTAAAATAAGTTAAAAATTTATATAATGTAATTCTATTGATCGATAAACGTTAAAATGATTTAATAAGATTAAATAAGGGTAATTTAGGCATTTTTATAAAAATATTATAATAAGGTGTGGTTAAATGAATTAATTAAGTAGGTAATGGTAGTAAGTAATTAAATTAACTTGCTTAAGTGTTTGGATATTAATAAATGAATGATTAAAGTTCATAGAGGTGTTATTACTTAAATGATGTAATATTAAATGATGGTGTAATTAACTTGAGAACAATTAAAATATTTTGTTAAAATTAAATGGTATCACACTTAGTTTAATTACATAAGTGATATTAAAACAATTAAATTCTTTTGTGATATGCTATGTGTTAGACAAAAAGTGATTAACTGATAAGTGAATAGTGATAGTAGGTGTTAATTAAACGTTTGTGTTTAATAGTAATTGTTAGATCAACATTATTAATGTTAGGTCGATTCAAGGAAGTTAATTTAAGTTGAGTAAGCTATAAATAAGTTGTAGACTACTAGTCAGACAAGTTTCCTAACTCAAACACGAGTTATATTTTTTAAATATATGCTAATTGGTTTAATTATTGTAAATTATTTCACATCGTTATTATTATTGACACTCGGACATAGTGCATTTGAATTCATGTTCCATTATTGAAATGTGAAGTATTTAAGTTCTTTTATTCATGATTTGTTTAAAAAGTAGTCTAAGCCAATTATTTTGGCTAGACATTGCATATCTATATTTGTTGAATTAAGTATTTTAAAAGTTATCCAAACCAGTAATTGGTACAGATTTTTATAGTAAAACTGAGTAGAATAACCCTTATAAAGGGGATTTGATGTCGGCAATCCGACTTTGCGTGCACCATGAAATTTAGTGTTATGCATATATATTGGATACAAGTGGTCTGGCCCCCTTGATTATTCCACTTGTGCGTTTGAAATCTGTATGATTGATAAACACCACCAAGGTGGTTAGGTTAAATCTGATAAGTCCTCACGAGGTGGTCAGTTAAAACTTATAAGTCCTCCTATATATTCACGGTCTATAATGACCACTGAGCATTAAATATTCTACATTATTTTGTGTTGAATATCATTTTTGAAGTTAGTGTTGTTAAAGTTATCAATTTGAAGTTATTATTCCTGAATTATCAAGCGATTATTGATTATGAAGTTAATTCCTTGAAGTTATCATTCTTCACAATTATTATACATTGTGAAGTTCAGAAAATTATATTCTTTCATTCATGATATATCATTTATTATTTATTTTAAACTTGTTGAGCAAAGTAGTTGTTCACCCTTGCTATATCATGAACAATTTTTTCCAGATAAGGTCGAGTGTTCAAATAAAGACAAAGGCAAAGGAAATATGTACGAGTAAACCTTGTAGAAGCATTTATTATTGTATTTTGTATAAGTTGTAAACCTATTATATAATGGGGTTGTTGAGATATATTAAATGTTAGATTAATCTGGGATAATGGAATGATTTGTATGATTGAATTATGTATTTTTCACTAGTTAATGAAACTTATATTTATGAATGTTATTTAAGTGTTGGATCGTGAACACTAAATTCGAGATTCAAGGGACCTGAATTTGGGGGTGTCATATCTAATCGGGGCCGATTGTGTCATCTTGGGCTTAATCCTGTGAGCGGAAGGACCAAGCCTATCCTTAACCGAAGCACATACATCGTGTGCTGGTGGCACCATCGATAACCCTGCCTGGTCCAACACTTGATCACATTTATTCACCATGAGAATTGATAAGAAAGATTCTAGTGATTTTTTAACAGAATTTTACTGGCGTTTTTAGCATCAATGTTAACGCTTGATTTTGTAAGCCTGCCAAAATCATCGAAAAATGAATAATTTGCACAGTAAACATATATTGATCACACCAAAAAGCTTGACGGCTTGGGCCGTCGAGGAATAGCTCCGGTGTGAGAATAAGTACAAGCCAAAAGCGATAATAATAAAACGTTTAATTACTCAAAAATAATAGTAAAATTATGAATGTACTGTGACCTCTGCTTATAATTGTATTTATAGTGGCTATGCGCGCGTCCGATACTAATTAGAAGTGAAAGTCTTGATTAGAATCTATTTATAATTGAAATTCATAATTGATTGAGTTCTTAATAAATTAAGTATCCTTATCACTCCAAAATAAAATTAAAAAAAACCCAATTATATGTAAATTTGAACTTTTACCCTTCTAAAATAATAAGTCGTCAAAAAATATATTATAAGGTTACAGCCTCAGTATTGGACCCAAAATATATTATTGACATAGACTTATACCAAAGTCGGATCTCAAATATAAAATAATGTGAGCCTACACCTGGACCTGACCCTAAATGTTTTTATCCCAACAATAATGATTTGGAGTGTATATATTCGTATACAATTATAATACATGTGTGTCTATATCTAAAACGTATAATACCTCAAATTCATAGACAAATAGTATATATGATATATAAAGCTGACATGTGGGAATCTCCGATGGAAAATTTGTTTGGATCAACCAAAAAAGAACACAATTATAGTTTTAAGATATTTAAAGATATTAGTTGACAATTTTTAAATTTTTAGTGACAAATTATTTTTTAGCCATTGTCGGGGTAAATTTTGTCATTAGGCAAAAAATAAAAAAAAAAAAATAAAAAAAAAAAATATATATATATATATACACTCCTGTATAATAAAACTCCACCGCACGCGGATTCTCTTTTCTACCCTAACTAGAAGTTGTATCCGACTTCTATACTTTATTTTCCCGAGCGGAGAGAAAACCTAGCAAAATTATTGAAGCTCGCTCGAACATTTTCTTCAAACACAGATATATCTGAATCTAAAAAAACCAGCACAATTCCGTTCCCTCTTCTTCAGTTTACCGGTTTCGCCTGCCAGAGCTCTGGGGACTCGATTTTAGGGCAACTTACAGTCGGATCTCCTCTTGTTTTGGTAAGATTATCCCTAAATATTCCCCAATTTGCTTGCATTCGGCTCATGGCAATGCCTCTTGAATAACTCATATGTATTGGAATTTTGCATTATCTGAATTAAAATCAACAGTTTTGTGCATTTATACGGGTTTTGTATCTGGTTTTTGTGATTTTACGAAGACATCATACTAGGGTTTGTAGAGGTTCAAAATTATGAAGAGCAAATTTTTACAATACATATATCTACTATTTTTATTTTGCTGTTATTTTAAACTATCTTTTATGGGTTTGTTAATTTGCATGTTTTTTGCAGAGAACGGGTAGCTTGGTGAATGGCAGAAATGGAAGAGACTAAGCACAAATCTAGGAGGGAAGGTTCAGAAAAGAGGGAGGAGTCGAAGAGGAGTCATCGGGATAGGGAGAGGAATGGAGAGAAGCACAGGGACAGGGAGAGGGACAAGGAGAAAGAACATCACCGATCTTTGTCCGACAAGAAGGACAAGGAAAGAGAGAAGAATGTTGATGACAGGTACAGAGATAGGGAAAAGCACAAGGATAGGCATAGAGATGGGGAAAAGGAAAAGGACAGGGTCAAAGATAAGGAGAAGGAGAAGGAGAAGGAAAAGGAGAAAGTGAAGAGAGAGAGGGAACGGGAACGGACGAGGGAGAGAGAACGTGAGGACAGAGAGAGGGAGAAGGAAAAAGAAAGAGTAAGGGAAAAAGAAAGGAGGAGGGAAAGGGAGAAGGAGCGAGAAAGAGAATTAGAAAGGGAGAAGAGGGAAAGAGAGAGAGACGAGAGGGATAGGGAGAAGAGGGAAAGAGAGAGAGACGAGAGGGATAGGGAGAAGGAAAGAGAAAGGGAGAGAATTCGGGAGAGGGAGAAGCGTCGAGAAGTGGATAATAGTGATGGTGATGATGTTAGAGACCGTGATCGAAAGCGACGTAGGAGAGATGAAGATTACAAGGACAAAGAGAGGGAGCGTGAACGAAGCAGCAAGTCAAATAGGCACAGAGACGGTAGTGTAGAGAGTAGCCCCAGAAAAAGGAGTGATGAAGACTCGTTAGATAAACAAGATAAGAGAAGCCGGGAAGATGATATTGAGGAAGAACAGCGGAAGTTGGATGATGAGATGGAGAAGAGGAGAAGGAGAGTTCAGGAATGGCAAGAGTTGAAAAGAAAGACGGAGGAATCTGAAAGAGAGAAGCTTGGAGTAGATGCAGCTGCTGATGAACAGAAGTCTGGCAAGGCCTGGACCTTAGAAGGGGAGTCTGATGATGAAGAAGCTGCTCTGGAGGAGAAACCAGAAAAGGATATGAACATAGACGAAGATGCTAAGCCCATAGATAATGATGGAGATGGTATGGAAGTTGAATCTGAAAAGGGGGTTGCTGCCCCTACTTTCCCAAATGGGGGTGATAGTGCTGTTGAGGAAGATGAAATTGATCCCTTAGATGCTTTCATGAATGCAATGGTGTTGCCTGAAGTTGAGAAGCTCAACAGTGCTGCGGCTCCTGTTATCGAGGAAAGTTATTCTGATTTGAAGAAGGATAAAAATGTTCAGAGTAATGGGGAAAAGCCTAGAAAGGGTCTTAATAAGTCTATGGGAAGAATCATTCCTGGTGAGGATTCTGATTCTGATTACAGTGATGTTGATAACGACGAGGATCCTTTGGAAGAAGAAGATGACGATGAATTCATGAAAAGGGTGAAGAAGACAAAAGCGGAGAAACTATCTATTGTTGACCATTCGAAGATTGATTATCCTGAATTCCGGAAAAATTTCTATATTGAAGTGAAAGAAATCTTAAGGATGACATCTGAAGAGGTTGCTGCTTATAGGAGGCAACTGGAATTGAAAATACATGGAAAGGATGTTCCAAAGCCTATTAAAACCTGGCACCAGACTGGACTGTCAACAAAAGTTTTGGAGACGATAAAGAAACTCAACTATGAAAAGCCAATGTCTATTCAAGCTCAGGCACTTCCGATAATTATGAGTGGTCGAGACTGCATTGGTGTAGCGAAGACAGGCTCTGGAAAGACCCTAGCATTTGTGTTGCCAATGTTGAGACATATTAAGGACCAGCCACAATTGATGCCTGGAGATGGCCCTATTGGGCTAATAATGGCACCTACCAGGGAACTTGTCCAGCAGATCCATAATGACATCAAGAAATTTGCAAAGGTTGTTGGTCTCAGCTGTGTGCCTGTTTATGGAGGTTCTGGTGTTGCGCAACAGATTAGTGAACTGAAACGAGGGGTTGAAATAGTGGTATGCACTCCAGGTAGGATGATTGACATACTTTGCACGAGCGGTGGAAAAATTACAAATCTGCGAAGGGTTACTTATTTGGTCATGGATGAAGCTGATCGAATGTTTGATATGGGTTTTGAACCACAGATCACCAGAATTGTCCAAAATACTCGACCGGACCGTCAAACAGTACTGTTCTCTGCTACTTTCCCTCGTCAGGTTGAAGTCTTGGCACGCAAAGTGCTGAATAAACCTGTTGAAATACAGGTTGGTGGGAGGAGTGTTGTGAACAAAGACATATCCCAGTTGGTTGAGGTGCGACCAGAAAATGATAGGTTTCTTAGACTGTTAGAACTACTTGGAGAATGGTATGAGAAGGGAAAAATTTTGATATTTGTCCACTCGCAGGAAAAATGTGATGCCCTTTTCAGGGATTTGCTTAAGCATGGTTATCCTTGCCTCTCACTTCATGGTGCGAAGGATCAGACAGATCGTGAATCCACCATTTCGGACTTTAAGAGTAATGTATGCAATTTGTTGATTGCAACAAGTATCGCTGCAAGGGGTTTGGATGTCAAAGAGCTCGAACTGGTGATCAACTTTGATGTTCCAAACCATTATGAAGACTATGTCCACCGGGTTGGGCGGACCGGTCGAGCTGGTCGGAAAGGCTGTGCTATCACGTTCATATCTGAAGAAGATGAAAGATATGCACCAGATCTTGTAAAAGCCTTGGAACTCTCTGAACAAGTTGTACCTGATGACCTGAAAGCTCTTGCTGATGGTTTTATGGCAAAGGTGAATCAGGGACTTGAACAAGCCCATGGGACTGGTTATGGTGGAAGTGGTTTTAAGTTTAATGAAGAGGAGGATGAAGTAAGAAGAGCAGCAAAGAAAGCACAGGCAAAAGAATATGGTTTTGAGGAGGATAAGTCGGATTCAGAAGATGAAGATGATGGGGTGCGAAAGGCAGGCGGAGACATCTCTCAGCAAGCTGTCCTTGCTCAGGCTGCTGCCTTTGTTGCTGCCTCTAAAGTGGGAATGGCTTCAGTGCCAACATCAATCTCATCTGGTCAACTGCTTTCAAATGGTGGATTACCTGTTTCACTGCCTGGTGTCCCTGGTCTAGCACTTCCTGGTGCAGCAGCAGTTGTGCCGACTACCATACTGCCAAATGCTGTTAACGAAGGGGCTGCTAGGGCAGCAGCATTAGCAGCTGCCATGAACTTGCAGCATAACCTAGCAAAGATTCAGGCTGATGCGTTGCCTGAACATTATGAAGCAGAGTTGGAGATCAATGATTTTCCTCAAAATGCTCGGTGGAAGGTGACGCATAAGGAAACTTTGGGTCCAATCTCTGAATGGTATGGAGCTGCTATTACAACTAGGGGGCAATATTTTCCACCCGGTAAAATCCCAGGGCAAGGGGAACGAAAGCTTTACTTATATATTGAGGGCCCTTCTGAACAATCTGTTAAGAGGGCTAAATCAGAATTGAAACGTACGCTAGAGGACATAACAACCCAAGCATCATCTCTTCCAGGTTCTGCACAACCAGGCCGATACTCGGTTGTGTAAGAATGCCGCCTGAGCTTTTGATTCTGGAGTTTTTCTTGCTTCATTATACCTAAGGTTGTTCATTTTAAATCTAATTGCAAAATTATTTGTTTTAAATAGCTGTTTCTTTTTTATTTATAGCCTGTGGAATATAATGGAACTTGCACCAGATACATGGTTCTCCACATAAAAAGTAATCTAATTTATATTTGATGTACCTATGTAGTGACATGAGTTGTCCTTCATTGAAACAGGAAGTTCTCTTTTAGCTGTGTTGATCTATTTTTTTTGGGCTAAATTTTGATCTAATTTTATGGTCCTTATGATAATTATTTACCCCAAATCTTTTCTTGGTTTTTTGATTAATATTTTGTGCATTTTATTCTTCTGTCAGTCACATTTCTGTTTTGTGCAATTAAATCCTTGAAACAGATCAGAAAGGTCAAGTTTTCTATACATCGGAAAGTTTCAATGCTTTGGGATTACATCAATTTTGACTTTGTCATAATTTTAGATGCATTGATAACATTCAAAAGGATTCATGTTCTAAAATTGCAATTTATCATTACCATTGTGCTTCTTTTAACTTTTTAGGACCCCTCACAGAGGTATATATATATATATATATATATATAGGAGGCTGCTCGAATTGGTGGAGGGCAGAACAGGTAAAGCAAGACTTCGTAGATGCTTTATAGTTAAATTATAAAGGTAAAGCTGTGCTTCCTGCGGTCGGAGGCAGAGAAGATTATTGAACATGGTGCTTTGAAAGGGGTACTTAGTATGTTATGACCAACTTTCTTTTACATCAATGAGTGTGATTAGCCACTGAACACGAATCATAGAGTATGGTTTTATGGTTCAGTGGAGGTATTCTTCTCTGATGCTCC
Source organism: Hedera helix (assembly GCA_947179155.2). Classification (NCBI taxonomy): domain Eukaryota; kingdom Viridiplantae; phylum Streptophyta; class Magnoliopsida; order Apiales; family Araliaceae; genus Hedera; species Hedera helix. Next base: position 20,172,380 of record OX359272.1, on the reverse strand, counting down.
TTGTATTAGATGCATACATATACAAAATGGTACACACATGTTGTTGGGTGATTGCTGACTTTTATGTTGCGTTTTATACTCGGTCCATGGTTTTCCTTATACAGGACAGACGTCAATATCTGTCTTTATAGTTGCCCTGTGAACAAGGATATTTAGTTAATGGTAATTTTGTTACTTCTGTGTGTTTCTAAGTTTATTAGCAGAGCTTCTGGGGCTACATAGTATATATAATCAAGTATTGAAGTATGTCAACTCATGTTGAGCTAACATATTGAACAGAGTGGAGCTCGCCGCATTTGTGTGTGAGCCGGCGACTGGGCTCCCTTTGAAGGAGTGCTTAATATGTGCTACTACGAGCTAAAAAGCAGAAATAGTGCCCAGCTCTTCTGGATTTTAAGTAAGGAAGAGAGTAAGGGGTGATAGTTTGTTTCAAGAAACGGTATGATAACAATTGAATTTTGTATATACATAGAGAGTTTTTATCGAATAAAAGTATTTGATAAAGCTAGAGCATCTCTTCGGTCCTTTAGATGTCTCCTTAATTTAAATTTAATTCATCTCTCTTATCCATATTATTTTCCTGCATAAATTTTATATTTGCTATTTATTATGGTTCGGAGAAAGATATTTTAATTCTTTTTCCAATTACAGTCCTTGCTCTATCTATCAGCATACCTAAACATTGGAGACAAAACAGTTGAATTAAGCATTCAACTTACGCAAGTTTGATTAAGAATAGGTTCCAACTCCCTACTCGACTCTAAACTAGGCTCATTAGGCCACCACATCTTCTGTGTTCTGAAGTCACTTTTTCCTTAATTTGTTTGCTTCATCTTTGTTTCATAGGATTAAATTTTATTGTTTGTAATCTCCATATATTCAGTAAGTTTTGTTGCTCTTCTCAATAATTGGTTCCCACGGTCTGAACTAATTATCTGTTGGTTGATTAAATGCAGGGAGATGTTTGTATTCATATACTCCTCTATACGGTGAAATGTCCGAATTCTTTTATATATGTAATTAATATTTTGGTTCACATACTCCATTTCTTTTTCACTCATTTACTTACTGATGCTCGACTTCTTTTTGCGCTGCTCCATGGCCCATGATTGTTCATTAGTACTCTTTTGTTGGTACTACTCTAAACCCAGTGTTTGATTCATGCACATTGATTAAGGAACTAAGTTGGGAGTTAATACCTTTTCATTGATACTATTCCAGACCCTATGTTTAATTCATGCTATTAATTAAGAAACTAAGTTGGGAGCTAAGGCTATGTTTGTAATTATGTTACATGAGTATTTTTTATCCTCGACAATTTTAGACTATTTTTTTGTTTGAAAGGTTATTTGGGAGGGACTATATAATTGGATTGTATAATCTTAAGGCGGTACAAGTCAAGTGGCTTTAGGATTAAGAGTCCACGTGGAACCACCTCCCTCCCTTCCTTATTTCCAGCATTAGATGGTTTGTTTCTTAGCTAGTTGTTTTTGTTTATTTTTTTAAAGTTTTCTGATGTTTGATATTTACTGAATCATTAATTTTGTAATTAGTTCTGAACCTTATCATATACGTCTTTGTACAGGTGGGAGAATGGGGACTGCTCTACTGACTGGAATGACTAGTTTTTTTTTTTTAGACAATTAAAATATAAAAAAAAAACTCATAGCATTCCAAATGATAAGATCAGCATCAACTTCAAAACATTTTAAAACTTAAAATTGATATGCCATTAGAAAAATATTAAATAACAAAACATATAATTAGTAGTTTTTCTTAGATAGTTTATAATATTTATTTTTATATTAACTTAAATTATTACTTTTTAAACTTGGGTTATGTTTATTTGTAAAAATATATATTTGGGATTGAATTATTTATCTTAATTTAATATTATTTAATCTATTAATGAGGGATTATTAATTTTTTAATGTTGAATTATTAGTTTCATAAAGTCATTTAATAGTTTAAAATGAAGGAATTATTAATCTTAAAAATTTTTATGGGATTATATAATTTCACATAAATAGTGTTATAAATGATAAAAAAAAATAAATAAAAAATTAGTTCATAGGATTATTTAATCCTTTATTATGGGATAAAATATTTTGAAATAATATTAAATTAATATAAATAATTTAATTTTAAGTATATTTTTTATAAATAAATTTTTGTATTTTAAAACGGAGTGTCTGTCAATAAAATCTTACAAGTGGCTAATAAAAAATATATGGATAGGACCAAAGACATTACATTACATTACATGACAAATGTAATCCAAACCTACAATTAGTTTACTAGCCCAAGCCGTATTGATCTCAGAGATGAGTCTTGTTACATGAAGGATAATTTATATTAATAGTAAATATCGACGTAATTTATATTAACAGTAAATATTGATAAAGATAAATTTATATTAATAGTAAATGTTGATGTAATTTATATTAATAGTAAATATTGATGTATACATGAGATATGAGAAAATTAAGAAGAATTTTATTTATTCTATATTATCTCTTAAACTTTCATATTATTTTCTCATCAAAATTGTGCGTACAATAGCAGTTGCAATAAATCCACGTGTCCTTAACTTCAATGAGCAAATCCTTGAGTGGTTGACCCATAACAAGTTCAAGCAAGTAGGACATGTGGTCTGGAAAAGGAAATGGCGTGTTTAGAATTAGAAGGATGCATTTTTACACTAAAAAAAAATATTAAATGTAGTTTTGTAGTGATGATAGAATAATGAAAAATTAGAAAACAAAGTTGAGGATTTTGAATTTTTTTCATAATATATTGAATGTAAAATATATTTGTTAATTTTATAATAGTTTATGACTGAATGTGATTATGATTAGATACTGTTATGAAATTTGAAAAATGAACGGACATAAGTGTCTTATCGGTGTTAAAATTTTTGTACTAATCTTTGATAATTAATGTGATATATGATTAGATGTATTTATAAAATTTAAAAAATAAACAGATACGAATATTTTAGCAATGTTAAAATTTTCATACCTATCATCAATAATTAAAATTTTTAAGTAATTAATATAATAAATAATTAAACATAACAAGAACAATTACCGAGTTAACTCGGTTGTAATTATTAGACACAATGTTTATTATTATTGAGTCAATTCGATTAAATAATATAAATTATTATTGAGTTTACTCGATTAATTTTTTAATTAAAATTCATATCAGTCTTTTAAATATCAATATTTATTAGCTGATTGGAGAGCTTGTTCTTCTAACGGATGATGCTAAATTTAGGTCTCAAAGTTAGTTACTTAGGGCCATTAGTTGAAGAATAACGGGAAGTGGTTATTTCTGACGGAACCCGTCTTAATCAACTTCTTCCAATGTATGATCTAGATTCTCTCCCCAACACTTTCTCCTTTTTTTTTTTTTTTTTTTTTTTTTTTTTTTTATTGTAATGACAGAAAAAAAAAATATTTTTTTTAGTACTATTTTATTTTTAAAATAAATAAAATCCAAAAAGACTTAGAATTTTGACCAAAACAAATCTCGTGAGATGCCAAAAGCAAAAAAAAAATCTGATAAGATTTATCACTTGATTGGATTCTACATGACTGGGTACCATTAAGGTTGGTATTGCATAACTTGATTTCTACATTTTCATTGATATTAAATAACTTATTTTGTTCAACTGAATTGGTTGCATGAGAGTCATGGATCAAATACAATGTGCACCAAGTTTCTTTAACCATTTTCATGAATCTCTTCTGATTGAAATTCTCAATAAACTCCCGTTGACAACAATCTTTAGGGTCAAATGCGTGTCAAAACAGTGGCTGTCCCTGATTTCCGACCCTTTATTTGCCAACAAATATGTTTCTTCTCAATCGAGGCCAAAAAAATGGACACTTGTCCACAAACATATCTGCGACCATGCTCCTCTCAATTTCAACATACTCCACAATTTAGATCTAGACCTCAGAGATTTCAATACCCCAACTCTTTCACTACTTAGGTCTCCTTGTTCAGACAGAATAGATGACGGAAAATCAAAACCGCCACTAATTGGTCAAGGTGAAGTATTAGCATGTAGCGTCGGATTCTTGTTATGTTGCAAGAGTGTGTATTTCTTAGACCATTACTATATTTTCAACCCGATCACTGGACAACGCATAGTGCTTCCTCCATTGCCTTGTCCTGAAAGAAGAAAAGGAGCTGGTGAAGGTTTTCTAACTAGGGTTCAAAATCAAAATCCTTATGTTATAGCGAGCTATGTAGTTGCGCGAGTTTCTCAGATATGTTTGGAGATTTTCACTTCTGAAACCGGTGTATGGAGGGAAAATAAGGTTTGTTTTTCCCAAGCGGAACTACGAGGGAATTCGGTTTCCCTCGGGGGATTTCTCCACTGGATTTGTAAAATATCAGAAGGAAACATAGTCGTCGCTGTTTATCCTAATTGTGAAGTAATTGATCATAGCCAATGTCGCCTAATTAGCTTGCCACTAAGTCAACACAATTCCAATGTAGTTTCTTACTTATTTTACGAATTTGGAGGAGAATTGAGATATATTGAGGTATGTGGTTTTTATCACAACACACGAGGGGAATTGAGTTTCAAGATATGGACACTTAAGGACTATGATGCTGGAAATTGGAGTTTGGAGCACAAAATTAACAAAAGTGAGATAATCTTTGATTCATGTTTTGCAAACCCTTATGCAAAGGTATCAGCGTTAACTCCAATAGCTTACAATCCATTTGATGCAAACATAATTTATTTTAGGAGGGATTTGGACACCCTCCTTTCTTACAACATTGGCACAAGAAAGGTGGAAAAAGAATGGATTGGTGGATTGTTTTCCCCTTTGTGCTCCCACCATGGCCAACGGTAGTGGCACAATAATATTGTAATTATTTTTATTTATTTATTTGTTTTTTAAAGATATGTTTTATTTGGTAAGCCTGGTGATATGAATTTAAGATAAATAAGTTTAAATACACTACAACCGGACACAACATTGATTTCAACCATTAAAAAGTGTGGCTTGACACAGAAATCCGTGTCAAGTCTCATTTTTTAATGGTTGAGATCAATATTATATCCGGTATTGTGTCCGGATGTAGTGTATGTATACTTGTCCATTTAAGATCTTATGGATTTAAATTTTCTTTATTTCCTCTATCTATATTTTTGTACACAAACATTGAGTCGGCAAGCAATTTTCAGTTGCTTTTTCTTTTCATGAAGGTCAAGGGTAGGGTTAATATATATTGTATCATGATTAAGAAGTTAAATTATGATGTTAATATTTATTTTCATTATAATTTGGTATGTAATGATCTGAAGAGCATAAATTAAGTTTCTTGTCGTATCATATTCACACTCATAATATTTTGTCCACCATGATTGAATAAATAAAGGCAAAAAGGGGGTGAGAGATATCACATATAATTAGGTGAGTTATTGTAAAAAAACGATGTCGTTTTGAATAGTTATATACTTTTTATATTTTAAATTATAAGATCAATATTGATTTTTCAAAAGTAAATTTGAGACATTTTCAAATATAAAATTAGCATGATTCATTTAAATTTTGAATATAATAAATTTAATAACTTATAGTATTTTTTAGATAATTTATGATATTCATAATTATAATGATATAAACTAAATGAATTTATGTTAATTATGAGTTTGAAAATATTTAAGCTCGGTGAATTCAGTGACGAATGATCTTTTAGTGAGTCTGTTTGACAGGGTGTGTCCAAAACTAAGCTTCATTTACTAACCTGTCCCATAATATAATTAACTAAGCAATATGATTAAGTAGAGTGAGAGAAATACAATCAACTATCAAGGTGCAGACATGCATGTTAATCCAATACAAATATGGGATTAGTATGGTGAGTTTATATCGCAATTATTTAGAATTAGACTTATTATGTAGTTGTATTATTTAATTAATTTTAGACTTAAGCACACTTTGCACTCTAAATTTTACTGTAACGCCAAAAAATTCTCATATTTACTACAACGGATTTTGTGCATTAAACTTCTCTTTACTTGTAAATTATTTTAACTATTTTCATAGGTGTTTAGATTTATAAAATTCATATGTACAAAAAAAAAACTGTATTTGAGGCCTTTAGAGAGCTCAAATTGTCTTGTTTTCAAATGATTTGGAGTTTTGACATTCTTAAGCATAACATTTTCATAACAAAATATTTTGGAGTGATTTTTGAGTCCATTCTTATCAGAATTTAACCCTTTACAAGTTTAATGGATTAGATTTTTAAGATTCCAAACTTAAGGAATCAAAAATGGCTTATAAAATCAGTATGACAACTAGGTTAATACTTTCTTGATTTAACTAGGTGAAACATGATGTCATAAGCATAGAAAAGCTAAGCCATCATGTTTTACCATTTTATACCTGCTTATATAGAATTTTATCACTTTTATTCAAGGACGCGAAGATTAATTTGAACATAGCAACAACTAGTATTTATCATGTTTCCAACTCCATTCTTGAAATAAAATGGACATTATAACTGCTTGCAATTGTGATTTCTCTAATCTAAACCTAACAAAACTTGAGTATTATAACTAATTGTATTTCCTCGATTTAGCTAAACTATGAATTGAAATTAAATATAATAACGACTAAGATGATACATTTTGAAGTTGGAAGTTTTAACTATTTCTTTATAAGGTTTCAATACCTGAATGATATAACTCTCACTAATCTTTAATAATAACTTTGTTGCTGTCAAAATAGCTTTGTAAATAATAAGATTTAATAAAGAACTTAAGCTTATATTTATAGGCCAAGCAAACCTAGGGCTTTTAGGCCATTAGTATATTATTTTTAAGTTAAGTAAGCAAAAGATCTAGCATCAAACCTCCTTACTTTACAAATATCTAGCAAAATATCCTAACATAATACTTACAAAGGTTGTAAGTATTTCAAAATTTTTAAATGACCAAAATGCCTCAAAATCTCTACATAAGTAACCAAACTAGCTTGGCCTAACTTGATTAGCCCTAGTTTGGTTTCTCCAACTTAGTTACTCAAACTTAGTTTGTTTTTGTAACGACTCCGAAATTCGACCCAATTTATTACCTTAAATTTCATATTTATTAAACGTTATTTCCTTAACGTTCGAATTTCGGTTCGTTAATAATCTTTAATTACCTTATTTAAACCCTTAATTGATCCATTAATTAATTTTAAAATCATCAATTACTAATTTTTCGGTATATTTTTTTTTCTCAATCATTATATTAAATATTTGATCATTTAAAACTTTGTATCTCGATCCTCGTCCCTGGATCGCAACCTTTATTTATTCTTTCATGTCTGTTACAAATATCGTAAAACTCAACATTTAAAATTTAATATTATTTATATTCATATAATTATTCGCGGTTTCATAATCCATAATGAAATATATCTTCCTATTTGCCACTACAACAATCTTGAATCATTATCATATATCATTTAACTTTACTTAACCCATCTGGATATATTCTGTAATAATCAGAATACATGATTATCAATAACACACAAATAAACTCTATTCACCCAATTAGTATTTATGATATCCATAGAATACACAATACTATTATAACTTTGTCAATTGCATTCGCAATATTTTATTCTATTAAAACATTGAACAATTAGACTATACCATTAATTGGTGTCATAGCATAACCCTCATATATCCTGATATTCTTGAAATTTATTTATTTCCTGCAAAAATGTATATTAAGCAAATAATGAGCACAACGGCTCATCAAGTTTAACAGTTTAAGCGTCACGTAGCACATACCTTAACATGCTCAGTGTGTGTCATACATCATGTTCTTGTGTTTCTACTATAGTAGTATATCTCACATCATTGCACAAAGAACACATAGTTGTCATATTATCCACAGATCACATAACACCCAATTTATATGCATTTAACAAATATTATCATATCATGACAGTCAACGATTAACATTTAAGGACTGAAAAACTTGCTTGTATGTCCAATTAATAAATTGATAGCTCAACATTCTTTCTCGAACAACCTATGACCATAAAATAATCAAATAATAATTATTCATCTCTTTATGATATTAATTTATTTAATTAATACCATTTCTGGGCCAATTATTTAATAATATGGTTAATTATATTAACCTCGTTCCTTAATAAATTAATTTAACTTAATATCATACACCTTCAATACGGACAACCCGGCTCATCGGATAAATTTTAGCCTAACTGGTTGTCCAAAAATTTTATTTTAACCATTTTCTAACTTTTAACTTTATTGGATTAATATTTAAATATTAATCCTCAATATTTAATATTTTTACAAAAATATTAAATTTAATGCCCAAACATCATTTCTGTAATGACCACGATTTCATTAGTCATTGTAAATATACTTAATAAATATTTAGCAATGAATTTAAACTTTTTGTACTAATTAATTGTACTTTAGATAATTAAATAAATGTACTTGTGTATGCGTGTATTTATTTAAAGAATTAAAACAAGGTGTATAGTTAATTAAAACAAATCTAATTGGATTATATTTTAAATCCAAATGAGTTGTTAAACTAGGTCAAAGGTATTAACCTAGTAGCCCATGTAATTAATTTAATTACTAGCCCATGTAATTAATTTAACAAGCCCAATGCTTATTTTAATTAAAGGTAGCATAATTATTTAAATGCTAGCCCAATGTGTTATATAAATTGAGCCCAAACAATTTAATTGAATGAGCCCAATAGAATTTATTCCTAAGTCCAATGTGGAGTCCAATTGAGGTCAAAACTTTGGTCAATATAAATATATATATAAGTATATATATATATATATATAGATGTATATATCTCTATTTTAGCATTAAAATTAAATCAAAAATGGGGGATTTAAACCCCATTTTGCTGAGATTTTTGAGGGACCCACTTGGATGGATTGATTTGCAATGTTGCTTCTAAATCACTCCATGTCATAGTTGGTGAACAACCCTAGTCATTCCATGTGTCTATCAACTAGTCAATCAATGCAATAGTAATTATAATTAAGCACTAATTTCACCAACATGGGTGAATTAGCAAGCTAATGAGGAGTTAGTTGATGGCTATAAATAGAATGCTCCACACTTGGTTCAAGTTTGTTAGTCATTTGCTAGACATTTTCTAGAGAAAAGAGAGAGAGAGCTTTTGTGAGTTAAAAGAGAGATACGCTTGTGTTTGTGTGAGGAAAAGCTAGAGGAAGCCTTGGTGTATGTCCACTAGCTACACAACTTACTTTGGTAGAAGGAGAAGAAGAGCATCCAAGACCTCAAGGTTTAAAAGTGCTCTCAACTTCATCTTATTTCATTTTTGTAGTATAGAAAGCTTTTGATCGGTTAAAATCTATTTTTAACCGATCAAAACTCATTTTGATGATCTAGAAGTGTTTATCTATGTAATATATGTATATTCATGGTATGAAGTGTTTATATCATGATTTGGTAGGTGTATTTTGCATAAAAACATAAGAAATGTTCATATTGTATTTTACCGGTAAAACCCTATGTAGATATGTAATATATTTTGTGTCATTTCAAAATGTACAAGTTAAATACTTGATTTATATGGCTAGAAAGTTTTATGTATGAGTTTATAAGAAAATCCAACTTGAAGCTTTCAAAAATATTGAAAAACAAAGAAGTTATGGCTTTTACCGCAAAGGATGTTGATTTTAAAACCCTAGGTTGCATTGTGAGCCATTTTGAGTCTAGTTACGTTTGGAATGTGGATTTGGGATCTAAAGAGAAATTGTAGAAGGGGAAATTCTGATGAGAATGAACTCAAGAATCACCCCAAAATATTTTTAAATGAAGAAGTTATGGCTGTCGGAGCGGCTGGAGGTCGGACAACCCATTTTAGGGTTTTGGCTTCTGTTTTGGACGCCGCGGCACTCAGTTGAGCGCCGGGGCTTTCAAGGCCAGAAAGTTCAAGTTGTTGGGTCGGGTCGGGTCGGTCCGGGTTGGTCCGGGTCGGTCCGGGTCGGGTTTTATTGGAAAATTTAAGTATAACTAAGTGTAAAATGAAGGTATTTGTGTATTGAACCAATATATGGAATTTATTTGTAATTAATGGGTAGCAAAATGTTTAAAATAAAGATTAATGTTAACACCATTAAAAAGTTAACTATTGGTGTGGTTTAAAGATTTTTATTAAAATATTATTAAATAATTAATAATACTAGTATATGATTAAAAAGTTATTAAATAATGAATAACATTAACAATTGGTTAAAATATTATTAAATGGTTAATAATATTAGTAAGAGATTAAAATATTATTAAATGGGTAATAATATTAATAAGTCAAAAAAAAACATTATTAAATAATTAATAATATTAATAATTAGATAAAATATTATTAAATGAATAATAATATTAGGAAAGCAATAAAATATTATTAATACGTAATAATATTATATAATGAATAAAATATTATTAAATGAGTAATAATATTAATAAATTAATAAAATATTATTAAATAATTAATAATATTAGATGATGAATAAAATATTATTAAATGATTAATAATATTAGATAATTAATAAAATATTATTAAATAGTTAATAATATTAGATAATGATTAAAATATTATTAAATGATTAATAATATTAGATAATTAAAAAAAATATTATTAAATGATTAATAATATTAGTTACTTAATAAAATATTATTAAATGATTAATAATATTAGATAATTAATAAAATATTATTAAATGATTAATAATATTAGCTATTTAATAAAATATTATTAAATGATTAATAATATTAGATACTCAATAAAATATTATTAAATGATTAATAATATTATATATTTATTTTGAACTATATTAAATAATTAATATAAGTTCTTTGTGTTTGAAATATTACCAAGTAGTGATAATATTTCCTAAGTGTTTAATTACCCATAATTAATCAATTATGTGGTTCGTAAGGTTTATAAAGATCATTATACTTACAAGTATATGATACTAATTTAAGATCAAATTGATTTAATTGTTAGGTCCGTTCAAGGATTGTTAGATTAATTTGGTTAGTAGTAAACGACGCACGAGGCAAGTTTTCTAACTTTAACTTGTAATTCCTATTGCAAGTTTTCTACCCTTAACTTGTACTTATTGTTGCAATTATTATTCAACCATATTTACATTTCAATTATTGTTGAGCAAGTATTCTACACTCGTAGTTACTTGACAGACCTTTGAGTGAATTAATTATCAAAAATTACTTCACATCGTTATTGATTATTGTATTCGCACATAGTGCTTTTGTAACTGTTTAAGAATGTCTAAGCTAATCGTTTCGGCTAGACAAATGAATGTTAAATTCATTTAATTGAATATTATAAGAGCTTATCCAAACCATTGGCTGGTGCGGATTCTTACAGTAAGACTGAGAAAGAACAACCCTAGTTAAAGGGGATTTTTATTTGTCGGAGAACCGACAGCGCGCAAGAAAACTAAATGTGATGCATATACATAGGACATGAGAGGACTGATCCCCTCAAGTGTCCCGTTATTTTTAACAAGGAGTCAGACATTGTATGTCTGTTTTACCTTAGTAGCAGTTCATGGTCATTAAAGACCACTCAGCAGTAAAGAGTCAATACATTCTTTTATTGAACATTGATTCTTGATATCTTTCACAATTGTTATTGTTGAAAACCTTGAAATTATTTCCCTTCATCATGATATATCGTATGATTGTTGTTATAAACTTGCTGAGCCATTTAGTTGCTCATTCTTGCTATATCATGACTATATTTCAGCCAATCCCGAAAGCTCTAAATCGGACAAAGGCAAGGGAAAAGCGAATGCTTAATTTTAGTAGTTGCATGCTAGTTTAAATTACTGTTATGTAGTTACTGTTGTAAATCTTTTGTATTTTTCCTTAAGATATGTAATGATTTAGATTAAGGTTAATAGACCTTGGGAAGTGTAGCCTTTTATTAAGGAACCTTTTGTATTATTCCGCGAAGTTTGAATACAATTTATGTATTTCATTGTTGTTAAGTATTGTACAATGAGAACCAAACCCGAGGTTAAAGAACCCGGATTTGGGGTCGTCACAATTTCTATATTTTTAGTATTTTTCTATAACTTTTAAATAATTTTTAAACATTTATTTCAATTAAAACTAATTTCTGGGGGCAATTTAGTAATTTCCGCGGCTTTGGGACATAACCGGAATTTTCCGGAAAGTCCAGGGGCATTTCTGTAATTACAGCGTTTCCAGGGACAAAAGTGGAATTCTCCGGAAAGTGCAGGGGCATGGTCGTAAATTTACGTGGCAAGGGACACGCTGGTCATTACCGTAAAATATCAGGGGCACGCTGGTAATTTTCAGCGCTGCCGACCGCGCAATGCGCGGCCCCCTGTTACTGCCAACACCAGCCAAACGACGTCGTTTGACTCTGCATTTGCCAAAAAGGACGCCGCGCAAGGCGCGGACCTCACTCTTACCCCAAAACGATGCCGTTTTATTGGCGCGTTCGGAAAAAATGGCCCGCGCAATGCGCGGGCACTCCTTCCTTCTAGTTTTTTTTTTCCAGCGTGAACAGTGCATCTTCTCCAAAAAAATCCATTTTTGATCAAAAAAAATTTCCCACAAAACAACTCTAAAAATCATGTAATTCACACATATACCTCCATAAATTATTTAGAATAATTATTATAATTATTTTTTATTTTTCCACACAATTTATTTAATACCATAATTACATAAAATAATTTTAATAAAAATATTTATACCTTCTAAAGCTTAATACTTCATTGAAGCTTGCTATCACTTCTTGATTTCTTTCCCTTGGCAGCCATAGTGGTCGGTGGTGGGTGGTAGTAGCGTCGGGTGGTGGTGCTAAGAGAAGAGAGAGAAAGAGAATTTGCTTGTATTTTTTTTGTTTTGTTTTGTTTTATTTTTGTTTCTTTTCTTTTATCCTTCACATATATATATAACATAAATGAAATGAAAGATTTTTAACAACTCAATCAAGTCCACCGCCTTAGCATGCAACCCACCGACCTTAGCTAATTTCGGATAAGCCACACAAATAAAATAAATCATGCAAATTAATTATTTAACACATTACATAATTATTTCGTGTAATAATTATTTTACATAATGTATGTAGAATAATTATTTTAATGCACAAAATTCATAACATGATTTATAAATAATATTAATACCATTTTTAGGTATTTTATTTGACAAATTTTGTACACGCATATCGTCATGCATGTAATTATATGAAGTAATTTATACCTCCAAAATTTATAAAATAATTCATAGTACATATAAAAATTATTTTTCATAATTTTTCACTTCATTACTTGGACAACATATTACACTAACATATTCACATTTCTGAAATATTATTTTTCATAAAAGTCATAATAATTCCATTATACATAAATATAATTTTTAATAACTTAAAACATTCCTTTTTCTTATTTATTATTCAATTTCTTTAATATTCAAATTAACTTGCCTTATATAAATTATATAATTTAATATTATATAATTTATATAATTACATTATTCCTTTTTAAATAATTTCCATTTTACACAAATACAATTTATAAAATTTTCTTCCACCCTTAATTAATTTAATTCTCTTATATAAATTATATAATTATTCTTATATAATTTATATAATTATTATTTCCTTCATGCAACATTTTAATTTCCTTATATAAATTATATAATTATTATTATATAATTTATATAATTACATTTCTTCTCAATTAATTTCTAAACTTCCTCCATAATTCATAATTAATTTAAAATCAATAATTACAATTTTACTAACTTCCTCATTAACTTTTCATAATTTTTCGGATTAATTTAATTATTAATCCCTTAAATTTCATAATTAATAACATTTATAATTATAACAATTAAGCATAAACACATATATATACATATATAATTCATATTTCTTACATTTCCATATAACATCATTTAAAACATAATTTCTGCACTTCCATAATAATTTAATTATACAATGTATTGTACATTTACATGAAATTTCTCTTATTCTTAATAAATTATTTTTAAACAATTTATTTGCTTTTCAATTTCTTTAATTCCATACCATTCATCATGATCTCTATACAGATTTAATTTACTAATTAAATCTCATCCCATATGTTGAACATTGAATGGTTAAATTTGATGATAATAAATAATGTACAAGGGTTGTATTAGATAAGATCAAAACTGTTAGATTGATCTCCTGATATAAATGTATAAAAGTCTTGTGTGTTGCACTAAGACTTAGATAGTTCAAAAATTGTTAGGTTGATCTTTTGTTATAATATAATCGTAGAATGGACTCTACGATTTCAGTCAAGAAGACTCTACGATTTAAGCAGACTCTACGATCAAGACAATCAATCGTAGAACGGACTCTACGATTTTGGTCAAGAAGACTCTACGACCAAACAGACTATGTTCTAAGCGAGAAACCTTAAAACGAACTCTACGATCAACAATCTAACAGTTGAGTAAACTCTACGATAACAGTAAGAGATGATCCTTTACAGATCAATCACGACAACAAGGACATTAGTAGAGTTGATCGTGGAGGGTCGTTGAGCAAAAAGGCAAGAGACATCACGGCTCTCAGATCAGGAGCTATTATGTCCAGAAATTCAATTTGCATTAATGTAACCAAAAAGGAAACTTCTGCAAATTGATCAAAGTCAGAAAAGTCAGGGGACTGACCCAAGCGCACTATGCAACAGAAAGAAGACTTTCAGGGCAAAAAAGTCAGAGGACTGTGTCCTATCAGCCCTATAGTATGGAAGGACCAAACGACTCTATGAAAGTTGGTAGGAACCTACGACTGACATATTTGTCCCCAAGGAAAAAGAAAACAACCTTCCATGGATTAACAGGTCAGATCAAATAAAATCTCATCAGAGCTTTAATGAGCTATATTAATATAATATACAGCAGCTCTCCTCTGTGAGGTAACGGAAAGAAACACAAGCTCAAGCAGATGATCCAATGAGAAGAAAATTGAAGCCCTAACTTCTTAAATACTAAGATCGGCAAAAGAAGAGAAAACCAATTCTGCAAGAAGCAAAATATACGCAAGAAGTGAAAAAGATCAAACTGATAAGAAAGCTTGCATTGCTACTAAGTCCTTCGAAAACTCAAGCTAATAGCAACTTAGTAGCACATCCAAATATATACATCACTCAAGGAGAGTTCTTTGTGAACTAGTGTATCCAAGTCTGTTAGACTTGTAGAGTTCTTAGTGAACTAGAGTTCCAAGACTGCGGGTCTTGAAGGAATCTTAGTGATTCTGAAATTGTAAAAGTATCCTTAGTGGATTTACTGCTGGAAGAGCAGAACAGTGGAGTATGAGTCTTGTGAGCTCTGAACCACTTAAAACCCAGAGTCTTTCTTATTGTGTATTTTATTTGCTATATCTGCCATATAATTGCTTGTTGAATTCTTACTCTAACATATCAAGAAAAGGGTAACTAAATCGTATTCCGCCGTGTTAAACTTTTTGATTAAGAATTAATTAAGTAAGATCTTTTTAAGTAGAAGAAATTTTTAAAAGAATCTATTCACCCCCCCCCCCCCTTCTAGATATATATCGTGTCATTGGGAACTAACAATTGGTATCAGAGCAGGTTCTCACATCTAAAGCCTTACAAGCTTGAGTAGATCAAATGGCACTCAACAAGAATGGATCGGAACTCGGTGGAGGTAACAGACCACCTATGTCTAATAAAGAAAAATCTGCTAACTAGAAAGTTCGTATGCAGGCTTACATGGATGCTATAGATGATGAACTGTTCGAGACAGTGCTAAATGGGCCGATCATACCAATGAAGCTTGCACTATCAACTGAAGATCCAAGCAAGCTAGTAGCAAAGAAAAGAGACGAATGGACAGACAATGAAAAGAAGGATGTTCAAAGAGATAAAAGGGCTAAGAACATCTTATTTTAATCTCTGGATGATGATCTATTTGAGAACGTTGTCAACTGTAAAACAGCTCAAGAAGTATGGCAAACTCTGTTGATCATGCATGAAAAAACAGAAGAAGTCAGAGAAAATAAGCAATCACTGCTTGTTCAGCAGTATGAAATGTTCACCCACATCTCAGGTGAAAACATTACAACCACCTATGATAGATTTAACTTGCTACTAAACTCTCTCAGATCTTATGGAAAAATCTATCCAAACAGAGATCTTATCATTAAATTCATGAGATCTTTGCCAAGCAAATAGGATGTCAAAACCACAGTCATCCGGGAGTCAAAGAACCTGCACGAGATGACTGTACATCAGTTATATGGAAATCTTCTCACCTATAAGCTGGAGCTAAATCAAAGAGCAGAGAATATATCTGGGGAAAGAAAGAAGGAGAAAAACATTGCTCTTAAATCCTCAACCTCAACTCACAGAAGCAATCACAAGGATATTTCTGACTCTGACAAGGATGAATTAAATGATGATGAAGGAGCTGCCATGCTAGTCAGACATTTTAAAAGATTCATCAACAGGAACAGACCTCAGAAGTTCAGAAGCAACAGCAGCAAAGAACAACCAAATGACCTTTGCTACAATTGCAAAAAGCCAGGTCACTTCATTGCTAAATGTCCAAAACCCTTAAGAGAAGAGCTGAGGAGGGACAAAACGAAAGCAAATCCAAAAAGAGAATTCAAGAGCTTCCACAAACAAAAGAAGAAAGACAAAAGCTTCATAGCTGAAGGCTCCTGGAGTGACTCAGAAGAAGAACTAAATTCTGAGTCAAGTGACGATGAAGAGCCACAGAAGGCCAACCTGTGCTTAATGGCAAATGAAGAAGGAAGCAGCAAAAAGGAATTCAACATAGATGATGTATTTGATTTCTACTCTCCTGAATTAAGAATTGATGATCTTAGAGAAGGCATGCATGACCTAATGACATAATTACACAAATACATAAAATTGTTTAGAAGGCTATTGATGAGCGGGTTTTATACCTGCGAATTAGTACGTCTAGCTTAATATTTTGTGAGTTTTTGAGAGTTATTATTGCTTATATTTATGAAATTTATGGTCCCTAATGTCTCGTCGGTGTTTTGTAGGATTTTTGAGCTGAAAGGGCAAAATGGTAATTTTCACAAAAGACCACCGCCGCAGCGGTGGATTCGACCGCCGCGGCGGTCGACCATGTTGTTTTCTGACGGGATTTTTGCTACTTAAGAGGGAAGGTGGCTTGACCTAGAGATCATATTTTTACGCCTTGGAGCTTTTTTTTCTTCATTTCTTCCAGCCTTCAAAGCCACTTGGATTGGTGTTAAGCTCAAGAACAAGAAGACTCATCAAGCTTGGATTGCTATATTGTGAAGGGAGTTTTAGTGTTTGAAACTTGTGTTTTAGGAAGTTTCATTCATTTTAGTTATCTTCATTCTATGTATTTAAGCCTAATGAGTAACTTGTTAATGATTCTTAGTCATTTAGTTATGAACTAACTTCATTTCTAGGATCACAATGGATCTCACTACTAGATTTTAATGGAATATCTCTCTTTTTTGATGTGAATGGATTGCTAATGAATGATTATCATGCTTTGTTCTTCATGTATGGATTATGTACTTTGTATGTAATGTGTGGTTGTTTATGATTTTGAAAAATGGATTAAATAACTAGGCCTAAAGCATGATAGCACTTGTAGGTTGTTTTATCTTCGGATGAGAGCCTAATTTGTATCTCGGATAGGAATATACCGGTGTATCTTGTGTAACCTTGTTGAGAAGTGCTTTTATCGCCATCTTGCTAAGTTAGGTCACATAGGAATATAGTGAACTAATTAGTAGGGTGTGAATCATTTAACTATCGGAAGAGGTTATTGGTTGCTTATTTTCTCTGGTTATCATTCGAGCGATCTTAGCATTGAAAAGAGAGGTGTGAGGGTTAAATGAGGTAGTGAGTGAAGTTGTGATCTTAGCTTATTTTAATCGAATCTTTGTTGCTACGTTTTTATTATTTTAGGTTATTGTGTTAACAAAAACTCGCCATCTTAATCATAGTTTAAATCGGATTAGATTGCTTTAAGCTTGCTATGCAGATATCGTTAGTATAACTCCTCGTGGGATCGACAATTTACTTTCATTATATTACTTGTTGACCGCGTATACTTGCGCGTACATTCATTCAAACGAATCCGGAATCGCGTGCTTTTTATAGGTGCCGATTCCGACCAACAAGTTTTTGGCGTCGTTGCCGGGGAGTTATTTATCTAATTTCTCTGCATTATTAAGCTTTATCAATATAATCTTAGTTTAAACGGTTACATTTGTCTAACTTATTTTATTTGTTTTTTTTTTATTATTTTCATTTTCTTCCAGGTACTATTGATTGTGCATGCTTCCTTTTCAAGATCCTAATCTCGTACTTTTCGATCCTGAGATTGAAAGAACTCTGCGTATATTGAGAAAAGAAAAGAGAAGTCAAGTTATTCACCATCAAGATACAATGGCGGAAGAAGATTATAAAACTTTGTGGGAATATGCTATGCCGCAAGTTACCGATCTTCATACAAGCATTAATAGGCCAGCCATTGTTGCTGCTAACTTTGAGATCAGGCCGGGCACTTTCCAAATGATTCAGAATCATGTTCAGTTCGGTGGGTTGCCTAATGAGGACCCGAATGGTCATCTGGTAAAATTTCTGGAGATCTGTGACACATTCAGATATCAAGGGGTTTCTGAAGACGCTCTCAGACTCCGTCTGTTCCCTTTCACGTTGCATGATAAGGCAAAGAGTTGGTTGCATTCTCTACCAGCAGGCTCCATTAGCACCTGGGCTGATCTAGCTCAGAAATTCTTGGCTAAATTCTTTCCGCCTGCCAGAACAGCAAGAATGCAAAATGACATCACAACCTTTAGCCAACAGGATGCGGAGCCTCTCTATGAAACGTGGGAGCGTTTTAAGGATCTTCTCAGAAGATGCCCCCACCATGGTATTCCTAAATGGTTACAAGTCCAAACATTCTATAACGGTTTATCTAATTCTACCAGACAAAGTGTGGATGCTGCAGCTGGCGGAGCCTTAATGGGAAAAAGTTATGATGAAGCGCTTGAACTGTTAGAAATCATGTCAACAAATAACTATCAATGGCCTGCTGAAAGGTTCACTCCAAGGAAGGTAGCGGGAATGCATGAAGTGGATGCAGTTACTTCCTTATCTGCACAAGTGGCAGCGCTTGCTCGAAAAATTGACAATATGGGAACAAAACCTGTGCAGAGTGTAGCAGTGATATGTGACATATGTGTTGGAGAACATCTTAGTGAGCAATATGCCATCAAGGCAGAATCAGTGTAGTATGTCAGTAATTACAATCGGCATCAAAACACTAATGTGCCGTCACATTATTATCCTGGAGTGAGGAATCATCCTAATTTCTCGTGGAGCAATAACAATAATCAAGGACAATCTTCATCTTCAAGGCAGCCATATCCTCCAGGATACCAAAATTACAATCTACAGCAGCAACAACCACAACAGCTACAATCAACTCAACAACAACAACAACCACCTCCACAACATCAATAAGCTCCTTCTCCTCCTCCTCCTACGGAAAAGAAAGCTAACTTGGAGGAACTTCTGACTAGATACATTTCACAGAGTGAGACAAAGAGCAACAACCAAGACATTGCTATAAGGAACCTTGCAACCCAAGTGGGGCAACTTGCTAATGCTATGAACAATCGTCCGCAAGGAACTTTGCCAAGTGACACTGAGGTCAATCCAAAAAGGGATGGCAAGGAGCAATGCAAAGTAGTCACACTGCGCAGTGGTAGACCCTTAATGAATACCACTGGAGAAACTACTACTGCGCCACCAAGTCTAACGGAAGAGGAAGTGGTTGTTGAGACAGAAAACACAACAACTGGAACTCCTGAAATTGTGGAAGAAGTCCAAGAGCCAAGTTCCAGAGTCAACAAAAACCTTTCAAGAGTTCAACCCATGCCATTTCCTCAAAGGCAGCAAAAGCAGAAACTGGATAAACAGTTTTCGAAATTCTTGGAGGTATTAAAAAAGCTTCACATCAACATTCCATTTGCTGAAGCTTTGGAGCAAATGCCGAGCTATATGAAATTCATGAAGGATATACTGTCCAAGAAGAGGAAGCTTGGTGATTATGAGACAGTTGCTCTGACGGAGGAATGTAGTGCAATTCTACAGAATAAGCTTCCTCCCAAGCTAAAGGATCCGGGAAGTTTCAATATTCCGTGCTCCATTGGAAGTGAATTCACTGGAAAAGCTTTATGTGATCTTGGAGCAAGCATCAATCTGATGCCCTTGTCTATCTATAAGAAGTTGGGGTTGAACGAAGCAAAGCCTACCAGTGTTACTCTAAAACTTGCTGATAGATCTCTGACTTACCCGAAGGGAATCGTGGAAGACGTGCTGGTAAAGGTTGACAAGTTTATCTTTCCAGCTGACTTTATAGTTCTGGACTTTGAGGAGGACAGGGAAGTCCCTATTATATTAGGGCGTCCATTTCTAGCCACGGGGAGAACTATTATCGATGTTCAGAAGGGAGAGCTCACTATGAGGGTACAAGATCAAGAAATAAAGTTCAATGTCTTCAAATCTATGAAGTTTCCAAGTGATTCCAAAGAGTGCTTTAGAGTCGACGTGGTTGACAGGGTTGTCCAGGAAGTTTTCATGGAAACTTGTGTTTCTGATCCGTTGGAGGCGTCGATCATTGGAACCACGACTGCAGAAGATCCTACTCATACAGAATGCATGAAATATTTGGATTCGTCTCCTCGATTTGCCAAATTCAAACCGCACTATGAAGCTTTGGAACAACCAGGAACGTCTGTTTCAAGTTTATCTAAGGAGGAAGCACCAATATTGGAGCTCAAACCATTGCCAAATCATTTGAGGTATGCATTTCTAGAAAAAGAATCTACTTATCCTGTTGTAATATCTGCAGCTTTAAACGAGGAACAGGAGAGTAAACTTTTAAGTGTGCTGAGGAAGTATAAAACGGCTTTAGGGTGGGCTATATCAAACATCAAAGGCATTAGTCCATCCTTCTGTATGCACAAGATTCTGATGGAGGATGACAGCAAGCCGACTGTGGAACATCAGAGAAGGCTCAACCCTATCATGAAAGAGGTTGTTAAGAAGGAGATTCTGAAATTGCTAGATGCTGGGATCATATATCCTATCTCCGACAGTGCATGGGTGAGTCCTGTCCAGTGTGTGCCCAAGAAAGGAGGGATGACAGTCGTCAGGAATGAGCAGAATGGGTTGATACCAACAAGGACAGTGACTGGTTGGAGGGTGTGCATGGACTACAGAAAGCTAAACAAAGCTACAAGAAAATATCACTTTCCATTGCCATTCATTGACCAAATGTTGGACAGGCTGGCGGGTCACGAGTACTACTGTCTCCTGGATGGCTATTCGGGTTATAATCAGATAGCTATTGCACCGGAGGACCAGGAAAAGACAACCTTCACCTGCCCCTACGGGACGTTTGCATTCAGACGAATGTCCTTTGGGCTTTGCAATGCACCGGCAACATTTCAACGGTGCATGATGGCCATCTTTTCTGGCATGGTGGAGCATAATGTGGAAGTCTTCATGGACGATTTCTCTGTATTCGGGGACTCTTTTGAGTTGTGCCTAGAGAACTTGGTTCTTGTGCTGAAACGCTGTGTGGAGACGAATCTAATTCTAAACTGGGAAAAATGCCATTTCATGGTACAGGAAGGAATTATCCTTGGCCACAAAGTCTCAGAAAAAGGGTTGGAGGTTGACAAGGCAAAGCTGGAGACAATTGAGAAATTGCCACCGCCTACAACTGTTAAGGGGGTGCGTAGTTTTTTGGGTCATGCGGGCTTTTATAGACGCTTTATCAAGGACTTCTCCAAGATCTCCAAGCCTTTGTGTAGCCTATTAGAAAAGGAGGTCCAATTCAAATTCGATAAAGACTGTTTACAGGCCTTTGAGCTATTGAAAACAAAGTTAACATCTGCTCCCGTAATAGTAGCACCGGATTGGTCTGTACCCTTCGAATTGATGTGTGATGCGAGTGATTTTGCAGTTGGGGCAGTGTTGGGTCAGCGCAAGGAAAAGATCTTTCATGCCATCTATTATGCCAGCAAGACCTTAACAGATGCTCAACTTAATTACAGCACCACCGAGAAAGAGCTATTAGCGGTTGTATACGCTTTTGACAAATTTAGGTCATATCTCGTGGGAACAAAAGTTGTGGTGTATACGGATCACGCTGCTATAAGATATCTGATTTCCAAGAAAGATGCAAGGCCCCGACTTATAAGGTGGATCCTTCTTCTCCAAGAGTTTGATTTGGAAATCCGCGACAAGAAGGGTTCAGAGAACCAAGTGGCGGATCATCTTTCTAGATTGGAGAATCCGGAGAAGGCTAGGAAGGATGACAGGGTGATTAATGAGCATTTTCCGGATGAGCAGCTGTTTGCTGTGCACAACGAATTACCCTGGTATGCGGATTTCGCAAACTTCATTATGAGTAATGTGACTCCTCCGGATTTAAGCTATCAGCAACGAAAAAAGTTCTTAAGTGACGTCCGATTCTTTGTATGGGATGATCCGTTCCTATTCAAGCAATGCGCAGATCAATTACTGAGGAAGTGTGTGCCTCAAGAAGAAATGAGTGATATTCTTCATCACTGTCATTCATCTAGTATGGAGGACATTTCGGTGGGGTGAGAACAGCGGCAAAGGTCCTACAATCGGGGTTTTATTGGCCATCTTTGTTTAAGGACCCTCATTCCTTTGTATCAAGATGCGACAAGTGCCAAAGAACGGGTAACATTTCTAAGAGACATGAAATGCCCCTGAATAGTATTCAAGAAATTGAAATTTTTGACGTCAGGGGCATAGATTTCATGGGACCATTCCCGTCATCTTATAACAACCAGTACATACTAGTCGCTGTGGACTATGTATCAAAATGGGTCGAAGTTGTTGCTCTGCCGACCAATGATTCCAAAGTCGTTCTTAACTTCTTACGGAAGAACATCTTTTCGCGCTTTGGCACTCCACGGGCTATTATCAGTGATGGACGTTCACATTTTTGCAACAAGTATTTCGCTGCTCTCCTTGCTAAATATGGGGTCTCCCATAAAATTGCTACGGCCTATCATCCGCAAACCAGTGGGCAAGCAGAAGTCTCCAACAGAGAAATAAAGCGGATTTTAGAAAAGACGGTTAATCCCAACAGGAAGGATTGGTCTAGGAAATTGGATGAAACGTTATGGGCATACCGAACAGCTTTTAAATCGCCAATTGGAATGTCACCATATCGCTTGGTTTTCGGAAAAGCTTGCCACTTGCCGGTTGAACTTGAGCATAATGCATATTGGGCCATCAAAAAGCTCAATCTTGAATTACATGCGGCCGGTGAGAAAAGGATGCTTCAATTGAACGAAATGGATGAATTCCGTCTCCAAGCATATGAGAACGCGAAAATTTACAAGGAAAAGACCAAACGATGGCATGATCAGAAAATTGTGGAGAGGAAGTTCGACAATGGCCAGAAAGTGCTTCTATATGATTCCCGGTTGAGACTCTTCCCGGGAAAGCTGAAATCCAGATGGTCGGGTCCCTTCACTGTCAAAAATGTATTCCCACACGGTGCGGTTGAGTTGGAAGATGCCACAACGTCGAACACATTCAAGGTTAATGGCCAACGTCTTAAGCAATACATGGGGGGTGAGGTGGATCGGCAAAAAGTCTCTATTGTTCTCGCTGACCCACAATAATTCAGGAAGTAGTCAAGCCCAAGACTTTAAATGAAGCGCTAAATGGGAGGCAACCCATTTTTTATTGTCAATATGGTTTTATTTGCAATGCATTCTATATTTAGTCATTTTTGTGGTATTTTGATTGGCTAAATTCTTTTGGTATAGTATATTAGTATAATATTGGTTACACTTAAAAATTGGCTTTATAACTAATTGCAATTTCTATGTTTTTTAGTTAAAATTGTGATTAGTTATTAAGTTTTTGATGCATCTATGTTAAAACTTTCAGGTACTATCAAGGCAATGCTTCAATGTGAAATCAGTGAACAAGAAAAAAAAATTCTGGCAGCAGCTTTCACCGCCGCAGCGGTGCCCTGCTACCGCCGCAGCGGTAGTCTTCAAAAGAGAAAAAAAAATTTAACAGAAACATTCACCGCCGCAGCGGTGAATGTGACCGCCGCAGCGGTCGTTCGGCACTTTAGAAAAAAAATATAAACCGTCGAGGTTTATTTCATTCGAACGGCTTGCTTGACATTCCCTCTCCAAATTCTTGATTCCTAAACTCTCCCAGCCATCACTCTCATCCGATTCCTGCACCGAATTGCATTCCTTCCAAGTCCAAACCACAAGGAGGATCCAAACACAAAGGATTACACTCTCTCTCTCTCCTAGCCAACCGCTAAGTTTGGGGGTTCTCTCGGTCGACTTGGGTAAAGCAATCTCTTCCTCTCTTTTTTTGTGCAAATTTCGTTTGAATTCAGTGATTAAGGATTGGTAGTGTGGTGTGTTGGTGATATACCCTAACTTTGGGTGGCTAAAATTGGTTTGGGGAGGTCTTGTTCATTGTTCAAAGCAAGGGTGCACGCCAACTGCTCGATAAATTGCCTCAACCAAGTTTCTCTTCAAAATCAGTGGTTTGGGTTGCCGTTTGCCATCGTTTCCGCTTCTTAGCACTTCATTGATCAACTATGGCTCCTAAACGACAACGTGGGCAAACATCTCGCGCCACATATGACGTGCATCGTTTTGTTAGCGAAGAGGCGGAGAAGAAGTATTATGAGGTGATAGAAGGGAAAACGATTATCCCAAAGCGTGGCCTCCTTCCGAATAACAATGATGGACGCTTGTGCCATATGATTACTAAGAAGCATTGGAATAATTTCACCGAACAACCTGAGCCGGCATGCATTGCAATTGTCAAAGAATTTTACGCCAATGCGAAGGAGACGGTCAATATGGTGCGCATTCGTGGTGTGGATGTGCATTTTGGGGCTAAGCAGATTAACGACTTCTATCACATTCCCCACATAGAGGAGATGGACCAATATACCTCCTACAAGACCGAGCACCTCAATCTAACCAACGTGCTTCGGGGCTTATGTCAGCCGGATGCCGAATTGACTCTAAAGGATGGGGCGCCCCGGTTATTTTCGCATCGATTCTTGAGCAGGATTGGCAAGGCCTGGTATTATTTCATTTGTGCCAAATTTCTCCCTACCACGCACGTCAGCGATGTGATCATATCCAGGGCGGTGCTTTTATATTGCTTGGTCAACCGGATGAGCATCAACGTGGGGCGTGTTATTCTTGGCTCTATCAAACACACTCTCCACGGGGGTACTCCGGGCGGTTTGCCGCATCCTTCTTTGATTTGTGGCTTGTGCCAATTTGCTGGAGTTAAATGGTCTGCGGATGAGCCTCTGCAGCAGCCCAAAATCCCGATCGACTCTCGGTTGATTCGTAACTACAATCAATGGGATGGGGCCCCTGCTAATCTGACTGGAGCCGGTTTTATATTTGAGGCTCAGTCTCCTGATACAGAGGAGCTTTTTGCAGATGATCAGCAGGAGGAGGATGACGCCGCCCATCAGCCATCTCTAGCATCCATTGCGACGGAGGTGCAACGCTTGCGAAGGGAATCACGCCGCCAATCTCGCTCAATTACTTATGTCGCTCAGCAGGTTAACACTATGATGCAGTTCAATGCCAATTTCACTGCAACCCTTGCTGAGATGTTCGAGAGGACGGGGTTGAATTCTGGTCCAAACCCTCTGCAGTTCCCGAGCCCGCCAGTGATTCCTGACTACCCTCAGGATTCTCCTGACGAAGATGCAAATGCCTAATCCAATTCAGGGGAGTCCTCAATTTTAAATTCTCTATCTTTCCAATGAGGGCATTGTCATGTTTAAGTTTGGGGGTTGTTTCTCTGTTTCTATTTGTTCTTATCCTTATTTAGTGCCTGATTAGTTGCGTTGCTTTTATGCTTGTTTTAGTCGTAGTAGTAATTTTGGGTTTTAGCCGATGTTATGATGTGTTTCCATGATGCTCGTTTAAGTTAAATCAAATTGCAATCTTAGTCTTTATTTTAGCGATTGATTCGAGTTAACGAAGCCATTGTTCTTGTCTTTTTCTTCATGCACAGTTGTGATCCCATTGTTGATTAGTTCGTGTTTAGAGAACTGGTATGATAAATTGCTTGTGAGTTAAGCTGTGAAATTCTTAAAACCCTTTCTGAGCGCTAAATGTAGGCTCGTATATAAGTTTGGGGGGACCTCGGATGTTTGTATATTTGAAATAAATAAATAAATAAATAAATAAATAAAAATAATAATAATAATAATAAATTGCTTGACTAGTCGAGTTTTGTGGCCTTTGCTACTCGAGTGATTAAATCCGTGGGGTGTTTTTCCACCTAGTGCCCTAAAGCCGACTGGTTTGGGAGTCACTGATTAAAAGCTCGATACATGGGTAGCTCTGAAAAGCCTAATAGAATTAGACATTGCACAGTCAAGCTTGTCAGTCAAGGTGAGACGGAGCGTAAAACGCACTCGCCTGTGCTTCTAAAAATATGTTTATCTTTTCTTGTTTAAATCCAAGAGACCCTGTTCTTATATTATTGCCTTGTTTGGTTGTGATTGTTTGGGTTATGTGGATTGACGTTAAATAGCTCATGGCATTGTTTTCGTTAAGTTCATCTAAGCTCTGACTAATTTTAACATTGGGTTTTACACGCACACACGTAAAGCGATTCAGGGGCATTCATGAGCTTGGAAATTTTGTTGAAATGTTAGACTTTGTTCTGCATTATGATTTGTCTTAGCTGTTGCAGTTATTTCTTGAGGCTATGATTCCAAGTCATTTCTGGTTTAGTAATTTTAGTAGTTATTTAATTTTTGTTTTATTGTTTTGCTCGATGACGAGCAAATGTTTAAGTTTGGGGGTATTTGATGAGCGGGTTTTATACTTGCGAATTAGTACGTCTAGCTTAATATTTTGTGAGTTTTTGAGAGTTATTATTGCTTATATTTATGAATTTTATGGTCCCTAATGTCTCGTCGGTGTTTTGTAGGATTTTTGAGCTGAAAGGGCAAAATGGTAATTTTCACAAAAGACCACCGCCGCGGCGGTCGACCATGCTGTTTTCTGACGGGATTTTTGCTACTTAAGAGGGAAGGTGGCTTGACCTAGAGATCAGATTTTTACGCCTTGGAGCTTTTTTTTCTTCATTTCTTCCAGCCTTCAAAGCCACTTGGATTGGTGTTAAGCTCAAGAACAAGAAGACTCATCAAGCTTGGATTGCTATATTGTGAAGGGAGTTTTAGTGTTTGAAACTTGTGTTTTAGGAAGTTTCATTCATTTTAGTTATCTTCATTCTATGTATTTAAGCCTAATGAGTAACTTGTTAATGATTCTTAGTCATTTAGCTATGAACTAACTTCGTTTCTAAGATCACAATGGATCTCACTACTAGATTTTAATGGAATATCTCTCTTTTTTGATGTGAATGGATTGCTAATGAATGATTATCATGCTTTGTTCTTCATGTATGGATTATGTACTTTGTATGTAATGTGTGGTTGTTTATGATTTTGAAAAATGGATTAAATAACTAGGCCTAAAGCATGATAGCACTTGTAGGTTGCTTTATCTTCGGATGAGAGCCTAATTTGTATCTCGGATAGGAATATACCGGTGTATCTTGTGTAACCTTGTTGAGAAGTGCTTTTATCGCCATCTTGCTAAGTTAGGTCACATAGGAATATAGTGAACTAATTAGTAGGGTGTGAATCATTTAACTATCGGAAGAGGTTATTGGTTGCTTATTTTCTCTGGTTATCATTCGAGCGATCTTAGCATTGAAAAGAGAGGTGTGAAGGTTAAATGAGGTAGTGAGTGAAGTTGTGATCTTAGCTTGTTTTAATCGAATCTTTGTTGCTACGTTTTTATTATTTTAGGTTATTGTGTTAACAAAAACTCGCCATCTTAATCATAGTTTAAATCGGATTAGATTGCTTTAAGCTTTCTATGCAGATATCGTTAGTATAACTCCTCGTGGGATCGACAATTTACTTTCATTATATTACTTGTTGACCGCGTATACTTGCGCGTACATTCATTCAAACGAATCCGGAATCGCGTGCTTTTTATAGGTGCCGATTCCGACCAACAGCTATCTAAAGACTACTCTCATCTAAAAGAGGATAAAGAAAAAATAAGCATAGAATTAGAAGCCTCAGCCCAAACTGCAAAACTTTACTCTAATCTTGAGACTGAGAATGAAAGACTAAAAGAGATGAACGAATTAAGCACTCATAAAGAATCCTCACTAGTCTCCAACATTCAGGAACTAGAAAAGACAATTTCTATGTGGAACAAGTCTAGTTCGTCTATGGACACCCTGATCTCAAGTCAAAGAGATGTGACTGATAGATCAGGATTAGGATTTGAGAATTCATTCTCAAAGCCCAATATGGAGAAGTCAATGGAAATAAATGAAGGCAAATCCTTTAATCTTAATAAAGGAATTGTGTTCATCAAATCCTCAGATTTGATATCTCTCAGCAATCCACATTCTGCTAAACCTACTATCATTTTTAATAATAAAACTCGCACGGGTCTTGGGTTCAAAAAATTGAAAAATAAGTTAAGAAAAACTCACTCTACGAATCATGAAAATCGTAGAGTAGTATGGAAGCAGAATGTAGATCAGCAAAATCAAAAGACTATGAGAAATCATAATCCATACAAGTCCTGAACAAACAAGAAGTCACAAATGCACACATATCATCGTCAATATCATATCAATCATAGGCACCATCATAAAAATGATAAATATTTGTCAAGGTATCATAGACTGCAAGGATCTAAAATCAAACAGATTTGGGTCCCAAAAGGTACTAACAAAACAGGACCCAAACAGATATGGGTACCAAAATGAAGATTGATTTGTTATGCAGGTAAAGAGATCCATCTGGTATCTTGACAGTGGATGCTCAAGGCACATGACAGGAGACAAGGCTATTCTATCAGAGTTTAAAGAAAAAGATGGACATGTTGTAATTTTTGGAGACAACAACTCTGGGAAAACCAGAGGCTATGGCTCAACTGGAAATGGTGCAATATCTTTTAGTAAAGTGGCATATGCTGAGGGACTAAAGAACAACTTGCTAAGTATAAGTCAACTCTGTGACAAAGAACATCAAGTCACCTTCCTCAACAACCAATGCCAAGTTAGAGACCTAAAAACTAACTCTCTAAAGCTAGAAGGAGTTCGAGAAGGAAATGTCTATGTGGTCAATCTTGCTAAATTAAGTTCAGAACAAATTGTCTGTTTTCTTGCTAAAGCCTCTGAAGATATGTGCTGGCTCTGGCATAGGAGGTTATCTCATCTTAACTTCAAGAGTATTTCAAAGCTTGCCTCCAAAGATCTAGTAAAAGGATTGCCAAAGTTAAATTTCATCAAAGAAAAACCCTGCAAAGCTTGTCATTTTGGAAAGCAAACAAAGACGTCATTCCAAAGCAAATCAGTAAACTCAAATGAAAGGGCTCTTCAATTACTTTACATGGATTTATTCGGACCAGTCTCAACGACTAGCCTCGGAGGAAAGAGATACTCTCTAGTGGCAGTAGATGACTACACTAGATATACATGGGTATCTTTTCTGAGCTCTAAAGATGAAACCATCTCACATCTTATCAATCTCTTCAGACTAATCATGAATGAAAAGGGCGAAAAGATCAAGGCCATCAGAAGTGATCATGGACGAGAGTTTGATTTCTCATATATGGACCTATTCTGTGAAGAAAATGGAATAAATCACAACTTCTCAGCCCCAAGGACGCCTCAACAAAATGGAGTAGTAGAAAGGAAGAACATGACTCTTATTAAAGCAAGAAGAACCCTTATAGCAGCAGCTTATCTCCCTGAATATTTCTGGGCTGAAGCCATCAGTACTGCATGTTACACTCAAAACAGGTCACTCATACACTCAACATTGAAGAAGACTCCGTACGAATTATGGATAGGAAGAATGCCAAACATAAGTTATTTTCATGCGTTTGGTTGCCTATGCTACGTACTCAACAATGGCAAGAAGCATCTAACCAAATTCCAGCCAAAATCAGATGAATGAATCTTCCTTGGCTATGCAACAGATAGCATAGCATTTAGGGTGTTCAACAAGGAGTCATTAACTGTTGAAACCTCCATCCACGTCACATTCGATGAATCAGATCCTGAAAAGAAAAGATCACCATTCAACGAGTCATCAGACACAAGCTCAATGATCGAAGAACTCAAAATCCTAGAGTCTGACTCTACGACCATAGAACCAACAACAGAAATCGTTGAACAAGGAGAGGAAATCGTAAAGCACACCACACCAGACATTGAAACTCTACGATCAGAACCAGAAGCTGATTTAGAGGAACTCAGACAAGAAGGTACCAGAACAGACGTCCCTAGCAGAATAAGATGGACCAAAGATCACACTCAAAATCTAATTATTGGAGATCCAAACACCGGAATCAAGACTAGAGCTGCAACCTCGAATGAATGCTTTTACCTAAGTTTTCTCTCTCAAGAGGAACCCAAGAAGATCGAAGAAGCCTTAAGTGATTCAAGTTGGATAGAGGTCATGCAAGAGGAGCTAAATCAATTTGAAAGAAGCAAGGTCTAGAGATTAGTTGTCAGGCCTCAGCATAAACCAGTCATTGGCACCAAATGGGTTTTCAGAAATAAGATGGATGAAAATGGTGTGATAACGAGAAACAAAGCAAGACTGGTGGCCAAAGGTTACTCTCAAGAAGAAGGAATTGACTACGATGAAACGTATGCTCCAGTTGCCAGGTTGGAAGCCATAAGGATCTTCCTTGCCCATGCTGCACACATGAAGTTCAAAGTCTTCCAAATGGATGTCAATAGTGCTTTTCTAAATGGAGAACTTCAAGAAGAAGTTTACGTGGAACAACCTCCAGGTTTTATCAATCCAACCTTTTCAAATTATGTTTATATATTAGATAAAACACTATATGGTCTAAAACAAGCACCTAGAGCATGGTATGAAACCTTAACTAACTTTCTCATTGAAAAAGGATTCACTAGAGGAAGAATAGATATTACCTTATTTTTGAGAAAACATAAGGATAAAACACTGCTAGTTCAAATTTATGTAGATGATATCATATTTGGTTCTTCTGATAAAAAATTATGTGAAAGATTTGCCAAGCTTATGCAGAGCAAGTTTGAAATGAGCATAATGGGAGAACTTAACTTCTTCCTTGGATTACAAGTGAAGCAAACTGATGAAGGCATATTCATTAATCAAGCCAAATACATCAAAGACTTATTAAAGAAATATGGCATGGAATCTGCATCTATCATGAAAACTCCTATGTCACCTGCCACCAAGCTCGACAAAGATGAAAATGGTAAATCCACTGAAATCACTCAGTACAGAGGTATCATAGGCTCACTATTATATCTTACCGCTAGCCGACCAGATATAATGTTTGCTGTCTATTAGCTGTGAAAAGAATTTTTAAATATCTTAAAGGAACTCCAAATTTAGGATTATGGTATCCCAAGGAGTCCTCCTTTGATCTTATGGGATACTCAGATGCTGACTATGCAGGATGCAAAATAGACAGAAAGAGCACAAGTGGAACTTGCCAGATGCTTGGCAACAGACTTGTCTCTTGGTTTAGTAAAAAGCAGAACTCAGTGTCGACATCAACTGCAGAAGCTGAATATATAGCCACAGGCAGTTGCTGTGCACAAATCCTATGGATGAAGACTCAGCTTGCAGACTATGGGTTTGAGCTTAATTCTATTCCTATATATTGTGATAATACTACTGCAATTGCTATAACTCATAATCCTGTTATGCATTCAAGAACTAAGCACATAGATATAAGATATCATTTCATTAGGGATCATGTACAAAATAGTAATATATCACTTCACTACATCCCAACTGAAGATCAACTAGCAGATGTATTTACAAAACCTTTAGATGAATCAAGATTTAATAAACTCATAAGTGAGTTAGGAATGCTAAATCTAGACCCTTAATATATATCATGATTTTTGGGAATATACTAACACTGCAGGAAGAAAAGCGAGCAAAGTAAAAGACAAATTCGTGGAATATGTTCAACGATCGTCAAGCAAAGGATCGTAAAGTACGCTGAAGATCGTAGAGATCACTCAACGATCAACAAACCAAGAATCGTAGAGTACACTACAAATCGAAGAGCTCACTTAACGGTTGGCAAGCCAAGCATCGCAGAGTATTCCTCTATCGTAAAGCTAACTCAACGAACATCAACAAAAAAATCGAAGTGTCAAGAAGGATCGTAAAGCTCTAGGGCCAAAAAGGTCATCAACCATCTGAAATGCTCCTATCAGAACATGACACGCATCTCAACAAACATAGAGGGAAGTTTCAAATACTTTGAAAACTGCACGTCGTTTATTTCTTCAAATCAAAAATCTATCATTTCTATCTATCTCTCTCAATCCAAAACCCTAAGTTTTCAATACTCAGATAAATCGTTCATACTGTTTCAGGAAAACTATCAAATGGCACCTGCTCAAGTCATTTCTGGAAACGAGCTCAACTTCGAAGCCTTCACAGCGGCAGATAAGCAATTCAAAAGAATAATCCAGTTACTAGAAAAGGCGGGTCTACGAGAAGCTCTGGGAACAAATACAAGGATTCTGTCAAAGCTTATTCGAGAGTTTTACATCAATGGATCCTATGCAAACGGAACTCTAACCACTACTGTAAAAGGAGTACAGCTCAACCTCACTGCGGAAGAATTTAATCTTGCCCTAGGATTCAAGCAAGGCGGCCTCACATCTCTAAATATGGTGAATACCGAAGAAGGCCTAAGAAGAATGCACCACCAAAAGAATCCAGGACTGAAAAGTTTAAAGAAGAAAGAATTTCCTCAAAAATATGAGTTCCTGGCAGATGTGATTGGTAAATGCCTACTCTGCAAAGACTCGGCTCATGACTCAGTCAGTGAGGTGCAGCTGAAATTGATGACAGCTATAGTCGAGAAGATAAACATCAACTATGGCTCTTTGCTGTTGGAATGGATAGGGAACTGGGTCCAAAATGCGGAAAAAGCAAAGGGGACCAGAAAAATGTTCTATAGGAGATTCATCAGCATTCTCCTTAGATCATCGTTGGGGGATCTGATTGAGCTTGATGAAGGAGAAGCCCTAAATACTAACAAAAGAATCACCCAGAGAATCTTCGACAACTGGAGGATGAATCCAGTTGAAAATAGGAAACTATCCCGGTCAGGGGATAGTGAAGAAACGCAGAGTGGGGCAGGGTCATCTCTATTGAAGAACACTCCTGCAGAAGAAGAATCTCAGGAAGTCAGCAAGCAATCTCAGGGTCTCATCAGAAAGAGGAAAGGAAAGAAAGTCCTTGAGATTGAAGAACCTCAGGGCTCATCTAATGAGGCTCCTGATGCTGCTCCTGAAGAAAAGGCTGCATCAGAGGATGAAGATTCTGATCTGCGAAGGGAAACTCGCAGCAAGTATGAAGCTGAAGAGGCCACTCCAAAAGAGCCAAAAAGAAAGAGAAGAAGGCTAGTTAAATTAGCCGACAAAGACTCAGTAGCTAAAGGGGAGCTACTTGAAAAAGCTGTCATTACTCCAGTTGAGAAGGAATCATCTAAAGCAGCTGAGCCTATGGATGCTCAAACTGAGGGGGAGACTCACAAAGGTACTTCAGTCCCTTCAGCCACAATGAATAATGATGAAGAGGATGACATCGAAATAGTGGTCGTTGGAAGAAATGAGCAAAGGCATCTTAACTACAACTGTCTGCTGAAAATTTTGCCACTGATGCCATTCCACCGAGCTCTGGTGGACAATGCATGGGATCAGGTCTTCTGGACGTTCAAAGCATACCCAAATGTGGTGATTATAGCTCAAGGCTATCCTCAGAACCTATTTTTTGCCCAGAAGCTCATCTCAGGCAGCCCCTTTTCACATTCTTTAGGGCAAAAGGTACACTTTATCCCCCTATCCCTCATTCAAATTCATACACCCTCACGAATGTTCAATAAATTTGAGGAGTCCTCAAATACCAACTCTGCATCAAACTCTACGATCAACACTTCCCCGATCGTAGAGTCCCCACCTTCCACGACTGGTGGTCACGAAAGCTCAAATAATCAAAACGTAGAGTGCCCTCCAGACTTTCCCGAAATTCTGCCTACTCAGTAAACAATGCCTCCGGTTCCATCTTCAAGACTCCTCTTAACCAACGAGGATATTCCTTCCACCTCTGGTCACAAATACTTTCACATTCCAAGCTCTACGGCTGACCAAGGACAACCATCTCAACTCCTCCAATAAATTCTAGACAAGGTATCTCGGCTTCCTACAACTGAGGGCTTAACTGACTTGACGAGCCATATCCATACAGAGATACAGAAAGACCTGGCATCGAAATCCCACAACATTCAACGTAGAATGGACGATGTCATTGATGCTGCCAACGATCTCTCTAACAGCCTGAATAAACAATTCTCCACAAGATTAAGGCAGTTAACGGCAGCAGTCTCTGAAAATCTCCAAGAAAGGGATAAAAAATTTCTGGAAGCCTTAAACAAACATCAGCAGGTGGTTGTCGTTCTTCAAGAAACCAATGACAAATCTATCACTCTCCTCAGTAATGAGATCATTGCCTTGAAGAACTCTCTCACAGAACAACAACATCGGTCGAATGACACTTTGTCATTAGTGGAGCAAAAACAAATAATGGCTGACGAACGACTCCAAGCCCACCAAGATGATGTCGCTGCCACTAAGACTCAACTTCAAGAAATTATTCAGGGCATACAGTAGCTTTCAGAACAGGTAGCAACAATTAATGATGCCAACAAGGGGGAGAAGAAACTGAGCACAGCAGAACAAACAAGAACGAGCTCAGACTACAGCAGAAGAGGAAGAGCACCTCAAGGGATGAGGATGGTTCAAACATCAATACATCCTCCTAGATTCGAAGCAGTACCATCTCGTCCCAGACAGGAGGTGACAGCAAGACCTTCTTCCTCAACTATGAGGCCATCTAGCTCTCAAGAATGGTTTCAAATTAAAGAAGAAGAAGCCTTGATGAGGGAAGAAGAACTGAGAAAAGCAGATGAAGAAAGGAGAGCACTCTTCAGGCAGAGGGAAGAAGAAAGTAGAAGACCTCCTAGCAGAAGGAGATAAGTTTTTTTTTTTTCTCAATTGTATCAACTGACTAAAACATCAATAAAATTCATTTTTTTTCTCATTAGAAAATACAGTTGCTCACTGTATGATTAGGCATTCAATTACTCTTGCATTTTGCCTATTTAATGTGTTCAAATCACTATCTTTTATTTAAGTTGTCATCATCAAATAGGGGGAGATTGTTGAACATTGAATGGTTAAATTTGATGATAATAAATAATGTACAACGGCTGTATTAGATAAGATCAAAACTGTTAGGTTGATCTCCTGATATAAATGTATAAAAGTCTTGTGTGTTGTACTATGACTTAGATAGATCAAAACTGTTAGGTTGATCTTTTGTTCTAATATAATCGTAGAATGGACTCTACGATTTCAGTCAAAAAGACTCTACGATTTAAGCAGACTCTACGATCAAGACAACCAATCGTAGAACGGAGTCTACGATTTTGGTCAAGAAGACTCTACGACCAAACAGACTATGTTCTAAGCAAGAAACCTTAAAACAAACTCTACGATCAACAATCTAACAGTTGAGTAAACTCTGCGATAACAGTAAGAGATGATCCTTTACAGATCAATCACGACAGCAAGGACATTCGTAGTGTTGATCGTGGAGGGTCGTTAAGCAAAAAGGCAAGAGACATC
Source organism: Hedera helix (assembly GCA_947179155.2). Classification (NCBI taxonomy): domain Eukaryota; kingdom Viridiplantae; phylum Streptophyta; class Magnoliopsida; order Apiales; family Araliaceae; genus Hedera; species Hedera helix. Next base: position 20,136,393 of record OX359272.1, on the reverse strand, counting down.
ACGATTCTCAGATCAGGAACTATTCTGTCCAGGAATTCAATCTGCATTAATGTAACCAAAAAGGAAACTTCTACAAATCGATCAAAGTCAGAAAAGTCAGGGGACTGACCCAAGCGCACTATGCAACAGAAAGAAGACTTTCAGGGCAAAAAAGTTAGAGGACTGTGTCCTATCAGCCCTATAGTATAGAAGGACAAAACGACTCTATGAAAGTTGGTAGGAACCTACGACTTACGTATCTATCCCCAAGGAAAAAGAAAACAACCTTCCATGGATTAACAGGTCAGATCAAATAAAATCTCATCAGAGCTTTAATGAGCTATATTAATATAATATACAGCAGCTCTCCTCTGTGAGAAAACTGAAGCCCTAACTTCTTAAATACTAAGATCGGCAAAAGAAGAGAAAACCAATTCTGCAAGAAGAAAAATATACGCAAGAAGTGAAAAAGATCAAACTAATAAGAAAGCTTGCATTGCTACTAAGTCCTTCGAAAACTCAAGCTAATAGCAACTTAGTAGCACATCCAAATATACATCACTCCATGAGAGTTCTTTGTAAACTAGTGTATCCAAGTCTGTTAGACTTGTAGAGTTCTTAGTGAACTAGAGTTCCAAGACTGCGAGTCTTGAAGGAATCTTAGTGATTCTGAAATTATAAAAGTATCCTTAGTGGATTTGTTGCTGGAAGAGCAGAACAGTGGAGTATGAGTCTTGTGAGCTCTGAACCACTTAAAATCCAGAGTCTTTCTTATTGTGTCTTTTATTTGCTATATCTGCCATATAATTGCTTGTTGAATTCTTACTCTAACATATCAAGAAAAGGGTAACTAAATCGTATTCCACCGTGTTAAACTTTTTGATTAAGAATTAATTAAGTAAGATCTTTTTAAGTAGAAATTTTTTTTAAAAGAATCTATTCAACCCCCCCCCCCCCTTTCTAGATATCTATCGTGTCATTGGGAACTAACACCATACATTAAATCACATAAAATAATAATTAATTTAACAATCTTGATAATTTTATCAATTAAATTCTCATTTTATTTTATTAAAGAAATCTTGAAATTTCGGGTTTTCACATTCCCCCCCCCCCCCCCCCTAACAGGATTCCGTCCTCTGAATCATAATTGTCATAATAATCATACGTATTTTATTTATAGCATATTGCTATACCTTTACCTTAATAAATAACAACTAATTTCATAATAATCATGTTTTACCTCTTTAATTTCCGTAATTCACATGAATGTCCCCATAATGATCATAACTGTTAGAATATTTAAATTCTTAACTTAATTTATAATTTCTTTATAATATTTCTTGATGCACTTATCAAGATAATTTCTCATTCTCTAAAAATTCCATTTCTTTAATCATATTTACCCTTACTCAATCCACTTATTTCATATTCTCTATTCCACCTTATTGATACTTTACAGATTCATCCTTCTTTTCTTAATTCATATAAATCTTCTTCACATTCTATAAATCATTCCTTAATACTTCTAGGTTTTAAACACTAACATTTACTTAATTCATCATGCCCCTTATTTAAAATTATTTCAAAAATCCTGGGTGTCACAGTTTTGATGGATCATCTCTAGAGGCCAAACACTTGGATGACTAACGTTGATCAAATGAATCTAATCGGTGGAATTCAAGGAGAACATGAAGGAATTGGAGTTAAGCATGTATCTATGGAAAACTAAAATCTACAAGGGTATAATTCTCTATTTCCTTCTTATTAATTAATAGTTATGCATGTCAATCCTGAATTATGGTTTGTAGTAAATTTTAAATTCTGATTTACCATACTTTCGCAGCTTATATCTAATTTGATTGTATGTTCGTGAATATTACAAATCAATAATTAGTGCATTACTTATAGGTTAAGTAAGCAAAAGATCTAGCATCAAATCTCGTTACTTTACAAATATCTAGCCAAATATCCTAGCATAATACTTACAAAGGTTGTAAGTATTTCAAACTTTCTAAATGACCAAAATACTCTCAAAATCTCTAAATAAGTAACCAAACTAGCATGGCCTAACTTGATTAGCCCTAGTTTGGTTTCTCCAACTTAGTTACTCAAACCTAATTTGTTTACAACTAGTTAGTTACATCGTATAATACATAAATATTTATACGCATTATCTTCATATAACACTCGTATAATCCTCACATTAGTTTCGTATTGTACTTCGTATATTTCTTGTATTATACTCGTATAATATTTGGGTTTTCTTTCTATAGTTTTCACCAATTAATTAGGTTTTAACCAATTTTGAATTTTTAACATTTTTGAATAGATATTTCTTATTTATATTATGTATAAATGATGTTTTGTAAAACGAAAAGTCAAGAAGACGAAACGCGTTTTCCCATGAATTTGTTTTTTGCGACGATTTCTCAGAAAATAGAGAAATGACCAAAAAGTCAACAACAAAAAAAACGAAAAGCATTTTCTGTGTGAATAGTGTTTTCTGCATTTTTTTTTATTGGTTCCCAGGTATCTATACCCCGTATTAAACGCTATGTCGTGAAAGTCAAAAGGACGAAAAACGTTTTTCTCATGAATAGTGTTTTTCGGAGTTATTTTTTCAAAAAAAATATTTTCCTATATTAATCAATGACACATATAAGGAATCACATAACACTTGGATTGGAACACAATTCAATCTTTATTACTCACATAACACATAGTTTAGGTTAAAAGTTTAACATCTAGTCGTATATAATTGTATTTTCAATTCATATTTAGTCTTTAAGATAACACAATGTATACTCGAGCAAACATTCTTAGGTATTAGTTTCACACAAAACTAGGTTTTAAATTGACAACTTTTATATAGATCTTTTCAGATCATATTTACAAACTTTCAAATGTTTGGGATATTATATTTACATGATTGTTGAGATTTACACTCTCTAATTTTCAAAATGTGTCTAAGTACACCATAATATTTAATTAATGAACACAAAATACACCCTCCGAGCATTTAACCAATAAAAAATGATCGATTGTACCTGTAAATCTATTTTCAAAGGGTATAATAGGTATAACATGTTAAAAGGATTTTAAAAAAATTAAAATAAACCAATTTCTCAAATTTCTGTTCATCTTCTTCCTCAATGATCTATTCCTCGACTCTCTTACTCTTACTCGTCTTGAAAATCAATAACAAAGAGGATTTTTCGTCGATGGTCGACGACTTATAATCTATGAATTCCACGTTACCGGGGAATCTTGATCTCGACCGGAGGAACGAAATCGCGAAGGTCTACAGCAAGGCGTCGTTTCAGCGGTCGACTGAACCGACTTCACCAGCGACGGTGGAGGAGTTTTGCCCGAACAACATAAGATTTCCCAAATAAAGATTTCGCCATTTGAATCAAGTTCGGATCTTTTGGAATTGCCTAGTTAACTTTTCCAAACAAAACCCAGATTTCTTGAAGAAATAGGCAGCTAAAATGTTCATATCCAAAACAAATTTCATAGTTACAGAACTGAGAATACAAACCTGTTATTTTACGTAGATAGTGCAGAAGACGATAATACCCATGAAGGTACCACTCCAGGACTAGTGCATGGAATTCAAAAAATCCTTCTTATCTAATGGAAGTTATGTTTGTGTTAGCAACAAAAATATCATTTAAACGTTCCTTTTCGAATCATATAGCTTACACTGCATGCCGCGTGGTTTAGCCAATGATTCTTCCCACCTTCGTCATGTGATAACCCCTTTTCCCCAACACACCTTCCGCCAAAGCCTTGTCCTCTTCCTACACCCAAATTTCTCCCATGTCTTTCAACAGCTCAAAAACCCTTTTTCCCCAACAACTACTTTGAGGCTAGTTTGTCAAAAAAGTACAAAACAAAGCTTTAAATTCACAACTACCTGGGAGGCTAATTTCATAAATTAGAAATCATAAACCATAAAATCTTGACTATAAACACAAAGGGTTGCTCTAATTCCAACAACAGATCCAACAAATTGACCCAAAAAGTCTAAAATTTTGAATCTTTGACACTTGGATTTCACTTTGAACTAACTGAAATCCTAAGTTCTTGAACTTTCTGCTTTGGGTATCCTTTTTTTAATACATAAAAGAACTGCGGCCATTGCTGGTGAGCTTTTTTCCTTCTTAACAATGAATACAGTTTTTATGTTATACCTATTTTAACCTTCAAAAAATGAATTTACAGGAATAACACGTCACTTTTGACTGGTTAAAACCTCAAAGTGTGTTTTGTTTAACGAAAATAAAATATGGGGTGTACTTTGACACGATTTGAAGATTGGAGTGTAAACCTCAACAATCGTGTAAAGTTTAAGGTGCAAAGTGTATTTTAGTCTTAATTTTATTAATGATATTAATGTCATTTTATAAATCGAAATTATATTAGTTTAGAAGTTATCATTATCAACTAACTGTGAGAACTGATCTCACACTTTTTCATATACTCCCCCATTTAATCTTAATTTTTGAGATTAGGATCTCCACTATTATACATATTCTACTAATTTCTTTCAATACAAATTTAGCGACACCATTATTACATTTAGTGACAAAACAATAATTGTCACAAATAAGTAGTGACATAATAAAATCCGTTGTAAACATTTGTGTTGTTGAAGGTATTGCTAGAAGTATATAAATTTTTGTCGCTAAATGAATAATGGAGAAAATTAAAAAATATGTGTAATTTATGGTATGACCAATCGCATGAGATCTACCTAACTAATATAATGAAAACTCATTATTTGAGATACTTTTTCAAATAAAAATTTGAGATCCCTAACATTACTCTTATAAAAGATAAGTGAAGACAAAAAAAATTGTCCTATAAAGATGTCTAAATTATAAATTCAAACAAAAAAAATGTTACTTCTTTCGTCCTAAAAAGGATGAGCACAGTAAATTGTTCACACATAATAAAAAAATAAAATAGAGGAAAGAGAGTAATTTTTTTTAAAATTTATCCTTAGTGGCCCCACAAGATTACGTAAAGTGATGAGTATTTTTATTTTTTTAAACTAATATACCCCACTAAATGACATATTTACCCTTCACTTTATATATCTTAACTTGTCTTTTTTAGAACAAAAAAAATTATATTTTTAATCATCTTTTTAAGAACAGAAAAAGTATATAAAATCTATTTTAACTTGAGAAATAATACGGTCTACAACTTTTAAAAAAAGAATGAATTCTTGGATTTAATCACTTCCATTACATATCATCACCCTTTTTTTTTTGCACTATACATTTAATGTCATAATTATTACATTTTACGATAGAATAAAATTCCTTACAACTAGTTGTGTTGTTGGTTAATGTCATTACAAACAATATTCATGTTACTAAATAGGTACTTAAAAACATAATTAATCTTGAAGAGTCTATTTTAAATAAAATGAGAATTTATTTATTCTCTTATCTATTTTAATCCTTTTAAATTATTAAAAAATATCCCTAAGATATTTCTATAGCACGAAATAAGTAAGCTTCCTAATTCGACTGTACTATAAAGTACGAATCATCAGCAGTGGCGGACCTTAGGCATGGTCCGCGACGGCTATGGCCCGGTCCCATTTTTAAACAATTTTAATAGCATAATGACTGATTTAATCTTTGTACTTATTATTTTATTTTATTTTAGTTCTTATACTTTTTTTTATATAAAAAATCCCTATATTATTTTTAAAATTATTACTTTAGTTATCAGACGTTGCCACCTCATTAAAAAAATTGGCATAACACAAAAAAAATGCTGAGATATAATTTTTTAACTTCAAATATCTAAAATTAAGGACAATAATATCCTTTACGATATCAATATTCTCTAATGGCTATTAATCATTAGAAAAATCAAGTTTATCAAATTAATCAATAAAGTTGGTCATAGTTAATTTATAAAAATTAAATTTTAAATTCTTGCATAAATTTATTTTAACTTTTAAAATAATATTTTTACAATTAGTAATAATTTTTAAGCAGTTTTCATTGTAGAATATTTCACTATTTAAAATAAAACAAAATGAATATTAATTTTGAGAAGTTTAAAATTTTGCAAATTAACATGAAAAAAAAGTAAATTATATTTTTTATATTTTGAAACTAAAATATGGGTAAAAGACATTATTGACATTAATCTCATATAGACGGGATTAAAAGAATTACATGTTATCATTTTTTTTTTCTTCTTTTAATGCCATGTCATATTGTTTTTAATGAGGTGACAATGTTGAGGACTAAACTAATATTCTAAAAACTAGTGTAAAGAAAAATTTAAAAAAAAAATAAAACGTACAGGGACTAAATTGAAATCAAACTATGAGTACAAATGTAAAATCTTTTCATTCAGTTACTTGCCTTGTTACATCGCCTTTTCTCTTGCTTCATCATCGGATCATTCCTCTGGATGTCTTATGATATTACACTTATTCAGCTTGACTGATTGTAGAGAGAAATGTTGAGTTTATTTGATATTTGGCTTGCATTTTAAGACTCAACAATTTATGAGTTGAACTGTTCTATGATTGTAGAGTGTTGAATACTTGATTAGATCGTAGCATTTTGAAATTCAACGATTGTAAGGTGTCGGAGATGTCCAGTGTATTTTGTGGAAGAGTAATGTAGGTAGCTTGTTGAATTTGGTCATTTGTTTTGTCCGCTTCACAACGTAGCTTCTCTTTTGATCATCATACTTTCTAGATCTTCTTGTTCCCTTCAGATCTAAGACCATTCCTCAGTTGTGTCACCTTTGATCTAACTCTGACATGATTTCTATAGAGTTGTCCTTCCTTGAGCACGTCTTGTTAGAGACTTTTTGAGAAGTTGAAAAGAAAAATCCAATCTCTCATTTGCTAACTCATTTCCTTCTGATGAATCAGGAGAGATTTCTTGCTTGATACAACACATTCATGTATTTTCTGATGAGACTTCTGAGACTCCTTAGTGACTTTACTTCTCTGTGTCTGTTTACAACTTCATTGCCATCTAGATAGAGCCTTTGGTAGATGGAACCAACTTGAAAGAAGTGAATACCCCTCTTTATGCTTCTTAAAACAAACTTTCATCAAGAATACCTATAACTACAAGTATATGAACATTTTAGTAATCAATCTAGCAATGTTGCACAATAATTTAAATTCAGAATTGATTTTGATATGTGTCATAGGATATACTCAAGCGATGAAGCTTTGATGAAGAGAACCTGTTCTGATACCAATTGTTGTTCCCGAGTGGCACATAAATAATCTAGAAAGGGGGGTTGAATAGGTCATTTCAATTCTTTAAATTACAGCTTTAAAATTATTTACTTTTGAAATAACAGCGGAATAGTTGATTTTGTTAAACACCCCTTCTAAAGTTAGTTAGAAATAGTTGTAGTTCTAATTTTAGTTTATATTACTGAAATGTTATTTCAAAAATAATAAAATAGTTAAAGCAGTTTGAACAGATATAATGAAATAGTAAAAAGATAATATGAGACGCATGAACTTTTAAGTGGTTCAGAGCAAAGAAGATTCTGTACTCCATTCTTTTGCACTTCTGGCAGAAAATCTACTAAGGACATTGATCAACACAATCAGATCACAAAGATTTCTTATATCACTGAATCAAAAAAACTCCTTCGAATCATAAAATCTCAGCATAGGTCACACAAACCTGGGTTCACTCAGAACCATTCCACTTTGGACACCAAGTCTATCCCCTTTAAGGAATGATTCCCTCATAATCAGGCGAGTCACGAAGTCTCGACTTTTACTGTTTAATGAAGGTGTGTTTGAGGTGGGCGTTAAACTCTTCTTGCTGATGGAATTTAGCAGCTAAACAATTTCTCTTTTACTTTGATCTCTGGAGCTACTAGGTAAGTCATTATTGCTTATACTCAGATTTTGAAGAAATTGTTCTTTGATAATCCTCTAAAGTGAGTGGTAACTTTGGGTTGATGATTTATTTTTTCAGCAGATCAATCTTCTTCTGTTATCTCTTCTTTTCTTTTTAAAATCTACAATCTTGACAAATTCGTCTCTCTCTCTCTCTCTCTCTCTATATATATATATATATATATATATATATATATATATATATATATATATAGTGGCAGTTTCATCTCTTTTCTCCTGCATTCTCTCTTTTTTGAATTTCAAATAAGTCTTCTATATATAGAGAGATGTTCTACCGATTTATTTGTTAGAAAATATATGTTACTTCATTTAACGTTCCAATCGTAGAGAATCTTTGATGAAGATATTTTGTAAGATTGTTTTTAGACCTGTCTTCATCAGTTTACGAAAAATAGAAGCTTCGTATCTGGTGCTGCTTTGGACAATTAGTCGTTAAACACAACTTTGTCTTATTCTTCATATTTGACTTTGGATGACCAGTCATTTATATGCTTCAGATTATTTTTTTGTCAGTCCATTATCAATCCTAATACAACTTTATTGCTTGTAGAATTCCTTGAGAACTGCAGTGGTTGACTTGACTGACTTGTGAATTTTTGTTTCTACGATTCACTTTACGTTTTGATTACTCTGCGATCTGCACCATGATCGTTTAGCTCTGCGAGTGTTACTTTATGAACTTTGAACTTTCCTTGCTATCATCATTTTCCTTTACGAAATCAGAGTTTACTTTACGATTCTTGTCTTGCTTTACGATTCAGTCAAACTCTGCAATCCTTTTCCAGTTTATCATTCTATGATTTGCAGACTTTTTGATCAGTCATACAATTCTTTTGCTTGGTTGTTTGCTTTATGATCCTCTGAATACTGCAATCAGCTTTTCGATTCTATTCTTCTTCATTCTCCTTTTACCTTACTTCTTATTTTCATTTCTCATCTTTCTGTTTTAAGATCTTGTTTGCTTTTCTGGCTTGGCAATCTCCAGCTTCGGATTTACGAACTACTTCTTTATTTTCTGAAGCTTTACGATCTACTCTTCGATTTACTTATTTTGTTAAGCAGCTTTACAATTCTCCATTTTTCTTTACAAACTTAAAGCTTCTCTTGTGACTTGTGTTCTATGACTTCTTTAGTCATCGTATCGTAGAGTATACTTTTAGACTTATATTTTTCAACAACATTTCTTGACATGCTTATTCTTTGTCTGCTGTTATTTTTCAAATCTTCATTGAAAACTCAGTTCACTTCCTGAGAACTAAGATTTCTCCTTGATTTGAGCTTCTGTCTTTTTCACTTTCTCCTTGAAGGTTAGCTCCCCCTTACTTTATCATCCTCTGTCAGTAGTACTTTCAATCTTCACACAAATTCTTGTTCAGTGCACTTCTAAGCATCATTTGTCTAGTCATTTGTTGAAGTACGTCCTTTGCACTTTGTACTTTATGATTAGTTGTCCCCGGCTTGCTCCATTGCTGGAGAATCCTTTAATGGAACCATGTCCTTGATATGTGTAATTCTCATTGATGTTGTAATTCTCTATTATGGAGTAGTTCAACGATAATGACTGACTCAAAGATCTAATTATATTCAATTCGGTTTCATTTTACGATCTTAAGTACTTTGACTGGTTTACCATTTGTAAGCTTCCATTATTCTTTCTTCTGTTAAAGCCTTTTGTCTTTTATTGTGATTTTTGTTGTGCTTGCTTGATAGAGCTTTATGAACTCTTACTTTGATATTAGAATGACTTACTTTCTCTGTGTCTTTCTTCTTCCTTGGAGTAATTCTTACTAATCCATCTTGAAATCTTCAGCTTGTAGTATAAAATGTCATTTTCTCAATATTCTTTCTATGGATATGTACTTCTTTTCCCTTTGATCTGTCCTATTTCTGCATTTGACCATTTAGCTCTAACTTTCAAGTTGAGTTGGTTGTAAAAACATTAAGCTTGTACTGCGATCAGAGTTCTTCGTTCTGCTCTACGATCTCAAATAATCTTCTGAAAACTTTCCTTTGTTGTACGTCCTTGAGTTAACTCTGCGATCTGATCTTCACTGTACGACTTAGAGAAAGTTTTGCATTTGTCATTGTCAAACGATTTACTCTTCAAGTTACCCTTATTCTTCTACGATTAGTTTTTACATCGCGATTCTTAACTGAGCTTGCTCTACGGTTGTTATAACTGCATAATCTATCTGAAGTGTCCCTTATACTTCTATGATCATTCATGCTACACAATTTGGTCTGAGTTTTGCAAACTGGTCTCAAACTTTATGATTTGCTATACGATCTTGACTTTGTGAACGTGCCTATTCTGCGATTTCTTCAACGTCTGCATCCTCCCATACGATTTTCTGAGCATACTATACGAATCCCAGAACGATCCCATCGATCGCTTAATACAGAACATTTATGCTTTCCTACATTATATACATTCACTTTTCTTTTTAGATCAACCTAACAAGTTTGTTCTTCTATTCTAAATCATTGTACATTGATTTCACTATTAAAGATTTTACAAAAGTTACAGTTTACAAATATACATTAATATTTGTATTGAATTCTAAGTCCTTGTACAATACATTCTTTTATAAGGACTGTATATATTTCTTGTTTGTCAACATAACAATTAACATAATCATAAACTAATAATCTCCCCTATTTTATGTGCAGTTTATGTATTATACGAACATCATGCATCTAAATTATACGAACATCATCATCAAATCATCATGCATTTGTACCAACAATTATTATCTAAAATTAAAAATAAAAAAACAATAATTAAACTAATTTAAAGAGAAAAGTAATAATAAAAAAGCAATTTAACAAGATGAATCCACTAAGAAAACATTCATTAAAAAAATAATCTCTCATCTTCTTTTTATAACTTAAACAATACCACCTACTAAATGTATACAACTAGAAAAATTAAATTAGTTAAAGTCCAAAATTAAAGTAACCACAACGCTGATCTCTACTCCTTTTAATTTAGTGATTTTTATAATTAACTTGGGCAAAAATAAATTATGAAAATTTAATAATTAACAATAACCCAACAAAACCTCTAAAGCAAACACGGACAACAAAAAACTAATGTTAATTACAATATATCAGAACCTCATCACCAATTTAAAATTTATATAAGAATTAAGCATGAAAATACTCCACTAAAATGTGAAGGCGAAATTATTAATTGTTAAAACACAAATAATAATAATAAAATGGACTTGCAGGAGATACCCTCTTATGTTATATACCTTAGTTTTATAAAATGAGTTTATCTCAAAAAAAAAATAACAAAATTTAACTTTACAAATAAAAAGATAATACAAATATATGAGTAAACGTATATTTTTATTTAATTTAAAATTACGTATAATTATTTTTATAACATTATAAAATAAATATATTTTTTTACGACTATTATTAATTAAACTTTTATCATTACAAAGTCAATAATAAATATTATCAAATCATATGAAAATTTATATATTCAAATATTTTGTATATTCTTTAAATCTGTATGGTTAAATCTATCTAAAAATACCTTTAAAATGAACGCATTCCATGTAATACTCTAGTTAGATTTCCTCTAAAGTTTATCCCTTGTTCACTAATAAAATATTAATCATGAGATATTACTGGCAAACTCGAATCCTTTCTCCGCCCTCAAAATTAAAACTCACAATCAGACGAAAATAAGATAAATAAGCCTAGTTGACATTGCAGCAGTAGCTGTGCAAAGTGCTGTGATTCAAAATTCGGAGTTGCTTTGGGTCTCATGTTTGTTGAGCAATTAAGAGTTGAATAGGTTCTGAAAAGTCGTAAAGAGTTGAAGAATAGAGAGCATTCTCTCAAAATAAATGATACTATTACCAGACATTGGTCCTTACTCTTTAGCCACCAAACAAATCCCATGGATGGGGTTCAAAAACAAGGCACCATTTTGTCGATACCATTCGGAAATTAACACTTAATAAATACTCAGTTTCTCTTCAGAGCCCCAGAAGGGAAAAGGCCAGTAAACTAATGCTATACAGCAATCTTTGAACCACCTCAAGACATACTTTTGCACTACGTCTTTTAACCTTGCACCACTTAGTTGTCATTTGCCTCAAATCCTTTTGCTTCTGCTGCTACAACTTAGTCCTCTATTTGATCATTCTAAACATGTCATCTTGCCCTCAATCGGCAGCGGCTTCTTTTTTCCTTCAGCATCTTGCCTTTACCACATTCAGTACCAGAAGACACGGAATATTTTAGCCTCAACAACCAGACATGGTTTGACCTGAACATAAATTTCTCTCCCTCAGGCAGTAATAAGCTGTGCAACCTGAAAACTAGCATTCACAAAATAAATTAAAACGACCCACATCATATATAAAAATATATATTTTGTGAGCATAAAGTTGAAACATAATTTGCAGAGAAAGCAAACAAATCATTGAACTATGGTTCTACCAGCTTAAGAAAGCATTTAAATGTCTCAAGAGATTACATCATTCAAAAGCAAACTTCATCCTCTAAAATGAGAAGGGGTGATAAAAAGAGTTGAAGCTACCTCTTATCTCTTGGCAATGAACCCTAATTGGGAGCTAGTAAATTCACCAATTTTGCAAATTTGCTTTGGGACATAATGTGATATTCCTCCTTAAAGTAGCGGCAGTAATATCATTACAATGCACTCGTGTGGTTCATTTGGAATTTGTGCCGTATTTGCAGTTTGACATTGTATTACAATTTAACTCTCATTTGGTTTGTCAGAAAAAAGATTGTAATGTTATGTCAAATGCAAGAAAATCACCTTTTTAGCCTTCTAATATTTATAAACAATTGGGCAGCACCTTCTCAGTTTATACACTTTCTATAATTCATAACAATACTTGTTAAAACAAGTATATAAATATAATTCCATAGTTAATAGTAATACTAATACAATAAGTGAAAATGGGAGATAACCATATGTATCTAACTTATATACCCGTTGGACTAAAATTTTGTTCTTTCTAAGATTTTTTTAGATAAATCCAACTATACGGATGTAAAGAACCTCAAAATATACTAGCATTTAAATTTTCATATTTTGGTGATGTGTATCAAAACTTTATATATTAAAATTAAACAAATCTGAACCGTCGAAAATAAACTTATATTAGGTGATTATAATAATGGCCACAACTTCGAATTAAATAAAAAATTAAATTCTCTCATATCATCGCATGCTCTTTTCATCCTGTACAATTAAATTTTACCAAAAGGTCTAAAATAAAGTAATTGAATTAAATTAGGGTGTACAACTTAGGTACCAGTACGATTTATCCTGGGGACCCAACAAATAATTATATAATAAAAATAAAAACTATTACGCTTGAAAGGTGGACGGAAGAGCCACAGATTATGATACCTCGTTCCCAGATTATTATAACATCGAAACCCACCATCAGTTTAAGATTCTTCTAGGAGGAACAAGTACATCATTCAGAAGCAACCTTCATCCTCTAAAATGGGTGATAAAAAGAGTTGAAGCTACCTCTTATCTCTCGGCAATCAATATTTATTAAAAGCCCACTAATAATAGCCAACATCTTCTATAGCCTCTTAAAACAGATGATAATTTAAGGCAGACTTGGGTCACGAGCTCCCACATTTTTTAGATGATGGAAAACCTACCTCACTATTAACTTTCTAAAAAATTAACCATCTATTTGCTAAAATAAAACAACCCTGTTTGGGATCTGAAGTCAAACAGTAAAACAAAATTGTATGGCTAAGCAAGTCATGAAAAGCTAAAGTAAAAAATATATTGCATTAACTAAATATTTAAGTTTTGATCAATTAAATGATAAGAGTGCCTTACTCCATAAATAAAGAACAGAGATAGCTAAACTCAATTTCACAAAGTAGGTCTCTGCTGCATCACCAAATCATCAGCAGAGTAATAATCGGCAATAAGGCGGTACATGTATGATGGGTTATGCCCTCCTCTGCAAATAAGTAAAGATAGATTAAGAAATGTCTATGAATTTCAGAAATTCAGAAAGAAAAACATGATGCAAAATATGAATACATAAGAGTCCAATTTTTCAGTATAGATATAATAGAGCATCTGAAAAATTACAAGCCTATCAATGACTTCTACTGACATCTAAAATTGTGTTGTGAAATGGAAATTTCATCAAATAAATTCAAATTTGTAATACTTATGTGTTCGTTAAGCCTTTTAAACCTAGAAAAGAATAAATCATATTAGTATGGAATTTTGGAGAGACTTTTCTACTTTCAAGTTCATTGTATTCATACTTCTGAATTCTTGAGAAGCAAGAACATATGTCAGCAAACATTAACAAAATGAAAATAAAATAAAATCAGAAGCATAACAAGGAAAACTTTCAGAACTCAATCCATGTAGTTGATAAAGTAAAATAAATGTAACTTACGTGTCAGTTATGAATAAATTGACGAGCTTTGGTGGCACGTAATCAAAAGCAGGATTTACAACATGAAGAAGCGGAGATCCAGTGACAGTCCCAAAATCCATGCAATCTGAGAATTCTCCAAAGTCAAGTAGCTCAGATGGGGACTTCAATTCATTCAGTAAGACCTCTGGATTGTGGGGATACAAGGGACACAACTGTCATGTAGGCATAAAGTCAATTAGATAAAAATAAGGCCGCAAACAGATCCAATCTGAATAATTTAAAAATAAAAAATAACAAAAATTAACATAATCTAAAGATACTTTGTGACATATAGGAAAATTCTACTAATCCAAGATATGTCATGACATTTAATAACATGACAACACAAGTGCATTAGCAGAGCTCCAAGTAAGCTCCATCAGAAGTATCAGCTAGTTTTCCACACATGATCAAGATATTATTGTTTCCTTCCTTTGTTGGGGTATCCTTGGGGATATGAAACAAAGTCCCACTTCATCTCCATTAAGACATTAATCCTGATTTGCAGTTATATTTTTAAGCAACTTTTCAAATTCTTTGATGATATTATTCCCATTGTTACTAGTTCTGTTGATAAACAATTCAATTAACTGTGACTTCTTCTGATTAGACATACAGGTAACTTAGTTCATTTTAAACAACAAAATATACAACAGCAACATTAAGGATCACAGAAGAATTTTAAGCAGACACAATCATATAATTAAGTAAATAAGTTGGTAACTGGAATAGATCATAATCTCGTTCAATGAGAATGCAACTTAAAAACAGCAAAAATAATTTCATGAAAAAGCCCAGTTAAGATCTCAACCATGTATAGGGTTTATATAAAGTCTTGTCAATTTTGGGATAAAAAACTTCTGGTACTATTGTGTATTTACATTTACTGGGAGTCGGGATTAGATGGGTATTAAAACCATCGTGCAAATTAAACCTAACTTAAGCGCTCTTACACGTATAATAGGAGTGAGATTGGTATGAGGTTGGGCTCAATAAGCTTGGATGCACCATGTGGTTCTCACACACCCTCCTAGACCTTGTGACATTGCAAGGTCACTAAGCTCATTCTATAGAAGGATTTTTTGATGATATCTGAGCCACCGCATACCAGAAACAAGCATATTTGTCATAGCGTCGCCAAGACATGCACAAAAAGCCCGCGGCTCACAGGCTAACCTGAGCCCAACTTGGTCAAAACCCGGCTTGGTCAAGGCCTGACACGTTTAAGCCCGGCCTGCAAGCTTCAAACAGATCGTTGTTTGAACACTAAAGTTCGGCCCGGCCTGACCTGAAAAAAAGCCAGGCCTAGCCTAGCCTGCAGACCGCTGTTATAAAATAATTTTTAATTAATATGTTCTTATTGTAAGTATTACTTTTGTCTTAGAAATGTTTATCTATATTCAACCAATAATAAAATAGATATTCATTCGCTCTGTTATATGTTTAAGATATTAAAAAGGTAATCCACCTACCTACCTTTGTCTCCTACTACAACTAAAAAGAGTGGGAGAGGAAAACAAAATGAAATGTTAAGATATAAGAATATACCCTTTAAAAAACTAATAAATTATATGCATTCTCGAGGCTCGTAGTTTGTTTTTTCAAAAAATGTTGCTCCACTATCAAGTTTATACATAATTACAGGTCACTCTAAAAGTTTAGTTATATAGAATTACAAAAAATGACATGGACCAAGACCTGACCAGGCCTGCAAGTCTCAAAAGGCTAGATTTTCGTTGAGAAACACGGTCTGGCATGTAGGCCCAAAAGTCAAAGCCTACCAGGCCCATGCTAGCCCAGGCCAGCTTCTTGTGCAAGCCTAGCGTCGATTAGGCGTCCTGGCGCTAGAGAAGAATAAGGCGGTGCCTTAGACGCAGAGCCGCAAAGGCTCACGCCTTGGTAGTCCAAGTTAAGTGATTAAGTCATTTTGTAACCATGATTCATCATAACCCATGGACTAGTTATATAGTGCAATTTTATTACTTATCAGACTTGTAATGTGTGATGGGTGTTGACTTGGTTAATTTTTTATTTTCTAGGTACCGTTTGTTGACTTGATCTAATAGTTTTCAATGACAAATATTTTTATTTTTTTGAATTTTGATTGTTAAGTATTCATATAATTGTGTTTTTAATTTTATTTCATAGTGTCAGTTATTATATTTTGAGTTTTAATGCGTATAACATTTTATTGTCCAATATACTTTTGAAATAAAATATATAATGTATAACTTGCACATCGTTAACGACTTGTCGCCATACGGACGTCATAGCAGGCGCCTTATTGCCTAGGCGTCCTAGTGGTCAACTAACGCCACGTTACGCCGTGACAACTATAGAAACAAGAAACCTTTTCAAGAAAAAAAATATTATAGTTGTGGGTAGAGGGATAGAACATACATCAAACCCTGCAAGGAAATAACAATAATATGATACTGATCATACGATAATGCCTGTAGTAAGGCTAGATCAAATCATATCTCCGTGCTCGAAGCTTTGATCAGTCCCATGCAAGGGAGGCTCTGTACCAGAATACCACTTTTATCCAAACCTTAGTGGTAAAACCAAAAACCTTATTAGTTACCTAATGCGCTTCAAATCATGATGTTGTAGAAACTCCAACCCATCCTCATCCATGTCACAAAATTCCAGCTGCAAAGTAACCAGGCCTTTATATTAGCCTTCTTATTTTGTAGCTTGCTCTATGGATGTTTCTTATGAACATAGATCAAGCGAGTTGGTCCCCCGCTCGAGCAAGCTCACAAAGAGTTTTAAGGTTATGCTTGATATAAATGTGACACTTTATCCACTCTGTAACTGAAATTTATGCTACATATACATACATACCTGTTGCTCCTTTATTACACACCAAGGAATTATATGGTATCATTCTATCTCCATTTCCAAAATCCTAGCCATGTAACATGTAAGATTGACAGAAAAGTTGAACTCTCTCTCAAATTCAATTTTGAATGTTGCAAGTTTAGAGGGTGCAGGACGGCAAACTTAACAAAGGCAGCCTAGCCCAAAATGCTAGAATCTGGCTGCCCGGTCACTCATATTGGAAAATTAGTCGATTGTGGGTCCAAAAAACTGATCTTTATATGATATTTAGTTGGCTAAGACATGGCTCTTACATAATTGGGTCAAAAACAAGATGTGCAAACTATGTTTTGGATAAGAGGGTCACTACTGAATGTCTTTTAATTTATTCTTCAAGAATAAAGGGATTAACATTTTATGTAATTCCTATATTACCAAACAAAAGTTTTAATTTTTTTTATTTTTGAAATCAATTCCACACCAGCAGTTTCTTTTTCCCTTAAAATAAAGTGTAAATGGGGGTGAATCTCCCCCATTCTGACAATGGATGACCTTGTCCTGGCCTGAAGTACCAACCCAAGCCTAATTTATATAAGTAAATCGTTTGTTGCAGAGTATTAAGCAAGGATCTAGTGTTGATCCTGAGAACATAATAATCTACAAATTTTTTTGATACGATAGGACAAAAGAATAGAAGCTTCCATACAAATTTTTATGAAACATTTCTCAAAATGGGGGCAAAAAGTGTTGCACCATGTAAAAGTTTAAATTTTACGGAAAATTTTAGAATTGAAATCTACTCAATACAGTCTAATTACTTGACATGTACTCTACTTTTTTTGTTTTTTGGAAGAATTTATTGATGGATAGAGGAAATTTTTCAATGACTGTTGAGGACAAGAATTCCACCCAAAACAAAACCAAAAGAAAAAAAAAATTAATAAGTGGAAAAACATGGGTCCATTAGTACCTATGAAGATCTAACACAGAAATTCCTCGAAAAGCTACCAAAGCATGTCAGCAAAGAGAAGATTGAAATTGATCTGATATTTTAAATTCTAAAACTTAATTGTTTTTTTAAAAAATATTATGTGCATTATTTGTGAATGTGTTATACCTATTTGCTAATGCAATAGGCCACTAGACAGTAGTATTGTAATTTTTAGTAGTTAGTATTTACCACTTATTAAATTAGTAATACATTCACAAATAAAATTTAAAACAGGTAATACTTTGATAGTTTGCTATTTTGATTTGATAAATAATTTCTTATTTGGATCAATTGTTGAAATTCAATAGTAATTTTTAGTGAATGGGTATTCCATAGTGTTGGTTATTATATTTTGAGTTTTAATGTATATAAAATTTCATTGTTCAATGTACTTTTGAAGTAAAATAAATAATGTATATATTACATATCGTGAACGACTCTGTTGCCATATGAAGGCCATGGCGGGCACCTTATTGCACTCAGCAAATGTCGCGCCTCACCGTGACGCCGTGACAACTATGTTAGACTGACTATCCAACTACACTATCTAATGAGACAGAATATCTAGTAAGCATCAACATTACATCAGATTACCAACGCTTTTTTTTCTTTTTTTGGCATGAATGATTCAAGCAACTATAGAGCAAAGTGAAGCAAGCTGCAAGCAGTTAAACAGCCATTTTGTTTGTTTTCTGCTAAAGCTATGTTATAACTGAAGCTGTCAGAGATCCAAAATACCTTATGAATGCCAGCAAGTACAACGAAAGGCACAGCATGCCTTTGAGCTGCAAGTGCAACCATATTCAACCCAACAGGTGCAATAACCCCACCATTGGCCATGACAGTGTGAGCTCCAACAATAACCTTAAAGATGTCGCAAGTAGAGGTAAGACCAGTATACATCAAAAAGATAAAGGGCATTAAGTCAGATACATACCATGTTCACTCGGGAAATCATAGCAAACACTGCAGAATCAGTAATGACTGTTGTTTGTAATCCTCTCGTAACCAATTCTTTGGCAAGAATATGCCCCTGATACCTAAGTTAAATACCAAGAAAAATAAGTATAATGAGTCAAATAATAAGAGAGAAAGGAAGAGATGCATGCCTCGCAACAACTAACAAACCTTGGAGCACCCTCTGCAACAAACACCCGGAATGATCTTTTTTTCTCCTTTGCAGCACAAAGAAATTCAATTACTGTTTGTGAACTGCCTAGCGTTAATATTACCTCACTGAAACGCATTTCATTTGTAAAATAAGTCAAAACTAAATTTTAAACATGTCATGAGTTACATATATTGTAATGGATAATTGAAAAGGAAGACTAGACGCTGCTGAATGAATGCAGACATTTTGCGAGTATAAAGACTATAGACAAAAACACAGGAATATAGAAAAAGATAAACAAAACAAAAGGATGTAAACATCGTAATCGGCTTTTGATATGCGTATTGCATTCCTCCACTCACTCATATCACAGGCCATGTCCTCAGTTATGTTCGAACATCCACATAAATCTTCAAAAGATATAGTTGATGTGCCATCATAAGTCTTCACATAAGTCTTTCAAACACGAGAAAAAATAAAAGTTCAAGCAAATAGTATTTTCATCTCAATCGGCAAATACCTCAATAACAATATTTTCTGTCTAGTGAGTAGTAATACTGTAATACACAATATTTATGCAGCATCATAGTACAAACAAGTAATAAAGCCAAGACGTGTTTGCAAAATGTAGTGCACTTTTAAGAACTGCGCTTAATTAACCTAAAGTCAGCATATAGTTACAGTTATGCATAATTAAAATTAATGCAGTTATAAGCATATAAAACCAAGTGCAGTTACAAGTATATGAAACCAAGTGCAGTTATAAGTATATGAAACCAAGTGCAGTTATAAGCTATGAAGCACGAACACGCCTTGGATGTCAACGTATCTGTGTCGGATACGTGTCGGACACTCGGACACCAGGACACCAAAACTCCACAG
Organism: Hedera helix; assembly: GCA_947179155.2. NCBI lineage: Eukaryota > Viridiplantae > Streptophyta > Magnoliopsida > Apiales > Araliaceae > Hedera > Hedera helix. The sequence continues at coordinate 20,116,207 of OX359272.1, read as the reverse complement.
ACACTTCAAGATATGTATCACATACTTACTTCTAGATACGTTATGATAGGTGCTAGTATATTTATTGAACTTACTTTAAAGTTAACCAATTGCTTATCTCTTATAGATCCAGGTATCTCTTGGAGCTGAATGTTATAATCTTATTGGTTATTAAACTTGGAGATGTTTATGGTACAAGTGTTCTTCAATATTTTGCTTGATTTTACATGCTTTATTAACAGCTAAATTTATTTATACATCTATTTTTATTAAAATATACATATAATTCAATGTATCCCCCAAAGTACCGTATCCTTATTTTTGAGAAAATGTCATGTCCTGTGTTAAGTTTTGCTAGTCATGTCAAATCAGTACCTTCTTTTCGTTTCTGGGCTTCCTAGGTCATAAGTATATCTAGGAACGCTATAAGAAACATGGCTCTTGCCGAAGAACTGCTACTAGGAGAACTAACTTCATAAGATATACTAACTTTTATTACTTAGGCTGTTGGAGAAAAAGATAAGTATCATAGTATGATGCAATTCTAAAGACCTCAAAGTTAATTTTGGAAACAAGTAAATTGTTTATCATTATCGCTGATTGCATCTCAAAATTGATGGCAACAGGCATTATAAGCTAAGAATATATATCTGCCTGGACTGCTGGCATTCCTATAATTCCCAAATTAATCAACATACACTACACTACAACTTCACTTTAAGTTGTATTTTCTTTTCCCTTTCACAAACAAATAAAAAGTAACAGAGCAAAAAGAAAAACACATCTTCATATTTTCAACTTATAAATCTATCTACAACATCGTGCTGAATGAATTGGAATTCAGTGGCAGTGCTTACTGATACTTATTAGTACAACTCATCTTCGTAAGAAACATGGAAAGTGAAATCAAAGCTAAGTGATTACTGGATTCTAAGGTTTAGAGAAAAGCAAGGAGCTAGCAAGTAAAATCATGAGTTGCAGATTAGCTGATCATGATATAAACTAACACTTCTAAAAATTCAAATTTAGAGTATTTGACAGCAAATTTTTATATCAAAAGACCAGTTAGTTCTAGAATATCTTAAAAGTGAAAATCAAAAGCACATTCTCAACAATACTAATTAATTTGAAAATGAAATTTATTCAAAGTTATGAGAATTGTACTTTTGATGAATATGCTCCACTGCTTGCTCAGCAATCTGCTCGTGGCAGGTGGAAATATCTTGTATGAGCTCATTTACACTCTCAATGACATTGTGTTTTAGCTTCCGACTCCTTGAATTTTTGTCAGTAGCTGTAAGAAAATACATCTTTAACCGTATATCCACATCTTTTTCTTAAAATTTAAATAAATAATATTAATAAATTAAAAAAATAACATTCTACTAGGAAAATGATTACATATGATTTCACACCACTCCCAACAAAATGTGACCATTAATTGAAGACTGATGCCCAAAAATTATGGACCACATTTTTTTAGAGAAAAAGAAATATCTACTTCCAACCAAAATAAATAAAAGCCTCAACACATCTTATGCTGAATATGGATTAAAGGAATGGAATGGTTTTTTAGCATTCCAAGAACAAGGTAGAATTCAGGAATGAAATAAGAATGGGACAAAAAATAAATAAATAATCTAAATACCCCACCCCCCCCCCCCCCCCCCCCCCACACGCGCGGTGTGCTGGTGGTGTGTGCTGGGTAGCGGTACTATTCCTGGATCCCATTGCACTACATCCCCTATGAAATGGAATGTTTTATTCCTTGAAATGGTCCCTTCTGCAGGAATGAGTAATCAAACATACTTTTTTTCATTTCGCTGGAATCCATGTCATTTTGGCTTTTAATTCCTTTGATCTTAATGCAGCATTAGATAAATTGGTAGAAGATATAAACACAAACAAAGGGCTTACATTTGCTTTTCCCTTCAGAATCACCACCAGATGAATAAGTGTGGGGAATAGCTGCTGAATGAGGCACATCCTCAAGAAGGGTCTGCAACAAAGGTGGCCTCAGTGTGCTTCTAGAAGCAGCAGCAATGGCAGCAGCTGACAGAACTGGGTGATTTTCTCTCTCAGCATCATCTTCGTCATCACTTGCAACTGATATATTCAACCCACCAATAGTAGCTGTCGTGAGAGACATATCCTCCTCCCTAATGATATGTAAAACTCGCCTCACAATATTACCGACAGCAAGCTCTGGACTCCAATTGAAGTAACATGTACATAAGAAAGCAATCAACAGCCAACATAGTGAAGCAAAGAAATAGCACAAAATTAATCTAATTAATTAATGTGAAATGCAAAACAACAAGAAGTATAGTACTCAAGATTATGATATAGTAATCTATAACTCCGAGTCTTTCTTCAACATTTTTGAGAAGGAGCATTAGATAATATGTTTTTCTCAAGGCAGCATATTTAATTTGTAGATTTTATAGTAAAACCTTATGCACACCTCCATACTTGAAGAATCTAACAGTCAAGCTCTAGCAGCTTCACAATGACAACTTCGATTAAGAATTTTTTGTGGTCTTCTACTCTACCCAACTTATTATCAATATAACTCAAGGATAATTACATCTCTTCTTTCTCTAGCAGCTTCCGTACCAGAGCTACCAAATACCAAATACTCTCTTATCGACCTAATAAACTGCATATTGGTACTTGAGCTCCCAAACATGGTACTCTTAGATACCAATTTTTTAAATTTAGTGCTCAAAAATATTTTTTTTTGTTTTACCTATAGTTACACAATTATCAATATTCTTAATATTGGATGCTTAAAGATCACATTTGTACTAAATTATTTATAAAAGAATCAACTTTTGATTCAACTAAATATCTTTTATAAAACTTAGTTTTATTGCAATCATTTTAGCCTATGGACCGTGTACCGTTACCGGATTTGAAGTTGTCTTTTGCTCTATAATTTGAGGGTTAATTTCTCTTTCAGGTTGATACTTATAATTTAAAGGTTAGCTATTTTCTTCTTGTTGTTCCTTAATAAATATCAATAAAGTAATATTTAAGCTTGTAGTTTAAACTCTTCAAACAATACTGAGTGAGTAAAATTCTTTATAGGCTTATTTGACTACTGTAACATTGTACTTAAGTTAATATACTTTAATGTCCAATAAAATGAGTTCTCCATATGTATAAATATGTAATTACTATTTGTTGGACGTCTTTTCAGACATTACAATACTAGTCACAGTACTATATGCATTTCACAATATGGGAATTTTTAATACACGATTTGAGAACTACGCCTAAAACCACAAAAACTCATAATCACAACGTCATCAACATTCTACAACTATAAGACTACACACGTTATACGTTTAACAATTCAAAATTGTTTGATAAACAATTCACAAAATTGACAACTAGGCCTAAAACCACAAAAAGTATTAATCACAGGGTCATTGACATTCGAAAACTACAAGATAGCCATTTACCGGCGCGTGGCTACGGCATTATCCTAAGCTTCCAAGTTTTCTACATGTAAAAACAACATGAATTCAATAATAACAAGTCAATAACTACTTGATATTTCTTTACTTGATCACAATCGGAGAAATAAAAAATATTGCATACCCACAGGATTTGCGCCAATCAGCTGTTCCCCCACAGCCTTTATGGCCTCAATAAGAGCCCCTGCCTGATTCGTGTGGGGAATTCGCTGCTGTGAAATCACTGACCGCAGCAATTCAGCTGTCAGCTTCGCCGTAGTCTTTGAGCCCTCGATTTTACTGCCACCATAAAACCAAAAACTTATTACATGAACTAACAATATCGTCCTCTCCTACTAAATTTACCATCCATTAAAACCAATAACCCAAAAAAAAGTAACAAACACAAATTAATTCACCGCTTTCTGAGCTTCACCAAAAAATCATTTACTTGAGCTTGCACATCCGGCATGGTTTCTACAAATTGGACCTGAAAATTTGATACATACATATGTATATATACACACACACACACACACACACACAAAAGACGTCAATAATACTTCTTGGTCCCGCAATTTGTATTTGATGATCATTTCCAGATTCCGAGAAAAAACAAACACGGAATGTATGAGAAGCAAAGCATGTAGGAATTACGGAATACCTGCAGCAGAGATCCAACGGTTGAAATGAGTCGCTGTTAAATGAGAAAAATTAAGAGACCGACGTTGAATTGAGTCGCCGTGAACTCAAAGAAAGAGAGTGAAGGGTTACGAATAGAGACGCGGACCCTGATTGATTTTTTGTCCAGGTACATCTAACCAGACTCAAACTGGCAGAACGACCCGATTGATAGAACGGGTTGGCGTATTTAAATGGGTTGTGAAGGGTATAAAACCTAATAAGAATATGAAACAAAGAAGGGATTTCGTCCCCGTCTGTTTTAGTCCAAATTGGCACTTTAAACATAATTAATAATGATTTAGCACTCTGTTTGGCACATTAAAAAGTTACTTGAGTTTCGATCCTAGATTTTTTGGGTACTAATTACATCCTAATGAACTTAAATATAAAATAGGAAGGAATTTTCGTCACTACGAGTTTGCACTTACTTAATACATCACTAATAATGACTCATCACTAAGAGGGTGTATTCAATTAAGATTTTTAAAAATTTTTAAAGATTCTTTTTAAGTGACAGATTTTTATAGAGTTCGTTGATTTTTAATGACTTTAAAGACTTTTAAAATGACTTTTAAAGACTTCATGAAATAAAGTGACATATTTTTATAGACTTTTTACTAAAGACTTTGATAGACTTTTATATATTTTTAATATATCTTGTAGCTTACATCATTAAGCATTTTGTTGAAGAGGTCGGACAATATGCTTTGAAGAAAACTATAGAAATGATGAACTGGATAGATTGGTTTGGTATGGAAGCATCCCCATTTTTACACATTTGACATAATAGAGTATCACATAACCCAATGATCACAAATGGATAAAAAATTAAGGGGATAACTGATTTAGAGAAAATTACACACTGCCCTATAATGGAAAAAGTTTATAAATCACATAGAACTTTAAAATTTTCTATTGTTTTTTTACAGCTAGTACCTAAATATTGTAATTACAATTTTAATTCAACAACATAAAATGACATTCACAACCAAATGAAAGGAGGGGTTATTTATGAAAATTCTCCATAGAAACAGTTGCTAAAATGCGAACAATTCTATTAGACAGTTTACTTAGTATATCATTATTTATCAAAAAATTTATAGGAGACATTTTCAAATCACCAGTATAAATGACACCCAAAATATATTAAATCAACACTAACATGTAAGCTTACACAGCTGATGAGGATAAACTATGCTATATTTTTATTCCCTAAATGCTAAGTTTTTTGTAATTATTTTGTACTTAAATGTATTAATATTTATTTTAATTTGGTTTTGATATATTTTGTGAGTTTTCAATTAATTTCTTTTATTTATATTATTTTATGTTATTTTATACTATTTTTATTTGTTAGTTTTTAAGTATTTTTATTATTTTAGGAAAATTATTTATTATTATGTGTTTTTATTAATTTTATTTGTATTTATTTTATATTACTTTTATTTTCTCCCTTTCTCAAATATTTGAAAATTTTTAGCAAATATTTGGAAGTCTTTGGGCATGAGGCCAGACTTTGGAAGACTTTGAATATGAATAAATCTTGTTTTAAAGTCTATCAAACTCCACCATTTGATAGAAATCTTTAAAATCTATAACTTTTTGAATACCGAAATACTTTTATAGACTTTGTAAAAGTCTTAATTCAATACCACATAACTTTTAAAGACATTAGAAAAGTTGTAATTGAATACCACTAAATTTTTATAAACTCTTTAAATGTCTTGATTGAATACAACTAAACTTTTAAAGTCTTTATAAGTCCTTACAAATCCTAATTGAATACACCCCCTTAAGTTTGTTTGGCAAATATATAAAAGCGCACTTGAATTTCGTTCTTAGATATTGTGGTATTATTTTCATCCTAATTTAGTCCTAGTTTAATATTTAATACTCCCTCTGTCTCTAAATAAAAGTCTTGATTGATTTTTTGCGCATATTAAAAAAGAAGATAAAATGACAAAAATCATTCATATTTACTTTTTTATTTAATTATATAATTTTCTGCACATGACTAGTGATATTTCATAAATATTCATAGAAAATATAAATATGATAATTAATTTTAAGAATATTATAGACAAATTATTGTAAAAAATAAATCATTTAAGATAAATAGACATTTAACTTGAAATTACTTAAAATAGTAATAAATATTTTTATCCTAAGACAGAAGGAGCAGAATTAAGCCCGTCTTAGAATTAAACCAATATCTATATAATAAAACAGATGGCTCAAATCCTAAGGTTTAAACATTTAACGACCTCAAATCATTTGGAGCTTCAACATCCAACGGTTACTAATCTATCTCTCATTTCCCCCCCAATTCAACATTTTTTTTCAAAAATCTATTCACTCACATTTTTCGCCCAAATCAAATTCACCACTACACTATAATAATAATAATAATAATAATAATAATTACTATTATTACTACTATTATTATTGCTATTATTATTATTATATAAACAATCAAGATACCATGGCAGACAAAGATCAGAAGTCTTTGCAGGATTAAGTTATGCCACAAGTTACAGAAATCCAATCAAGTATTTATAGGCCTGCTATTCAGGCTAACAATTTTGAGATCAAGCCGAGCACTATTAAGATGATTCATAATTCAATGCAATTTGGTGGATTGCATAATAACGACCCTAATGATCATTTAGTGAACTTTCCTGCAATGCATTCAATTATAATGGAGTTACGGATGATGCTATCAGACTTTACTTGTTTCCTTTCACACTTCGGGATAAGGTGAAGAATTTGGTTACATTCACTTCCATTGGGGCTGTAAGGATTTGCATTTTTGCGATATTGTAAATTATAAGTTATTAATGGAAATTAAGTATTTTGAAAGTGTGACAATCATTTTGGGACAAGCCATGTGTAGTATATTGGATGATGGAATTAGTTTCAAAACTAAAGAATCAAGTTTGGATTAAAATGGAATTGAATTGGATTGAATTGAGTAAATTATAAATTATGGGGGTAAATTTGAACAATTATAAACTAAGGGGGGAATGAAATTTCCTAGGAATAATGGATAATGACCATGCTACCCTCATCATTTTGGAAAATGATATTCATGTCCTATTGGTGAGAAATAACAATTATATCCTTATAAAGTCAAGGGAAATGACTTATTAGCCCTAACCAAGCTTGAGTTGAGTTAACCATATGATGGTTAGTTGCTAGAAGCTTTAGTTAAGCATACTTAAGTGAATTTTCAGCATTTTACACTTCTCATTATCAAGTTCATACGTGAGAGAGCTCAAAAGAGAGAAAAGAGAAAAGAAAACTTAGGGTTTTGCAAGAAAGCTCAAGAATTCAAGGAAAGATTGTACAAGCAAGGTGAACTCAACAATAAAAGTGGATCATCCATCACTTATAAGGGTTCTAGCTAGAAGAAGGATAGCAAAAAGAAGGTATACCTTTTGTTCAAGTTATGGAACTTGTGATTTATGAGCATACATGCAAGAAAAGAAGAAACCATGCATGTATCTTTGGTTTTACATGATGATTATGTGATGTTTGTAAGTCTAAGTGCTATTTGATTAGTTGATCATGCAACCCTAGACTATATGTGTTGAAACCAAAGGTGGTTCACTATTCATATGATTATTCAAGCTAAAAGTTATGATTAAAAGCATGATTGTGTGTTATATGTTATCAAACATGATAGAAACTAGTTTGAGAAGATGAAGGTGTGTAATATATGCATGATCATATGCTAGAGAGTACCAAAGAAGCCCAGAGGGTGTAAAATCATGTTTTAGGAAAGAGAATTGAATACTAGGCTATACTTTTTGCCTAAATGGAATTATTATCTGTAAAGTGTTTTGGAAGGTACGTGTAGAAGTTACACATGCATATAAAGTGGCTAATTGGATATGTATTAACATATATGGACATGGTGTGTAAAGAATTAAAGTTGGTTTATAAAGAAAATTATGTAAATTGGGTAAAATGCATACAATAGATGATTATTGGCCATTTTGGTGGATTGAGTGTAGAACAAGGCCAAGCATATCAACAATATGTAAATACACGTGTTAGAATCGATTTGGGAGTTAAATGGTGCATAAGGCGTTAAATGACTAATTCGAACGTTTTAAAACGTAAACCGACGACCTAAACGAACCATTTGGAGTTATAGGACCAAATGATGATTTTTAAAAGTTTCGAAGGCCTACGCAAGTTAATTATATGTTATATGTGCTATGTGAAATGTTGGAATTGAAAGATTCACATTAGGGCCAAAGATTGCATCATTTTTGGAAAGAAAAATTTTTCTAATTCTGCAGCATGGCGCCGGGGCGCGGGTTTTTGTACTAGAGACTGCGCCGGGACGCAGTGTGGCTGCAAGGTTTCCACTGGGGCGAGATCAGAGCTCGTCGGGGCGCCGTCAGCCGAGGAGATCTCGCGACCAGCGCAGTGTCAAGAAGGAAAATGGCGCCGGGGCGCCGTGAGCTGATTTTTGAAAAAAATAAATTTTTTTATTCCAAAATGCAATGTTTTGATATTAAATGATATAAATACATATGTAAACCATAATTTGATAAAAATAATCAATATGGTAAGCGTTAAGCTATGATTGAGCAATATGTTATGTGATTAGGGTTATGTATAGTTAATGGGTGGCTTGTTTAGCAAGTTATGGCATGCATGTGTATGTAACTAATGCATGAACCAATATTATGGTCATGTAGGTTATAGACGGGATAATATTATACCGATTGTGATAGACGAGGACGAAGGCAAATTTCCTTACTGAACTTTTATTGCAGTTCTTTGATCAGATATTCATGTTATTCATTTATATTGCTATGCAAAATTTTATTCATTATTGAATTAAATTGAAAAGGTCGATGCCAATCTTGAATCTGGCTAGACACATATGAAATGATTTATGTTGAGATCAAATGTTCATTGTTATATGCTCCAATCCACATTGGTTGTGGTGCGGCTTCTATGATATGTTGTAATAGAACAACCCTAATAAGGGGGTATAATTATAATTTTATGTCGTGGTTGCGTTGCTAGATGTTTATGTTGTGCACAATATAAAGGTACAATGGGCTGATCACCCAGAGTACGCATCTATTTGAAATAGCAGTCTTTTGACTAACTTGGGCAATATCATTCTATACGATTGGTATTGTTCTAAACGTGTTCTTGGTCTCGTGACCGTACATCAGAAGAATTTCATTATACCATTATTCATAAAAGCTAAATTTCAGTTCTTGATTCATTTATTGAATTAATATTGATCATTTCATCTTGATGATTCGATTATTGATATTCATTCAGTTATTATGCATAATTCAGATAAAATTTTCTATGACTCTCCTCTATTCATTTGGAATTATTCATGATATCATTTATTGTTATACTTGCTGAGCTATGTAGGCTCACTCTTGCTTTCATTCATGACATTTCAGTTAAGCCAGAGAAGGCCGAAGGGTCGGGAGTAGATAAAGGGAAAGGAAAGTTCGGCCAGCACTAGAAGCTAGCTAATGTTGTATTTATTATTATATTTTGTATTATGTCAGATATGATAGTTGGATGTATAAAGGTACGTAAAACCTGGGAATAGTGATGTATGAATGTAAATGAAGTTTATAATTATTATTTTATTCAGAATGGTTGAATGAGATGACAGGGTAGAATAGATTACGTGAGCACCAAACCCGTGGTTCAAGGGACCCGGATTTGGGGGCGTCACAGGTTGGTATCAGAGCTGATAGGTTATAAACCTTAGGTGGGGGGAAACCTTAGGAATATGACCTTAGGAAATATGGTAAGGCTCAATTGGAGTTGTAAGAGGTGAAGGTTGGAAGTTATTAAAGTTATAATTTTTGAAATACGTGTTACGTGTTATGTGTTATGTGTTTTAAGAATAAGGAAAATTGCAGTGAACTGAAATAGTTGTTCTTGTGATTTTATAGTATGTCAGAGATTGGAGAATCCAGTCGGGCTGCAGGAGAAGAGGAACCTAGAGATATCCCGATAGATGTGATGACGACAGTATCAACGATGGCAATAGTACCAGCTGAAGGTAGTGAACAGGAGGAGGATCCAGATGAGTTAGAGGGAGACTCGGATGGGGCAATACCAGATAATGTTTCATCTGAGCAGAGAGAAGCAGATCGAGAATGGGTAACCGGTCTGATACAACAAAACAGTGAGTTCGTCGATAGGATTTTGGAACTAGAAACTCAGGCAGCTGAATGACAGACAACTGTGGATCTAAATGAGGCAACAACTCAAGAATTGACTAATGAAAATAGGGAGTTGAAGGATAAATTAGTGCAAGCCGAACGAAAGATACAGGAGCTGAGGAATGATAAGGAAGTTCTGGAGGCTAAGCTTAGGGATGCGAATGCTGAGATAGCCATAAATGAGCATGCTGGGACTAATGCAGTAAGGAGAATAGATTTGTTGGAAGATGAGGTGAGATCTAAGAAAGCTAGAATGGATAATATGGGTGCAAAGATGGAGGACATGAGCTATGCATTTCGCACAGCATTTGGAAGAGCGCAAGATAGAGTACATTATTACCCGGTGGAATATAATCAATCAAGGGACATCTTGAGCCGATGGAAAATGGTGGCTATCATGAATGAAGAATACGAGGATGCTGTTAGACGTGGGATGCTTCTGTAGGAACTTATAATAGATATGTATAGTTATGAATGTATAATTATATGTGTATATTGTGTATAAATCCCTAACTTTTGTTATAAATAAGGGATAGTTAGATTTGTGTAATTCCTTTTTGTAAGGAGGGAAGGTCTAAGCTATAGTGTAAAGTTATGTGAATCCCAATTCCGGTAGTTAGAGGGATAACAAGTTAATAGCAATGTGCTACATGAAAATGTAATGTGCTAGGCACGAAGCAAATTTGCGTATGAATATAAATTTAATTATGAGATGTGTGTTGGCACGTGTATATGTTTAAAGTTCATAGAAATATGATATGCAAATATTGTAAAATAATTGTGATATAAACTGTAATATAGAAAATGCCGCCCAGACGTAGGCAAAATGTTCAACCTCCTCTAGAGGAGTCAGTAAATGCTCTGGAGGTGCCAATCAATCCTATGCAACAATTTGTAGATTTATTGATGGGAGCCTTACAGAACAGAAATGTGAACATAGGGGGTGATCAACCGGTAGCCGCAAGAGTTGCTACCTTCAAAGATTTCAAAGCAGTAGGACCCCCAGAATTTAAAGGAACAATGAATCCAGTGGAGGCTCAGAACTGGATAACTGAAATGGAAAAAGTATTTGATGTGGCTAATGTGGCGGAAGATCAGAAAACCGCTTTTGCCACATTCATGTTGAAAGGAGAGGCTAACTATTGGTGGGTTGCCAATAAGGGAAGTTTGGGAGCAGGAGCTGCCCCGTGGGAGAAATTTAAGGAGATATTTCTCGAAGCCTATTTTCCTCCAGTAACACAGGATATGATGGAGGTACAATTTTTAGAATTAAAGCAAGGGAACATGTCGGTCGCCGAGTATGCGGCGAAATTTAATGAGTTGGCACGGTTTGCTCCACACCAGGTGGATACAGAGCAGAGAAAGGCGAGACGCTTTGAGCGTGGGTTGAAGCCATGGATTTACAGCAAGGTTTCGATGTTTCAAATTGGGACTTTTGCTGGGGTAATGGAGAAAGCTATTTTGACAGAAGGAGGCAGTGAAGCCTTGAATAAGTATAAACAGAAGCAACACGGCAAGAAGAAAAGCGATGGGCCTAATAAGGAAGGCAATAGCGGAGGAAATAACCCCAACAAGCGGAAATGGAATAGTAATAATAGTACAGCTATGGTTAAGCAAGGGGAAACCAAGAAGAAGATTGAAATGTGTCCTAACTGCGGAAAGGGGCACTCAGGGGTTTGTCTGAAGGGGAAGAATGTGTGCTTCAGGTGCGGCAAAGAAGGGCATATTGCAACAAACTGTCCAGTACCGAAGACCGCCAAAGGTTGTTTTTACTGCGGAGAAATAGGGCATCAGATTAAGGATTGTCCTAAGAAGAAGGTGGAAGGAGGAAGCGGCAGTAAGGGTAGCACCGGTGGGAAGTTGACCATAGGAGGGCCGGTACAGTCTGGGAGACCGACGGCACGCACATTTAATATGACGGTGTAAGATGCAGTGGCATCGAAGGATGTGGTATCAGGTATCATTCCTGTTAATAACGTAAATGCATACATATTGTTTGATTCGGGTGCTACATGTTCTTTTATTTCTGATGAATTTGCTAAGAAGTTGAACTTGCCACAAGTAAAGTTAGAAAATGCATTGAATATAGAAGTAGCAAATAAGGAAGTGATCCGGGTAGATAATATTTGTCGAGGTTGTTGTCTAACGATCAGGGGACATAAACTGTTAGTAGATTTAATTCCGATTCGGTTAGGAGAATTCGACGTAATATTGGAGATGGATTGGTTGTATAGCTGTGGGGCAGTGATCGACTGCCAGAGTAAATGTGTAAACCTTCATACTCCTACCAAGTCTAAGGTAGTATTCTATGGTAGCAAATCGCCTGGACAATCTTGTTGTCTGACGATGTTGCAGGCCGAAAAGCTATTGAGGAAGGGGTGCATGGGGTATTTAGCTCACGTGATTGATACACGTATAGAAGGATCAGAATTGGATCAGATAACCGTTGTAAAAGAGTATGCAGATGTATTTCCGGATGATTTACCGGGTCTTCCACCAGATAGGGAGATCGAATTTGTTATTGATCTTGTGCCAGGAACGACGCCAATTTCAAAGGCACCGTACAGAATGGCCCCAGTGGAATTAAAAGAGTTGATGATTCAGTTGCAAGAATTACTGGATAAGAAATATATTCAGCCAAGTGTGTCGCCATGGGGAGCGCCAGTTTTATTTGTCAAGAAGAAAGACGGCTCGTTAAGACTCTGTATTGATTACAGAGAATTAAATAAAGTGACGATAAAGAACAAGTATCCGATACCGAGGATCGATGATTTATTTGATCAACTAAGGGGAGCCAAATATTTTTCAAAGATTGATTTGAGGAGTGGTTATCACCAACTGAAAGTGAGACCTGAAGATGTACCCAAAACGGCGTTTAGAACCCGTTGTTATGGTCACTACGACTTTTTGGTAATGTCGTTTGGGTTGACAAATGCACCAGCCGCGTTCATGGATTTGATGAATCGTGTGTTTAAACCATATTTGGATAAGTTTGTAGTGGTGTTCATTGATGATATATTGATTTATTCAAAGACTGAAGGAGAACATGCAGAGCATCTAAGGATTGTGTTGGAGAAGTTAAGGGAAGCTAAGTTATACGCCAAGTTTTCTAAATGCGAATTCTGGCTGCAAAGGGTGCAATTTCTAGGGCATGTAATCGATCAAGACGGAATATCAGTGGATCCAGCGAAAGTTGAAGCAGTAATTAATTGGGAACAACCGAAGACACCAACTGAAGTTCGTAGTTTTCTTGGTTTGGCTGGATACTACAGAAGGTTTATTAAGGATTTTTCAAAGTTATCAGGACCTCTGACTAATCTGACAAGAAAAGCTGTAAAGTTTGTATGGACTGACAAATGTGAAGAGAGTTTTATAGAACTCAAGAAGAGATTAAGTGAAGCACCAGTGTTGTCATTGCCGGACGATACGGGGGGATTTGTTGTTTATAGTGACGCATCGCACAAAGGATTGGGTTGTGTGCTAATGCAACACGGTAAAGTCATAGCTTATGCATCCAGGCAGTTGAAAGATTTTGAGAAGAGGTATCCAACCCATGATTTGGAATTGGCAGCTGTGGTTTTTGCCTTGAAGCTATGGAGGCATTACCTGTACGGAGAGAAGTGCGAAATATATACGGACCACAAAAGTCTGAAGTATATTTTCACCCAGAAGGATTTGAATATGAGACAGAGGAGATGGTTAGAGCTAATTAAGGATTATGACTGTGAGATTTTGTACCACCCAGGAAAAGCAAATGTGGTGGCCGATGCCTTAAGTAGAAAAGGTCGAGAAAGATTGGAAATTTTAACTGCTCAGGAAGAACTGATTAAAGACATGGAGAGATTGGAACTAGAAGTAACACATCCGATGGAGTCGGAAGAAAGATTATATATGGTTGAGGCTCATCCAACGTTATTGGATAGAGTGAAGGAAGCGCAGATGCAGGATCAAGATTGTAGTCAAATCAAAGAACGTATATCTGATGGATAAGAGACAAGATTTCAATTAGACAACAGCGGAATGCTGAGATTGGAAGGGAGAGTATGGGTGCCGTTAGTGTCGGAGTTAAAAGATGAGATTTTGCAAGAAGCACACAATTCACGATTTTCAGTTCATCCAGGAAGTACGAAGATGTACCAAGATCTTCGTCAGCATTTTTGGTGGCCCAACATGAAGAGAGATGTAGCGGAATATGTAAGCAAATGTTTGACATGTCAAAGAATCAAAGCGGAACATCAGAGACCTAGTGGGTTATTGCAACCGTTAGATATTCCAGAATGGAAATGGGAACACGTTACCATGGATTTTGTGGTAGGCCTCCCAACTACACAGAAAGGCTATGATGCAATATGGGTAATAGTGGATCGACTAACAAAGTCCGCCCACTTTTTGCCAATCAAAGTTAAGTTTAATCTGGACCAGCTAGCAAAGTTATATGTGAAAGAAATAGTGTCAAGACATGGAGTTCCAGTATCAATTGTTTCGGATAGAGATCCACGATTCATTTCGAATTTTTGGAGAAGTTTTCAGGAACGTATGGGCACACAGTTGAGGTTGAGCACGGCGTATCATCCTCAAACAGATGGCCAAAGTGAAAGAACGATCCAGACGTTGGAAGACATGCTAAGGGCGTGTGTAATGGACTTCAAAGGCAATTGGGACGACCATTTGCCATTAGTGGAATTTGCCTACAATAATAGTTATCATGCAAGCATTGGGATGCCACCATATGAAGCATTGTATGGAAGGAAATGCAGAATGCCTCTTTGTTGGGACGAGGTTGGTGAACGAAAGTTATTGGGACCAGAAATTGTGCAGCAAACTACAGAAATTGTTAAAGTCATAAGATCGAGACTCGTAGCAGCACAGGATAGACAGAAGAAATATGCTGACCAGCATCGACAGAAGAGAGAATTTGAGGTAGGATCCCATGTGTTTCTAAAAGTTTCACCCTGGAAGGGAAAGATAAGGTTTGGTAAGAAAGGAAAGCTAAGTCCGCGATTTATCGGACCATTTGAGGTGTTGAGAAGGATAGGAGAGGTAGCTTATGCAGTGGCATTACCTCCAGAGTTAGAACACATACACAACGTATTTCACGTGTCAGTACTAAGACCGTACAAGCCGTACTATAAGCATGTAATTGAATACGAACCGATCCAGATTGAAAAGGATTTGACATATGAAGAAACACCTGTTCAAATAGTAGACAGAAAAGTGCAAATTTTGAGGAACAAGGAAATACCCTCTGTAAAGGTAGTGTGGAGGCACCACAATGTAGAAGAAGCCACATGGGAGTTAGAAGAGAAAATGAAGAGGGAATACCCCAGTTTGTTTTTGTAATTCTGTAATAGTGATTCCGGGGACGGAATCCTTGTAAGGAGGGGAGAATGTAAGGATTTGCATTTTTGCGATATTGTAAATTATAAGTTATTAATGGAAATTAAGTATTTTGAAAGTGTGACAATCATTTTGGGACAAGCCATGTGTGGTATATTGGATGATGGAATTAGTTTCAAAACTAAAGAATCAAGTTTGGATTAAAATGGAATTGAATTGGATTGAATTGAGTAAATTATAAATTATGGGGGTAAATTTGAACAATTATAAACTAAGGGGGGAATGAAATTTCCTAGGAATGATGGATAATGACCATGCTACCCTCATCATTTTGGAAAATGATATTCATGTCCTATTGGTGAGAAATAACAATTATATCCTTATAAAGTCAAGGGAAATGACTTATTAGCCCTAACCAAGCTTGAGTTGAGTTAACCATATGATGGTTAGTTGCTAGAAGCTTTAGTTAAGCATACTTAAGTGAATTTTCAGCATTTTACACTTCTCATTATCAAGTTCATACGTGAGAGAGCTCAAAAGAGAGAAAAGAGAATAGAAAACTTAGGGTTTTGCAAGAAAGCTCAAGAATTCAAGGAAAGATTGTACAAGCAAGGTGAACTCAACAATAAAAGTGGATCATCCATCACTTACAAGGGTTCTAGCTAGAAGAAGGATAACAAAAAGAAGGTATACCTTTTGTTCAAGTTATGGAACTTGTGATTTATGAGCATACATGCAAGAAAAGAATAAACCATGCATGTATCTTTGGTTTTACATGATGATTATGTGATGTTTGTAAGTCTAAGTGCTATTTGATTAGTTAATCATGCAACCCTAGACTATATGTGTTGAAACCAAAGGTGGTGCACTATTCATATGATTATTCAAGCTAAAAGTTATGATTAAAAGCATGATTGTGTGTTATATGTTATCAAACATGATAGAAACTAGTTTGAGAAGATGAAGGTGTGTAATATATGCATGATCATATGCTAGAGAGTACCAAAGAAGCCTAGAGGGTGTAAAATCATGTTTTAGAAAAGAGAATTGAATACTAGGCTATACTTTTTGCCTAAATGGAATTATTATCTGTAAAGTGTTTTGGAAGGTACGTGTAGAAGTTACACATGCATATAAAGTGGCTAATTGGATATGTGTTAACATATATGGGCATGGTGTGTAAAGAATCAAAGTTGGTTTATAAAGAAAATTATGTAAATTGGGTAAAATGCATACAATAGATGATTATTGGCCATTTTGGTGGATTGAGTGTAGAACAAGGCCAAGCATGTCAACAATATGTAAATACACGTGTTAGAATCGATTTGGGAGTTAAATGGTGCATAAGGCGTTAAATGACTAATTCGAACGTTTTAAAACGTAAACCGACGACCTAAACGAACCATTTGGAATTATAGGACCAAATGATGATTTTTAAAAGTTTCGAAGGCCTACGCAAGTTAATTATATGTTATATGTGCTATGTGAAATGTTGGAATTGAAAGATTCACATTAGGGCCAAAGATAACATCATTTTTGGAAAGAAAATTTTTTCTAATTCTGCAGCATGGCGCCGGGGCGCGGGTTTTTGTACTAGAGACTGCGCCGGGACGCAGTGTGGCTGTAAGGTTTCCACTGGGGCGAGATCAGAGCTCACCGGGGCGCCGTCAGCCGAGGAGATCTCGCGACCAGCGCAGTGTCAAGAAGGAAAATGGCGCCGGGGCGCCGTGAGCTGATTTTTGAAAAAAATAAATTTTTTTATTCCAAAATGCAATGTTTTGATATTAAATGATATAAATACATATGTAAACCATAATTTGATAAAAATAATCAATA
This sequence comes from Hedera helix, assembly GCA_947179155.2. Classification (NCBI taxonomy): domain Eukaryota; kingdom Viridiplantae; phylum Streptophyta; class Magnoliopsida; order Apiales; family Araliaceae; genus Hedera; species Hedera helix. The sequence continues at coordinate 20,098,686 of OX359272.1, read as the reverse complement.
TGGTAAGCGTTAAGCTATGATTGAGCAATATGTTATGTGATTAGGGTTATGTATAGTTAATGGGTGGCTTGTTTAGCAAGTTATGGCATGCATGTGTATGTAACTAATGCATGAACCAATATTATGGTCATGTAGGTTATAGACGGGATAATATTATACCGATTGTGATAGACGAGGACGAAGGCAAGTTTCCTTACTGAACTTTTATTGCAGTTCTTTGATCAGATATTCATGTTATTCATTTATATTGCTATGCAAAATTTTATTCATTGTTGAATTAAATTGAAAAGGTCGATGCCAATCTTGAATCTGGCTAGACACATATGAAATGATTTATGTTGAGATCAAATGTTCATTGTTATATGCTCCAATCCACATTGGTTGTGGTGCGGCTTCTATGATATGTTGTAATAGAACAACCCTAATAAGGGGATATAATTATAATTTTATGTCGTGGTTGCGTCGCTAGATGTTTATGTTGTGCACAATATAAAGGTACAATGGGCTGATCACCCAGAGTACGCATCTATTTGAAATAGCAGTCTTTTGACTAACTTGGGCAATATCATTCTATACGATTTGTATTGTTCTAAACGTGTTCTTGGTCTCGTGACCGTACATCAGAAGAATTTCATTATACCATTATTCATAAAAGCTAAATTTCAGTTCTTGATTCATTTATTGAATTAATATTGATCATTTCATCTTGATGATTCGATTATTGATATTCATTCAGTTATTATGCATAATTCAGATAAAATTTTCTATGACTCTCCTCTATTCATTTGGAATTATTCATGATATCATTTATTGTTATACTTGCTGAGCTATGTAGGCTCACTCTTGCTTTCATTCATGACATTTCAGTTAAGCCATAGAAGGCCGAAGGGTCGGGAGTAGATAAAGGGAAAGGAAAGGTCGACCAGCACTAGAAGCTAGCTAATGTTGTATTTATTATTATATTTTGTAGTATGTCAGATATGATAGTTGGATGTATAAAGGTACGTAGAACCTGGGAATAGTGATGTATGAATGTAAATGAAGTTTATAATTATTATTTTATTCAGAATGGTTGAATGAGATGACAGGGTAGAATAGATTACGTGAGCACCAAACCCGTGGTTCAAGGGACCCGGATTTGGGGGCGTCACAGGGGCTATTACTACTTGGACTAATTTGGCTCAAAAATTCTTTCTGCCAACCAATACTGTAAGAATGATAAATGACATAACATCTTTCGCACAGCATGATTCCGAGTGTCTTTATAAAGCATATGAGTGATTCAAGGTATTGGTTTACAAAAACAATACATACATGCAATCAAATTGATGTAACACAACAAAAGTAGACATAAATCATATTTAAAAAAATTCTATAAACCAAATTTCAGGATATTTCTTATGAGATACTTATTAATTGAGGAATGATAAAAAATTATACATTTGTAATTATAATCCCAAAACCTTTTAGTAACTAAATAATAATAATAATAATAATAATAATAATTATAATAATAATAATAATAATAATAATAATAATAATAATAATAATAATAATAATAATAATAATAATAATAATAATAATAATAATAATAATAATTATAATAATAATAATAATAATAATAATAATAATAATAATAATAATAATAATTCTCTTATTAATTTATAATTAGTATTTTTAAAATATTTAATTATAAATATTAAGCTATTTAATTTATTCTATCAACATAGTATATATTAAATATATTTAATTTATTATTACCATTATGTCATCTACTTCTAAAATAAATATTTATCTTTTATGGTGTGACCCTTTAGGTTCAATATTATCCTGATTGTGTAATAAATAAATTAGAACCATTCTAATATTATTTATTATGAATCAAACTCCTTTAATTCAAAATAAATACATGTATTTATTCCACAATAAGCAATTCACGACTTTTTGTATAATATGAATTTTAATGTTTGATCATTAAGAATCTATTTCATGAATAATTACTGTACAATTCAATCCTTCTACCATACAATATCCCAATTAAATATAAGACATGAAATTTCTGTTAAGTCTTTTTTTATTTGATCTTTATGCATTTCAATCATCAAATGCACACTCATATTAATGTAAATTCAAAACTCCTTTCTAATTTTTATTTCACCTTGGCTAAGAAATTCCGAGCTGTCATTTATTGAATCGGCATAAGACATTCTCTCTGTAAGACCCCGAATTTTATGAAATATAAAATTTATTTTTTCTTCATATATATTTTCATGAAACAGTAAGTGGTTAAATTGATAAAGTTAAAAGTTAAGGATCTTATGTGTAAATTATATTATATCGGACAATATTCGTTTGGTCGGGGAATATTCGTTCTATCGGGGAATATTCGTACGACGGCGCCATACGAACCAATCATTGGTGAACCCCACAAAGAATAATTGTCGGATATAGAAAATGATATAAACAATTTTTAAATGGTCAATGGTACTATTACTTTTAATTGTTAAAATATCCGGTGGTAAAAGAATAGTAATATACGATATTGCAAGTAACATACGGTATTGCACAGTAGCACACGGCTTTGCACAGTGTTTCGTATTATTAAACTGATAAAGTGGTTATCGTACAATATTTGACTTTATTGTTACATGCACAATAATTCATATTATTAAACTGATAATTGTCACAGTAGCATATGCACAGTAATTCACATTATTGAATCAATAATTGTCATGACACAGTAACGTATTCTTTCTTTTACATACTTTCTGCATTATTGTTATCTCTATTATGGTATTATTTAAACAGTTGTATTTCATTAATTAATTGACTTGATATCTAACTCAGAGAACCAACTACAATGTATTTATAACAATTAGTCATAATAATGAATAAGTGTGAATTATTGTTGAATAATTGAATTGGTAAAGTTATTTATTTATAATATAAAGCTAGGTGATATAAAATGAATGGTATAGATTAAAGATAATATAGAATTTGAAATGGATGGTGTAGATTAAAAGATGATCTTTAAATGAATGGTTTAGATTAAGGAAATCTTAAAAGATGAAATGAATGGTATAGATTAAGCATTATCTTGAAATGAATGGTTTGGATTAAATTAGAAAATCTTGGTTATGATAAGATTTTTGGCTATAAATAGAGGCATTAACTTAAGGATTTTTCATAAACTTCCTTACTTGTTCTTTCTTTCTCTCTCTAAATACTTCTTGTGAAAGTTCTCTCTAAGTGTGCTTAAGTCATCTTGAGTATTTGTGAAGATCTATAAGTGTACGTGTACTGTTCAAGTTAATCAACCTCATTTAAATCAATATCCAGTCATGTGTTAAGGTAAGAGATTATCATTATTTGATTATCGAAAATAATATCGTTTCTTTCTTACTCATAAGATGTGTCATTTATTTCCATGTATTAATTTGCGGGAATAACCTTACGGCGCGGATTACCTTAAGGTAAGGGATTACCGCCTGTTGGTGAATAACCTTTCGTATTCATTCCTTATTAATCTCTGAGAATAACCTTACTGCGCGGATTACCGCCTGTTTGGTGAATAACTCTTCGTATTCAATTTTTATTAAATTGTGGGAATAACCCTACGGCGCGGATTACCGCTTGTTGGTGAATAACCTTTCGTATTCATTCCTTATTAATCTCTGAGAATAACCTGACTACGCGGATTACCGCATGTTTGGTGAATTACTCTTTGTATTCATTTCTTATTTGTCTCTTGTGAAAATAATTTGTTTACACGAATTATCACATGACACTTTTATTGCATATTCGTTTATAATATCATTTTCTTTCATATTCGTAAGTGATATTATTTTCCTTTATACTCATAAAGGATACCATCTTTTTCATCTTCCATTATTCAAACTTACTATGGTAAGGGATATTAATTTCCTTCACCTTTTGTTAATCAAACCTGCTACGGTAAGGGATTTTATTTTCTTTCATACACCTACATCGAAACTTATTATTGAACCATTGCTTCTATAATTCCTGAAAATATTATATGTTCCATAATAGTTGCACTTCATCATTTCAATTGAACCATCCTATTTACGTGAACCTTTCTATTGAACTGTAACCGTTATTCTGAACTGTGGATCTTGATTATCATTTTTGAATTTCACTCCACATCATGTTGACAATTTGGACATTATTTGAATATGTACAAAGTAAACTTCTGATACTTATTGTTTATCATGTTTCTTCTCTTCATCATTTATATCATTCTAATCATCCAAAATCAAGTTGTTGTGAATATCTGTGGCCGGGGGCACAAATGTGATATAATTGTTGAACAGATGATAGGTTAAAGGCGATATAATAGGTTAAAGGCGATACATCTGTTTGGTGTCTTTTATGGCACGTGGTGAATGTTCTTTTTGGTCCGTAGTGCAAAGAGGAATTGTTGTTTGATATGATTATGACCAAAGGCTGAATCTGGTATAATCATGACCGTTGGTATTATATTGAATGTCTTTGGCCCGTAGTGTAAAGATGAACTGTTGATCTGCATGATTATGATCAGGAACTGTGAAATTGTATTATCTTGACTAATGGTATTTTAGATGATAAAAGTTGATGATGTTTTTTTCTAAAAAGAGAACCGAATGGACATTATAGTCTGCATTATTCTTCTAATAGATTGCTCATTCCGCTGCTATTATTGATCTGAACATTGTTTAAGAATTTAACTGCAGTTTTTGATATAAACCTTGTAGTCTATTGTATTCTATCAAGAACTCAACTGTTGAAGGCTAATAATAATTTATTTGTCATTATCTTAGTCATGATATTCTTTACTGGGCTATTTGAGCTCACCCTTTCTTTTGTTCAATTATTTTTCAATAGGAGATGGGAACGTAGCTGGGTCTAGCCGGGGAATGGAGTGAACGTCCGAGGGATAGTTATCGTAGTCTTCACGTATTGTAAAATAGTATGTTAATAATAGTGAAGACTTAGTTGTGTATTATTATACACTATATTGTTGAACGTTGTTCTACTTTGTAATAATTTTGTTGTAGTCTTTTGACAACTCAAGTTTGGGTTGTGTGAGACCAGATTTGGGGGTGTCACACTCTCCCTTTACTGAAAGTGACTGATCATTTGTTGATCATTCAACTACCTCTATGTACAACTTATTATACCCGAACATATTCTTTGTTATACCCAAATAGTCTTAAAGAATATGACAAAGTATAACTCTTCATACATAAATCCTATTATAAGATCAATCATCCTATTTGAAAGAGCAAATATATTATGTACTAATTTATTCGAATTCACTAATCCTCATTTTAGTGATCTCACAATTAGGAATATTTTAATTTTTGAGTTATCTTAAATTTAGATTTCATTAGCATGACCAACATCATGATTCTAAAGATATTGCTAAAAATTATGGGTTTATCCATTTAATCAATTCAACTAATTAATCATGAATAAGGAAATGCCGTTAAATAATTTTTTTATTAATAAATAAATAAGATTACAAAGTATATGCTTATCACATCAATATGTGATTAGCTTTAAGGCATACTAATTTCACAATGATCTACTTCGAAGATGTCCACATCATGACATACCTAAGTGGCTACAAGTTCAGATAGCATTCTAGAATGAGTTGTTCAATTTAACTAGAATAAGTATTGATGTTGCTGCAAATAGTGCTTTAATGGGGAAGAACTTTAATGATGCTTATGAGTTACTGGAAACCATGGCTGCTAATCATTATCAGTGGCCTTCTGTAAGGATGACACAACCAAAGGTGGATGGGATTTATGAAGTTGATGTAGTTACTGCATTGGCTGACAGGTTGCGACATTGACAAAAACGTCAGTGACTTGTAAGTTATGTGCTGGAAATCATCCTAGTAATTAGTGTGCCATCAGTTTAGAATCGGTCCAGTATGTTGCCAACTATAATCAGCAGGAAACCAGCAATAATCCTAACTATTATCATCCTGGTTAGAGAAACAATCCAAAATTTTCATGGAACAATAATAACAAAGCGCAACCCTTTGCTCTAAGGCCATCATACCCTCCAGGATTCCCAACTCATGCTCAACCACAACAAGTCTCGTATCATGCTCCGCTACAATAGGAAAAGAAGTCAAACTTGGAAGAACTTCTTTATATATACATAACTCAGAATGAAATTAGGATGAATATCAAAGAAGTGTCGATTCAAAACCTCAAGAACCAAGTGGGACAACTTGTCAGTGCCATTAACAATCATCCTCAAAGTACTTTACCAAGTGATACAGAGATCAACCACAAGAGAGAAGAGAAAGAACATTGTAAAGTTGTTATACTTCGCAGTGGTAAGGAGTTACCAGAGGCGGTTGAAGGAACCTCAAAGAAGTCATAAACTATTAGGGAGAAGATAACAAGAGTGGGGAAAAGGAAAAGAAAATGAAAGAAAACCCAATTGTGAACTCTAATAATAGTAAACAAATTCCTACTGTGCCACTTGTGCCATTTTCGCAACGTCTTCAGAAACAAAAGTTAGACAATCAATTTTCAAAGTTTTAAGAGGTATTTAAATTTTTTTAAATCAACATATTGTTTGATGATGCATTGGAGCAGATGCCTAGCTATGTGAAATTTATTAAGGATATTTTATCCAAGAAAAGGAAGCTAAGTGACTTTAAAATCGTGGTTCTTACGGAAAAATGTAGTGCAATACTATAGAAAAAAATAACACCAAGGCAACTTTACTATTATATGCACTATTGGCAATCAATTCTTTGGAAGAGCGTTGTGTGATTTGGATGCTAGCATCAATTTGATGCCACTGTCGATTTATCAAAAGCTCGGTTTGAAGGAGGCTAAGCCCACGAATGTTACCATTGAAAGTAGTATGTCTTCAAGCCAATCACATTTAATGTGATAGATATTTACTTTGTAATCTTATTCGTTTATTAATAAAAGAATTTATTTAAAGGCATTTTCTTATTCGTGATTAATTGACTGAATTAATTAAATGAATAAACTCATAGTCTTGAGCAATATTTTTAGAATCATGATGTTGATCATGCTAATGAGATCTAAATTCTAGATAGCTCAAAACTAAAATATTTCTAATCGTAGGATCACTAAAATGGGAATTAGTGAATTCGGATAGATTAGTACATACTATGCTTGCTCTTATGAAGAGGATGATTGATCTCATAATCATTTATGTGGAGATACTAAAACAAGTATGTAGGTGCTTATTAGAGAATAAGTTCACTGAACGTGACTCTTTAAAGAAACAACTAATGGAGTTTTACTTGTCTGTCAATAGGAGTTCCTTATGTGATAGTAGTATAAGTGATCATTTGAGTTGAGATCATCATAGTATCTTGTGTATGATAAGTTATGCTTTGACATATTCCTTAAGACTCTTAGGGTATAACAAATGGTATGCTTGTGTATAATTAGTTGTACATGGAGATAGGCGAATGGTCAACAAATGATCTACTACTTTCAGTAAAGGGAGAGAACATCCTATGTAATTCGATAAATGACAACTTAAAAATCTTTGGCCAAGGTGGAAAGGAAATTAGAAATGAGTTTCTAATTTACATTAGAATTGTATATTTGAGAATTGAAATGCATATGATTAAATAAATTAAGACTTGACAGAAACTTCATATCTTATATTTGATTGGGACATTATATGGTAGAATGATTGAATTATACGATAACTATTCACGGAATAGGTTCTTTGTAATTAAATGTTAAAATTCATATTATCTGGAAAGACGTTGATCGCTAAGGGGGCTTACCCTTATTGTTGAATAAATATTATTTATTTAACTGAATTAAATAGTTTAATTCATTTATATAAAAAAGATTAGAATAGTTCTCATTTATTTATTCTACAACCGGTTAAATATGAAAAACTTAAAGGGTCACACCGCAAAAGAATAATATTTATTTTAGAAGTGAATGACATAATGGTAATAATAAATTAAGTGTATTTAATTTATACTATGGTGATAGAATAAATTAAATAGCTTAATATTTATAATTTAGTATTTTGGAGATACTAATTATAAATTAATAAGAGGAGTCTTATTATGATGATTATTACTATTATTTTTATTATTTAGTTCCTAAATGGTTTAGGAATTAATTTATAAATAGTAGTATTATTATAAATAATTAAGTTCCTAAATAGTTTAGGAATTGTAATTATTATAATTAGTTTAGTTCCTAAATGGTTTAGGAATTAATTAATAAGAAGCACTCTCATAATAAGTAATTAAGTTCCTAAATGGTTTAAGAATTATAATTGTTATATTAAATTAATTTAGTTCTTAATTAGATTAGGAGTTAAATTAAAACTCTACTCCTAAAGAATTTAGAAGAGTTGACCATATCTATAAATAAGAGTAGTTTTATTATGGATTAAGATTACACACTCTTTCACAAGACTTGGGAGAGTACTTCGTAATTCTCTACGTTTAAGAGTTAGAGAGGGGGGGAGAATTAGGGATAGACACCTATTATATGTTGATATCTATATAATAAAACAGAGCAGTTCAAATTCCAAAGTTTCAACATCTAACGACCTCAAATCAATTTAGGCTTCAACATCCAACAGTCTAAAATCATTTGGGGTTTCAACATCCAACGGTCACTAATCTATCTCTCATTTTTCCTCAAATTCAATATTTTTTTTTCAAAAATCTATCCACTCATATTTTTCGCCCAAATCAAATTCACCACTACACTATAATAATAATAATAATAATAATAATAATAATAATAATAATAATAATAATAATAATAATAATAATAATAATAATAATAATAATAATAATAATAATAATAATAATAGTAATAATAAATATAAAATAATAATAATAGTAATAGTAATAATAATAATAATTATTATAATAATTATAATAATAAGGAAAATAATACTAATACTAATAATAATAATAATAATAATAATAATAATAATAATAATAATAATAATAATAATAATAATAATAATAATAATAATAATAAATAATAATAATAAAAAATAAAAAAAATAAAAAAAAATTGCACGTAAACAACATGGGTCACCCTTTTAGCATTGACGCAATTTTCTTATTTTTCGGGTATTGTGGTCGTTATGTTTTCACATGCAAATTGATTTGGGCGGGAAATCATATGGACGGTTTAGATTCATTCTAATTGATTTGTAAGTTATTTTAAGTTTCAAAGAGTCTTTAGGTAATAGAGTATTTTTGAAATTTTAATCTACGTCGTGCCTTCAGGCATGAGCAATTACGTGTCATCTCTCTATTTTTTTTGCTAGCTATATTGAGAGCAACTATTGTAGTAGGCTCTGACTCATAGTATGAGAATCTTTTGTCTAATTTCAAGAAAAAATATAGAGAAAAAAATATTATGGTGTTGCGATTTAGTTGGTGTTATGACAATACTTTTTTGTTTGGACTTAGAGGGCTCATGTTACACTTTTAGGCATATATGCAAAAGCCTTTTTTTTGGATTTTTACATCTTTTCCCCACCTCATTGGATCCCATTAAATGACTTGCAATACTACCATTTTTTTCACAGGAAATACTGTTCATGGATCATATTGATCGATGGTTAGAGATACTGGAGGCAAATAAATGCTGCCAAACTTCTTATTCCGTTTTGCCAATAAAGGAAAGATGTGTGGAATACCCGAAAATACTATATTATACAAATTTGAGCCCACTATCGTCAATCAATTAATTATTTAAATATACTAAGAACTAATTTTAAGTTGGGAATGAGTAGCACACTAATGTTTGCCTCAAAAAGAAACTATGACTGGATTGAGTATCAATCTTTTTGTATTAATGGTTGGACTCTCAATTATATTATGGAACTGAGAATCCACAACAATTTTAGATTTTTCAATCTAGAAATATTAGATACAGTATTCAACTGTTATATTAGTTGTACCTTGCCTTCAGGCATGGGTTATCCCTAGTATTACTGATAATGAAGGACATTCGACGCTACAATCAGTAAAAATGTGGTTGTCTAAACACTTCTCTATCAAAGACTTGGGAGAAACATCATATTATTAAGGATAAAGGTCTATAGAGATGAATCGTAAATGATACTCGACTTGACTCAAGGAATGTACATTGATTTGATGATATGTACTAGACTTAATTTTGCTTATGTATGATAAGTAATTATCAGTTCAACCGATGAGAAGAATATTGTAAAGGAGTTTTTAATGGTAGGTCTGATTTAAAACTAGAAGGCTATAAAGATTTAAGTTTTTTAGACTAACCAACATAACAACAAATTCACTTAAGGTTATATGATTACCTTGAACGGTGGTGCAGTGAGTGTTAGAAAAGTTTCAATCAGCAAAAAGTTATTGCTTTAGTGATAAAAGGCACAATAAATAACCATAAGTGAGATTTTAAAGGAGATTGTTTGGATGAATAAGTTCATTTAAGAACTTGAAATGGTTTCTAGCATTAAATGAGTTTAATTCGTCAAGGAACCTATTTCTCATCTGAATTCCAAACATGTATTACAACACTTTTGAATGATTAGAGAAATCATTGAAAGAGGAGATGAAACCATATAGATGGTAAACTTTCAGAACAACATTACAGATCCATTAACTAAAGCATTTACTAAGCAATTCGTACGATCGCTACTTAGAAAAGAGGGTATGAGATACCAAGGGATATTGACTTTAGTGCAAGTGGGAGATTGAAAGTAGTATGCCTTCAAGCCAATCACATTTGTTGTGATAAGTATTTACTTTGTAATCTTATTCGTTTATTAATAAAAGAATTTAATTAAAGGCATTTTCTTATTTGTGATTAATTGGTTAAATTAATTAAATGGATAAACCCATAATTTTGAGTAATATTTTTAGAATCATAATGTTGATTATACTAATGAGATCTAAATTCAAAATAGCTCAAAACTAAAATGTTCCTAATTGTGGGATCACTAAAATGAAGATTAGTGAATCTGAATAGATTAGTACAAATTATGATTGCTCTGTTGGTTTATAAAAATCTATGAACATATAATCAAATTACATAATAACAATGAAAGCATGGTAAAATCATATTTTAATTTTTTTATAAAAATCATAATCCAGGATCGATCTTTATGCATAATTATTAATTAATAAAAAATGAGTTAGAGATTATACTCTTGAAGATTCAACGCTTGAAACCGCTACGAGTTCACCTCCCTTGTTCTTCGCTTTGGTCTTCAATTCTATCTATTAGAATCTTTATATCAACGTTAGCTACACAAGTTTATAGCCTCTAAAGCTGATCTACTAAGAGTAATATGAATTTGAAGAAGTAATTTAGGTTTCTCTAAACCTTGGGTGGTTAGCCCTAATTCTCTCTCTCTCTCTCTCTTACTAACTCTTAGATATAGAGAATTATGAAGTACTCTCTCAAATTTTGTGAAAGTGTGTATGACCCTAGTCCATAATAAGACTCCTCTTATTTATAGATATAGTCAACCCTAATAAACTCTTTATGAGGATTTTTTTTAATTAAACTCCTAATTTAATTATGAACTAAATTATTTATTATGAAAGTACTACTTATTAATTAATTTCTAAAATAATAAAATTCCTCTTATTAATTTGTAATTAGTATTTCTAAAATACATAATTATAAATATTATGCTATTTAATTTATTCACCATAGTATAAATTAAATACACTTAATTTATTATTACCATTATGGCATTACTTCTAAAATAAATATTTTTCTTTTGCGGTGTGACCCTTTAAGTTTAATATTAACCCGGTTCTAGACTAAATAAATTGAAACTATTCTAATATTATTAATAATAATAAATTAAACTCATTTAATTTATTTTATAAATAAATATTTATTTATTTCACAATAAAGGTAAACCCCTTTAGCAGCAAATGACTTTTCGGATAATATGAATATCAACATTTGATCACAAATAACTTATTTCGCGAATAGTTACTGTACAATTCGATCCTTCTACCACACAACGTCCCAATTAAATATAAGACATAAAATTATTGTCAAGTCTTATTTTATTTGATAATATGTATTTCGATTCCAAAATGCACAATTCTAAATAATGCAAATTAGAAACTCCTTACTAATTTCATTATACCTTGACCAATGACTATTAAGTTGTCATTTATCGAATCATATAAAACATTCTCTTCATTTACTAGAAGTGATAGATCATTTGTTGATCGTTTACCTATCTCCATACACAATTTATTATACCCGAACATATTATTTGTTATACCTAAAGAGTCTTAAAGAATATGAAAAAGTATAATTCATCATACACAAGATACTATGATGATCTCAAGTTCAATGATCACTTATCTTACTATCATATTTGGAACTCTTATTGACAGATAAGTAAAATTCTATTAGGTGTTCCATAAGCAAGTCACGTTCAGTGAACTTATTCTCTAATAAGCACCTACATACTTGCTTTAGTGTTTGCACACAAATAATTATGAGATCAATCATTCTCTTCATAAGAGCAAGTATAGTATGTACTAATCTACCTGAATTCACTAATCCTCATTTTAATGATCCAACGATTAGGAACATTTTAGTTTTAAGCTATTTCAAATTTAGATCTCATTAGCATAATCAATATTATGATTCTAAAAGCATTTTTTTCAGAACTGTGGGTTTATCCATTTAATCAATTTAACCAATCAATCATGAATAAAAATGCCTTTAAATAAATAATTCTTTTATTAATAATTGAATAAGATTACAAAATATATGCTTATCATATCAATATATGATTGGCTTGAGGGCATATTACTTTCATGCTCTTATGAAGATTATGATTGTTCTCATAATCATTTGTGTGGAGACACTAAAACAAGTATGTAGGTGCTTATTAGAGAATAAGTTCACTGAACGTGACTCGCTCATGGAAGACCTAATGGAGTTTTACTTACTTGTCAATAGGAGTTCCTAACGTGATAGTTATAATATCCTAGATATTTGAGACTTGCAAATAGGATCTTAAATAATGAAATAAATGTTAAAGTTTAAGAACGTAGAATTTGAGAAGTAAGATGTGTAGAAAATGAGTAAATATTTTAACCTAATTTATGTGTTAGAAATTAAATGTGAGAAATATGAGTTATAAAATTTAAAACATATAATTGATTAAGATGTATACTTAGATGTATATTAAGAGTAAAGTAACATAATACCTTTAATGTTTGATAAAATTATTCGACGAAAGAAATTATGTAAGAAATCTTATAATGATGTATGTGAGAGATTTATTAAGAAAATAATTTTCAATTGAAAAATGAAGGTAGGTATATAGACACATATATACCTAGAGTTGAGCTATTTAACTGAACAAGAAGATGAGTAAATTAATATTCAATAAAACTAATGAATTAATTAGTTTAAATATGGAGCAAGAAGGAAAGTCAATGAATATAATTAATTAAGTTAATTATTTAAGTTATGAATTAAAGTTATATTAGTAAGTAGAGAAGATAGAAGTTATCTTGAATGACAATATTAAGGAGTTAATTAAGTAAGTGATTAACTTAATTGAAAAGTTAAAAAATAGAGTTCAATAATGGAAGAATTAATACAAGCCCAAGCTTTAATTAATAGTATGACTTGTAGACAAATTAAATTGGCCCTACCTTATTATATAAGGGATCCCATGAATTAAATGTGTGTGTTATGTGCAAGGATTGTAGGATGGCCTAATTAATTAATGTAGTAAGCCTAAATAAGTGAGTCCAATGATTTAAATAACAAGCCTAAAGCCTTGATGCTTGCAAGTATTGTAAGTAAATATTAAGTGGCCCAATAGAATTTAATGGGGAGCCCAATGTAAGTTGATTTAATGGTCCAATTATTTAGTCCAATTGATGATCAAATGTTAGGTCAAAGTGTCGATGATATATGAAAATTAACCAAAGTTAGGTTAGTATTAAAATCCTAGCTTTTGTTATGCATGAAGCCTTAACTATATATGATTTAAGTGTTGTGAATATATATATAGATGTATCTATATGTACATGTCTAGTTAATACATTATATGACCAAAGTTGGGAAGTATTTTAACCCTAGGTCACTAGTAACATTACAGAATTAACTATATGTTGGTTAGTTGATTGAAGAATAAAGATAGATACATTTATGAATGTAAAGGATGGACTAAGGTGAACTTAGTGTGTAACTATGAGTTATATGCTAGGAGAAGTGAATCCTACTTGGGTTAATTGGTGAAGGAATATAATAGATATGCAATTATTTTTTGTATAGCTATTTAATGATAAGTGTAAAAGGCTCTTGATGGCTATGATTGATAGCTAGGATGAAGTTGGTGAAGGTTGGTGAGCCTTGATCAAGGTAGAATTCATTTAGTAACCCTAGGTCACAAGAAGAGTTAGAGCCTTAGCCATGCATAGGTTAAGTGTTAGGAGATAAATGGATATATGGCATATATGTATACATAAATGATGAAAGTTAACTAAGGTGGAGTTAGTAGATTTACCATGGGTTATTTGTTAGTAGAGAATTAACCCTATTTGGGTTAATTTGTGAAAAATGTACAGACATGTATACGCGTAAATATGATGAGCTTGGACTATAGTTAGAAGTTAAGTTAACCTTAGGTCACAAGTGTGTAAAGAGTTAACTATCCATTGGTTAATTAGTGGGGGTGAAGTGTTGCATTTATGTTGCTTGTATTTTACTCAAAAAGTTGCTTATAAGCTATGTTGATGGTTGTCAATTTTTGTAGTCAATCAAGTTGTCAATCTACTAGTCTTTCAAGTGGTCATTCCTAGTAGTCAATCTATGCTATAGTAAGTGTATTAAGAGCTCCTAATTAACTAATGTTAGTTGATTAAGGAAGCTAATGAGGTGTTCCTAGAATGCTATAAATAAGACACTTCACCAAGCCTAGAAAGAGTTTTGATCATTTGATATAAACACCAAGTATAGAAAGAGATAGTTGTAGAGAAAAGCTAGTGGGAGCTTTGAAGAGAGTTTAAGAAAACCTATTTTGGGTAAATGAAGAAGAGGGATGGAGGGAAGGGGGGGGGGGGGGGGGGACTAGCAAGGTTCTAGCAACCATAAGCAAGAATGAGATCATCTTTTAAAGGTTTAAAAGTTTTCTTTCCTTAAAACTCTAGTGTACTATTAATGTTATAATGGAAACCTTAGATTTAGATCTTATATTTTCAAACATTTGAAATATTTATAAGTTATGTTGTGTATTTCAAGGTTAGTAAGTCATTTGACATGATAAACTATCCAAACAATGCATGCGATGTTAGGGTTTGGTCATAAAAACATGTAAATGATTAAAGGGAGGTGAACTCGTACCTGTTAAAAAATTGGATTTACAAAAATATAACACTTTTATCCTTCCTCAATTAATAATAGTCGTATAAGATAGATCCTATTTTATTTTTTTTGTGAATTTTTTAAATATGATTTATTCCTACTTCTGTTGTGCTTGACAATTTGATTGTATGAATGTCATGTTTTGCAAACCAATAGTGGCATCAAGATCTAAACTTATGCGAATTATTAATTGTTTTGATTCCGTATATGTATAGGTATGTGTTTAGAACACTTTATTAGGTATAGTTTGTTGTATATAATCATTTTTTTAAATAAAAAAAAATACAAAAAATCATGATTTGAAAAAACATCACGAAGTTGCTACAGTACCGGGAGCTACAACGTCGGCTGCATGCTTAAAGCAACCACCGCAGTGCCGCTAGCACCGCAGCGCCAGCTTTAGTATTAATTGAAGCGCTGCAGCGCTCTATTGTTCCTGGGGCAGTTTCATAATTTTTGGATTTCAACGACAGTTTTATAATTTTGAGCAATTTTTAAAAATTGAAAAATAAAATGTTTATTTTGTGTAATTTTTAGATTAAATAAAATAAAAAAATTATTTTGAATAATTTTATAATTAAAATAAAGAGTTTATTTTAAACTTGAAATTGAATTTCATGCAACTTTAAATTGCCCGTTAAATGATATCGATATATATATAGAATGGTTTTAATTCATGAAATGAATAATTTGTATTGTTACATATTATAATACAAGATATTGATTATGAATTATTGACCAATGTGATTGAGTTTATTTTAGTTGAATGTATAAATAAATGAGTTTTAATAAACGGGGTCTGCGTATTTCGTCTTATCTAATTTTTCTTGATTTAAATTTTATCTCCCTCCTATTTATTTTTCTTTGACTGCTGACCAAAGTGTTTATTTTATGAAAATAGATTGTAATAGAATTAGTTAGATTTATTTGAAGAATTAAAGCCGAAGAGCAAGGAGCGTGTGAAGACCCTTTTATATTGGAGCCTAGGTTAAATTTAGTAGTTACATTAATATATTTGTTCTTGCATCCTAGGTTTGATCATTTGATTTATTTGGTAGCTCGAATAAATCAAACTAAAATAAAATCTATAATTAATCCAAGTAGAATATAGTATTTCTATATGTGCATGCTAATTATATATTATCAAACATGTTTCGCACGTTAAATAATATGACACGTATTTCATATATATATGTGTGCATTCACGTTAAACAAGATGAGACAATTAATAACAAACCCCTTAAGGTAAATATATTAAGTTATAACGTTTAAAGATATTTGAAATATCAAACGTCGCCTTCTAGCATGATAAAACAATAGAGCATAAAATAATCAATATACGTTTGTTGTGTCACACAAGACTTATATTAATTATTTGAGATGTTGTTTTATTACATAGTAGATATTTATAAAATAGTTGAACAATATTGTTTTGTTGTATCATAAAAGGACAATATTTTTCTCCTCACTTGTATGAAAATACTAGGTCGGACTTAACTTGGATAATTTTGATTCGGATATGCACACACATGATCATAATAATCTAAAAGACAAAATACAAGGAGTTACATGATGATGTAATTGACAAGAGTTGTCTACCAATTTATTTATATATAGTTTGTTGTATCACATAAGACTATACATTTAAAATATGATCCTTATTCTCACTAGCAAATCTTTAATTAGATTTACAGAACTGTATAGGAGGGTAATATAATTTGATAACAATAGTGGGAGACACCATTTTAAATAAAGACCTAATTAACTTGGTGATTAATAAAATGAATGCATTTTTAATGTTGTTATTAATATTCACTTTAAAAAATTTGCTATGTCTAATTCACAAAAACTACATAGCATATTGGATGCTAATAATTTAATCGAATCGAAATTTTCAGATTGATTAAAAAAAATTGAGAATAGTTCTCAATGTTGAAAAACTAGCAAATGTCCTTAATTTGCCTATTACTACAAGTGTTGTAGATAATGTCTCTGAGGAAGAGATTGTTACTTTTATGAAGTGCCAAGATGCTGTAACTATGATTCATTGCATTATAGTCACATCCACGAGTGACAAGTTATAGCATCAACACGAGAAAATGGATGCGCCTACTATATTGCTTTACTTTCAAAAGTTGTATAGTTAGCAAAGTAGGTTAATTAGATATAAGATATCTAAGGAGCTCTTCCGATATATAATGACCAATGACACTACAGTACATACACATATCCTAAAAATGATCAATTTGATTGATCAATTTGGACAACCGGGTTTTGTCAAATATGAAGAGTTGAGTCAAGATTTGATTTTACAGTTTCTCACTGACTCCCATTCACAATTTGTTGTGAACTTTGACATTAATAAGATAGACGTCAGTTTGTCTGATTTTCTTAACATATTGAAGACTGTTGATAGTCACTTTCCTTCCAAGAAAGAACAAGTCTTACTGGTAGACAAATCTTCCAAGCAGAGGAAGAGGGTTAAAGAAGTTTATGAGGAGTAAGAAAAGATAGAAGGCAAAAGGAATGCGCTAAAAAAAGGACATAGATAAAAGTGATCCCGAGGACAAAGGAGTTTGCTGTCATTGCGATAAACCGGGAAACTGGAAAAAAAAATTGCAAGGAGTAACTTGCAGTGACTAAGTAGAAGAAGCCTAGTTCAGCTTCTACCCAGGCTTCTTCTACAGTTATAGTTCTACTTGGGTATTAGATACTGGCTGATGGTTTCACGTATGCAAGTCGTTACAAAGATTAAACAGAAGTAGAAGGCTAAACAAAGGATAAGTAATCTTGTGTGTGTGGAATGAAGCAAAGGTTGTTTCATTAGCCATATGAACTTACAGTTTAGCATTATCTACAGGCAAGCCTATTAAGATAGTAAATAATTACTATGTTTCAGTTCTTGGAAGAAACATTAACTTTATTCCATTTGTATACAAGGAAGGTTGTAGCATTATAATAAAGAATAATTATTGTTTTGTTTATAATGATAATGTTTTATTTAGAACTGGTTGATTACTTGATGGACTTTGCATACTTGACTTATATGAAAAACTTTTCTAAATTGAACAAACTAAAGACAAGAGATGATGTGAATTATACATTTCTATGACACTGTAGACTCGATCATATTAATGAAATAAAACATAACAAATTGTATAAAGATGGGTTATAGAACCATTTAATTATGAATCACATACAACTTGTGAATCTTGTCTTATGGATAACATGACTAAATCTTTATTTAATGGAAATTGAGAGAGATGTTACAAAGTTGTTAGAGTTGGTACACACAGTTATGTGTGGGACCTATCACAACATATGCAATAGAAGAGTATTCATTCATTACTTTAACTGATAATTCTAGATTTCGATATATGTATTTGATGAAATACAAATCCAAATCGTTTGAAAGGTTTAAAGAATTCCGAAATGAAGTGTGATATTCCGAATCCTAATAAGGATTATGCTATAATCTTTTGGAATATTAATATATGAAATTTTATTTCTTACTTAATATTATATGATGTTATATTTAAATAGTAATATAGGTTAAATAAAATGAATTATCTTACTTTTTGGGATTTTTCTATTTAATAAAGTGATTTAAATAATAAATAAATACTAATTACAAAACTCTAAACCTACTTATGATATTGCAAGAAGGATCCAACAATGTACCCGACAATCACAAACAAACTGATAAGTGTCAAGCCAAGAAGGATCCAACCATGACTAAGCCTTGAAAAACTAATAAACTAACTCATAGAAAAACGTAAACTATATGATATTACATATCAGCCTTCCAACCAACGAGTTCAGCAATTAAAACACTCTCAAATAACCTTCATATATCCAGCAACTTAAGCCTTGCTTAGAATCAGAAGATCAAAGTCTAGAAATTCTTCAAAAGGTATAAAACCCTAACATTTTTATAGATCTTCAATCCTTTGTTAGATGTTATGATTAAGTGTTTAGGAATGACTGATATTATGTTATTGAGTGATCTGGGTTGATAAAACATGTTTTCATAACATTTAAATACATGAAAAAATAAAATTTGCTCTTTGTCCAAGACTGCCCAAAATCAGTCTGACATGGTATTTTGTCAGGCCCTTAGATTCGATTCTGTTGTTAGTTTGATCCAACTTAAGCTTTGTAGTTGTAGTATGCCATGAGGTAAAGACCTAAAAACAAGAATCACCTTAATCGAATTAATATACAAAAAGTTATGTATGCTGGAAAGTCCCTGCTCGATCACGAATTCTAGAAACCCAGAATCTGGGTTGCCCAAAAATGAAAAACCATCTGACAAGTTCTTTGATCGGCTTTAATCTTGCAACTATGATGTTAGTGTTCATTGTTAGCGTTTAGAGGTAGTATTATATGCCTAGTATAACCATAATCCATTAACATGTTAAAATTGTCAATAATTATGGAGATTTCCTTATCAGAAAGTACCTCCTCGACCATGACCAAACTGTTCTGGGTTTCTGAAGAACATTTAATTTTTTAGCGATAGTCTCCTTTCGATATAGCAACAGATTGTCTGTAGCTATAACATTTAATGACAGTCTCCTTCCGGTAGCTCAAGAACATTCAATTTTTAGCGACAGACTTATCTGTGGCTATATCCTTAAGCCACAATCTGTTTCCAGTAGCTCAAGAACAATTTTTTAGTGACGGTTCTAGTGACAATCTTGACTGTGACCATAGCCTATAGTGACAGACAAATCTATAAACCTTAAAACACAGTCTTTAGCGACAATCCTTGTGACAGTTTCAATTAAGCTTTAATATAAACCATCTTTAATGACAATTCTTTTTGTAATAGTAGCTATAGGCGACAGATTCATTTAAAATTAATTAAAACCTACTTTACATCAATTTTTAGCAACTGATAACTTATATAAATTTATTTTTCAGCCTTTAACAAAAGATTTAGTGACAGATATGTTATACTAACGATTTATGATATCTAATACAACGATTAAAGTAACGAATCGACTTCGAATTAAAAGTGTGACGCCCCCAAATCTGGGCCCATACAGCCCAAACTTGAGTCGTCAAAAGACTACAACAAAATTATTATAAGGTAGAACAACGTTCAACAATACAGTGTATAATAATACACAACTAAATCTTCACTATTATTATCACACTATTTTACAATGCGTGAAGACTACGATAACTATTCCTCAGACTCTCACTCTATTCCCCGGCTAGACCCATCTACGTTTCCATCTCCTGTTGAAAAACAATGGAACAAAAGAAAGGGTGAGCTCAAATAGCACAGTAAAGAATATTATGACTAAGATAATGACGAATAAATTATCATTAGTCTTCAACAGTTGAGTTCTTGATAGAATACAATAGACTACAAGGTTTATATCAAAAACTGCAGTTAAATTCTTAAACAATGTTCAGATCAATAATAGCAGCGGAATGAGCAATCTATTAGAAGAATAATGCAGACTATAAAGTCCACTCGGTTCTCTTTTTAGGAAAAACATCATCAACTTTTATCATCTGAAATACCTTTAGTCAAGTTAATACAATTCACAGTTCCTGATCATAATCATGCAGATCAGCAGTTCATCTTTGCACTACGGGCCAAAGAGAACATTTACCACGTGCCATAAAAGACACCGAACAGATGTATCGCCTTTAACCTATCATCTGTGCCCCCGGCCACAGATATTCATGATAGGGTTAAATTATATGATATTTTTTTTCCCTAATACTTAGTTTCTATATTTATTGTGTGCTTAAATGTTTAATTATTTAGTTTATTTTGGTTTTAATAGGTTTTATAGGATTTTAGTTAATTTATGTTAATTTAGGTAATTTTATAGTATTTTTATATTTATTTTTATTTATGTGTTTTTATTTATTTTTAGTATTTTAGGTGTTTTATTTATTATTATGTGTTTTTAGGATTTTTAGTATTTTTATATTATTTTTATTTATTTTATATTTGATTTTGTAGGGAAATAAAAGTCTAATGGCATTTTTGTAATTTCAGCAAAGCTTGAGGGACAAAACTGCAAAATCAGCAAAGACCGGGGCAAATATGTAATTTCCGGAAAGTAGCGACCGCGCATGGCGCGCGGATGGATGGCCGAGCAGCTAAACGACGTCGTTCCATCAGCGCCTTCGCGCAATGCGCGCGGTGGCCGAACAGTGGCAAGAAACGGATCGATACGACGTCGTTTCATCAAAGGGATTCACGCAATGCGCGGGTGGCGTGCGGTCACTGTAGCGAGTGCCTTGTTTGGCTGCGCGTTAATTCTCCCAAATCAGATTATTTCGCGAATTTTGCTCCTTTTTTTATTCCAAATTGGATTTTAATTCCAATTAGGGTTAGAAAAATAATTATTTTCTTTTTCTTTTATTTTTAATTGTAAATCCTACTAGGGTTAGGAGGATTTTGGAGCCTATAAATAGAGGGCTTGAGACACATTGTAATACACAACTTTTCTTAGAATAAAAATTCTCTCTTCTATTATTTAGTGTTCTATACAATTATGAGTAGTTAATTTATTTTTCTTGGTTTAAGTGATTGAAGCCATCAAGATTTATACACTGTGAGATCTAATTTATTTTAATTGTTCAATTTATATTTTGATTATTGAATATTCTTCTATGCTCAATTTTATGATTGATTTGTTTAATTGCTAGGAGCGCTACTAGTTTATTATTCATATTAATCTACTGCTATTTTTGAAGCAACTAAGTTTAATAATTGTTTTGCAGATCAAAAGATTATTTTATCTTAGGAAGAATATACATCTAAATTAAATGCAAACAAGTGGCTTGTGTTGTTTAGTTCAACGATCTCTCTAATTCTTTATGCTGCTATTAAATTAAATCTTTAGCAAGTGCCGGAGGTTGTTTAATAGTAAGGATATTTAGACCAAGTGACTCTACTTATGTAAAATTAAGGAGAGAGGAGAAAAATTATTCCACCTGCGAGTAGTTCTTTCTACGGTGAATCTTTAAAATATTAATTGATTTATTTTTGCATCAGTGATCAGTTGTAAATTCTTGATGGTGGATATTAACTTAAACCAAGGCTTTTTCTTCTCATTTATTTCATTAAATTATTTGCATAATTATTTTAGTTAATTTTATTTAAATTATTTCTTTGATTCAAAACCCCCCCAGTTTTTATTTGCAAAAACATAAAATTAAATAATCATTCTCTGTGGGATCGACTCTTGCTTAAACTACTTCATATTTATTTTTCAAAAGTAAGATTTTATTTTTGGGTGCTTGCGACATCACACCAAATTTTGGCGCCGTTGCCGGGGAATGATCTTCATTTAATTTTGTGCTTTTGTAAATATTAATGTAATTTAGTAATTATTCTTAGTTTTTTTTTATTTTTCTAGTTTTCATATTTTATTTGTGCAGGTTGAAGATGGAAATCATGGTTAGGAATCGAACTTTGAAAGAGCTTGCGGCCCCTGATTTGAATCAACAACCTTTAAGCATAATTTTTCCAAATGTAGATGCTAACACTTCCTTTGAATTAAAATCAGGTCTAATCCATCTATTGCCAAATTTTCATGGCCTTGCAGGTGAAGATCCTCACAAACATTTAAAGGAATTCCATATGGTGTGCACAAGTCTGAAACCTTCTGGAGTGACTGAAGAGCAAATCAATCTAAGAGCTTTTCCATTTTCCTTAAAGGATTTGGCTAAGGATTGGCTCTACTACCTACCCTCCGGAAGCATCACCACATGGGAAGAGATGAAAAGACTATTCTTGGCAAAATATTTTCCAGCTTCAAGGGTAGCCAATATTAGGAAAGACATTTGTGGTGTGAGGCAGAACCATGGAGAATCCTTGTACGAATATTGGGAACGTTTCAAGAAACTATGTGCAAGCTGCCCTCACCATCAAATCAGCGAGCAACTCCTCATCCAATACTTCTATGAAGGACTCATGTCTACTGATAGGAGCATGATTGATGCTGCCAGTGGAGGAGCTTTGGTGGACAAAACGCCCGAAGCTGCAAGGAACTTAATTGCAAACATGGCTGTTAACTCCCAACAATTTGGCACTAGACTTGATTTTTCATCCAAAAATGTTAATGAGGTAAATATTTCTTCACTTGAGCAACAAATTGATAGTCTAACCTCCGTTGTTCGTCAAATGGCTGTAGGTAATATGCAACAAGTGAAAGCTTGCGGAATTTGCGCGGTCGTAGGACATACGACGGATATGTGCCCCACTCTTCAAGAGGAATCCCACGAACAAGTGCATGCAGTAGGTGGTTTCCCTGGTCAACCACAAAGGAGATATGATCCTTACGCGAACACGTACAACTCAGGTTGGAGAGATCATCCGAATTTCGGCTATGGAAATCCACAAGGGAATTCGTCTGCGGCTCAAAATTTCTCAAGCTACCAACAAAACAAGCAGCTATATCCTAACAAACAACATGGCCAAACATCTGATTCTCATATGTCTTTGGAGGATATAATTACACAACTTAGCACTAACACTTTGCAATTTCAACAGGAAAAGAAGGCAAATATACAGAATTTAACTACACAGATGGGACAAATGACAAGTGCCGTCAGTAGATTGGAGGCGCAAAATTCTGAAAAAGTACCCTCGCAAACAATTGCGCATCCAAAAGCAAATGTTAGTGCAATCACGTTGAGAAGCGGTAAAGAGATCGAAACTCCAGCAAAGACAGAGTCTGCACCAAACGAGACAAGCAAAGTTGAAGCAGACAACAAGGAGGTAAACAACAGTCAAGAGGATGACAATGTTCTAGTCAACAATGGTACTCCTAAGCATAAATTTCCACCTCTCTCTGAGTATAAACAGGTACCCCCTTTCCCTCTTGCTTTAACAGAAAAAAGGACATACGAGAAAGACTCCGACTTATATGAAACTTTTCATCAATGCGAGGTCAAAATTCCATTGTTAGATGCAATTCAACAAGTACCTCGTTTTGCTAGATTTCTGAAAGAATTGTGTACACACAAGAGAAAACAAGCACTTAAAAGATATGAAAAGGTACAAGTAGGAAAAAATGTTTTTGCCGTAATTCAAAGAAAACTCCCTACAAAGTGTCAAGATCCAGGAATGTTTACTATCCCTTGTAAGATAGGAGACACGAGATTTGAAAAGGCTATGTTAGATCTAGGAGCATCTATTAATGTCATGCCATATTCTATATATGCTTCTTTGCCACTTGAACCTTTAAATAGAACTGGTACTGTGATTCAGTTGGCTGATGGGTCTAACACTCATCCTAAGGGTATAGTAGAGGATGTTCTTGTGCAAGTAGATAATTTGATTTTTTCTGCTGATTTTTATGTGCTTGATATGGAAAACGGTGATCAAAATGCTCCTATTTTGTTAGGAAGACCTTTCTTAAAGACTTCCAAAGCTAAGATCGATGTTCATAATGGTACACTGACAATGGAGTTTGATGGCGAAATTGTTAAATTTAATATTTTTGATGCCATGAAATGTCATAATCCTGTTTACTCTGTTGATGTGATTAATTCTTTAGCAGCAAAAGTTTCTGAAACTGATGGAAATGATGAATTGAAAACGACATTTAGTCCGAATCTTGGGAAAGAGAAAGAGGAGTTAGTCTTGAGTGCTGATTTAAAGAAAACTGTTGCGGCCGTGAATGATTCTCCGAACACAGGTAATGATCCATATTTTGACTTACCAGTTCCTAACAAGAAATCTTTACCTTTTGTTTTGCAGGATTACATTCCAGATTTGAAGCCTCTCCCTAATCGTCTCGAATATATGTTCATTGAAGAGGGAGTAGAACCTTCATATCCACTGCAAGGGAGTTTTAACAAGACTATGATAAACGGAGTAAAGATGGATGAAATGGTCAAAATTCAAGAGGAAGGAGTAACGTAGTACTTTGGCCTGTTGTCAAGCCAAGGACAATAACTAAAGGCGCTGCTTGGGAGGCAACCCAAAAAATCAGATTTGCATTTCTTTTCCCTTTTTCTTTTTATAGTTATTTTTGCCTTTTTCTTTGCATTTTATTTTACATTGGGGACAATGTAAATTTTAAGTGTGGGGGAAGGGATTTAGGATTTTTGTTATTTTTAGGTCATATTTTGAAAATTTTAGGGAATTAAAATTTTAAAATTTTGTTTTAACAAAATAAAAAAAAAAAATTTATTTTAGGAAATTTTAAAAATTTTGAAAATTTGAATTTTGTGGGTAAATTCACTGCAAACCCTCACGATACAAAACTCGTCCACTTAGGGTAACCTTGGGGTTTAAAGGCTTGTTGCACATGCTAAGTGTAACCGTGTTTCCTACGAAAATGGGGTAGTTTTTTATTTTATTTTTTTATTTTTAGGATGAGTCACTTGAGTAATGAGTTAATTGGATTTTAAATTTTTAGCCAATGATAAAATTTTGGTTTTTATTTAATAACTCTTGGAAAAATAATAAATTTTTGCTTAGTTTGAATTTTTGACTTTTTATTGATTATTATTTTATTTAAGATCCTTTAAATTTTTATGCACTTATATCCAGTTGTTTGAGCTAGTTTAAATTTAGAGAAAGTTTAAATGGTTAAATGCTTATGAAAGATATCTTTGAACTCTATATCTTATTTGATCATTATTTGAAGTAAAGTATAAGGCAAAATATAATTTGGAAGAGATGATTTAGGTAATTTTTCTAGGATTATTATTGAAAAGAAAAATCTTGTGGTGGGTTGAGATGGAGCATAAAACGCACTCACTCATAAACACATGAAAAAGCGAGATGGAGCGTAAAACGCACTCGTTGGTGAGATGGAGCATAAAATGCACTCACCGTGAAAAAGAAGAAAGAAAGAAAGAAAGAAAGAAAGAAAGAAAATGGGATGGAGCATAAAATGCACCCATTAAAAGGAAAAAAAACACAAAAAGAAAAAAATGAAAAAAATAATTGAAAGAAAAAAAATTGATAATCCTAATATGTTTCATTGATTAAAAACCTTTTGATCTTCTGATTTATATTTGTCTGTATTAGCTGAAAGTGATGAGAAAAATAAATATATTGAGTTTTATTATATATCTTTTATAAGGTAATGAATGACCGAAACTTATCTGAATTTTGATTAGTTTGATACATTTGGATACACACACACACACAAAAGATCTTGAGTAAAGTAGAATTGGTAAATATGTTAAAGTTCTAGATTTTGCATAGTTTTGAAACTTTCTTTGAGTTATCATTTAAATTTTTTTTGAGGCTGATGTTGAAATTTATATCGATCTGTTGCTCAAGTAAGTTGTTTGGTTATTAGTTTTATTTTTATAGTTTTTATTTTTGTTTTGCCCGAGTACGAGCAAAAAGCTAAGTGTGGGGGTATTTGATAGGGTTAAATTATATGATATTTTTATTCCCTAATACTTAGTTTCTATATTTATTGTGTGCTTAAATGTTTAATTATTTAGTTTATTTTGGTTTTAATAGGTTTTATAGGATTTTAGTTAATTTATGTTAATTTAGGTAATTTTATAGTAATTTTATATTTCTTTTTATTTATGTGTTTTTATTTATTTTTAGTATTTTAGGTGTTTTATTTATTATTATGTGTTTTTAGGTTTTTTAGTATTTTTATATTATTTTTATTTATTTTATATTTGATTTTGTAGGGAAATAAAAGTCTAATGACATTTTTGTAATTTCAGCAAAGCTTGAGGGACAAAACTGCAAAATCAGCAAAGACCGGGGCAAATATGTAATTTTCGGAAAGTAGCGACCGTGCATGGCGCGCGGATGGATGGCCGAGCAGCTAAACGACGTCGTTCCATCAGCGCCTTCGCGCAATGCGCGCGGTGGCCGAACAGTGGCAAGAAACGAATCAATACGACGTCGTTTCATCAAAGGGATTCGCGCAATGCGCGGGTGGCGTGCGGTCACTGTAGTGAGTGCCTTGTTTGGCTGCGCGTTAATTCTCCCAAATCAGATTATTTCGCGAATTTTGCTCCTTTTTTATTCCAAATTGGATTTTAATTCCAATTAGGGTTAGAAAAATAATTATTTTCTTTTTCTTTTATTTTTAATTGTAAATCCTACTAGGGTTAGGAGGATTTTGGAGCCTATAAATAGAGGGCTTGAGACACATTGTAATACACAACTTTTCTTAGAATAAAAATTCTCTCTTCTATTATTTAGTGTTATCTACAATTATGAGTAGTTAATTTATTTTTCTTGGTTTAAGTGATTGAAGCCATCAAGATTTGTACACTGTGAGATCTAATTTATTTTAATTGTTCAATTTATATTTTGATTATTGAATATTCTTCTATGCTCAATTTTATGATTGATTTGTTTAATTGCTAGGAGCGCTACTAGTTTATTATTCATATTAATCTACTGCTATTTTTGAAGCAACTAAGTTTAATAATTGTTTTGCAGATCAAAAGATTATTTTATCTTAGGAAGAATATACATCTAAATTAAATGCAAACAAGTGACTTGTGTTGTTTAGTTCAACGATCTCTCTAATTCTTTATGCTGCTATTAAATTAAATCTTTAGCAAGTGCCGGAGGTTGTTTAATAGTAAGGATATTTAGACCAAGTGAATCTACTTATGTAAAATTAAGGAAGGAGGAGAAAAATTATTCCACCTGCGAGTAGTTCTTTCTATGGTGAATCTTTAAAATATTAATTGATTTATTTTTGCATCAGTGATCAGTTGTAAATTCTTGATGGTGGATATTAACTTAAACCAAGGCTTTTTCTTCTCATTTATTTCATTAAATTATTTGCATATAATTATTTTAGTTAATTTTATTTAAATTATTTCTTTGATTCAAAACCCCCCTAGTTTTTATTTGCAAAAACATAAAATTAAATAATCATTCTCTGTGGGATCGACTCTTGCTTAAACTACTACATATTTATTTTTCAAAAGTAAGATTTTATTTTTGGGTGCTTGCGACATCACACCAAATTTTGGCGCCGTTGCCAGGGAATGATCTTCATTTAATTTTGTGCTTTTGTAAATATTAATGTAATTTAGTAATTATTCTTAGTTTTTTTTTATTTTTCTAGTTTTCATATTTTATTTGTGCAGGTTGAAGATGGAAATCATGGTTAGGAATCGAACTTTGAAAGAGCTTGCGGCCCCTGATTTGAATCAACAACCTTTAAGCATAATTTTTCCAAATGTAGATGCTAACACTTCCTTTGAATTAAAATCAGGTCTAATCCATCTATTGCCAAATTTTCATGGCCTTGCAGGTGAAGATCCCCACAAACATTTAAAGGAATTCCATATGGTGTGCACAAGTCTGAAACCTTCTGGAGTGACTGAAGAGCAAATCAATCTAAGAGCTTTTCCATTTTCCTTAAAGGATTTGGCTAAGGATTGGCTCTACTACCTACCCTCCGGAAGCATCACCACATGGGAAGAGATGAAAAGACTATTCTTGGCAAAATATTTTCCAGCTTCAAGGGCAGCCAATATTAGGAAAGACATTTGTGGTGTGAGGCAGAACCATGGAGAATCCTTGTACGAATATTGGGAACGTTTCAAGAAACTATGTGCAAGCTGCCCTCACCATCAAATCAGCGAGCAACTCCTCATCCAATACTTCTATGAAGGACTCATGTCTACTGATAGGAGCATGATTGATGCTGCCAGTGGAGGAGCTTTGGTGGACAAAACGCCCGAAGCTGCAAGGAACTTAATTGCAAACATGGCTGCTAACTCCCAACAATTTGGCACTAGACTTGATTTTTCATCCAAAAATGTTAATGAGGTAAATATTTCTTCACTTGAGCAACGAATTGATAGTCTAACCTCCGTTGTTCGTCAAATGGCTGTAGGTAATATGCAACAAGTGAAAGCTTGCGGAATTTGCGCGGTCGTAGGACATACGACGGATAAACCATTCATTTAAATATCATCTTTTAATCTACATCATCCACTTCAAATTCTATATTATCTTTAATCTATACCATTCATTTCATCTTTTAAGATTTCCTTAATCTAAACCATTCATTTAAAGATAATCTTTTAATCTACACCATCCATTTTAAATTCTATATTATCTTTAATCTATACCATTCATTTTATATCACCTAACTTTATATTATAAACAAATAACTTTATCAATTCAATTATTCAACAATAATTCACACTTATTCATTATTATGACTAATTGTTATAAATACAGTGTAGTTGACTTTCTGAGTTAGATATCAAGTCAATTAATTAATGAAATACAACTGTTTAAATAACACCATAATAGAGATAACAATAATGCAGAAAGTATGCAAAAGAAAGATTACGTTACTGTGTCATGACAATTATTGATTCAATAATGTGAATTACTGTGCATATGCTACTGTGACAATTATCAATTTAATAACATGAATTATTGTGCATGTGACAATAAAGTCAAATATTGTACGATAACCACTTTATCAGTTTGATAATACGAAACACTGTGCAATGCCGTGTGCTACTGTGCAATACCGTGTGCTACTGTGCAATACCGTATGTTACTTGTAATACCGTATATTACTATTCTTTTACCACCGGATATTTTAACAATTAAAAGTAATAGTACCATTGACCATTTTAAAAATTGTTTATGTCATTTTCTATATCCGACAATTATTCTTTGTGGGGTCCACCAATGATTGGTTCGTACAGCGCCGTCGTACGAATATTCTCCGACAGAACGAATATTCCCCGACCAAAAGAATATTGTCCGACATAATATAATTTACACATAACATCCTTAACTTTTAACTTTATCAATTTAACCACTTACTGTTTCATAAAAATATATATGAAGAAAAAATAAATTTTATATTTCATAAAATTCGGGGTCTTACAACCTCCCCTCCTTATGAAATTTCGTCCCCGAAATTGACGTACCTGACATATCGAAGAGGTAAGGATACTTAGATTTCATCTCAGATTCTAGCTCCCAAGTCATTTCCTCAGTATCTTGGTTCCTCCATAAAACCTTAACTTGAGGTATAACCTTTGAGCGTAGGATCTGCTCCTTCTTATCTAGGATCTTAACAGGTACCTCTTCGTACGTTAAATCATCTGCTATAACGTTTGATTCTAACTCAATGACGTGGTTTGGGTCCTTCACATATTTACGTAACATAGATATGTGAAAAACGTTATGGATGCGAGACATACTTGGTGGTAGGGCTAGTCTGTAGGCTACGGTTCCTATTTGATCGAGGATTTCAAATGGGCCAATAAATCGAGGGTTGAGTTTTCCTCTCTTTCCGAATCTCGTAACCCCTTTCCATGAAGAAACACGTAAGAATACATGATCTCCGACGTTGAAACTTTCGTCTCTCTGATGAAGATCAGCATAACTCTTTTGTCGTTCTTGTGCGGTCTGTATTCGTTGTTGGATCATTTGAATCTTTTCTGTTGTCAAGCATACCAACTCGGGTCCCAACAATTTTGCTTCTCCTACCTCATTCCAACATACTGGAGAGCGGCACTTCCTTCCATACAAAGCCTCGAATGGAGCCATGCCTATGCTTACTTGGTAACTGTTGTTGTAAGAAAATTCCACCAATGGCAAGTACTTATCCCAACTTCCTTTGAAGTCTAGTACACAAAGTCTCAAAAGATCTTCGAGGGTCTGGATCGTCCTTTCCGATTGTCCGTTCGTTTGAGGATGGTATGCAGAACTAAAACGTAGTTCAGTGCCCATAGCTTTTTGTAGACTGATCCAAAAGCGTGAAGTGAATCTAGGATCTCGATCAGATACTATGGAAGCTGGCATGCCATGCAATCTCACGATCTCATTTATGTACATACCAGCAAGACGTTCAAGTGAAAAGTTTTCTCGTATAGGCAAGAAATGAGCGGATTTGGTCAATCTATCTACGATGACCCAAATTGCATCTAAGCCTTGAGAAACTATGGGAAGACCCGTCATGAAATCCATATTGATGTGTTCCCACTTCCATTCGGGAACCTCAAGTGGTTGTAATGGACCCTTAGGTACTTGATGCTTTGCCTTGACACGTTGACAAGTTAGGCACCTTGAGATAAACTCTGCAATCTCCCTTTTCATATTGTTCCACCAAAATGTATGTCGAAGATCTCGATACATCTTGGTACTCCCTGGGTGGATTGCAAAAGGCGTGTTGTGTGCCTCCATCATGATTTTATGCTTCAATTCAGGATCGTTAGGAACACAGAGTCGAGAGTTAACTCGAAGTATTCCTTTCTCATCGATTCTTGCCTCAGGAATAGCACCTTCTTGTACTTTCTTCATCATATTCATCAACTCTGGATCAGTAGCTTGAGCAGCTTTAATTTTATCGATTAAAGCTGGTTCTACTCGTACGTGCGCAATCTTCAAGTGGGTCATTGGTGTTTTTAGCTCTATCCCCATCTTTTGCAAGTCGTACAAAATACGCTTTTATGTCGTCAGCAGTGCACTTGTACTTGCATAAGATCTTCTGCTCAAAGCGTCAACTACAACGTTCACCTTTCCCGGGTGATACTGGATCGTGTGGTCGTAATCCTTCAATAGCTCAAGCCAACGTCGTTGTCGCATATTGAGTTCCTTCTGGGTGAAGAAATACTTGAGACTTTTATGATCCGTATAGATATCCACTTTTTCTCCGTACAAGTAGTGTCTCCAGATCTTCAATGCGAAAACGACTGCTGCCAACTCTAGATCATGAGTAGGATAATTTTCCTCATAATCTTTGAGTTGTCGAAAGGCATAGACTATAACCTTTCCATGTTGCATAAGGACACAGCCTAGACCTTTACCTGAAGCATCGCTGTAGATAACAAATTCTCCCAATCCCGATGGTATGGTCAGAACAGGAGCTGAAACAAGTTTCCTCTTGAGTTCTTGAAAACTCTTCTCGCATTCCTCGCTCGATATAAGTTTTGTACTAGAATGAATGATACCTATCTAATAATTAAATTTTTAACTCTTGGCGTTCTATGGGAGCCATTCAATATGGGGTTTGAGAATGGGCTTAGTACCGGGTTCAAGATCAATACAAAATTCAATTTCACGGTTTGGGGGTAAGCCAGGAAGTTTCTCAAGAAAAAAAGTCAAGAAACTCATTAACAATGGGAATATCATTCAAGTTTGACGTGTTTTTGTTCAAATCAGTGACATGAGCTAAAAAGGCTTGACATCCGTTTTTCAATAAACGAATGACTTTATGGCTAGAAATAACAGTTTCAACGGTTTAGTTGCTTGAATTTGAATGACAGATTGATTAGGAATATGAAAACTAATAATCTTATGAAAACAATCAATTTTAGCATGACGGGAAGTCAACCAATCAATTCCTAAAATCACATCAAATTCATGCATCTCCAACAAAATAAGGTCAACGGGTAATGTGAGGTTGTTGATTTGAACTAGGCAAGATTTATAGATAGTAGATGTGATAGATATTTCTCCCAATGGGGTTTCAACTGATAAGTCAAAGTCTATGTTTTTCGAAGTCAAATTTAAACGTTGAACACACGTATGTGAGATAAAAGAATGGGTAGAACAAGTATCTAACATGGCATAAACTTCACAAAAATTTATAAATAACTTACCGGTTATCACATCATTCGGTTCTTAACTATTATCGTCAAATCGAATTCTGAATACTTCATCCGGATCTTCACGTATTTCAACCATGGGAATACCACCGAATAATTTTCTAGCAAATTGTTTCTCGGATTCATCAACTTCATCAGTAGTAACGTACCAATGATTTCGATTAAAATAATATTTTCGATAGACTGCAGTTTCCACGATAGTGACTAACTTAACCTGAATTCCTCTAAATTGTAATGCCCAAAAGTATAGAAACATCATTTTTAAATAATCTTGAAAATCATAGTTGGAACACCATAAATCCCAAAGACTGATATGAAAAGTCTATATATTCTGATCCTTTGTTATCGAGCATAACCAAGTGATATGATCCTTCCAATTAGTGAGCAGATTAAAGACAATAATTTCTGTAAGTTCATTACATCCTTTAATTGCTTCTAAGAAAGGATCTGGAACGACTGCAGTAGAGCTTTCACTTTCATCCTTACTGGATAGAACGCGCATAAATTTTGTCATAGGCAAAAGATTCAACTCTGAATTTGTAGAAGAATTGTTTGTGGCCTCCTGATTCTTGGTTACATTGGCTTCGGGCACTCCATAGTTAACTTCCTGATTTTCAGATGCCATACTTAACTGTGGTCACAAATTAATTGTTAGTTTAAACAAACTGACTCATCACTTCATGTTCCTACATTCAAATCGATTCATTAGATAACAAAATCTAATTTAGGTAGGACACACTAGTGATTAATTCTATTCGTCTCTCCCCTCCTAATTCTAACCCCAGATCTCCATTAAAGACCATATCCCTAAGCTCTGATGCCAACTGTGACACCCCCAAATCTGGGCCCATACAGCCCAAACTTGAGTCGTCAAAAGACTACAACAAAATTATTATAAGGTAGAACAACGTTCAACAATACAGTGTATAATAATACACAACTAAGTCTTCACTATTATTATCACACTATTTTACAACGCGTGAAGACTACGATAGCTATTCCTCAAACTCTCACTCTATTCCCCGGCTAGACCCAGCTACGTTTCCATCTCCTGTTGAAAAACAATGGAACAAAAGAAAGGGTGAGCTCAAATAGCCCAGTAAAGAATATCATGACTAAGATAATGACGAATAAATTATCATTAGTCTTCAACAGTTGAGTTCTTGAAAAAATACAATAGACTGCAAGGTTTATATCAAAAACTGCAGTTAAATTCTTAAACAATGTTCAGATCAATAATAGCAGCGGAATGAGCAATCTATTAGAAGAATAATGCAGACTATAATGTCCACTCGGTTCTCTTTTTAGGAAAAACATCATCAACTTTTATCATCTGAAATACCTTTAGTCAAGATAATACAATTCACAGTTCCTGATCATAATCATGCAGATCAGCAGTTCATCTTTGCACTACGGGCCAAAGAGAACATTTACCACGTGCCATAAAAGACACCGAACAGATGTATCGCCTTTAACCTATCATCTGTTCAACAATTATATCGCATCTGTGCCCCTGGCCACAGATATTCACAACAACTTGATTTTGGATGATTAGAATGATATAAATGATGAACACAAGAAACAGGATAAACAATAAGTATCAGAAGTTTACTTTGTACATATTCAAATAATGTCCAAATTGTCAACATAATGTGGAGTGAAATTTAAAAATGACATTCAAGATCCATAGTTCAGAATAACGGTTACAGTTCAATAGAAAGGTTCACGTAAATAGGATGGTTCAATTGAAATGATGAAGTGCAACTATTATGGAACATATAATATTTTCAGGAATTATAGAAGCAATAGTTCCATAATAAGTTTCGATTTAGGTGTATGAAAGAAAATAATATCCCTTACTGTAGCAGGTTTGATTAACAAAAGGTGAAGGAAATTAATATCCCTTATT
The DNA here is from genome assembly GCA_947179155.2 of Hedera helix. Classification (NCBI taxonomy): domain Eukaryota; kingdom Viridiplantae; phylum Streptophyta; class Magnoliopsida; order Apiales; family Araliaceae; genus Hedera; species Hedera helix. Next base: position 20,063,790 of record OX359272.1, on the reverse strand, counting down.
ATAGTAAGTTTGAATAATGGAAGATGAAAAAGATGGTATCCCTTATGAGTATAAAGGAAAATAATATCACTTACAAATATGAAAGAAAATGATATTATAAACGAATATACAATAAAAGTGTCATGTGATAATTCGTGTAGACGAATTATTTCCACAAGAGACAAATAAGAAATGAATACAAAGAGTAATTCACCAAACATGCGGTAATCCGCATAGTCAAGTTATTCTCATAGATTAATAAGAAATGAATACGAAAGGTTATTCACCAACAGGCGGTAATCCGCACCATAAGGTTATTCCCACAATTTAATAAAAATTGAATACGAAGAGTCATTCACCAAACAGGCGGTAATCCGCGCAGTAAAGTTATTCTCAGAGATTAATAAGGAATGAATACGAAAGGTTATTCACCAACAGGCGGTAATCCGCGCCGTAAGGTTATTCTCATAAATTAATACATGAAAATAAATGGCACATCTTATGAGTAAGAAAGAAACGATATTATTTTCGAGAATCAAATAATGATAATCCCTTACCTTAACACGTGACTGGATATTGATTTAAATGAGGTTGATTAACTTGAACAGTACACGTACACTTATAAATCTTCACAAATACTCAAGACGACTTAAGCACACTTAGAGAAAACTTTCACAAGAAGTATTTAGAGAGAGAAAGAAAGAACAAGTAAGGAAGTTTATGAAACATCCTTAAGTTAAGGCCTCTATTTAAAGCAAAAAATCTTATCATAACCAAGATTTCCTAATTTAATCCAAACCGTTCATTTCAAGATAATGTTTAATCCATACCATTCATTTCATCTTTTAAGATAAACCATTCATTTAAATATCATCTTTTAATCTACATCATCCATTTCAAATTCTATATTATCTTTAATCTATACCATTCATTTCATCTTTTAAGATTTCCTTAATCTAAACCATTCATTTAAAGATCATCTTTTAATCTACACCATCCATTTTAAATTCTATATTATCTTTAATCTATACCATTCATTTTATATCACCTAACTTTATATTATAAACAAATAACTTTATCAATTTAATTATTCAACAATAATTCACACTTATTAATTATTATGACTAATTGTTATAAATACAGTGTAGTTGACTTTCTGAGTTAGATATCAAGTCAATTAATTAATGAAATACAACTGTTCAAATAACACCATAATAGAGATAACAATAATGCAGAAAGTATGCAAAAGAAAGATTACGTTACTGTGTCATGACAATTATTGATTCAATAATGTGAATTACTGTGCATATGCTACTGTGACAATTATCAATTTAATAACATGAATTATTGTGCATGTGAGAATAAAGTCAAATATTGTACGATAACCACTTTATCAGTTTGATAATACGAAACACTGTGCAATGTCGTGTGCTACTGTGCAATACCGTGTGCTACTGTGCAATACCGTATGTTACTTGTAATACCGTATATTACTATTCTTTTACCACCGGATATTTTAACAATTAAAAGTAATAGTACCATTGACCATTTTAAAAATTGTTTATGTCATTTTCTATATCCGACAATTATTCTTTGTGGGGTCCACCAATGATTGGTTCGTACGGCGCCGTCGTACGAATATTCCCCGACAGAACGAATATTCCCCGACCAAAAGAATATTGTTTGACATAATATAAGTTACACATAACATCCTTAACTTTTAACTTTATCAATTTAACCACTTACTGTTTCATAAAAATATATATGAAGAAAAAATAAATTTTATATTTCATAAAATTCGGGGTCTTACAAAAAGCACACATAATTAATAAAATCAAATGTATATATCTATGTATACTAACGATCGATATTATTATGTTCAACATATTTAGGCTACGCAACGCATTCGAATCAACGTAAACCTAACACACAACAATTAGACAAGTCTTCTAACTCTTGTACCATTAAGGTAAAAGTCTTCGAACCGATTTTTGAACTCTTTTAAATACTTTGTTCAGATTCTATAAACATTTGCTCTATCTATTTTTTTTCAAGTAATTCTTGAATTTTTTTTGTTAAACATAAATGTTATATTTCTTCAATACAATTGAACAAACAATGTGTTTATCATTTGGTATAAAGTTATCGCTTTTTATTCGGTATAACTTAAAGAATGAATCTTTGAGTTATCGTTTAAAAAATCTTTGAGGCTGATGTTGAAATTTTTAATTATTTCTTGCTCGAGTAAGTTGTTTGGTTATTATTTTTAATTTTTATTCTTGTTTTGCTTGAGGACAAGCAAATAGTTAAGTGTGGGGATATTTGATAAGTTGATTTTATATCAATTTATTAGGTATTTTTAGGCTTAATTATTTGTAAGTTTTTAAGTATTTTTAGTATTTTAGGTAATTTATTTAATTTTATGCATTATTATTATTTTTAGTATTTTTATATTATTTTTATCTTTTTTTAATTAATTTATATTTATTTTTGTAGGAAAATTAAAGCTGAGGGCATTTCTGTAAATAACCTGCCAATTCATGGTTCGCGCCATACGTGCGGTAGGGGTCACCGGTATCAGCAGGAGCGAAGCCGTTTTGGGCTCATGCAAGGGAAGGAAATTAACCGAGCCATGCGCGGTGCAGCCTGGGAACAAAAGTGACCGCGTAATGCGCGGTTAGCTAAGATTTTTTTCCTGCTACTTTTTCCGCGTGGAGCCTGGCAGCCTTTTGTCTTGGATAGCATGGCAACGCGTGGTTTAGCAACAAGGAAGGTTATTATTTAAAAATCCAATTGTAATTTAGAATAGGAAAATAAATAGGAATTTTATATTTTATTATTTTGAATCCTATTAGGGTTTGGGAAGCGTAATTCCTATTAGGGTTATGAGGAGTATGTAGCCTATAAATAAAGGGCTTGAGATACAATGTAAGAGACAACTTTCATTTGAAAAATTCTCTATTTTATTCTTTGATATTTTCTAAAGCTATATGTAGCTAAAATATTTTTCTTGGTTTAAGTAGTTGAAGCCATCAAGATTCATACACTGTGAGATCTAATTTATTTTAATTGTTCAATTTATATTTTGAGTATTGAATATTTTTCTGCGTTTAATTTTATGATTGATCCGTTTGGTTGATAGGGTGCACACTAATTTATTATTCAGTGAAATCTACTGCTAAATTAAATATTAAATCCGTAATTGTTTGGTCACTTTATGATAAGGTTAATTTATACGATATTTTTATTCCCTAATACTTAGTTTTTATATTTATTGTGTGCTTAAATGTTTAATTATTTAGCTTATTTTGGTTTTAATAGGTTTTATAGGATTTTAGTTAATTTATGTTAATTTAGGTAATTTTATAGTATTTTTATATTTCTTTTTATTTATGTGTTTTTATTTAATTTTAGTATTTTAGGTGTTTTATTTACTATTATGTATTTTTAGGATTTTAAGTATTTTTATATTATTTTTATTTAATTTTATATTTATTTTTGTAGGAAAAATAAAGCTGGGGGACAAATCTGTAAAATCTGCAAACATCTAGTGGCATGATGGTAATTTTCGACGGCAGACCGCGCAATGCGTGCGTATAGGTAATCAGCACCGGAATTAAAATGACGCCAAATTTTGGCGCCGTTGCCGGGGAATGATTTTAATTTAATTTTGTGCTTTTGTAAATATTAATTTAATTTAGTAATTATTCTTAGTTTATATTATTATTATTTTTCTAGTTTTCATATTTTATTTGAGTTATGCAGGGTGAAGGTGGAAATCATGGCTAGGAATCGAACTTTGAAAGAGCTTGCAGCCCCTGATTTGAATCAACAACCTTTAAGCATAATTTTTCCAAATGTAGATGCTAACACTTCCTTTGAATTAAAATTAGGTCTAATCCATCTATTGCCAACTTTTCATGGCCTTGCAGGTGAAGGTCCTCACAAACATTTAAAGAAATTTCATATGGTGCGCACAAGTCTGAAACCTTCTGGAGTGACTGAAGAGCAAATCAATCTAAGAGCTTTTCCATTTTCCTTGAAGGATTTGGCTAAGGATTGACTCTACTACCTACCCTCCGGAAGCATCACCACATGGGAAGAGATGAAAAGACTATTCTTGGAGAAATATTTTCCAGCTTCAAGGGCAGCCAATATCAGGAAAGACATTTGTGGTGTGAGGCAGAACCATGGAGAATCCCTGTACGAATATTGGGAACGTTTCAAGAAATTATGTGCAAGCTGCCCCCACCATCAAATTAGCGAACAACTCCTAATCCAATACTTCTATGAGGGACTTATGTCTACTGATAGAAGCATGATTGATGTTGCTAGTGGAGGCACGTTGGTGGACAAAACGCCCGAAACTGCAAAGAATTTAATTGCAAACATGGCGGCTAATTCCCAACAATTTGGCACTAGGCTTGATTTTTCGTCCAGAAATGTTAATGAGGTAAATATTTCTTCACTTGAGCAACGAATTGATAGTCTAACCTTCGTTGTTCGTCAAATGGCTGTAGGTAATACACAACAAGTAAAAGCTTGTGGGATTTGTGCTGTAGTAGGACATCCAACGGATATGTGCCCCACTCTTCACGAGGAGTCCCACGAACAAATGAATGTAGTAGGTGGTTTCCTTGGTCAACCACAAAGAAGATATGATCCCTACTCCAACACATACAACTCAGGTTGGAGAGACCGTCCTAATTTCAGCTATGGAAATCCACAAGGAAGTCAACCCACAAATTCAAACTTTGCAAGCTACCAACAATACAAGCAGCCATATCTTAACAAACAACAGGGCCAATCATCTGATTCTAATTTGTCTTTAGAGGATTTGGTTAAACAAATTAGTACTAACACTGTACAATTTCAACAGGAAAATTGTGATACCCCAGGAATTTTAAAATAATTCCAAATAAAGATTATGATAAATCAAGTAAAGGTTAGTATTTAAAAATATAATGAATGAATAATGGAGGTATTAAAGAATGAATTATGATATATGAAGAAGATTATGAATGTGAATTAAGAAGAAAAGGATGAATGTACAAAGTATAAAGGAGGTGTAATAGAAGGTATGAAATAAGTTGGCTAAGTAAGGATATGTACGATTAGAGAAAAAGAAAGTTTTCGAAAAATGAGAACATATCTTGATAAATACATCACGGAAAGAGCTAAGGCTTTATAGTTACAAAGAAATTGTGAATGTGATTTAAGAATTGAATATTATGACAATTATGATTTTATGAGGTTATCCATGTAAGTTATGGATATTAAAGAGGTAAAATATGATTATTATGGATTTAGTTGTTATTTATCAAGATAAAGGTATAGCAAGTTGCTAGAAATAAAATACGTATAAATATTACGGTAATTATGATTCCGAGGACGGAATCCTGTTAAGGGGGGAAGAATGTGAGGATCCGAATTTCCAGGATTTCTTTAATAATATTAAATGAGAATTTAATTGATAAAATTATCAAGATTGTTAAATTAACTATTATATTATGTGATTTAATGTATGTGATGTGATTTAATTGATAAATTAAATCTGTGCAGAGATTATGATGAATTGTGTTGAAATTAAAATAATTGAAATGTAAATAAATTGTTTAAGAACAATTTATGAGGAATAAAAGAATGTTAGGTAAGGATACAATAAATTGTACAATTAAAATATTGTGAAAATACAGAAAGTATAATTTTAAATGAGGATATGTGATAATGTGAAAGACATGAATTAAATATGTATATATTTATATATATACATTTTTATATATATGTACGTTATGTTTAATTGATAATTATAAATGTTATTATTTATAAAAATTAAGGGATTAATAATTAAATTAATCCAAATTTAAATAAAAGGTGAATGAGGAAACTAAGAAAAATTGAAATTATTAATTTTAGATTATATCAAGAATTTTGAAAGAAGTTTAGAAATTAATTGAGAAGGAAAGGTAATTATATAAATTATATAATAATAAATTATATAATTTATATAAGGAAATTAAAATAAGTTATGAAGAAAATAATAATTATATAAATTATATAAGAATAATTATGTAATTTATATAAGGTGATTAAATGGAATAAAGTTGGAGGAAATTAAGAAGTTATTTAAAAGGAGAATGTAATTATATAAATTATATAATATTAAATTATATAATTTATATATAAAGAAATTAAATTGAATATTAAAGAAATTGAATAATAAATAAGAAAAAGAAATGTTTTAAGTTATTAAAAATTATATTTATGCATAATGGAATTATTATGACTTTTATGAAAGATAATATTTCGGAAACGTAAACATGTTAATGTAACATGTTGTCCAAGCAACGGAGTGAAAAATTATGAAAAATAATTTTTATATGTCCTATGATTTATTTTATGATTTATTGGAGGTATAAATTACCTCATTTAATTACATGCATGGCGTTATGCGTGTACAAAATTTGTCAAGTAAAATACCCAAAAAGGGTGTTAATATTATTGATAAATCATATTATGATTTTTAGTGAATTAAAATAAATATTTTATATTTGTTATATAAAATATTTATTACATGATATAATTACGTAATGTATTTAATAAACAAAATTCTTGCATGCGATTTCTGGAAAAATCCGGAAGTGGAGATGTAAGTCGGTGGAAGGAAATTTTTAATTGAAAAAGGAGAGCAACTTGGGTTATAAAAAGGAGGAAAAAAGAAAAAAAAACAAGAAAGGAAAGAAATGAAAAAGGGAAAAACAAATAACAAATATAAACCATCTCTCTCCTTCCTTGTTCCACCCGACGCCACCACCACTCACAACCCGACCACCATGCCGGCACCACCAAGAGAGAGGAAGATTTATGCCATGAAGAAGAGGGAAAAAGCTTCAAGGAAGGTAAAGAAATTAATTTAGTAGAATTATTTAATAATTATGGTAGTAAAATAATTTTGAGAAAAATTAGTAAATAATTGGAATAATTATTCTAAATAATTTATGGATTGTATATATATGAATTATATCATGTTTGGAGCAATTATGTGTGAAAAATTTGAGCAAAAATGGTGATTTTTTTTAAAAGTTGATGTACTGTTGCCGGTTGGGGAAGAAGAGAAGAGAAAAAAAAAAAAACAAAAAAAAAAAAAAAGGGGAAAGCCGCGCATGGCGCAGCAGAGTTATGCAGTACGCGGCCAGAAACGACGCCGTTTCGGGGCGTATGGGAGGAAGGTCCGCGCATTGCGCGGGGATCGGAAATGGCCGGCAAACGACGTCGTTTTGCTGGCGTCAGCAGAGGCAAGGGAGACGCGCGCCTTGCGCGGCCGGGACGCGGGGGTGAATTTACAGAAATGCCCCTACCCTTTTCCAGAAATACCCAGCGTGTCCCTAGGAGCGCGGAAAGTACGAGAATGACCCTGGACTTTTCGGTTAATTCCGGATTTGTCCCTAACGTTGCCAAAATGACGGAAATGCCCCTGGACTTTCTGGAAAATGCCAGTTTTGTCCCTTTGACCGCGGAAATTACCAAAATGCCCCCAGAATCAGTTTTTAATGAAATAAATGTTTAAAAATTATTTAAAAATTTCAGAAAATTATAGAAAAATACTAAAAATATAGAAATGATGTTTGGACATTAAATTTAATATTTTTGCATAAATATTAAATATTGGGAATTAATATTTAAATACTTTAAATATTAATTTAATAAAGTTACAAGTTAGAAAATGATTAAATAAAATTTTCGGACAACCGAAAATGCTAAATTTTATCCTACGAGCAGGGTTGTCCGTAGTGAAGGCATTAAATATTAAGTTATGTTAATATTTAAAGGACGAGGTTAATATAATTAATCATATTAATTAATAATTGGGCCAGAGATGATATTAAATAAGTAAATTAATATCATAAAGAGATAAATAATTATTATTTGATTATTTTATGATCATAGGTTGATCGAGTTAAGAGTTTGAGATATCAATTTAAATACCTGGACGCCAGGCAAGTTCTTCAGTCCCTTTTATGTTAAATGTTGGAATGTTATGGTATGTAATTCTTGTTTTAACTGCATACAAATTATGTGTTACGTGATACGTGATTAATATGACCACAATATGTATGTTGTGCAACGATATGAATATATATGAGATATATTGCTATAGTAGAAGCACAAACACATGATGTATAACACACACCAAGCATGATAAGGTATGTGCTACGTGATGTATAACTGTTGAACTTGCTGAGCCATTGTGCTCATTACTTGCGTGATAAACCTTTTTGCAGGAAAGAAATGAAATTCAAGAATATTGGATTAAATTAAAGAAGAATTGTCTAGAAGGTGGAAAAATGTATTGTTTTAATTTCCATTCAACATGGATGCATGTGTTAAGTTTATCATGATATTTCGTATGTACGTATATGTCGAATCCAGACAGAATATGTAAAGTTAAATTTTGAATGGTAATGGTACTAGATAGATATTATGATAGAGACTATTCAATGGTTAATTATGAATTATGAAATAAAGGAATAATTCTGGATTTATAATCAACATTAAATTTGAAATATTGAGAAATATGATACTGGTAAGAGAAAGAAAAAGTAAAGGTTGCGATCCAGGGACTAGGATCCAGATGTAAGATTTTTGAATATCCAAATGTTTTAATAAAACGATTGAATCAAGAAAGAAAAAAAAAATTTATATGAGAATTTTGATAATTTATGATATTGAAATTAAATAATGGATCAATTCAGGAGATGAAAGATTTATTAACGAACCGAAATTTGGACGTAAGGAAAATAATGTTTCATAAATATGAAAATTAAGGTAATAAAGAGGGTCGAATTTCGGGGTCGTTATAGTTGGTATCAGAGCTAGAGGTTATAAACCTTAGGTAAATGATACCTTAGGCTATAACCTAAAGTAAGAAAGAGTACGGTTAGTTGAGTGTTCTGAAAACTCAAGCGTATAGTAAGCTCGTGACTCATGATTGTATGGTGGAGCCCCTTTAGCGAATGGGCGACTAAGGCCTGACTAGGACAAGCTCCTCAACCATATGATTATGGTAAGTTCCTGAGCCCAAATACGTGATAAGTTTGATGAACATGGGGGAATTAGGATGGAAAAGATGTAAGTTGAGAAAGATGTTCTCAGATGTTGGCTAAAGCAGAGGAAATATGAAACTTATAAGAATATAAGAAAGAGATGAATATATTAAGAAAGATTTGATTGAAAATAACGAATTGAGAAAATTCAAAAGTTTAATTAAGAACATATCTGAAAGAATATTTGAAAGGATTCAAAGATGAATCTTAAAGATAATCAGGGGACACCTGATTTAAGCAATAAAGATAAAAGGAAATCTAAAGAGCCTTGAAAGTGATCATAATAACATGATCAGGAAGGGTAAGAAGATCGTACTACGATACGATCACGAGATAAAAGAAGCGAGTAAGAAGTAGGTTGTGAAGCAAGATCGTGATGAGATTAAGTGAAAATGTGAAATAACGAGAGACCTGTTAATGGTCGAAAAGGCATATTTTAATGTTATAAAGAGATATGGTACTATGAAATAGTACAAGAAGAATTCAAAGAATGATGTTCATGAATGACAGAGATGTAATGATAAGGGGGCAGAAAGTTTGGGTACGAAATTTCAATTGAGGATTCATGTGGTGACTGAGTTGCACAATCCTTTGTATGGGCGGGGGATTTGTGTTTACTTAGTTACTATGTGATAATCATTGAAATGTTAGAGTCGCGTTAAGAGTTTTGATAGATAAATAATATTAAGTTAGGCACGAGTTCTTAAAACTCATGCATGTGGTAAGTCCATGACTCATAATCGTATGGTATGTTTGAGCCCCTCAGCGTATGGATAGTCTTTGATTTGTTCTCAGACTACGTATTGCTAGGATAAGCTTTAAAACTCATATTCTTGTGGTAAGTTCCTGGACTCATAATGTGTGGCAAGTTTAATGAACTATACGGGGGTATAGAAATGTTGGAGTAGTTAGAAATTTTTGTATAATGGTAAAGAAACTGAAGGTAAATGTTAGGGAATTTAGGATATTCCCACTCTTCTAGCTTTGCTAGACTTCGAAATTTTGGTCTCAAGTTGATTTGGCACGTGTGTGCTTTGAAAAATATAAATGAAATCTTTAAGCAATTTAAAAAGTGTCTATGCTACTTGTCTCAGCTAGACAAAAATGTTTTTACATCAAAATGTATTTTAAAAAGAATCATCCACGCACCTTTTAGCCCGGTGCAGATGTGATGAATGACGGAATGCTCAACGTGTTGTTGAGACGGTGCGGTACTATTTCGTCATAAGATGATTCAACACCATAAAGTGCGGTTTATGGTGTAGGAATTATTAACGATGAAATTCTCAACGGACTGTCAAGATGACGCGGTAACATGAAGTCATAAATGATTTTGAATTATGAAGGTATGTCAAAGCTATAAGTCTTTGTCATTTGACTCGGCTAGACGTTTTGAAAAGTTTTGACATAATAAATGTTTTAAAAATTTCTGCAAGTTATAAATTGTTAAAAGTAAGTCTAGGCTAATTGATCTGGCTAGACAAGCGTTGAAGAAATATAAGTCTGAGCTATTGATTCAGCTAGACAAATTTTTTTAAATTATATTTATTGAATTCGTATTCTTTGAAAGTTATACCCAATCAAATTACTTTTGAATAAATTCTATGGCTGAGATGAACAAAAAGATTAAGACTATTGCAGGTTGATCGAATGGTCACCTGGCATAGCAAGACACAGGCATTGCAGATTGATCATCTGGCATGCCAATGTATGGTGAAACATCCATCACTTTAATGACAGATTGATCCACTGTCAGGGTTTGCAGTATGAAGTACTCGGGGAGCGAAGTACTGTTAAACCGGGATAAGTGTTCATTCAGCATATTATGAAAGTTTTCCAAAATAAAAATTTGAATTCTTCTACTCTTATGAAGATTGGATGGTAGGATGGGGTAGTATTTTAATTGTGAATGATAAGGAAAATAATAATTGTGAAGCAAAGGAATTATGAAATGTGATGAATTAGAAAATTGCAGTGTACAATAACTACGAGAAGGGAATGAAATAAAGATATGTGGAATAAATGTAAAGAAATTATGAAGTATGAGTATATAGAAATTTCGAGGACGAAATTTTATGAAGGAGGGGTGAATGTGATACCCCAGGAATTTTAAAATAATTCCAAATAAAGATTATGATAAATCAAGTAAAGGTTAGTATTTAAAAATATAATGAATGAATAATGGAGGTATTAAAGAATGAATTATGATATATGAAGAAGATTATGAATGTGAATTAAGAAGAAAAGGATGAATGTACAAAGTATAAAGGAGGTGTAATAGAAGGTATGAAATAAGTTGGCTAAGTAAGGATATGTACGATTAGAGAAAAAGAAAGTTTTCGAAAAATGAGAACATATCTTGATAAATACATCACGGAAAGAGCTAAGGCTTTATAGTTACAAAGAAATTGTGAATGTGATTTAAGAATTGAATATTATGACAATTATGATTTTATGAGGTTATCCATGTAAGTTATGGATATTAAAGAGGTAAAATATGATTATTATGGATTTAGTTGTTATTTATCAAGATAAAGGTATAGCAAGTTGCTAGAAATAAAATACGTATAAATATTACGGTAATTATGATTCCGAGGACGGAATCCTGTTAAGGGGGGAAGAATGTGAGGATCCGAATTTCCAGGATTTCTTTAATAATATTAAATGAGAATTTAATTGATAAAATTATCAAGATTGTTAAATTAACTATTATATTATGTGATTTAATGTATGTGATGTGATTTAATTGATAAATTAAATCTGTGCAGAGATTATGATGAATTGTGTTGAAATTAAAATAATTGAAATGTAAATAAATTGTTTAAGAACAATTTATGAGGAATAAAAGAATGTTAGGTAAGGATACAATAAATTGTACAATTAAAATATTGTGAAAATACAGAAAGTATAATTTTAAATGAGGATATGTGATAATGTGAAAGACATGAATTAAATATGTATATATTTATATATATACATTTTTATATATATGTACGTTATGTTTAATTGATAATTATAAATGTTATTATTTATAAAAATTAAGGGATTAATAATTAAATTAATCCAAATTTAAATAAAAGGTGAATGAGGAAACTAAGAAAAGTTGAAATTATTAATTTTAGATTATATCAAGAATTTTGAAAGAAGTTTAGAAATTAATTGAGAAGGAAAGGTAATTATATAAATTATATAATAATAAATTATATAATTTATATAAGGAAATTAAAATAAGTTATGAAGAAAATAATAATTATATAAATTATATAAGAATAATTATGTAATTTATATAAGGTGATTAAATGGAATAAAGTTGGAGGAAATTAAGAAGTTATTTAAAAGGAGAATGTAATTATATAAATTATATAATATTAAATTATATAATTTATATATAAAGAAATTAAATTGAATATTAAAGAAATTGAATAATAAATAAGAAAAAGAAATGTTTTAAGTTATTAAAAATTATATTTATGCATAATGGAATTATTATGACTTTTATGAAAGATAATATTTCGGAAACGTGAACATGTTAATGTAACATGTTGTCCAAGCAACGGAGTGAAAAATTATGAAAAATAATTTTTATATGTCCTATGATTTATTTTATGATTTATTGGAGGTATAAATTACCTCATTTAATTACATGCATGACGTTATGCGTGTACAAAATTTGTCAAGTAAAATACCCAAAAAGGGTGTTAATATTATTGATAAATCATATTATGATTTTTAGTGAATTAAAATAAATATTTTATATTTGTTATATAAAATATTTATTACATGATATAATTACGTAATGTATTTAATAAACAAAATTCTTGCATGCGATTTCTGGAAAAATCCGGAAGTGGAGATGTAAGTCGGTGGAAGGAAATTTTTAATTGAAAAAGGAGAGCAACTTGGGTTATAAAAAGGAGGAAAAAAAAAAAAACAAGAAAGGAAAGAAATGAAAAAGGGAAAAACAAATAACAAATATAAACCATCTCTCTCCTTCCTTGTTCCACCCGACGCCACCACCACTCACAACCCGACCACCATGCCGGCACCACCAAGAGAGAGGAAGATTTATGCCATGAAGAAGAGGGAAAAAGCTTCAAGGAAGGTAAAGAAATTAATTTAGTAGAATTATTTAATAATTATGGTAGTAAAATAATTTTGAGAAAAATTAGTAAATAATTGGAATAATTATTCTAAATAATTTATGGATTGTATATATATGAATTATATCATGTTTGGAGCAATTATGTGTGAAAAATTTGAGCAAAAATGGTGATTTTTTTTAAAAGTTGATGTACTGTTGCCGGTTGGGGAAGAAGAGAAGAGAAAAAAAAAAAAACAAAAAAAAAAAAAAAGGGGAAAGCCGCGCATGGCGCAGCAGAGTTATGCAGTACGCGGCCAGAAACGACGCCGTTTCGGGGCGTATGGGAGGAAGGTCCGCGCATTGCGCGGGGATCGGAAATGGCCGGCAAACGACGTCGTTTTGCTGGCGTCAGCAGAGGCAAGGGAGACGCGCGCCTTGCGCGGCCGGGACGCGGGGGTGAATTTACAGAAATGCCCCTACCCTTTTCCAGAAATACCCAGCGTGTCCCTAGGAGCGCGGAAAGTACGAGAATGACCCTGGACTTTTCGGTTAATTCCGGATTTGTCCCTAACGTTGCCAAAATGACGGAAATGCCCCTGGACTTTCTGGAAAATGCCAGTTTTGTCCCTTTGACCGCGGAAATTACCAAAATGCCCCCAGAATAAGTTTTTAATGAAATAAATGTTTAAAAATTATTTAAAAATTTCAGAAAATTATAGAAAAATACTAAAAATATAGAAATGATGTTTGGACATTAAATTTAATATTTTTGCATAAATATTAAATATTGGGAATTAATATTTAAATACTTTAAATATTAATTTAATAAAGTTACAAGTTAGAAAATGATTAAATAAAATTTTCGGACAACCGAAAATGCTAAATTTTATCCTACGAGCAGGGTTGTCCGTAGTGAAGGCATTAAATATTAAGTTATGTTAATATTTAAAGGACGAGGTTAATATAATTAATCATATTAATTAATAATTGGGCCAGAGATGATATTAAATAAGTAAATTAATATCATAAAGAGATAAATAATTATTATTTGATTATTTTATGATCATAGGTTGATCGAGTTAAGAGTTTGAGATATCAATTTAAATACCTGGACGCCAGGCAAGTTCTTCAGTCCCTTTTATGTTAAATGTTGGAATGTTATGGTATGTAATTCTTGTTTTAACTGCATACAAATTATGTGTTACGTGATACGTGATTAATATGACCACAATATGTATGTTGTGCAACGATATGAATATATATGAGATATATTGCTATAGTAGAAGCACAAACACATGATGTATAACACACACCAAGCATGATAAGGTATGTGCTACGTGATGTATAACTGTTGAACTTGCTGAGCCATTGTGCTCATTACTTGCGTGATAAACCTTTTTGCAGGAAAGAAATGAAATTCAAGAATATTGGATTAAATTAAAGAAGAATTGTCTAGAAGGTGGGAAAATGTATTGTTTTAATTTCCATTCAACATGGATGCATGTGTTAAGTTTATCATGATATTTCGTATGTACGTATATGTCGAATCCAGACAGAATATGTAAAGTTAAATTTTGAATGGTAATGGTACTAGATAGATATTATGATAGAGACTATTCAATGGTTAATTATGAATTATGAAATAAAGGAATAATTCTGGATTTATAATCAACATTAAATTTGAAATATTGAGAAATATGATACTGGTAAGAGAAAGAAAAAGTAAAGGTTGCGATCCAGGGACTAGGATCCAGATGTAAGAATTTTGAATATCCAAATGTTTTAATAAAACGATTGAATCAAGAAAGAAAAAAAAAAAATTATATGAGAATTTTGATAATTTATGATATTGAAATTAAATAATGGATCAATTCAGGAGATGAAAGATTTATTAACGAACCGAAATTTGGACGTAAGGAAAATAATGTTTCATAAATATGAAAATTAAGGTAATAAAGAGGGTCGAATTTCGGGGTCGTTATAAAAATTTGCAATTTCAACAGGAAACGAAGGCAAATATACAGAATTTAAATACACAGATGGGACAAATGACAATTGCCATCAGTAGATTGGAGGCGCAAAATTCTGAAAAAGTACCTTCGCAAACAATGGCAAATCCAAAAGCAAATGTTAGTGCAATCACGTTGAGAAGCGGTAAAGATATCGAAACTCCAGCAAAGACAGAGTCTGCATTAAAAGATCAAAACAAAGTTGAAGTGGATAACAAGGAGATAGACAACAGTAAGGAGGAAGACAGTGTTGTAGGCGAAAATGGTACTCCTAAGCATAAATTTTCACATCTCTCTGAGTATAAACCGGTACCCCCTTTCCCTCTTGCTTTAACAGAAAAAAGGACGTACGAGAAAAATTCAGATTTATATGAGACTTTTCATAATTGCGAGGTAAAAATTCCATTGTTAGATGCAATTAAACAAGTACCTCGCTTTGCTAGATTTTTGAAAGAATTGTGTACACACAAGAGAAAACAAACACTTAAAAAATATGAAAAGGTACAAGTAGGAAAGAATGTGTCTGCCGTAATTCAAAGAAAACTTCCTACAAAGTGCCAAGATCCAGGAATGTTTACTATCCCTTGTAAGATAGGTGACACGAGATTTGAAAAGGTTATGTTAGATCTAGGAGCATCTATTAATGTCATGCCATATTCTATATATGCTTCTTTGCAACTTGAACCTTTAAATAGAACTGGTACTGTGATTCAGTTGGCTGATAGGTCTAACACTTATCCTAAGGGTATAGTAGAGGATGTTCTTGTGCAAGTAGATAATTTAATTTTTCCTGCTGATTTTTATGTGCTTGATATGGAAAACGATAATCAAAATGCTCCTATTTTGTTGGGAAGACCTTTCTTAAAGACTTCCAAGACTAAGATCGATGTTCATAGTGGTACACTGACAATGGAGTTTGATGGCGAAATTGTTAAATTTAATATTTTTGATGCCATGAAATGTCATAATCCTATTTACTCTATTGATGTGATTGATTCTTTAGCAGCAAAAGTTTCTAAAAATGAAAAGACTATTCTTGGAGAAATATTTTTCAGCTTCATGGGCAGCCAATATCAGAAAAGACATTTGTGGTATGAGACAAAACCATGGAGAATCCCTATATGAGTATTGGGAACAATTTAAGAAATTATGTGTAAGTTGTCCCCACCATCAAATCAGCGAGCAACTCCTTATTCAATACTTCTATGAAGGACTCATGTCTACTGATAGAAGCATGATTGATGTTGCTAGTGGAGAAGCTTTAATGGACAAAACTCTCGAAGCTGCAAGGAACTTAATTACAAACATGGCGGCTAATTCCCAACAATTTGGCACTAGGTTTGATTTTTCATCCAAGAATGTTAATGAGGTAAATATTTCTTCACTTGAGCAACGAATTGATAGTCTCACCTCTTTTGTTCGTCAGATGGTTGTAGGTAATACACAATAAGTGAAAGCTTGTGGGATTTATGCGGTAGTAGGACATCCGACGGATATGTGACTCACTCTTCAAGAGGAGTCCCATAAACAAGTGCATGCAGTAGAAGGTTTACCTGATCAACCACAAAGGAGATATGATCTTTACTCGAACACGTACAACTCAGGTTGGAAAGATCATCCTAATTTCGGCTATGGAAATCACCAAGGGAATCCGTCTGCGACTCAATATTTCTCAAGCTACCAACAATACAAGCAGTCATATCCCAACAAACAACAACAAGGCCAATCATCTAATTCTCATATGTCTTTAGAGGATATAGTTAAATAACTTAGCACTAACACGTTGCAATTTCAACAGGAAACAAAGACAAATATGCATAATTTAAATACACAGATGGGGCAAATGACAACTGCTATCAGTAGATTGGAGGCGCAAAATTCTGAAAAATTACCCTCTCAAACAATGATGAATCCGAAAGCAAATGTCAGTGCAATTACTTTAAGAAGCGGTAAAGAGATCTAAACTCCAGAAAAGACATATTCTGCACCAAAAGAGCAAAGCAAAGCAGAAGTCGACACCAAGGAAGCAGACAACACAGAAGAAGGCGACAGTAGTACCTCTAAGCCTAAATTTCCACCTCTCTCTGATTATAAATCGGTACCCCCTTTTCCCCTAGCTTTAACAAAAAAAAGGAAATATGAAAAAGATTCATATTTATATGAAACTTTTCATCAATGCGAGGTAAAAATTCCATTATTAGATGCTATTAAACAAGTACCTCGTTTTGCTAGGTTTCTGAAAGAATTGTGTACACACAAAAGAAAACAAGCACTTAAAAGATATGAAAAGGTACAAGTAAGAAAGAATGTATCTGTAATAATTTAAACAAAACTTCTTACTAAGTGCCAAGATCTAGGAATGTTTACTATCCCTTGCAAGATAGGTGACACTAGATTTCAAAAAGCCATGTTAGACTTAGGATCAGCTATTAATGTCATGCCATATTCCATATATGTTTCTTTGAAACTTGAACCTTTAAATAGAACTGGTACTGTGATTCAGTTGACTGATAGGTCTAACACTTATCCTAAGGGTATAGTAAAGGATGTTCTTGTGCAAGTAGATAATATGATTTTTTCTGCTGATTTTTATGTGCTTGATATGGAGAACGGTAATCAAAATACTCCTATTTTGTTAGGAAGACCTTTCTTAAAGACATCCAAAACTAAGATCGATGTTCATAGTGGTACACTGATAATGGAGTTTGATGGCAAAATTGTTAAGTTTAATATTTTTGATGCCATGAAATGTCATAATCTTGTTTACTCTGTTGATGTGATTGATTCTTTAGCAGAAAAAGTTTCTAAAACTGATAGAAAGGGTGAATTGAAAATGACATTTAGTCCGAATTTTGGGAAAAAGAAAAAGGAGTTAGTCTTGAGTACTGATTTGAAGAAAACTGTTGCGGCCGAGAATGGTTCTCCGAAAACAGGTAATGATCCATATTTTGACTTACCAATTCCTAACAAGAAATCTTTACCTTTTGTTTTGCAGGATTACATTCCAGAATTGAGGCATCTTCCTAATCGTCTCGAATGTATGTTCATTGAAGAGGGAGTAGACCCTTCATATCAACTGCACGGGAGTTTGAACAAGTCCATGATAAATGTAGTAAAGATGGATGAGATTGTCAAAATTCAAGAGGAAGGAGTGACGTAATGTTTAGACATGTTGTCAAGCCAATGACTATAAACAAAGGCGCTGCTTGGGAGGCAACCCAATGGAAGTATACTTTTCTTTCATTTTATTTTAGTATTTATAGTTTAGTTATTTGCGCTTTTTCTTTGCATTTTATTTTACATTGGGGACAATGTAAATTTTAAGTGTGGGGGAAGGGATTTAGGATTTTTGTTATTTTTAGGTCATATTTTAAAAAATTTAGAAATTTTAAAAATTTTGAAAATTTGAATTTTGTGGGTAAATTCACTGCAAACTTTCACGAGACACAACTCGTCCACTTGGGGTAACCTTGGGGTTTAAAGGCTTGTTGCACATGCTAAGTGTAACCGTGTTTCCTACGAAAATGGGGTAGTTTTTTATTTTATTTTTAAGATGTGTTACTTGAGCAATGAGTTAATTGGATTTTAAATTTTTAGCCAATGATAAAATCTTGATTTTTGTTTTATAACTTTTGGAAAATGAATAAATTTTTGCTTAGTCTAACTTTTGACTTATTGTTGATATTTATTGTGTTTGAGATCTTTAAATTTTATGCACTTATATCCATTTGTTTGAGCTAGTTTTAATCTAGAGAAAATTTATATGGTTAAATGCTTATGGAAGATATTTTTGAGCTATATATCTTATTTAATCATTATTTGAAGTGAAATATAAGACAAAATATAATTTGGGGGAGATGATTTAGATAATTTTTCTAGGATTATTATTGAAGGAAAAAATTATGTGGTGGGTTGAGATGGAGCGTAAAACGCACTCACTTATAAACACATGAAAAAGTGAGATGGAGCATAAAATGCACTCATTGAAAAAGAAAAGAAAAAAAAAGAGAAAGAAAGAAAGAAAATGAGATGGAGCATAAAATTCACCCAATAAAAGAAAAAAATTGGAAAAATATTTGAAAAATTGATATTAATAATCCTAGCGTGTTTCATTGATTAAAAATCTTTAGATCTTTTGATTTATATTTGTCTGTATTAGCAAAGAGTAATGTGAAAAATAAATATATTAAGTTTTGTTATATGTCTTTTATAAGGTAATTAATGACCGAAGTTTATCCGAGTTTTGATTAGTTTGATACATTTGGATTCACACACACAAAAGGCATTGAGTAAGGTAGAATTGATAAATATGTTAAAATTTTGATATTTGCATATTTTAAAATTTTCTTTGAGTTATCATTTAAAATTTATATTGATTTGTTGCTCGAGTAAGTTGTTTGGTTATTATTTTTAATTTTGATTCTTGTTTTGCTTGAGGACAAGCAAATAGTTAAGTGTGGGGGTATTTGATAAGTTGATTTTATATCAATTTATTAGGTATTTTTGGGCTTGATTATTTGTAAGTTTTTAAGTATTTTTAGTATTTTATTTAATTTTATGCATTATTATTATTTTTAGTATTTTTATATTATTTTTATCTATTTTTAATTAATTTATATTTATTTTTGTAGGAAAATTAAAGCTGAGGGCATTTCTGTAAATAACCTGCCAATTCATGGTTCGCGCCATGCGCGCGATAGGGGTCACCGGTATCAGCAAGAACGACGCCGTTTTTGGCTCATGAATGGGAAGGAAATTAACCGCGCCATGGGCAGTGCAGCTTGGGAAGAAAAGTGATCGCGCAATGCGCGGTCAGCTAAGATACTTTTCCTGCTACTTTTTTCGCGTGGAGCCTGGCAGCCTTTTGTCTTGGATAGCATGGCAGCGCGTAGTTTAGCAACAAGGAAGGTTATTATTTAAAAATCCAATTGTAATTTGGAATAGGAAAATAAATAGGAATTTTATATTTTATTATTTTGTATTTTAAATCCTAATAGGGTTTGGGAAGCGTAATTCCTATTAGGGTTAGGAGGAGTATGTAGCCTATAAATAAAGGGTTTGAGATACAATGTAAGAGACAACTTTCATTAGAAAAATTCTCTCTTTTATTCTTTGATGTTTTCTAAAGCTATGTGTAGCTAAAATATTTTTCTTAGTTTAAGTGGTTAAAGCCACAAAGATTCATATACTATGAGGTCTAATTTATTTTAATTGTTCAATTTATATTTTGAGTATTGAATATTTTTCTGCGTTTAATTTTATGATTGATTCGTTTGGTTGTTAGGGTGCACACTAGTTTATTATTCGTAGAAATCTACTGCTAAATTAAATATCAAATCTGTAATTGTTTGGTCACTTTAATTTGCGAAGCAACTAAGATTACTAATTATTTTGCATATCAAAAGATTATTATATCTTAGGAAAAATATTCATCTAAATAAAGTGCAGACGTTTGGATTGTGTTGTTTAGTTCAACGATCTCTCTATTTCTTTATGTTGCTACTAGGTTAAATCTTTAGCGCTTGTCTGAGATTATTTAGTAGTAAGGTTATTTAGATCGCTTATTTCTGCTTAACTAAAATTAAAGAGAGATAGGAAAATTATTCGAATGAGAGTAATTATTCTGCGTTGAATATTTAAAATATGAATCGAGTTATTCTTGCGCCAATGATCAGTTGTAAATTCTTGATGATGAATGTTAACTTAAACTAAGGTTTTTTCTTCTCATTTATTTCATTAAATTACTTGCTTCTTTATTTTAGTTAAATTTATTTAAATTACTTCTTTGATTAAACCCCCCCCCCCCTTCATTTTAGTTTACAAAACATAAAATTAAATTAATCATTCTCTGTGGGATTGACTCTTACTTACACTACTACATTAATATTTTTCCAAAGTAAGATTTTATTTTTGGGTGTTTGCGACATCACACCAGACATACCGATGCTACAATCAGTAAAAATGTGGTTATCTAAACAATTCTCCATCAAGGACTTTGGAGAAACATCCTACTATTGGGGATAAAGGTCTATAGAGATAGATCGTAAATGATGCTCGGCTTAACCCAAGGAACGTACATTAATTCAATGATATGTACTAGACCTGATGTTACTTATGTATGATAAGTAAATATCATTTCAATCAAGGAGAAAAATATTAGAAATGAGTTTCTAATGGTAGTTCTGATTTAAAACTAGAGGGATATAACGACTGTGAGGATCCGAATTTTCAGAATTATTTAATAAGATTAAATAAGAATTTAATGGACACAATTTTCAAGGTTGTGTAAAGAAATTATTATTTTATGTGAATTAAGGTATGTGATGAGATTTAATTAGTAAATTAAATTTGTGCAGAGATTATGATAAATGATATTAAATTTAAATAATAGAAAAGTAAATAAATTGTTTAAAGACAATTTATTAAGAATAAGAGAAATTTCAGGTAAATGTACGATAAATTGTACAATTAAATTATTATGGAAGTGCAGAAATTATGTTTTAAATAAGGTTATGTGATAATGTAAATGCATGAATTTAATATGTATATATTTATATATATACATTTGTATATTATATATGTGAATGTTTAATTGATAATCTTAAATTTCATTAATTATGGAAATAAAGGGATTAATAATTAAATTAATCCAAATTTAAATAAAAAGTGAATGAGGGAGTTGGTAAAATTGTATGTATTGATTTTAGAATTTATCAAGAATTTTGGAGGAGGTTTAGAAATTAATTGAGAAGGAAAGGTAATTATATAAATTATATAATAATAAATTATATAATTTATATAAGGAAATTAAAATAAGGTATGAAGAAAATAATAATTATATAAATTATATAAGAATAATTATGTAATTTATATAAGGCGATTAAATGGAATAAAGTTGGAGGAAATTAAGAAATTATTTAAAAGGAGAATGTAATTATATAAATTATATAATATTAAATTTTATAATTTATATATAAAGAATTTAATATGAATATTAAAGAAATTGAATAATAAATAAGAAAAAAGAATGTTTTAAGTTATTAAAAATTATGTTTATGCATAATTAAATTATTATGACCTTTATGAAAAATAATATTTCGGAAATGTGAACATGTTAATGTAACATGTTGTCCAAGTAACGGAGTGAAAAAAATTATGAAAAATAATTTTATATGTTATATGAATTATTTTAAGATTTTTGGAGGTATAAATTACCTCATATAATTTCATTCATAGCGTTATGCGTGTACAAAATTTGTCAAGTACCCAAAAAGGGTGTTAATATTATTTATAAATCATATTATGATTTTTGGTGAATTGAAATAAATATTTTATATATATTATATAAAATATTTATTACACAGGATAATTACGTAATGTATTTAAATATTTAATTTATGCATGATTTGTGGCGTTTTAGAATTTTCGGAAAGGAAGCTAAGGCGGTGGAATTTATTTTTGTTCCAAAATGATTAAGTATATGACTTATATAAAGAGGGAAGAATTGAATAAGAGGAAGAAAAGCAAGAAAAGATAGCAAAACTCTCTTTTGTTTCTTCCTTCCACCGAGACCACCATAACCACCACCATGCCACCGGAAAACACCAAGGCTACCAAGGAGGGAGAGATATTTGATGTCATCCATGGGAGAAACAAGCATTGGAAGGTAGAAAACTTTAATTATTTGATTTATTTTATTATTTTTGGTAGTAAAATAATTTTGAGAAAAATTAGTAATTAATTAAGAAAATTATTCTAAATAATTTTTAGTGGTATATCTATGAATTATGTGATTTATGGAATAATTATGTTGTGAAATTGGTAATTAAAATGGTTAAAAAATTTCTTTGGGTGGTATACTGTTGCTGCGAAAAACTGGGAGAAGAAAAAGGGCTGCCGCGCATTGCGCGGCAGCCATTTTTTTTTCTGGCGCAGGGATATAAACGACGCCGTTTTGGGGCGAAACTGTGTTGGTCCGCGCCATGCGCGGAAGCTCTGTGACAGTAAACCAAACGACGTCGTTTGGTGAAGGCGGGGGCGAAGGCAGCGCATTGCACGGCCGACACGCTGGAAATTACCAGCGTGCCCCTGGCCATTTCTGTTAATACCGAACGCGTCCCTAGCTTTGTAAAATGACCGGAATGCCCCTGAACTTTCCGGAAAATGACCAGCGTGTTCCCTAGGGCGCGGAAATTACCAAAATGCCCCTAGAATCAGTTTTTAATTGAAATAAATGTTTAAAAATTGTTTAAAAATCATAGAAAAATACTAAAAATATAGAAATGATGTTTGGGCATTAAATTTAATATTTTTGAAAAAATATTATATATTGGGGATTAATGTTTAAATATTAATCTAATAAGGTTACCATTTAGAAAATGGTTAAATAAAAATTTTGGGACACCCAGTTATGTTAAAATTTATCCGATGAGCCGGGTTGTCCGTATTAGAGGTGTTGGGTATTAAGTTAAACGAATATTTTAATGAACGAGGTTAATATAATTGGCCATATAAATTAATAATTGGCCTAGAGATGATATTAATTAATTAAATTAATATCACAAGGAGTTAAATAATTATTATTTGATTATTTTATGATCATAGGTTGATCCAGTAAAGGGTATGAACTACCAATTTAATAAGTTGAGCTATTAATTGGACGTCAGGCAAGTTCTTCAGTCCCTTTTATGTTAAATGTTGGAATGTTATGATATGTAATTCTTGTTTTAACTGAATACAAATTATGTGTTACGTGATACGTGATTAATATGACCACAATGTGTATTTTGTGCAACGATATGAATATATATGAAATATATTGCTATAGTAGAAGCACAAACACATGATGTATAACACACACCAAGCATGATAAGATATGTGCTACGTGAAGTATAACTGTTGAACTTGCTGAGCCGTTGTGCTCATTACTTGCTTAAATAATATTTTTGCAGGAAAGAAATGAATTTCGAGAATATCAGATTTTGTAAAGACGGATTTTCCTAAAAGGATTGTGAACAGTATCATTATACGTTTATATTATGATTCAATAGGAATACATTCGCAAAGCTTGTATTGACGTGATGTATGCTTGTACAAAAGGTGGTATTAATGTGATATATATACGTATATGTCAAATCCAGACAGAATTTGTAAAGTTAAATTTTGAACTGTGATGGTAATAGATAGATATTATGATAGAGACTATTCAATGGTTAATTATGAATTATGAAATAAAGAAATAATTAGGGATTTATAATCAACATTAAATTTGAAATGTTGAAAAATATGATACTGGTAAGAGAAAGAATAAGTTAAGGTTGCGATCCAGGGACTAGGATCGAAATGTAAGGATTTTTAATATCCAATTAATTTAAAGCAATGACTAAAAGAAAAAGAAAAATTTTATACCGAAAAATTGGTACTTGATGATTTTAAAATCAATTTAATGGATAAAAGAAGGTGATTAAAGATTATTAACGAACCAAAATTTGGACGTAATGAAAATAATGTTTATTAAATACAAGATTTAAGGGAATAAAGTTGGTCGAATTTCGGGGTCGTTACAGTAAAAGAAGGTGATTAAAGATTATTAACGAACCGAAATTTGGACATAATGAAAATAATGTTTATTAAATACAAGATTTAAGGGAATAAAGTGGGTCGAATTTCGGGGTCGTTACAACGACTCAAGGTTTTTTAGACATAAAAGATAACAGTAAATTCGCTTAAGGTTATAAGATTACCTTGAACGGTGGTGCAATGAGCTGTAAGAGTTTCAAACAGTAAAGGATTGTTGATTTAGTGACAAAAGACATAATAAATAACTATAAGTGAACCTATAAAAGAGATTATTTGGATGAACATGTTCATTAAAACTTGAAATGGTTCTTAGCATTAAAGGAGTTTAATTTGCCAAGGAACATAGGTCTCATATGAATTCTAAACAAGTATTGCAACATTTTCGAATGATTAGAGGAATCATTAAAAGAGGAGATGACACCATAGAGATGGTAAATTCTCAGAACACTACAAAAAATGGACATTTGGCAACGATTTTTCGGGGAACGATTTATAAAATCATTGCCAAAAATGCATGTTTAGCAACGAAATTTGTCATTCGTTGCAGATTTTGATAGACTTTCATTTTTCGCAACGAATTTCATAGGTCGTTGCAAAATTTCATTGCTAACTCATTGGCGGGAAGAAAAAAAACCGCTTATTTACTTTTTATGTTGCCGATTCGTTGCCAATTCTTGATGGACATTCGGAGCAATTTTTGTCATTGCCGAAAATGCATGTTTAGCAACGAAATTTGCCATTTATTACAGTTTGTGAAAGGTTTTCATTTTTCATAACGAATTTTATAGGTCGTTGTAAAATATCGTTGCCAGTTACAAAATTTCGTTGCCAATTCGTTGGCAGATTATGATTCATTATACCAAGTCCCTCATGCCAATTAGATTTTGATTCATTATAATTTGTGATTTTTTTTATGAATTTAGTGAGAGAAATTTCTTCACTGAAGTTGAACTTATGAATGACAAATGAACCACTAAATTATAATGAATTTCTAAATTATTCTTTTTAATTTATTATTTTATTATATTGTTAACTTATTATACTAACAAAATATTATTTGAATATCTCTTTAAAATATAAATAACGAAAAAGTTCACATAAATTTTATATATACTAAATGAGAAACTAATTATTATATCATTTCAAAAGAATATATTGTATACAAAGCTAGTATAACCAACATATACACACTAAAATTACGAGACTTGTTATCAAAAGCAAGTGTCATATCACCTACAATATATATTCACAAATATTACACAAGGATGAAAATCTCTAGCTATAAGGCATGGTAATTGTCAGCTCTTCATTATCCTCATCTTCAAGCAAGTCAAGTTTGAGCCTTTAACTTTATACGGCAAGAAAAGTATCAAAACTCAATTTTACAAACATGAATAATAAAAGATTAACTAGCTAAACATAAATTAAGAAAACAGTTCAACAAAATGAGAGAGATCAAAATATAACAATCACCAAAATTGAAATGTTCATTTTGTTAGATGATGGATGAATTTATATTGAAACAAAAAAATTTGCACTACATTGAGTTAACCATATCAGTACTATATCGTCAAGGCATATCAGTACATACAACTTTAAAATTCAGAAACATATTGTCAAGACATAACAGTTCTGTATTCGTCACATGTCCTTTACACTAAAACATGACTCCATTATCTCAAGCTTGGTAGCTATATTTGCAGCAGAACCCTTTACAATGTTGTTTAAGTACACCATAGTTGTCTTCCCTATAAGCTGTCAAATGCAATAAACCAGAAAATATAAATAAAGTGACACGAAGGTGGCTTCAGTTAAATAAATAAATAGGAGACATAACTGATTAACAAAGTTTAAATTTCTGATCTGCATGTCACCAGTTAAAGTCCCTTTACTGATAATATTAATAGAATATCAAAATGGCTTAAATGTGTATGATTGACAGAATAGTTTAACATATTGATAATCTACAGTTCTAGAGATGAAATAGTGGTGTATAATTTACTCACATGTTAGATATCTGAGACTATGTACAAGATTTAAATGAACTCTTTCTAAACTATGTTACCAAATTAGTTTACTGGTGAAAAGTTGAATAATTTCTGATGAGTTGATCAACAAGTTAAACCACTCAAAATTTAGGACACAATACAGGTATTGGCCAAGCTCACTAACATTCAAAACTCAGTTTAGAGATTATATTTAAAACAAAACAACAAACATGTGGTAGGCAACATTACTTCAGCTCCCAATTTTAAAACAGAAGACTTAAATAAATAGAATCTAGTGCCTATCAAGAAAACTAACATCCCAGTTCAAGCAATAAAAAATATATAAGGATCACTTTATACCAAACTGAAGACTTAGAGGAACCTTTACCTGATACTCCTTGAATCAAGAAAAGCACAAAGTTCTGATGCACCTGTATCCAAAATAAACTGTAAACAAGTTAATATAAAATACTACGTCTAAATATATGTTTAAAACAATCCAAGGTTTCCAGGAGATGTTTCTTCAAATGTGGCTCTGACTTGTTGAAGCTAAGCATGATGTATAAGAAGATATAATTAACAATTTTATTACATGGCTTGGCAGCAGGATGTATGTTTAGTCTAAATAAACCTAAATGTCTCGCTAACTCTGGTTGGAAAATATAAAAGCTAATATGATGTAGTTCCACATAAATATGACATACTAATAGATGTGCAACTTCAAAAAATAAAATAAAATGCAGCCGCAAAAGAACCATGTCCTATTTCAATTCTTCCTGTATCTATCAAATTAACAATGCAACACACATTAGTAGGGACCAAAAACTATCTACTTTCAAATCAAAACAAAGTCGGCTTATAACTTATGAAACTTATTCGACACATTCATTTACAACTTCATACTCCTTGGTAAGGATTGAGACTGCTGCATGATTGCTTTAAACCAATGCACTCTTCAAGGGTTCATAATTATTTTTAAACTAAACTACCTCGTGTCTTTTCCAGTTGAATCTTGGGGTTTTCATCATTTTAGGTCTTTTGTTCGTTCATTCATTATCCGTTGGTTCATTTTTCGTTTTTTGATTTTCGTTACTTTTATTTTAGTTGATTTAATGCAAACCTTAATTTTATTTATGGGCTGACATTTGCCCGTTGCACGTGAATCATAACTTAGAAGTGATAATTGTGCACAAAAATTCAAGTGTTAGATGGGTCGATACCGTTTTTATCATAACTTTTGATCCGTTTAGAGTTACGGGGCCGATAATATGTAAAAACGACCGTAACGACAAGTACTACAAAAAATTATTGTCTTTAGCCATAATGGACACTATAAATAGGTCAAAAAAGGCTCAGAAGCAAGTGTTTTGGCTTTTAAATTTTTATTTTATTTTTCAGATTTTTTTAGATTTCTTCATATTTTGATTATTCCTTTCATAATTAACCCTTCCAACTTATTATTTGGTATTTAAACGATGTTTTCACTCATTCTAGGATTGAACCCTTTGTGAAACTACATACTTCCAGTAGGATTTTTATGCATCCAAATTCTGGGCCTATAAAAATTTTGAACATCTAAAGCATTATTCATAACTACCCTTTCGATATATAAAAGCATACTATAATACATTACATTAATAATAATCATCTTAACTCTAAACAACCTTTAATATAACATTATAAGTCTTGAGTTCAAAATACAATATAATCAGAGTTTAATACAAAATATGGTTTTCATAATCCTACCTAGACAACTCGGTAGCCTTGGCCTTTCCTTCGTCTTTTTCAGAGCTACTGACTTTCTCTGTCTTCACTGAAAATAGGGTTAAACACAAGGATGGGTAATAATTTGCCTAACAAGCATATAAACAATAGTAATTAAGAATTTAATTTAGGTCTCATAAGTTTAAGGGTTTAATAGCTTCAAGTAAGTCGTGAAGTAAACTAATGAATCAATAATGAATGATATATTATGATCTCAGGTTTAGGATAGGAAATAATCAGAGTAAATTAGGCATAACCAATCAATATGTGTCTAGCAAAGAAGAGCTCTAAACTTTCAAAACATGAGTATCAGTTATTACTGAGTGCTCACTAAGGACCATTGAACCATCAGAGGATTGACATCGTTTAACTGAAAATCCTCAAGTAAAACGAGTACATGGGGTGATTAGCCACGTTGTACCCTTCAACAAGGCATATAGAGTCCGTACCAAAGTAATTAATTTGGATAGCTTCTTCAAAAATAAGATTGATAATTTATATCATCATTTATCTAGCCAAATCAAGTGGCATAGACTCCCTCTTCAAACAACTTGTTTGTGTTTAAAGTTCTCGTCTCTTTAAGTCAATATTTAGGAAATCTTCCTAAGCATACACATATGAAAGGTTGCATTCAAGTGATGATAATATAAGTCTAAGCATGCATTTTAAAACTTGTACGAAGCAGATAAAGTGTACAAGTAAGGGATACTTTCCTGATACATCCATTT
Organism: Hedera helix; assembly: GCA_947179155.2. Classification (NCBI taxonomy): domain Eukaryota; kingdom Viridiplantae; phylum Streptophyta; class Magnoliopsida; order Apiales; family Araliaceae; genus Hedera; species Hedera helix. The sequence goes on along the minus strand of OX359272.1, from coordinate 20,034,558 downwards.
CTTCTTCTTCTTCTAGCTTATCGACTTCAGCTTGACCTATATAAGTTGTAGTTCGATCCATAAGTTAGTCTCTACTGGACTATCAATGAATTGTGTCAATTAATTCTAACTCGTAAGCCTTCGCTATCTAACTCTTCATCATCCCTTAGTATCTCGTCATTCATCTCCTTCACTCTACCTCCAGCTTGTCTTATTGTTATCCATAACCCTCATTGTACCTTCTTCATTTAATTATTGATCTCATAGACAATCGTCTTTAATATTTATTATCATTCTTGCTGTCTACTTATTCATCCTCATCCTTATCATTTACAAATAAAATAACCTTTAATATTATTTTATTTATTTATGCCTCTTTACTCATTTTATCCGTCACCGTTAAATAGTACCCTTTACTATTTTAATTACTCATTCTTCATTCTTTACCTTAACTCATTCTACAAATAAATAGAACTTTTCTAATTTTATTTGTTTAATTCTTCGCTTAATTCTTCACCTTAACTCATTCTACAAATAAATAGAACTTTTCTAATTTTATTTGTTTAATTCTTCGCTTAATTCTTTACAAATAAAATAACATTTCTTATTATTTTATTTGTTTACATTCTAATTCATTTAATTCAACCTTACTATTTACAAATAAAATAATCTTTATTATTTTATTTGTTTAAGTCTTATTTAATTCACAAATAAAAAAATATTTGTTATTATTTTATTTGTTTAAGTCTTATTTACTTTAATTTATCTTCATAATCCACAAATAATCTTTATTATTATTTTATTTATTTAAACTTTATTTATTTAATTCATCTTCAAAATAATCTTTATTATTTTATTTGTGTAACTCGATTCATTTAATCTACAAATAAATAATTCAATTATTATTTTATTTGTTTAAACTTTATTTATTTAATTCATAAATAAAATAATTTAATTCATAAATAAAATAATTTAATTATTATTTTATTTATTTAATCTACAAAGAAAATAATTGAATCATTATTTTATTTATTTATTTATTTATTTAATCTATAAATAAAATAATTCAATCATTATTTTATTTGTTTAACTATATAAAATAATTTCATTTTTTTTTCTGTTGGGTCGTTTCAACCCGGTTTGGCCCGTTGACCAAGGTCTGTCCCGGCTTGACCTTGATTTGGATAAACAGTCAACCTGGAACGGCGCCTCGGGGTTTAGGTTAAATGGGGAAACAGCGCCCCGACACTCCAAGTCAGAATGTCCAGCAACCTGTTTTCAGAATTTAAAATATTGACCTTTTTTTATTCCAACTTTCATAACATGTTTATTTTACAACCAAATGAGTTTAAACTAAATTTGTTGGTCAGTAAACTCAAATATTTACAATATTTCAATTTTTAATTATTTTTCAAAAATATTTTAATAGTCAAAAATTTGGCTCAACCAAGCATGGGTTTCCATAGGGCATGTTTCGTAAGAAAAATCACCATAAATTCATTTAGCTCTGATTTAGTTCATTCCACTTGGGTTATCTTCATATTTCATAGATCTACCATATTCAAGTCCTAGATCTACAAGTTTTACTTAAGTCATTTTCATCAAGGTGATGGTTACCACTTAGGGTTTTTACACAAGTTTACTAATCATGCATTTTACACATCCTAGTATAATCAAAACACATATACTCCTTCCAAAACTCATCCTTATATCACCGAAACCCCAACACAACAGAACTCCTACAATCAACATGATCTTTATTAAATGTAACTAAATATACAAGAAACTCAAAGATTTTAAGGTTAGAGTGTTATACCTCATTATGGCCCTTTTTCTCTTAACTAAAAATTTTGTGAGAGCCTCCACTTTGTACTCCTTCTCCTTGCTACTCCAATTTGACAAGAGTCTCCCCACACTTTGTTATTTTCTCTCTTTTTCTCTCCTTTCTTCTTTAAGTGCTCTCACAATTAGAATTTTTTTGTAACTTTCTTTCTTGATGTTGGAGGGCTTTATTTATAAGATAATGCTAATCATGATTAGCTCCCACATAATCTCCCAACAATTTAGTTAACCATTCTTAAGTTTAATTGCTCCTAACATGCTCCCATAAAATGAGGAAAAAAGTAGACATATTGGAGAAATTCATGCAACTTTTCACAAGGCTCAAAATATTGCTAGGCTCAAGGAATTAAATAATTTAATTTGACCGACGCAATGCTCAATACTCCACTCCTTCTAAGCTTGACTATTTATGGCTATATATCTTAAATAGTTTATATATATAAGTTTTTTTTTTATTAGAAGTATTCTTGAGTTGGCAAATTGTTGGATCAAACATTGAGCTTTTGACTTGGACTTTTTATTAAACAACTTGGGCTAGGCTTGGGCTAAATTCATGGACCACAATAATACTCCTTCCACATTATACTTGGGCCAATTAATATACCCACCAACACAAATATATTGGACTTAACCAATTTAATTCCCACTAAACTTGTATATAAAATTTGGATTTCATTATTATTCACTAGTTCATAATTTAATAAGTTCTCATTAATTCTCTCCTCATGAATTAATTCACTACATAATTAATTCATCATCATAACTAATCATCTTCACAATTTCATATTGCCACATAAGGCCTATCTCAAAGCTTAATTAATTCATAATTTTAGCTTGTCACTTACTTCTCATTTATTCAAATATATTGAATTAATCATTTCCATTTACTACATGTCACATAACTTCCTTAGTTCCCTAATTCAAGTTTATTGAATTAATTACGTCTACATACACTAAGTCACATGAACACACATTCTCACATAAGTGTACATAAAATTTAAAAAAAAAATCTCATTTTATTAACATAATAGCTTTTACAAAATCCTTGGTCATTACATTCTCCCCCCTTATAAAGATTTCGTCTTCTAAATTGATACAAGGTTATGCAAAAAGGTGGGGGTAATCTCTCTCCATCCTATCCTCTAACTCCCGCGCAGCCTCCTCGGTATTGTGGTTCCTCCATACAACTTTAACAAAAGGTATCACTTTATTACATCTATTCCTTTCTACAGATGATCTGCACAGGAACTTTCTCGTACATCAAATCCTTCTCCACTTGTATAGGTTCATAGGATATCACATCTTTGTAGTCGAGCTTTTACGGTCATAATACAGAAATATGGAACATGTTGTGAATATGCTCCAGTTCCGGAGGTAATGCTACCCCATATGTTACTTCGCCGACTTTCTTCAAGATTTCAAAGGATCCTATGAACCTCGGACTAAGTTTTTCTTTCTTGCCAAATCTTATTTTTTTCCTTCTAGGGAGATACCTTCAGGAATACAAAACTGCCAACCTCAAAGTCTCTATTTTAACGATGTTGGTCGACATACTTCTTCAACCAGTCTTATGCTGCCACTAGATTGACCCTTATAACTTTGACGATCGCTGCCGTTTGCTGTACTAGTTTCAGTCCCAAAAGTCGATGCTCTCCTACCTCATCCTAGCATAAGGGTGTCCTGCACTGCCTTCCATAAAAAGCTTCGTACTGTGGCATACCAATGCTTGCATGATAACTGTTATTGTAAGCGAATTCTACATGAGGTATGTTATCGTCCTAATTTCCTTTGAAGTCCATCACATAGGCTCAAAGGATATATTCCAATATATGAATAATTCTTTCACTTTACCCATATGTCTGGGGATGGTAAGCAGTGCTCGGCCTCAATTTGGTCCCCATGTGTTCCTCTAGACTTCTCCAAAAATTTGACGTCAATCGTGGGTCTCTATCTGACACAATGGATATTGGCACCCCGTGCCTTGACACAATCTCCTTTAAATATAGTTTTGCCAACTGATTCAAATTAAACTGAACCTTTATCAACATAACGTGCGCTAATTTTGAGCCTATCCACAATAACTCATATCGCGTCGTAACCCTTCAGAGTGACTGGTAGTCCCATAATAAAATCCATCATGATGTGCTTCTATTTCTATTTCGGAATCTCCAAGGGTTGTAGTAAATTGCTCAACCGTTGGTGCTCCGCTTTGGCTCATTGACAAGTTAAACATCTATTGACATACTCAACAACTTCTCGCTTCATGTTAGGCCACCAAAAATGTTGACCTCTATACATCTTTGTGCTCTCCGAGTGAACAAAATACGTCGAATTGTGTGCTTCGTGTAGAATTTCCTCCCTTAATTCATACACTGCTGGAACCCATATCGACCCTTCAAATTTCAATATTTCTTCTTTATCAACCTTAAACTTCTCCTCGTTATTTTTCGATACTCTCCCTTTTATCCCTTCACACTCCTCATCCTTTTCTTGCGCCTCCTTTACTTTATCTAATAATGCCGGTTGGACCTTCATCATAAACAATTTTTCTTCTGACTCCTTAGGTCATTTCACCTCTATCTCCATTCTCGCCATCTCTTCAATTAACATATCTTGTTTTATCAACAATGCTAATTTTTCCTTTTCATTCCTGCTCAAAGCATCCGCAACCACATTTGCCTTCCCCGGGTAATACAAGATTTCACAGTTATAGTCCTTGATCAACTCTAACCACCTTTTTTTGTCTCATGTCCAGTTCTTTTTGCATGAAAATGTACTTCAAACTCTTGTGATCTATATATATTTTGCACTTCTCCCCATACATGTAATGCCTCCAAATATTTAAGGCAAACACCAACACCGCTAACTCCAAATTATGGGTTGGATACCCCTTTTCATAGTCCTTCAGCTATCTCGATGCATATACGATAACCTTGTTGTTCTGCATCAGTACACAACCAAGTCCCTTGTACGTTACGTCACTATATACCACAAACCCTCCTGTACTATTTGGTAAAGCTAATATGGGCGCTTCACTCAATCGCTTCTTCAATTCCTGAAAACTTGTCTCACAGTTGTTTGTCTAAACGAACTTTATTGTTTTTCTTGTTAAATTGGTTAACGGGATCGCTATCTTAGAAAAATCTTGAATGAACCTGTGATAATACCCCGTTAACCCTAAGAAACTACATACCTCTATTGGATTCCTCGGCTATTCCCAATTGATCACGGTTTCCACTTTTGCCGGATCCACAAATATACCTTCCTTGTCTATTACATGTCCTATAAATTGGACCCTCTCTATTAGGGGTGCACACGGTCAGTTTAGTCGATTTTTTGAGAAAAAAAATAATCAAACCATTTAAGTCGGTTATTGAAAATTGAAAACCAAAACTGCCCTAATTTTTACATCGTAATCGGTTATCGGTTTATTCGATTTTGGTTAAATCAGTCGGTTTATTCGATTATTCGGTTCCGTAATTGATAATTTGATATTTATTATATTGCCAATTTTTCATAATAATTAATAAATCACTAACTCAATAACTACTAATTATAATAGAAGTTCTCTAAATTCGAAAAACAAAAATCACCTAACTAACTCACTAGGATAGAAGTTTTGTAAATTTGTGACAATAAAGACATATAATAAATATATAATTATATAAAATAAATATTTATTAAAAAAGTATATAAATTATATTATAATTTTAAATTATTCGATCGGTTTCAGTTTTTTAAGAAGCCAAACCAAACCGACCGAACTAGTCTCGATTTTTTAGTTTTATAGTGTTTGGTTTTTTCGATTTTATGTTTTTTTGGTTTGAAATAGTAACGATTTGGTTCGGTCCGGTCAGTTTTTCGATTTTGGTCGGTTTTGTGTGCACCCCTACTCTCTATCCATAACTCACATTTTGAGAATTTCACTTGTAGCTTCTCCCGCCTCACCCTCTCTAACATTAACCTTAGGTGTCCTGCGTGTTCCTCCTGGGTCTTGGAGTAAATAAGAATATCATCTATAAATACAATAATGAATTTGTCCAAGTACGACATAAACACTTTATTCATCAAGTCCATCAATGATGTTGACACATTCATCAATCCAAATGACATTACCAAAAATTCATAATGCCCATATCATGTCTAAAGGCCGTCTTAGACATATCTTCTTTCCTTTCTTTTGTGACACCCCCAAATCACTATACTTATTATTGCTGACTTGGTGTTCACTATAAATGCTAAATAATTAGGTTTACAGATGATTTTCTTTATTCATAAACAAAGTTCTCATCTTAATTCCCAAAGATCTTTCATTATTTTATATCAAGTCCTTGTAATCGATACAAAAGACTTAATACTCAATCATAATATTTTATCCTTAAGATTTAGATATTCTATAACTTTACATGTTCCAATATCAATGACATTAAATCATTAGGACGTCTCTTGGGAACAGAGAATCTCGCAGTGAATGTTTGCATCTTCACCCATGATAAATGTTTACATCTTTATCCGTAACAAATGGTTGTATCTTTGTCCAGTGCAAAATTCTCGTTTCGCAGAACATTACCCAACTAGTTAAAACTCTTACTTGAAACATATTTGGTTATAGTGATATCTCTTCATATCAATAGTAATAACGAATTATACCTAGGTCCAAGGAACGTTAACAATAGATTTGACCAGTCAATATCGCTTAGTCCTGTCTCGGATATATAACACTTACAAGTTATTTACCGATTCTCGTTTAGATAAATAGATCATTATCAATACTATATTAAGTTTTAACAATTCTAGGTTTAATCAAAGTAACGACGTAATAAGAGAATGTGATAAAACTTGATAATATTTATATAATATTCGGTTACATGTGTGAAACTTGTTCTTATTACAAAATGTCATTATGACTACAATTAAGAACAGTTAATGAAAACAGTAAACTAGTCTACATATTTTTTCTTTCCTTTCTTCTTTGAGTCGGAGCTCTCGGGTTTGTCTGCAATTTAGGTTTATTTGCAAGGGTGAGCTAAAATGCTCAATAAGTTTGAAACACATAGCATATAAGTGAACTCACACCGATATGGATTGTAAGGATTTATGGCACAACAATTGATATTACAAAATATTTTAACATAGCAAGACTGAGTGATAGTTAGACCTTGAACTGTTCTTTGTCTTTTGACTTATAACCATTTACAGTGGATATAGAAAGGGGATCAACCTAACGACATCCAATATTATGCATAACATACACAACACTGGACTAATAATGAACAGTGCGACATATTCGTTCATCTCAGTTTACTTCACATGTCAAGATCGCCTCAAGACAACTTAGTTTGATATAATAAAGCATGATTCGAAATATATCACGAATAAGCATTTCATTTTACAAGTTATGCCGAAACAAGAAGCAATAACTCTCGTATCAAAGATTTATAACACGTTAATTGTTCAAAATATATAAATCACATAAAAAATAAGTAAACAAATATTAAGAATAGAAAACTTGCCTTTTTAATAAGTTTTACGATTAAAAATTCTTTGTAAATCCTACACATTAATATTTTATATAAACTAGTTAGACACGAATTCAATCATTTTATGTTTTAAGTCGGACATTATAACTGCTTGTAATTAAGACTTCTTCTACTTTATATAAAATAAAGTTGAGCATTATAACTGCTTATATAATGAGTATTTGAATACATACTTTAAGAAAATGGGTCATAGTAACTACTTATAAAATGAATATTTTCATTAAATACTTAAAGAAAATTAACCATCTGCTTATAAAAGTATGTTTTCTACTTTATAATTAAAATAAATCGGACATTATAATTGCTTGTAAAATAAACTTTTGTACTATATATTTGAAATAATTTGAGTATTATAACTGCATGTAAAAGTATATTTTAACTAAATATAAGAAGAAAAGTAAACAAAATAACCACTAGAGTATACCTCTTGTAGTGCTTGCTTTACTTCCTAAATAGCGGAACTTTTTCGCTCAAAATATATTTTTCTCTCTCATATCATAACAATAAAATGTATAGCTTATGAATTGCTCTAGGAAATGCTCTAGGAAATACTAGAAAAATGAATGGTGGAAGTGGGTATTTATGGTAAAAATTAAGTTTCTTTAATTGCACTTTTAGTCCTTGAAGTTATAATTAGTTTCCATAGGGACTTGGACACATATTTAAGAACTTAGGATACCTCATCAAAAGCACAAACTGGCTGGCCATTTTGATCCAATGACCTAGATTTTATCTTACTTTACTTTGTTCTCATTGGTCGAAAAATAATCACATGGATAGTTAGCTTGGATTTTGATTAGTTAACTCAATTTTACATAGATTTAGTTGATAATTAGTTAGTGTAACTAGTATTTCTTTACCTAGTTTAGTTAATCTAACTTATTTTTCTTTTTCTTAACCGTGATTGGTCCATTTAAGTTCACATGGATTGTAATTCTCGTATGCGATTGGTCAAAAATATTTTAGTTGGATTCTTAGTTAATATTTAGTTTCATTTCAACTAATTTGATTAATTAGTATAATACTTAAGTATTTATACTTATTTATATCCTATAATACATTATATAATACTCGTATTCAACTCGTATTACACTTCATATTAATCTCATATAATATTCTGTATAATTCTCCTTTTATATAGTACATTATCATTCGTATTCTTTTCATATTCGTTCCATATTCGTCCCGTATTCGTCCCGTATTTGGGAATAGCAATGTTCAATAATTATTTTGGGTGAAAATTTTATTAGTGGAAATGCATTTATTGTCTGAATAAACACTATTCAGGAATGTGAATTTTTTAAATTCGAATAACTGTATTTGAATGAATAGTATTTTTTGTCTTATTCACTGGAAAAATATTATTAGATATTTGGCATCTATACAGCGTATAAATACTATATCGTGAAATGCGCAAAGTCGAAACGATGAATAGAACTGCCAAAAAGACGGAAAAGAGTTTTCTCGGGAAACGAATTTTTCGTCTTTCTCTCAAAAAAAATTTTATTGGTTCCCTGGGTTCTATGACTCATATAAACACTATTTCATGAAATGTGAAAAGTCCCAAAATAATGTAAGATGAATTTCAAAGGCATAACTGATTTATAGGATTTAACCCTTAGGATTTAAGTTTTAATACATATCTTTTTTACATAGAATTTTATATACACATAGATTGGAACATAATTCAACCACATAACACATTCTTAAAATATAACATAACATTTATTATTCACATAAAATCGGATTACAAGATTCTCAAAAGTTCAGAACATTACAACTTTCAACTGATGGTACCCAGTTCTCAAATCTATCTTCGAGAAGTATCTTACTCCATTAAGCTGATCAAAAAGTTCATCGTTTCAAGGCAGTGGACACTTATTCTTGATCGTGACCTTGGTCAATTCTCTATAATCTATACATAGTCGTAGCGACCCGTCTTTCTTCTTCACGAACAAAACTGGTGCTCCCCATGAAGACACACTTGGCTGAATGTACCATTTCTCTAATAATTCTAGCAATTGGATCATTAGTTCTTTCATCTCAACTGGCGTCGTACGATACTGAGCCTTAAAAATTGGTGTTGTTTCGGGTACGAGATCAATTGCAAATTCAATTTCTTGGTCTGGTGAAAGACCTGGTAAATCATCTGAAAATACGTCTGAAAATTCCTTCACTATGGGTATCTTATTCATTTTGTATCCCACCCTTTAGGTATTTTCTATATGGGCTAAGTAGCATACACATCATTTTTGCAACAACTTCTTGGCTTGCATCATCGTCAGACAACAAGACTGTCTCGGTGAGGTGCTACCATAGAGCACTACCTTAGATCGATTCGGGGTCTGAAGGTTTACACACATTTTCTGGCAGTTGATAACTGCCCGATGGCCAAACAGTTAGTCCATCCCTAATATGACATCAAATTCCCCTAACCTTATTGGAATTAAATCCATATATAGATTATGTCCCCTAATCTCTAAGCAATAATTTTGATGTACAGGGATCACTTCTTTATTAGCCACTTCTATTTGCAAAGGACATTCTAGGCTTTCTTGGGGAAAGCTCAGTCTTTTAGCAAACTCTTCAGATACGAAAGAATGGGTAGCACCCAAATTGAAAATCACATAAACATTAATATTGTTGATCGGGATAATACCTAATACTACGTCTTTGGAGGCCACAGCTTCTTGAACGGTTATGTTAAAGGTCCTCGCGGTTGGCCGACTTGGCTGTGTTGGTCCACCAATCATTAGCTTACTGCCTCTTCCACTGTTTCCACTCCCTCCAGTCTTTCCTTTCTTAGGACAGTCTTTAATCTGATGGTCGGTTGCTCCACATGCAAAACATCCCTTGATTCTTTTCGAATTTGGGAAATTGGGGGAGATGTGCCCCTCCCTCCTACACACAATTGTAGCATACATTTATCCCCTTCATACATTCTCCTTGGTGGTTCTTTCCACACTTCATGCACGACTCACTCCTTTTCTTGAATTGCCCCTGACCATCGCCTGGCTGATTACTGGTGTTGTTGTTGTTGCCGTTGTCGCCTTCCCATTTTCTCTTTCTCAAATTACTTCCTCCGCTACTACCTCCACGATTTTCTCCTCTAAACTTCTTGTTCTTCTTTTCCTTGTGGTACCGACTCAGTGTTTCACTCCCTCCTTCAGCGATAATAGTTTTTTCCAACAAAGTCCTGAACAACTTAATTTGTAGGACTGCAACCTTATTATAGATCCATGGCTTGAGTCCTAGTTCAAAACGCCTTACCTTTCTCTCGTCTGTGTCGACCTGGTGCAGCGCAAATCTTGTGAGCTCATTGAACTTAGCGGCATACTATTATTAGAGTTCATGCCCTAAAGGCTAATTATTTGATGTAATTACTTAACATTTTTGATATTATATTTCATTGAATAAATGAATTATTTTATTATGATTTTATTTACTGCGTTATATAAATGTTAGCATAATAAAAGTCCTTCGAATAGTGATACGAATTATATAGCTTCAAGTATGTGACTTGAACATGAGATTATATAATTACAATTAGTATTATTGCTCTTAAATGTCCCTAGTCGAGTATCATTATTAATAGGACAACAATGATGCATTAAGACTAGTATGTGAATTGACTGATGGTCAAATCTCATTGGTCATAAATATATGAGATATTGAGTCAATGCATAGGTACATGTTAGAGAACAATGTACTGGACTGACCCACTATGAGAATTCTACGTGGAGCATTATGCAAAGTGTCATAAGAAATTCTCATAGTGACAATGGTGTAATAATCCTCCGACCTGAAATCACTATATTATTACACGAGAATTTATGTACTTTGATATCATCAAAGGTCACCTTTAATAGGGTGAACAATAAAGGTGATTGTTGGGTACATCATGAATCGTGTGAGGAATATGAGTGATCTAGATGAAATTTAACTCTCCTATATATTATGGGTGATATCCATAGGCCTCTTGATTGAGTAGGACTATGAAATGCATAACCATGCTCAAATAATGATTTGCTTCATTTAGTTTACTCATTGATCAAGAAAACTCAGATTAAATTATGAAGAGTATGACACATTCCATGCCTCGAGTTTAATCTAGGATGTCAAGGTTAAAAGAATTAAATTACATTGAAACATTGGTCACGAAAAGGTTGCATCGAATCATCGATCTTATTATTATTTGGGTAGCAGTGATGCATTACTAGATGCCGCTCATTATTTATAATTTTATAATATAATTTTAAAATTATTGCTAACATAATAATAATCTATAGGGTCACACACTTAAAACGTATTTAAAAGAGAATTAATTTAAATTGTAAGTATTTAAATATGTTAATATGATTGATAGTATTTAAATTAATAAGATAATTTGTGTGTGTGTGTGTGTGTGTGTGTGTGTGTGTATATATATATATATTCGGATTTTATTTTTCTATTTATTTTAGGTTTTGGTTAATTCCTATTAACTGCTATATATACATGATATATTAATAGTTCAGAAATCCTGAACTTGGTGGCTAGTACCGCGGTTCCTTTTTGCTGCAGATCATGTAACGATTCGCGGAGCGTTCGTGTGAATACCGTAGGGACGCAGTCGTTGGATTGCGTTGAAAATTCGAAGTGTTCCAGAATTCTCAATCGTCTACATCGACTCCATTCAAGCACGATTAATCGGTAAAACAAATTTAAACCTCTGATTAATATGTTTTCTCAAGGATCCTGTTTTAGGGTTTCGAAAATTTTTAAAAATTCCGCTGCGTTTATGTGTCGAAACTCTACAACTATGCCACTGACATCTCCCATTATTTTAGATCTAGGAATTTCATCTCCGTTCTGATTTGCATACTTTTCGAGAATTAGTTCTCGAAGAACAACTCTTTGAATATTTCCCATTTAATCACTCCTTCACCGGCCCGTTGGCGATACGCTTCCCACCAGAAGTTTGCCTCCCCTTTCATTAAATATGTTGCGAAAACGATCTTCTGGTCATCCCTGACCCTCATTATCTCGAATGCTTTCTTGATTTCTTTGATCCAGAATTGGGCCTCGATCGGATCTGCCATCCTTTGGAATTTAGGCGGTCCCACTACTTAAAAATCCTTAAAATTGTCTATCGGAGCCACTGGGGGGTTAAGGTTTACTGGTTCAGGGTTTCAGTATTGGAAGGCTCCTTCTAGTAGATCCACTAATCTATACATGGGGTTTGCATGTCCCCTATCATTGTTAACTGATTCTTCTAAGGTTGGTTGTGATGGTACTTGTGACGACCCCAAATTCGGGTCCTTCGGCCCTCAGATCCAGTTCAACACAAGTACTACCTTTTCCTTATTGTTCATGAATTACAACAATATTATAATTGCTAAATAATCATTTATTTACAATTTTCTAACATTTCTTTCTATTCCAGAATCACGATCTTTATACATTCCTAATATGTCTCAATATCATACATGAGACGACATTCTATTACAATTAATTTGAGTACTTAACACTAATACTACATACCGGCCAATTCTTATACTACACAATCATTTTACCTGTCCAATTCAGACTGATATCTACAATAATCGGGTTAGACCTTCAGTGAATGTAATATGCATTCTTGTTTCTTGATCTTTATCAAAAATTTCGAAATAACTTGCACTATCTGAAAATGTTCATTTTAAGCAAGAGTGAGCACGACTGCTCAGCAAGTTTAACAGTTACACATAACACATTACATGCTTCACATATTATACATGCTCTGCATTTTATTCTTACATCATGCATTTCATGCTTTTTATTTTATGAATGTTTCATACTTCTTATGCATCATATACAATAAATTAGCATCTAGCAAATCATGTTTCATAGTTGTACATATTTCACATGTAACCATATCTCATGCTGTTCACATATCACAAATATCATCAATGTATCTTCCTATTAACAATTTAACATCACATTATAGCATAGCAATGCACATAGAAGCAAATTCTGAAAAACATGTCTGGTTCGCTTTTACCATTTACGCTTATTTTGCATCTTTCGTTCAACCTACAATTTATATATAAAATTGACATAATCATTAGATACAATGACTATTACTTAGTTTTTATATAAGACTCTAACTTTAAATTATTAACTCTTAAGATATCCGATAAACGAATTCTTGTGTTCCGGATAAAAACCCTAGCCCAAATACAGTTCGGACATATCGAGTACGCTTAACCAACTTACGCCTTCACTACACGTTCTCCGCACGACGCACTTTTAATAAGTTGGCTAAATTAGTCGCAATGGACTATTTACATTGATTTCATTCAATTAAACTTTCTTCTTTTACATAACTTAATGATTTGGACATTTAACAATATACCAATACGTCAAAATATTATCTACATTTGATAATATACAATTACATTCAAATATTATTAACCATTTAATAATATTTTAATCACTTATTAATATTATTAACCATTTAATAATATTTTAATCTCTTACTAATATTATTAACCATTTAATAATATTCTACTCACTTATTAATATTATTAACTATTTAATAATATTTTAATCTCTTACTAATATTATTCACCATTTAATAATATTTTAATCTCTTATTAATATTATTAACCATTTAATAATATTTTAATCGCTTACTAATATTAGTCATCATTTAATAATATTTTAATCTCTTATTAATATTATTAATCATTTAATAATATTTTAATCCCTTATTAACATTATTAACCATGTAATAACATTTTAATCACTTATTAACATTATTAACCATGTAAAATAATATTTTAATCATTTACAAATGTTATTAATCATTTAACAACATTTTAATCTCATATTAATATTATTAACTATTTAATAATATTTTAATCCTCTTTAAACAATACAAATAGTTAACTTTTTAATTGTGTTAACCTTAGTCTTTATTTTAAACATTTAGTTACCCATTAGTTACTAATAAACACCATCTATTGGTTTATTATTCAAACACATTCATTTTACACTTACTTCAACTTAAATTTTCAAAGAAAATCTAATCCGAATCGACCCGACTCGACCCAGACAACTAGCACATTCTGTTTTGAAAGCCGGGGTGCTCAGAATAGGCTAATCTGGGCACTGGGGTGCACAAAACAGAAAACAAAATCCTAATTTAGGCTGCCTAATCTCCAGTCACTCTGACAGTCATAACTTCTTCATTTTAAAATATTTTAGGGTGATTCTTGAGTCTATTCTCATAAGAATCTCCCCCTCTAATACTTCTATTTAGATCACAAATCCAAATTCCAAATGGAAGTAGGCTTAAAATCAATCACAAGGACAGAGTGAAAAACTAATTTTTCAAATCCTTGGTTTTATTGGTTCAAACTTGAATAAAATATAATCTACACATTCAAATGACACCAACTCAATGTTGTCGTCTTCCTAACTTCTTGTTTTATAACATTTCATGATTCAATCATATTTTCGAAAACGTTTTGACAAGAAATTTAAAATCGAACCGTCTAGGGTTTTACTAGTAAATCACTATATGGATTTTTTTCCCTTTATTTGCGTAACACACATACCAATACATGTATTAAACATACTAAATCATGAATCTACCTATATATCATAGATTTAGACTTTTAGACTATCAAAATAACTTTTGATCGGTTAAAAATATATTTTGACCGTTTAAAACTTATATAAACTATAAAAATGCACTAAGAAATAGTTAGAACACTTTTTAACCTCTTGGACATGGATATCAATCTCACAAAGTTTACTTGCTTTTTCCTCAAAGAGCTCTCTCTTTTCTCTCTATAAATTCTATACAAAAGGCTAACCAACACAATGCATTGGTGAACCACTATATTTATAGTACATCCTAAATCACCATCAACTCCTATTAATAAACTAACATTGGTTAAATTAGAGGCTAATTGATGCTTACTATTTGATTGAAAGACTACTTGAAATGACCAAGTGATTGGCCCCCATCAAGATTACTTACAAGCTATGAATTGTGTAACTTAGAAGCAACCTTTCTCCAACACTTAACTAATGTATGGTTAAAGATCTTACTCTTGTAACCTATGTTAACTTAACTATCAGTCATAGTCCAAGCTCATCAATTAAACATACACACATCTTCCACTAAATAACCCAAGTAAGGTTAATTCTCTACAATGAAGTATATATATATATATATATATATATATATATATATATATATATATATTTATATATTTACATAATTATACTTCTCCCAACAATTAACCACAATGTGGTTAACTCTCTACATTCAAATGACCTAGGTCGGTCCACACACCCAACCATGGTCTTAACTCATCATATAAAAAGATATACTTATTTTATCATTTTTCCTCAATTAACCAAGGTATGGTTAATTTTCTACAACATTCAACCCATCGATACCTACCAATTCTATCTTGGTAAATTATATACATACATAATTGTATCTATAATATTCTTCCTACAACTAATCCATGCATAGTTAAATCTTTAATTTATTTACTACCTAGGGTTACTCAATTAACTCATCTATAGTTAATTATCACCATCATATTCATTCACCTAGCAATTAACCCATGTTTGGTTAATGCTTTCTCTTGTCTACCAACTATGGTTATTCAATTAACCTTACATTAGTTAATTCTCTACACTCAACAATACTTGAAAATATTTTCCCAACACTTTGACCATTATTTGACTTTTAAATGTATGGGTTACATAGTTTACTTTGCATTGGCTCTCCTATTTAATTACTTGGGTTACCCAACACAACTCACACATATTCCATAACTTGGGCTAGGTAATTTACTTAATTGGACTACCACCACATTATATACAATACTTGTCAATATAATTTAATTGGACTTATATTAGTTACCTCTTGGACTATAACATTTAGGCTTATTATTTAATTATCCACCTTTATGCAAGTATTCCCATATTGAGTTAACATCTATAATCCTTTTGGGCTAGTCCACTAGTAGTAATTAAATTACTTGGACTCTTCATGAGGCTAGATTATTAAATTTATTTGGACCTCTATATAATTACCAACAAGACTTACATCAATTAAACTATTGGGCTTGCTTTAATCCATTAATGGACTCTATACAATAACTTAATAATTAAGTTAATTACTTAATTAATTACTTCTTAATATTGTCATTCTAGACAATATTCCACTTCTTTACTTGTTAATCATAACTTTAATTCATGACTCGTATAATTAACTCAATTAATTATATTACATGACTTTGTTTCTTAATCCATACTTAAACTAATTAATTTATTAGTTTTATTGAGTATTTAATTTACTTCACACATCATCTTGTTTGGCTAACAAACACCACTCTAGGTATATATATATATAATCACATTCACTTCTCAATTGAATTTATTTCCTTAATAAATTCTCTACATGCATCATTAAAATATTCTCATATTTAATTTCTAACAAATCAATTATATTAAAAAAAATGTTTACCTATTTTCTATATATCTCACTTCTCCAACTCTAGGTTTTAAACCATAACCTTTAATTGATTATTTAAAATCTTATCTATAAATCTTGTAAATATCTGGGATATTATAGTACTCTATGTTTGGGTGGCATATTTTGTTTGATAAAACTTTATATTACTATTTCATCATTTATTATGAACAGTTGCATATATCATGCAATATCTAATAGTATAACACATTTAATAAAACAACATTTATATTCATATACCATCGATTTAATACATAGTGTCATACAATCATGTGGCATGCTCTATAAATGCCCATGTCATGAACTATCATCTATCATCAGACATATATCCCCTAATATCATAAAAAGTGGGGATCCAAAATCATCCTACCCCGCTGTAAAAACAAAAATTGGGGTTTAAATCTCTATCCCATGTCTTGAATAAAAGAGACTGGGATTACATCACATGTTTCCCTAATATGAACAAAAGGTGGGAACAGTCAACATACTTATCTTCATAACTACCACGTACACAAAATCTCTTTAATGGAGCATGCCACACTCCATAGCCTCGTCATATTCCTACTGTCCTGTGTGGATCATTCGGTCACGACTCATAGTATACCGAGTCTAACCCTCTGTTGGGTATTTTCTATATGAATATATGTGTGCAAGTATATACGGTCAACAAGTAATATACTAGTAAGTAGAGTATCGTTCTCACAGAGAATTAAATAATAATAATTACCAAATACTAATTTTATATCAAATTAATTTTATGTAAACAATCGAATAAAACTATTAATTAAAATCTAATTAAATTCACCAACTAAATTAAACTAATGATAAGGATTAAATTATATTTTAAATACTTAAGATTGCAATTTCTCTCAATGCTTCATTTAAATCTCTTCAATTCCTTTTTCATTAATTAATTATATAGAATTATTAACCAAGAATTCTTTATAGTATTTATACGCATCTTTCAACGACATATAAACAAATCTTTCTAAATATGACCCTAAGGCAACAGAACTAGAGAGGAATACTCTAATTAATTAAATCACTATATTCCTATGTGAAATATATTAATTAGAATATTAAGCTCAGATTCTCTTTATGACTGCAAAAGATACATATGTATATTCCTATCATATATACTAATTATATAAACCCTTTCAGATTCCATGAATAGATGCTATCATATCCAGATCAAAATCTATACTCGATCTCTCAATTTTATATAGATTATCCCAATTATTATCTGCAATTAATTAATTAATACATCAACGCTTATAAATATTTAGCACAAAAATATTTAAATCCAATCTATAATCCATTCGTCAACTTCATATAGACTAACATATTAATTATTGTAATTAATTAATACTTTTACGTGTAAAATATGATTAGCAATTCATATATAATCATACATAATCAAAAAGGAAGAGAATTAATATAAACTAAACATTTGGTTTCATTACAATCTTAATATAAAATTAGCCCATAACTAAAGGAGAAAATATGTTCATAATATTAGATATCATCCAAAGAATATTCTAATCCTAACTATATTAATCTTTATTCTAATATATTAAAAATAAGAGTCTCATAGTGTATTTATAAGTTACAAGTCCAAATTCTAGCATAGAAGGACACTCAAATCCAATTCGGAGTCAAAAATATGCAAAAATACGCCAAAAAGTGGTCTGGCCGCATCCCGGGTGCAGCTGCGGAGCCCTAAAGCATAGCTGTGCTCTTTATATTTTTTTAACAACGTGTTCGGGCGCACCTGCGCTTCTCCAAGCACAATCGCACTACCCTACAGTGACGGGTTTGCTCGTCGCCTAAAATTTTAGAATTTTGGCTACTGTAGCTTCTGTTGAAAAAATTGTCATAACTTTCTCATACGAACTCCGATTGAGATGATTCAAGATGTTTCAGAATGTTGAGAAGTAAATATACAAATTTCATGTTTTAGGATTTAACAAACTCTTCCTGGATAAAGGTATAAATTAGGCCTGAAGGGACTATTGCGTAATTGGCGAGCTGAAAATGCAAGCATAGCAACTCCAAACTTTCATCTACCAAGACTTTACTCAAATTCCAACAAAATAACATCAAAACACATAAAAGCAACATAAAACACTTAAAACTAATATAAAATACTTAAGAACTCACAAAATATTAAGCTAAAAGATAGTCAATACATAGGTATAAAACTCACTTATCACCCTCATCGTCTGGATAAAAGTACACTCAGTCCATCTAGCGGCCAAATGCAGTGGAGAATGCATTTCCCATATGGGCGATCTGCCTCCTCTTGATCCTCCCCTCGTCCTCCAAGCCTCCGACCCTCTTTCTCTTTGTACCTAACTGCTCCTCAAGCTCACCAACTTTGCTCCTCAAACCCTACAGCTACTCCAAGTCCTGAATTCGGTCAACCGCCTCTCCCTCCAAGTATGCTCTGACAGCATCCCTCTCTACCCTAGCGCTCTTCACCTGGCCCACCAACACCACGTTCATCTCTAAGCGATGATGTACCAGTGCTCCTAGCTGTGTGGTGACCTCCCGTCGCCCATGTACCTCTACCTCCAGCTCCTCAATCAAACCCTCTTGCTCGATGATCCGATCGGCATAATCCCCTAGTACATCATCCTTAAAAGTGTGGAATACTGAGGACCCCTCCTTAGACTCCTCCACGGGACCCTTATCTGGATCTGACTCATCCCTCTCCTCAAGGTCTGCAACTAGCTCAACATCCTCCTCTCCTTCCTCCGCTAGTGCTATAGCAATAGGCCCCTCAGATACAACATATATGAAACGGGGCTCATCCTCCATGGTATGGTTGGGTTTTCCTAGCTCAGGCATCCTACAACATAGACACAAACAGGGAGGCAAAATCTATTAGTATCTCATAATAAAATATAAATTCATTGTATATAATGAAAATATATTTTATGACAGTAATAGCTATATAACTAATTCTAAAATCATCCGTAAAACTCTACATGAGTTTTTTCTCCTTCCAATCTAACTCTCTTTTATAAGGTTATAGCCTAAGAATTCTCTTTCCTAAGGTTTATAACCTACAGCTCTGATACCAACCTCTGACGCCCCCAAATTCGGGTATTCTTACATCAAATTCGATGCTTCACGATACCAACTGAGCATCATTCATAGATACCCATTTGATACATAAAAGCATACGATAATATATAACAATAATAATAATCATCTTAGGTCTAAACAACCTTTAATACAACATCATAAGTCTTAAGTTCAAAATACAATATAATCATAATTTAATACGAAATATGATTTTCATAATCCTCCCTAAACAACTCGATAGACTTGGCATTTCCTTTGTCTTTTCCAAAGCTACTGGCTTTCTTCGTCTTCACTGAAAATAGGGTTAAATGCAAGGATGGGCAATAATTTGCTCAACAAGTATATAAACAACAATAATTAAGAATTTAATTTATGTCTCATAAGTTCAAGGGTTTAATAGCTTTAAGTAAGTCGTGAGTAAACTAATGAATCAATAACGAGTGATATATTATGATCTCACGCTTAGGATAGGTAATAATCAGAGTGAATTAGGAATAACCAATCAATACGTATCTTACAAAGAAGAGCTTCAAACTTTCAAAACATGAGTATCAGTTATTACTGAGTGGTCACTAAGGACCATTGAACCATCAGATGATTAACAGTGTTTAACTGAAAATCCTCAAGTAAAACGAGTACATGGGGTGATCAGCCCCGTCATACCCTACATTATGCATAACATTTAGTCTCTGTGTGCGCACAAATCGAATCCACAACTTAAAGGTAGTACCCCTTTATCAGGGTTGTTCATCTCAACATATAGAGTCTGCAGCAAAGAAATTAGTTTGGATAGCTTCTTCAAAAATAAGATTGTCAATTTATATCATCATTTGTCTAGCCGAGTCAAGTGGCATAGACTCCTTCTTCAAACAACTTGTTTATGTTTAAAGTTCTCATCTCTTTAAGTCAATATTTAGGAAATCTTCCTAAATGTACACATATGAAAGGGTTGCATTCAAGTGATGACAATATAAGTCTAAGCATGCATTATAAAACTTGTACGAAGAAGATAAAGTTTACAAGTAAGGGATACTTGTCTGATACGTCCGCTTCTTCTTTTTCTAGCTTATCGACTTCTCTTTGACCTACATAAGTCGTAATTCGATTCATATGTTAGTCTCTACTGGACTATCATTGAATTTACGTCAATTAATTCTAACTCGTAAGCCTCCGCTATCCAGCACTTCCTCATCCCTTAGTATCTCGTCATTCATCTCCTTCACTCTACCTCCAACTTGTCTTATTGTTATCCATAACCCTCATTGTACCTTCTGCATTTAATTATTGATCACATGTTCAATCGTCTTTAATCTTTATTATCATTCTTATTGTCCACTTATTCATCCTCATGCTTATCATTTACAAATAAAATAACCTTTGATATTATTTTATTTATCGACGTCTCTTTACTCATTTTATCCGTCACCATTAAATAGTACCCTTTACTATTTTAATTACTCATTCTTCAATCATTACTTTAACTCATTTTACAAATAAACATAATTTTTCTTATTTTATTTGTTTAATTCTTCACAAATAAAATAACAGTTCTTATTATTTTATTTGTTTACGTTCTAATTCATTTAATTCAACCTTACTATTTACAAATAAAATTATCTTTATTATTTTATTTATTTAAGTCTTATCTACTTTAATTTATCTTCATAATCCACAAACAATCTTTATTATTATTTTATTTGTTTAAACTTTATTTATTTAATTCATCTTCAAAATAATCTTTATTATTTTATTTGTTGAACTCTATTCATTTAATCTATAAATAAATAATTCAATTATTATTTTATTTGATTAAACTTTATTTATTTAATTCACAAATAAAATAATTTACTTATTATTTTATTTATTTATTTATTTAATCTAAAAATAGGATAATTCAATCATTATTTTATTTATTTAACTATATCAAATAATTTAATTTAATTTCCTTTTTTTTCTGCAGGTCAAGTCAACCCGGTTTAGCCCGTTGACCAAGGTCCAACCCGGATCTAGGATCTGGGTCAACTTGGAACGATGCCCTGACACTTGGTTTGAACAAGGAAATAGTGTAATATCCAGGATATTATAAAGTGTAAAAAGTTTAAATAAATAAAATATGTGTATTTTAATTATTTAAACTAGGTAGGTAATGTGATGGTGCAAGATGCAAAAAAATCTAAAGACGTGGTATCATGTACCATTTCAGTTTGCAATACTAATGCATGTGTGCTTTTTGATTCGGGTGCTACGTGCTCTTTTATATCTGATAATTTTGCTAGAAGACTAGGGTTGACTCATGAAAACTTAGAACAACCCTTGAATATAGAAATTGCAAACAAAGAAGTGATACATGTTAATCATGTGCATAAGCATTATCCTATATTGATAAGAAAGCATAAGTTATATGTGGATTTAATTCCGATACGTCTTGGGGAATTTGACGTCATTTTAGGAATGAACTGGTTGTATAACCATAAGGCCATGATTGATTGTCAAAGGAAGTGTGTAACTTTACAGACTCCCAAAAAGTCGAAAGTAGTGTTTTATGGTAGCAAATCACCGAGATCATTTAGTTGTCTTCAGTCATGCAAGCTAGAAAGGCGTTAAGGAAGGGAGGCACGAGATACTTAGCATATGTGATAGATACCCAGAAAGGAGAAATGAAAATAGAGAAAATATCGATAGTGAATGAATTTCCGGATGTGTTTTTGAATTACTTACCTGGTCTTCCACCAGATCGAGAAATCGAATTTATAATTGATTTAGCACCAGGAACTGCTCCAATATCTAAGGCTCCGTATAGAATGGCTCTAGTGGAAATGAAAGAGTTGATAAAACAACTACATGAGCTATTAGATAAGAAATTTATTCAGTCAAGTGTGTCTCCATGGGGAGCACCAGTGCTATTTGTTAAGAAGAAGGATAGACCTTTACGATTGTGTATTGATTACAGAGAGTTAAATAAGATGACTATCAAGAATAAATACCCTTTGCCAAGGATTGATGATCTTTTTGATTAGTTAAAGGGAGCAAAATATTTTTCAAAGATTGATCTTCGGTCTGGGTATCATCAACTGAAAATAAGGAAGGAGGATGTGCCGAAACAGCATTCAGAACTCATTATGGTCATTACGAGTTTCTGGTGATGCCGTTTGGATTGACGAATGCACCAGCGGCATTCATGGATATAATGAATAGGATTTTTAAACCCTATTTGGATAAATTTGTAGTGGTGTTCATAGATGATTTCTTGGTATATTCCAAGTCTCAAGAAGAGCATGCAGATCATTTAAAGATAGTGCTGGAAACTTTGAGAAAAGAAAAGTTATATGCCAAATTCTCGAAGTGTGAATTCTGGTTGGAAAGAGTTTGTTAGTTCCCAATGACACGATAGTAATCTAGAAGGGGGGGTTGAATAGATTCTTTTAAAATTTCTTCTCTTTGAAATTATCTTACTTGATTAATTCTTAACCAGAGGTTTAACACAACGGAATATGATTTAGTTAATCTTTTCTTGAAATGTTAAATTAATAAATCAACAAACAATTATATGACAGATATAGCAAATGAAAGACACAAAGAGAGAGACTCTGGGTCTTAAGTGGTTCAGAGCACACAATACTCCTACTCCACTGTTCTGCTCTCTCAGCAGCAAATCCACTAAGGATACTTTTACAATAGCTGAATCACTAAGATTCCTTCAAGACCCGCAGTCTTGGAATTTTAGTTCACAAAGAACTTCACAAGTCTAACAGACTTGCTTACACTAGTTCACAAAGAACTCTCAAAGTCTAACAGACTTGCTTATATCAGTTCACAGAGAACTCTTCTGGATTGATGTATATTTGGATGTGCTACTAAGTTGCTTATCAGCTTGAATGTTTGAAGGGCTTAGTAGCAATGCAGGCTTTCTTATCAGTTTAATCTTTTTCACTTCTTGCGTTTTTCTTTCTTTGTGCAGTGCTATTTCTTTTCTTCTGCTGATCTTCGTATTTAAGAGGTAAGGGCTTCAGATTTCTTCCCGTTGGATCATCGTGTATTTCTTCCCGTTACCTCACAGAGGAGAGCTGCTGAATATTGTATTAATAAAGCTCATTAAATCTCTGATGAGACATTTATTTGATCTGACCTGTTGGTCCATGCAAGGTTGTTTTCCTTTTTCCTCTGTGACAGAAATGTCAGACGTAGGTTTCCACTAACTTTTATAGAGTCGTGTGGTCTTCCCAAACTATAGGTCTGATAGGACACAGTCCTCTGACTCTTCTGCCTAGAAAGTCTTCTTTCTGTTTCCATAGTGCGCTTGGGTCAGACTCCTGACTTTTCTGACTTGATCGATTTGCAGAGGCTTCCTTTTTGGTTATTTTGATGAAGATTAAAATACTTGAATAGAATGGCTCCTGATCTGAAAAACGTGATGTCTATTGCCTTTTTGCTCAACGATCTTATATGATCAACTCTATGAATACCATTACTTACGTGATTGATCTGTAAAGGATCATCTCTTACTGATCATCGTAGAGTTTACTCAACTGTTAGAATGTTGATCGTAGAGTCCAATTTAAGGTTTCTCGGAAAGAACAGTCTGGTTGGTCGTAGAGTCTTCTGGACCACAATCGTAGAGTTCATTCTACGATTGGTTGTCTTGATCGTAGAGTCTTCGGAAGCACAGTCGTAGAGTCCATTCTACGATTGGTTGTCTTAATCGTAGAGTCTGTTCGAATCGTAGAGTTTCCTTGACACAAATCGTAGAGTTCTTTCTACGACTTTATTACAACAACAGATCAACCTAACAGTTTTGATCTATCTAAGTCTTAGTACAACACACAAGACTTTTATACAATTAATAATAGATCAACCTAACAGCTTTGATCTTATCTAATACAGCCCTTGTACATTATTTCTAATCATCAAATTTAATCATTCAATGTTCAACAATCTCCCCCAATTTGATGATGACAACATTATTAACAGATAGTGATTTTGAGCATATTAATATAGGCAAAATGCAAGAGTAATTGAATGCCTAATCATACAGTGAGCAGCTGCATTTTCTAGAGAAAAATATGAATTTTATTGATGTTTTTGTCAGATGATACAATTGAGAAAACAACAGAAAAAGAAATAAAAAAAATAACTTATCTCCTTCTGCTAGGAGGTCTCCTGCCTTCTTCTTCCCTCTGCCTGAAGAATGCTCTCCTTTCTTCTTCAGCTTTTCTTAGTTCTTCTTCCCTCAACACAGCTTCTTCTTCTTTAATTTGAAACCATTCCTGTGAGCTAGAAGGTCTTATTGATGAGGAAGAAGGTCTTGCTGTCACCACCTCCTGTTGTGAGCCAGAAGTCCTCATAGTTGAGGAAGAAGGTCTTGCTGTCACCTCCTGTCTGGGACGAGATGGTACTGCTTCGAATCTAGGAGGATATATTGAAGTTTGAACCATCCTCATCCCTTGAGGTGCTCTTCCTCTTCTGCTGTGATCTGAGCTAGTTCTTGTTTGCTCTACTGTGCTCAGTTTCTTCTCCCCCTTGTTGGCATTATTAAGTGTTGCTACCTGTTCTGAAATCTGCTGGATGCCCTGAATAATTTCTTGAAGTTGGGTCTTAGTGGCAGCTACATCATCTTGGTGAGCTTGGAGTCTTTCGTTAGCCATGATTTGTTTTTGCTCCACCAATGACAAAGTGTCATTCGATCGATGTTTTTGTTCTTTGAGAGAGTCCTTCAAGGCAATGATTTCATTACTGAGGAGGGTGATAGATTTATCATTTGTTTCTTGAAGAATAACAATGGCCTGCTGATGTGAGTTCAAGGCTTGCAGAATAATTCTATCCCTTTCCTTGAGATTTTCAGAGACTGCTGCCGTTAGCTGCTTCAATCTTGTGGAAAATTGGTTGTTCAGACTGGTAGAGAGACCATTGGCAGCATCAATGATGTCGTCCATTCTACGTTGAAGGTTGTGGGATTTTGAAGCCAGGTCGTTTTGTATCTCTGTATGGATATGGCTTGTCAAGTCAGTTAAGCCCTCAGATGTAGGAAGCCGAGATACCTTGTCTAAAATTTCCTGGAGAAGTTGAGATGATTGTCCCTGGTCAGCCGTAGAGCTTGGAATATGAAAGTACTCGTGACCAGAGGTGGAGGGTATATCCTCGTGTGTTAACAGGAGTCTTGAAGATGGAGCCGGAGGAATTGTTTGCTGAGTAGGCAGAATTTCAGGAGAGTCTGGAGGGCACTCTACGTTTTGATCATGTATGCTTTCTTGACCACCAATCGTAGATGGTGGGGACTCTACGATCGGGGAAGTGTGGGTCGTAGAGCTTGATGCAGGATGAGTACTTGTGGACTCCTCAAATTTATTGAACATATGTGAAGGTGTATGATTTTGAATGAGGGTTTGAGGAATAAAATGTACCTTTTGCCCTAAAGTTTGTGAAAAGGGGCTGCTAGAGATGAGCTTCTGGGCAAAGAACAGATTCTGAGGGTAGCCTTGAGTAATAATCATCACATTGGGATATGCTTTGAAGGTCCAGAAGAGTTGATCCCATGCATTGTGCACCAGAGCTCGGTGGAATGGCATTAGTGACAAGAATTTTATCAAGCAGTTGAAGTTAAGGTGCCTTTGCTCATTTCTTCCAACGGCCACTATTTCAATGTCATCCTCTTCATCATCATTCATTGTGGCTGTAGGGATTGAAATGTCATCTTGAGTCTCCCCCTCAGCCAGAGCATCTGCTGGCTCAGGAATAATTGGAAGCTCCCCCTCAGCTTGAGTATCCATAGGCTCAACTGCTTTAGATGACTCCTTTTCACCTGGAGTAAGGTCAGGTCTTTCAAGTAGCTCCCCCTTAGCTACTGAGCTTTTGTCGGCTAACTTTACTAGCCTTCTTCTCTTTTTCCTTGGCTCCTTTGGAATGACCTCTTCAGCTTCATATTTGCTGCGAGTCTCTCTTCGCAGATCTGAACTCTCATCCCCTGAAGCAGCCTTTTCTTCAGGAGCAGTAACAGGAGCCTCATTTGAAGATCCTTGAGGTTCTTCAAGCTCAAAAGCTCTTTTTCCTTTCCTTTTTCTGACAAGACCCGGAGAATGCCTGCTGACCTCCTGAGATTCTTCTTCAGCAGGAGTGTTCTTCAGAAGTGATGGCCCTGCACCACTCTGTGTACCTTCACTATCCCCTAACCGAGATAGTTTCCTATTTTCAACTGGGTTCCTCCTCCAGTTGTCAAAGAGTTTCTGGGTAATCCTTTTGTTGGTATTGAGGGCTTCTCCTTCATCATGCTCAATTAAATCCCCCAATGATGATCTAAGGAGAATGCTGATGAATCTTCCATAGAACATTTTTCTAGTCCCCTTAGCCTTTTCTGTATTTAGGACCCAATTTCCTATCCATTCCAGCAGCAAGGAGCCATAGTTGATGTTTGTCTTTTTGACTATGGCTGTCATTATTTTCAGCTGTATCTCACTGACTGAGTCATGGGCTGAATCTTTACAGAGGAGACATTTTCCTACAACATCGGCTAAAAACTCGTATTTCTGAGGAAATTCTTTCTTCTTCAACCCTTTCAGTGCTGGATTCTTTTGATGGTGCATTCTTCTCAGCCCTTCTTCGGTGCTCACCATACTTAGAGATGTTAGGCCCCCTTGCTTGAAACCTAAGGCTAGGTTGAATTCTTCAGCGGTGAGGTTGAGCTGAACCCCTTTTACAGTGGTGGTAAGAGTTCCGTTAGCATAGGATCCATTTACGTAGAACTCTCGAACAAGCTTTGATAGAATCCTTGTATTTGTTCCTAACGCTTCTCGCAGTCCAGCTTTATCTAGCAACTGGATTATTCTTTTGAACTGCTTATCTGCTGTATCGAAGGCTTCAAAGTTGAGTTCATTTCCAGAAATAACTTGAGCAGGTGCCATTTGATAGTTTTTCTGAAACGAGAAGACTGGTTTTTCTGAGAAATGATAACTTAGGGTTTGGGATTGAGAGAGAAAAGAGAGAGAGAGATATAGATTTTTGAACTTTGAAGAAATGAACGACGTGCAGTTTTCAAAGTATTTAAAACTTCCCTCTATGTTTGCTGAGATACGTGACACGTTCTGATAGGCTCATTTCAGTTGGTTGATGACCATTTTACCCTTAGTTCCTCAGAGCTTTACGATCCTTAGTCACACAACGATTCTTTTGGTTTTCGTAGGGTTGTCTCTACGATTAAGGAATACTCTGCGATCCTTGGATTGAAAGTCGTTGAGTAAGCTCTACGATTCTTGGTTTGATGATCGTCGAGTGAGCTCTACGATTTTGAGCATACTCTACGATTCTTGACAATTGTTGACTTAAGTTGAGCATGTCCATTACTTTTCTTGCACACTTTTGTTCCTGCAGAGTTAGTATCTAAAACATGCATTAAGGGTCTAGATTTAGCATTCCTAACTCACTTATTAGTTTATTAAATCTTGATTCATCTAAAGGCTTTGTAAAGACATCTGCTAGTTGATCTTCAGTTGGGATGTAGTGAAGTGATATATTTCCATTTTGTACATGATCTCTGATGAAATGATATCTAATATCTATGTGCTTAGTTCTAGAGTGCATAACAGGATTATGTGTTATAGCAATTGCACTAGTATTATCACAATATATAGGGATAGATTTTAGCTCAAACCCATAGTCTGCAAGTTGAGTCTTCATCCATAGGATTTGTGCACAGCAACTGCCTGCAGCTATATATTCAGCTTCTGCAGTAGATGTCGATACTGAGTTCTGCTTTTTACTAAACCAAGAAACAAGTCTGTTGCCAAGCATCTGACAAGTTCCACTTGTGCATTTTCTGTCTATTTTGCATCCTGCATAGTCAGCATCTGAGTATCCCACAAGATCAAAGGAGGACTCCTTGGGATACCATAATCCTAAATTTGGAGTTCCTTTAAGATACTTGAAAATTCTTTTCACAGCTAATAGATGTGACTCTTTGGGGTTAGCCTGAAATCTAGCACATATACATGTAGCAAACATTATATCTGGTCGACTCGCAGTAAGATATAATAGTGAACCTATCATACCTCTGTACTGAGTGATTTCAGTGGATTTACCATTTTCATCTTTGTCAAGCTTGGTGGCAGGTGGCATAGGAGTCTTCATGATAGATGCAGATTCCATGTCATATTTCTTTAATAAGTCTTTGATATATTTGGCTTGATTAATGAATATGCCTTCATCTGCCTGCTTCACTTGTAGTCCAAGGAAGAAGTTGAGTTCTCCCATCAAGCTCATTTCAAATTTGCTCTGCATAAGCTTGGCAAATCTTTCACATAATTTTTCATCAGAGGAACCAAATATGATATCATCTACATAAATTTGAACTAGCAGTGTCTTATCCTTATGTTTCTTCAAAAATAAGGTAGTATCAATTCTTCCTCTAGTAAATCCCTTTTCAATGAGAAAGTTAGTCAAGGTTTCATACCATGCTCTAGGTGCTTGTTTTAGACCATATAGTGCTTTATCTAATTTATAGACATAATTTGAAAAAGTTGGATTGATGAAACCTGGAGGTTGTTCCACGTAAACTTCTTCTTGGAGTTCCCCATTCAGAAAAGCACTCTTGACATCCATTTGGAAGACTTTGAACTTCATGTGAGCAGCATGGGCAAGGAAAATCCTTATGGCTTCCAATCTGGCAACTGGAGCATATGTTTCATCGTAGTCAATTCCTTCTTCTTGAGAATAACCTTTGGCCACTAGTCTTGCTTTGTTCCTTGTTATCACACCATTTTCATCAATCTTGTTTCTGAAAACCCATTTGGCGCCAATGACAGGTTTATGTTGAGGCCTGGCCACTAATCTCCAGACCTTGCTTCTTTCAAATTGATTTAGCTCCTCTTGCATGGCCTCTATCCAACTTGAATCTTCTAAGGCCTCTTCAATCTTCTTGGGTTCCTCTTGAGAGAGAAAGCTTAGGTAAAAGCATTCATTAGAGGTTGCAGCTCTAGTCTTGATTCCGGTGTTTGGATCTCCAATAATAAGATCTTGAGTGTGATCTTTGGTCCATTTTATTCTGCTAGGAACGTCTGTTCTGGTGCCCTCTTGTCTGAGTTCCTCTAAATCAACTTCTGGTTCTGATCGTAGAGTTCCAGTGTCTGATGTGGTGTGCTCTACGATTTCCTCTCCTAGCTCAACGATTTCTGTCGCTGGTTCCATGGCCGTAGAGTCGGACTCTACGATTTTGAGTTCTTCGATCGTTGAGCTTGTGTCTGCCGACTCGTTGAAAGGTGATCTTTTCTTTTCAGGATCTGATTCATCGAATGTGACGTGGATGGAGATTTCAACAGTTAGTGATTCCTTGTTGAACACTCTAAATGCTCTGCTATCTGTTGCATAAACAAGAAAGATTCCTTCATCTGATTTTGGCTGGAATTTGGTTAGATGCTTCTTGCCATTGTTGAGTATGTAACACAGGCAACCAAAGGCATGAAAATAACTTATATTTGGCTTTCTTCCTTTCCATAATTCGTACGGAGTTTTCTTCAATGTTGAGTGTATGAGTGACCTGTTTTGAGTATAACATGCAGTACTGATGGCTTCAGCCCAGAAATATTCAGGGAGAGAAGCTGCTGCTAAGAGGGTTCTTCCTGCTTCAATAAGAGTTCTATTCTTCCTTTCTACTACTCCATTTTGCTGAGGCGTTCTTGGGGCTGAGAAGTTGTGATTTATTCCATTTTCTTCACAAAACAAGTCCATTTCTGAGAAATCAAATTCTCGTCCATGATCACTTCTGATGGCCTTTATCTTTTCTCCCTTTTCATTCATGATCAGTCTGAAGAGCTTGATGAGATGTGAAATGGTTTCATCTTTAGAGCTTAGAAAGAATACCCATGTATATCTGGTGTAGTCATCAACTATAACTAGAGAGTATCTCTTTCCTCCGAGGCTGGTCGTAGATACTGGACCGAATAAATCCATGTGAAGTAGTTGAAGTGCTCTATCATTTGAGTTTGCTGATTTGCTTTGGAATGATGTCTTTGTTTGCTTTCCAAACTGACAAGCTTTGCAGGGCTTTTCTTTAATGAAGTTTAACTTTGGCAATCCTTTTACTAGATCTTTGGAGGCAAGCTTTGAAATGCTTTTGAAGTTAAGATGTGATAACCTCCTATGCCAGAGCCAGCACATATCTTCAGAGGCTTTAGCAAGAAAACAGACAGTTTGTTCTGAACTTAATTTAGCAAGATTGACCACATAGACATTTCCTTCTCGAACTCCTTCTAGCTTTAGAGAATTAGTTTTCAAGTCTCTAACTTGACATTGGTTGTTGAGGAAGGTGACTTGATGTCCTTTGTCACAGAGTTGACTTATACTTAGCAAGTTGTGCTTTAGTCCCTCAACATATGCTACTTTACTGAAAGATATTGCACCATTCCCAGTTGAGCCATAACCCCTGGTTTTCCCTGAGTTGTTGTCTCCAAAAATAACAGTAGGTCCATCTTTTTCTTTAAACTCTGATAGAAGAGCCTTATCTCCTGTCATGTGTCGTGAGCATCCACTGTCAAGATACCAGATGGATCTCTTTACCTGCATAACAAATCAATCTTCATTTTGGTACCCATATCTGTTTGGGTCCTGCTTTGTTAGTACCTTTTGGGACCCAAATCTGTTTGATTTTAGATCCTTGCCTTCTATGATATCTTAACAAATATTTATCATTTTTATGAGGGTGCCTATGATTAATATGATATTGATAATGATATGTGTGTATTTGTGACTTTTTGTTCGTCCAGGACTTGTATGGATTATGACTTCTCATAGTCTTTTGCTGATCTACATTCTGCTTCCATACAACTCTACGATTCTCATGATTCGTAGAGTGAGTTTTGCTTGATTTATTTTTCAATTTTCTGAATCCAAGACCTGTGTGAGTTTTGTTAAAACTGATTGTAGGTTTAGCAGAATGTGGATGGGTGGTAGAATCTGAGGATTTGATGAACACAATTCCTTTATTAAAATTAAAGGATTTGCCTTCATTTATTTCCTTTGACTTCTCCATATTGGGTTCTGAGAATAAATTCTCAAATCCCAATCCTGATCTATCAGTCACATCTCTTTGACTTGAGATCAGGGTATCCATAGACAAACTAGACTTGTTCCACATAGAAATAGTATTTTCTAGTTCCTGAATCTTGGAGACTAGTGAGGATTCTTTATGTGTGCTCAACTCATTTATCTCTTTTAGTCTTTTATTCTCAGTTTCAAGATTAGAGTAAAGTTTTGCAGTTTGAACTGAAGCTTCTAATTCCATGCTTATTTTTTCTTTATCCTCTTTTAGATGAGAGTAATCTTTAGATAACCTTCTAAACAATTTTATATATTTGTGCAATTCTGTCATTAAGTCATGCATGCCTTCTCTAAGATCATCAATGCTTAAATCAGGAGAATAGAAATCAAATACCTCATCTATGATGAATTCCTTTTTGCTGCTTCCTTCTTCATTTGCCATTAAGCACAGATTGGCCTTCTGTGGCTCTTCATCATCACTTGACTCAGAGCTTAGTTCTTCTTCTGAGTCACTCCAGGAGCCTTCAGCTATGAAGCTTTTGTCCTTCTTCTTTTGTTTGTGGAAGCTTTTGAATTCTCTTTTTGGATTTGCTTTTGATTTGTCCCTCTTCACCTCTTCTCTCAATGGTTTTGGACATTTAGCAATGAAATGACCTGGCTTCTTGCAATTGTAGCAAAGATCATTTGCTTGTTCTTTGCTGCTGTTGTTTCTGAACTTCTGAGATCTATTTCTGTTGATGAATCTTTTAAAATGTCTGACTAACATGGCAGCTCCTTCATCATCATTTGATTCATCTTTGTCAGAGTCAGAGATATCCTTGTGATTGCTTCTGTGAGTTGAGGTTGAGGCTTTAAGAACAATGTTTTTCTCCTTCTTTCTTTCACCAGATAGATTTTCTGCTCTTTGATTTAGCTCCAGCTCATAGGTGAGAAGATTTCCATATAACTGTTGTACAGTCATCTCGTGCAAGTTCTTTGACTCTCGGATGGCTGTGGTTTTGACATCCCATTTGCTTGGCAGAGATCTCATGAATTTAATTATAAGATCTCTGCTTGGATAGATTTTACCATAAGATCTTAGAGAGTTTAGTAGAAAATTAAATCTCTCGTAGGTGGTTATAATGTTTTCACCAGAGATGTGAGTGAACATCTCATACTGTTGAACAAGCAGTGATTGCTTATTTTCTCTGACTTCTTCTGTTCCTTCATGCATGATCAACAGAGTTTGCCATACTTCTTGAGCTGTCTTGCAGTTAACAACGTTCTCAAATAGATCATCATCCAGAGATTGAAACAAGATGTTCTTAGCCCTTTTGTCTCTTTGAACATCCTTCTTTTCATTGTCTGTCCATTCGTCTCTTTTCTTTGCTACTAGCTTGCTTGGATCTTCAGTTGATAGTGCAAGCTTCATTGGTATGAATGGCCCATTCATCACTGTCTCGAACAGTTCATCATCTATAGCATCCATGTAAGCCTGCATACGAACTTTCCAGTTAGCAAATTTTTCTTTATTACACATAGGTGGTCGGTTACCTCCACCGAGTTCCGATCCATTCTTGTTGAGTGCCATTTGATCTACTCAAGCTTGTAAGGCTTTAGATGTGAGAACCTGCTCTGATACCAATTGTTAGTTCCCAATGACACGATAGTAATCTAGAAGGGGGGGTTGAATAGATTCTTTTAAAATTTCTTCTCTTTGAAATTATCTTACTTGATTAATTCTTAACCAGAAGTTTAACACAACGGAATATGATTTAGTTAATCTTTTCTTGAAATGTTAAATTAATAAATCAACAAACAATTATATGACAGATATAGCAAATGAAAGACACAAAGAGAGAGACTCTGGGTTTTAAGTGGTTCAGAGCACACAATACTCCTACTCCACTGTTCTGCTCTCTCAGCAGCAAATCCACTAAGGATACTTTTACAATAGCTGAATCACTAAGATTCCTTCAAGACCCGCAGTCTTGGAATTTTAGTTCACAAAGAACTTCATAAGTCTAACAGACTTGCTTACACTAGTTCACAAAGAACTCTCAAAGTCTAACAGACTTGCTTATATCAGTTCACAGAGAACTCTTCTGGATTGATGTATATTTGGATGTGCTACTAAGTTGCTTATCAGCTTGAATGTTTGAAGGGCTTAGTAGCAATGCAGGCTTTCTTATCAGTTTAATCTTTTTCACTTCTTGCGTTTTTCTTTCTTTGTGCAGTGCTATTTCTTTTCTTCTGCTGATCTTCGTATTTAAGAGGTAAGGGCTTCAGATTTCTTTCCGTTGGATCATCGTGTATTTCTTCCCGTTACCTCACAGAGGAGAGCTGCTGAATATTGTATTAATAAAGCTCATTAAATCTCTGATGAGACATTTATTTGATCTGACCTGTTGGTCCATGCAAGGTTGTTTTCCTTTTTCCTCTGTGACAGAAATGTCAGACGTAGGTTCCCACTAACTTTTATAGAGTCGTTTGGTCTTCCCAAACTATAAGTCTGATAGGACACAGTCCTCTGACTCTTCTGCCTAGAAAGTCTTCTTTCTGTTTCCATAGTGCGCTTGGGTCAGACTCCTGACTTTTCTGACTTGATAGATTTGCAGAGGCTTCCTTTTTGGTTATTTTGATGAAGATTAAAATACTTGAATAGAATGGCTCCTGATCTGAAAAACGTGATGTCTCTTGCCTTTTTGCTCAACGATCTTATATGATCAACTCTACGAATACCCTTACTTACGTGATTGATCTGTAAAGGATCATCTCTTACTGATCATCGTAGAGTTTACTCAACTGTTAGAATGTTGATCGTAGAGTCCAATTTAAGGTTTCTCGAAAAGAACAGTCTGGTTGGTCGTAGAGTCTTCTGGACCACAATCGTAGAGTCCATTCTACGATTGGTTGTCTTGATCGTAGAGTCTTCGGAAGCACAGTCGTAGAGTCCATTCTACGATTGGTTGCCTTAATCGTAGAGTCTGTTCGAATCGTAGAGTTTCCTTGACACAAATCGTAGAGTTCTTTCTACGACTTTATTACAACAACAGATCAACCTAACAGTTTTGATCTATCTAAGTCTTAGTACAACACACAAGACTTTTATACAATTAATAATAGATCAACCTAACAGCTTTGATCTTATCTAATACAGCCCTTGTACATTATTTCTAATCTTCAAATTTAATCATTCAATGTTCAACAGAGTTCACTTTTTGGGTCATGTTATTGATAAAGATGGAATTTCTGTGGACCCTACAAAAGTTGAAGCTGTAATTAATTGGGAACAGCCAAAAACACCAACAGATGTGAGAAGTTTCTTAGGTCTAGCGGGTTATTATCGACGATTTATTCAAGATTTTTCTAAGATAGCAACTCCGCTAACCAATTTAACTAGAAAGTCTGTAAAGTTTGTGTGGACAGATAAATGTGAAGAAAGTTTTTGTGAGTTAAAGAAAAGGCTAAACGAAGCTCCAGTGCTGGTTTTGCCTGATGAAACAGGAAATTTTGTGGTATACAGTGATGCCTCTCATAAAGGATTAGGTTGCGTACTTATGCAGAACGACAAGGTGTTTGCATATGCATCACGACAGTGGAAAGATTATGAGAAGGGGTATCTGACGCATGATTTGAAATTGGTAGCAGTAGTCTTTGCATTGAAGATATGGAGACATTACCTCTATGGGGAGAAATGTGAAATATATACAGACCATAAGAGTCTGAAATATATCTTCACGCAAAAGGAGTTGAATATGCGTCAGGATAAACTAATTCAGGAGATGACAAAGTTGGAAATTAAAGTGAAGTATCCCTCCGAAGCAGATGAGATGTTATTTGTTTTAAAAATGCAACCGACATTGTTAAATAAGGTGAAGGAAGCCCAATTAGCAAATGATGATTGTACCCAAGTAAGGAATAGGGTTACATCAAGTGATGAAGTAAAATTTCAAATAGATAATAATGGAATTCTCAAATTTGATAGGCGAATCTGGATACCAGCAGTATTTGAATTGAAAGAAGAAATATTCCAGGAAGCACATAATTCGAAATTCTCGATTCATCCAGGAAGTACGAAAATGTACCAAGATTTACGAAAACATTTTTGGTGGCCAAACATGAAACGAGAAATTGCGGACTATGTAAGCCGGTGCTTGACGTGTCAGTGAATCAAAGCTGAGCATCAGAAGCCAAGTGGGCTGCTACAACCTCTTGAAATTCCAGAATGAAAATGAGAACATATTACCATGAATTTCGTGGTAGGGCTTCCAACTACTCAGAAGGGATACGATGATGTATGGGTGATCGTAGACAGACTAACAAAGTCGGCCCACTTCTTGCCAATCAAGATCAAATACAATTTGGATCCATTGGCTAGAATCTACATTAAAGAAATAGTATCGCGGCACGGGGTACCAGTGTCAATTGTGTCAGATCGGGATCCGCGCTTTACATCAAATTTTTGGAGGAGTCTACAAGAGAGGTTAGGGACACAACTGAGGTTGAGTACGGCCTACCATCCTCAAACCGATGGTCAAAGTGAAAGGACGATACAAACCTTAAAGGATATGTTGCGGGCATGTATTATGGACTTCAAAGGAAATTGGGATGATCATCTACCTTTGGTGGAATTTGCGTATAACAACAGTCACCATGCAAATATAGGAATGCCGCCTTACGAAGCTTTATATGGAAGAAAGTGTAGAACTC
This sequence comes from Hedera helix, assembly GCA_947179155.2. Taxonomy (NCBI): domain Eukaryota; kingdom Viridiplantae; phylum Streptophyta; class Magnoliopsida; order Apiales; family Araliaceae; genus Hedera; species Hedera helix. The sequence goes on along the minus strand of OX359272.1, from coordinate 19,997,874 downwards.
CTTTGTGTTGGAATGAAGTTGGCGAACGTCAACTATTAGGACCCGAAATAGTTCAACAAACGGCAGATACAGTCAGGTTGATACGAGCTCGATTAGTAGTCGACAGAAAAAGTATGTAGATTTGCATAGGTAAAGTCGGGATTTTGAGGTGGGAAGCCACGTGTTTCTTAAAGTGTCTCCATGGAAGGGAAAAATTAGATTCAAAAAGAAAGGTAAATTAAGTCCTAGATTTATTAGACCGTTCGAAGTATTAAAGAAAGTTGGGGAAGTGGCATATGAAGTAGCTCTGCCTCCAGAATTAGAGCATATACATAATGTTTTCCACGTGTCAGTATTTCGACCGTACAAGCCAAATTATAAGCACGTCATAGCATATGAACCAATTCAAATAGAGAAGGATTTAACTTATGAAGAAATTCATGTTCAAATATTAGATAGGAAAAAGCAAGTCTTAAGAAATAAAGTGATTCATTTCGTTGAAGTGCTATGGCGAAATCATAACGTTGAAGAAGCCACGTGGGAATTAGAAGAGAAAATGCGAAAGAATTATCTCCGTTTATTCGAATAGTTAGTGTAGAAATTCCGGGACGAAATTTTTATAAGGGGGGAAGAATGTAATATCCAGGATATTATGACGTGTAAAAAGTTTAAATAAATAAAATATGTGTATTTTAATTATTTAAACTAGGTAGGTAAGGTGAATTGTGTAAATTAATTATGTATATATATACTTTATTGTTACGGTTACTAATTTAATGAATTGTGTTAATAAAATGGGGATTAATATTAAAAATTAATCCTAAATTAAATTAAAAATTAACGAAAGAATTAACAAGGTCAAAATTATTGATTATAGATTAATTAATTATTATGGGGAATTTTGGAAATTATTAAGGAGAGTAACTATTTATATAAAATATACAGTAATAAATTTTATATTTTATATAAGAAAATATAATTAAATATAAAGGAATTTATGATTATATAAATTATACAATATTGTATGGTATAGTTTATATAAAATAAATGAAATAGTGAAAAAAAAATAATAAATAAATATGAATAATTTTTATTTTCAATAAGATAAATTGTGTTTTTGTAAAATAGAATTATTTCTATTTTTACGAGATTTAATATTTTTGTGATTTAAATATGTGAAAGAAATTATTATAATACATGGATATTTACGTAATATATATGTAACAAAGTTGAAACATGAAAATTTTAATTTTATTAAATTATGTGTATTATTTTATTAATTTTGGAAGGATGAAGTACCTCGTATAATTACATGCATGTTATTATGCGTGTACAAAATTTATCAAGTAAGGTACCCTAAAAATATATAAATATTATTTATAAATCATTTTATGAATTTTAGTAAATTAAAATAAATATATTATATACATTATATAAAATATTTATTACATGAAATAACTACGTAATGTATTAAATTGGGAGTTGTGTATTATTTTTTTACCGAATAAAACTCCAAGTCGGTGGACTTGGAGTAATACTTAAAACCCATTCATATGATTTAGATTTATATATATGTAATAGCAAGGAATAATAATAAAATAATAAAAGCAATTACCAAATACACAAAACAAATCATTTCATATCTCTCTTTTCTTCCTCCTCCATCACCGCCACCGAGCACCACCACCAGCAAGGAAAGGAGAAATTTTAGTGCCAGCAAGGTGTAGAACAAGCCTCCAAGGAAAATTTCCAAGCTTAAGGAAGGTATAAAATTAGTTTATTTGATTTATTTTAATAATTTTGGTGATAAAATAATTTTGTGAAAAAATAGTAAATAATTAGAATAATTATTCTATATAATTTTTTGATGTGTATTTATGGATTTCATGATGTTTAGAGTATTTATGTTGTGAAAATGGTGAACAAAAATGGTAAAAACATTTCTTGTTGGCTTACTATTAACGGAAGAAGAAGAAGAAGAAGAAAAAAGAAAAAAAAAAGGCCGGCTGTGCATTGCGTGGCAGCCAAATTTTTTCGAAACCGGGAGTTAAACGACGTCATTTCGAGGACGGAAGGCAGGGCCGCGCCATGCACGACGACCAATTTTCCTTTAACCGGCGTAGGAAACGACGTCATTTGGAGCAAGAAAGTTGACAGGTCCGCGCCATGTGTGGCGGACCGAAGTTCGGTTTATTTACAGTTTTGCCACCGGTTCGTTTTTTCACTTAATTACGAAAATGCCATTAAGATTTTAATTAATTAAAATAAATGTTTAAAAATTGATATAAAATTTATAAATTTTTTATAAAATCAGAAAAATATATAAAAATGTTTTATAAATTAAATTTAACAATTTTCCAATTTTGAGGAATAATTCCAATTAATAATTAAGTGCTTTATATATGAAGACATAAAAAGGACACGATTAAATTAAATAACCAAATTAGGTTATAATTAATTGTAAACACCAATATAGATCCGACGGGTAGAATAATTATGTTGTAAGTGATATTAATTACATAAATTAATATCATAGGTTACTAAATTATTATTATTTGATTATGTTATTATTATAGGTTGTCCAAGAAAGGATAATTAGTCGTTAAATTAATAACCAGAAATCGAGGCAAGTTCCTAAACCCTAATCTTAAACCATTTATCATATGTTAAATATTAAAATCCCAATTGAGTTATATTTTCTAAATTTTATCGTTATTCCACTTTCTTGAATATTTATTTCGATTGATGTTGTAAATTGTTCAATTAAAATTAAAAATCTCTGTTGTTACTCACATTCTGTAATGACCACGAATTTCATTATACATTGTAATTATAATTAATATATAATTAGCAATGAATTTAAAATTTTTGTACTAATAAATTGTGCATTAGATAATAAAATAGATGTACTTGTTTGTGCATATATTTAATTAAAGAATTAAAGCAAGGGTATAATTAATTAAAGCAAATCTAATTGGATTATATTTTTAATCCAAATGAGTTGTTAAACTAGGTCCAAGATATTAACCTAGTAGCCCATGTAATTAATTTAATTACTAGCCCATATAATTAATTAAACAAGCCCAATGCTTATTTTAATTAAAGTTAGCATAGTTATTTAAATGCTAGCCCAAAATGTTAATTAAATTGAGCCCAAACCAATTCAATGGATGAGCCCAATATATTAATTTCCTAAGTCCAACATGGAGCCCAATAGGAAGTCAAAATTGGTCAACAATTGAACCCATGTATAGATATATTTGTATATGCATAAATACACATTAAAAGCTAGAAAAATAAAGGGAAAATGGCATGGAAAATACCATTTTGCTGATTTTTTTTGGTCCCACTTGATGTTGCTTGATTTGCTAGATTGCTTCTCTTTTACACTAGATCAAAGTTGGCCAACAACTCTAGTCAATCAACTAGTCAATCACCATGTCAATCCATCAAATAGTAAGCTTGATTAGCCTTTAATTTGACCAACATAGATGAATTAGTGAGTTAATGGTGTGTTAGTAGATGGCTATAAAAGAAACACCCTACACTTGTTCTAGGTTGGTTAGTTCATTGCTAGAGAATTTCCTAGAGAGCAAAGTGTGAGCATTTGAGAGTGTGAGAAAATATTGAGAGCAAAATACTAAGAGAGAAGAAGGAGTTCTTGGTTCATGCCTTCAAACCTCATCACCTATTTTGGAAGAAAAAGAAAGATAGCCATTAAAACAAGGTAATGATTATTTTAAATGTAGTTTGTTTTTAAATTAAATAAATCATCATGTTAGTATAAACATGTTAATATAGTTATTAATGTGTAGTTGTAATCTTTATGTCATGCTTGAGCTTAATATGTTTGGTTTGTATTTTGGTATATTTTATATGCTAAAATATGTATTTAATAGTGTGTAAACAAGTTTTGGAATTTATGTCCAAAAAATATTTTTATAAAACTTAGGTTTGATGTTCTAATATTATAGAACATTAAATCATGAGAAAAACAAAGTTTGAATCACCTAAAATGGAGTTATATACAAAAAGTTATGATTTGTAGTAGTTTATGTGATGTAAAAAATTTTATAAAAAAATAATGATATTAAACCATGAAAAATTATTTTTTCATGTTATAAATTAATATAAGGTGATTGGTAATTTTTTTGGATTTTTATTAAGGAGTTAAAGATTTATTGAAGGTATAATTTTAGTTAAAAATAGCACTGTTCACAATCTGCTAAAGGGAAAAAAATAGGAACAGTCCGCGCAATGCGCGGAAGGCATTCGGCAGAAAAAAACGCGGAGCCAAACGACGTCGTTTGGCTTCTGCGGGAAATCACTCCGCGCGTACGCGCGGAAGCCGTTTCCCGGCTTCTCAAAACGGTGTCGTTTTGGGACGAAGAATCAGAAACACGCGCCATGCGCGGTAAGGAAAATTCCGGCGAAATTACCTTTATGCCCCTCCGTGTTTTTCTTGGCAGAATTACCATTCTGCCCTCGGTTCAGATTTCGACTTATTTACGGAAATGCCATTCGGGTTAAATTTAATTAATTTAAATATTTAAAAACTAAATTAAAATTATAACAAAAATAATTATAATACAAAAATAATATTGGGGAGGATATTTTTCATTAAGTTTAATATTTAAATATTTTAAATATTAATCTAGTTAGCTAAACCATGGTTAAGTTAAATAAATTTATTATTTTAAATGTTAATAATAAATAAAGATGATAAATTAGCATTTATTATTTAATGCCTATTAAATAATACTTAAAGAGAGATAAAAATTTATAAATTTATTATTTATTTTTTTAAATATTATTAAATAATAAATAAGGATAATTAGGTAATTAATTATTATTTAATTTGCATTAAATAACGATTAATGGAAATTAAGTTATTAGAGTAATAATTTATTATTTAATTTAAATAATAAATAAGAATGATTTGATTATTATTTAACCTTAAATAATAATTAAAATTAATTAAATAATTAATTATTATTTAATTGACATTAAATAATAATTAAAGAGGATTAAGATTAGTAAACTATTATTTAATTTCCTTAATTAAATAATAAGTAAGGTTAATTACTTGGTTAATTATTGGTTGATTAACATTAAATTAAAGAAGGTTAAAACTAAGTTAATAATTATTTATTATTTAATTATAATTAAATAATAAGTAAGTACAAATAGTTATTATTTATTTTAAATAATAACTAGAGTTAATTAATTAATTTCTATTTAATCAATATTAAATAATAATTAAAAAAAGATTGAGTTAATAAAATAAATTGAATTTAATTAAACAATTATAATAAGTTGTTTAAAGGTTTAATAAGTGTCCAACACTTAAGAAAAATATTTTCTAACTTATTAAATTATTAACCTAATATGATTAAGGGTTTATAAGGTTAATAATATTGTTTTGACTAATGTAAATTATGTGTTAGTACTTATGTGTGGTAAATAAGTTCATTATCAAGCGTATAGTTATGCAAATACGCCGTGCTAATTATTAGACCGACTTTATTAATGTTAGGTCTTTCAAAGCAAGTAGTTAAAGCTAGACATTTATTGTAGCTGTGCAGACAGACAAGTTTTCTACCCTTAAACTTGTATTTATTGTTGCAGATATTCTTCAACCGTATTTACATTTCAATTATTGTTGAGCAAGTATCCTACACCCGTAGTTACTTGACAGACCTTTGAGTGAATTAATTATCAAAAATTACTTCACATCATTATTGATTATTGTATTCGCACATAGTGCTTTTGCAAACTGTTTAAGAAAGTCTAAGCTAATTGTTTCGGCTAGACAAATGCATGTTAAATTCATTTAATTGAATATTATAAAAGCTTATCCAAACCATTGGCTGGTGCGGATTCTTACAGTAAGACTGAGATAGAACAACCCTAGTTAAAAGGGATTTTTATTTGTCGGAGACCCGACAGCGCGCAAGAAAACTAAATGTGATGCATATACATAGGACATGAGAGGACTGATCCCCTCAAGTGTCCCGTTATTTTAACAAGGAGTCAGACATTGTATGTCTGTTCTACCTTAGTAGCAGGTCATGGTCATTAAAGACCACTCAGCAGTAAAGAGTCAATTCCTTCTTTTATTGAACATTGATTCTTGTTATCTTTCACAATTGCTATTGTTGAAACCTTGAAGTTATTTCCCTTCATCATGATATATTGTATGATTGTTGTTTATAAACTTGCTGAGCCGTTTAGTTGCTCATTCTTGCTATATCATGACTATATTTCAGCCAATCCCGAAAGCTCTAAATCGAACAAAGGCAAGGGGAAAGCGAATGCTTAGTTTTAGTAATTGCATGCTAGTTTAAATTACTGTTATGTAATTACTGTTGTAAATCTTTTGTATTTCCCTTAAGATATGTAATGTTACAATTTAAGGTTAATAGACCTTGGGAAGTGTAGCCTTTATATAAGGAACCTTTTGTATTATTCCGCGTAGTTTGAATACAATATATGTATTTCATTGTTGTTAAGTATTGTACAGTGAGAACCAAACCCGAGGTTAGTGAACCCGGATTTGGGGTCGTCACAGGGTGGTATCAGAGCTGTAGGTTAGAAACACTAGGATTGCGAAACCTAGGTTATAACCTTAGTACTAAACTCTTATCGAGTGCGTTAGGAGATGAATCGGGGAGATTCATCATGTTGTGTATTTTTGGAGGTGGATTGAGAAAATCCATCGAGCCAAGATGTACATGATAAAATATCATTTCATTTCATCAATGAATATATTTTATTGCTGTACTAACATGTGTTATTTATGTTATTGTAGGATGACGGAGATAGGCCAGTCGAGCACTGCTGTAGAGGAGGTGATTTATACGGATATCCCTATGGATACCGCACAGCCACGGGTGGCTGCACTGATTGAGGAGCCAGAGTCAGATCCCGAGGAGGGAGATAGAGAGGACGCTGTCTGGGGCGGAGTTATGGGGCAGTACAGTGAGGAGGAGGCTGATACTGATGATGATGAGGATGAGGAGCCAGCTGAGTATGTTGATGGCATGGGCACTGTCGCCAGTGACATCATCGATACTCTCACTACGGCTAACGAGGAGCTAGAGGAGAGGGTTCAGCACCTGGAGGAGCAGAACCAGATCCACCAGCAGACAGAGCAGCAGTACAGAGATACAGCTTATATGTTCTCTGGCGAGAACATAGAGCTGAAGGCGAGGATGGCCGAGATGGAGGCCAAGTTAGTAGCCGTTGAGCTGAAGATTCAGCAGACACAGGCAGAGAGGGAGGCCATGAGGGGCCAGATGCAGCAGGTCGTTGAGGCAAGGTTAGATATGGAGTTTCAGCGTGATGCAGCTCACGGGCAGATGATGGAGCTGGAGGAGGAGGTTAGGGAGAAGAAGGTGAGGATAGATAGACTCAGTTACGTCTATCGCTCATCAGTTGGTAGGATCCAGAGTAGGGTGCACTATTACCCTGCTGAGGAGGGCCAGACCTTGCACACCATTAGTAGGGGCGTGGTCAGGGCCATTGGAGATGAGGAGTACGACGATGCGGTTCGTCGAGGGATGCGCCGTTAGTTGTACTATTTCCTTTATTTATGTTGTATGTACATAGATGCAGTAGAAACCCAACTTTTGTTTTAATAGAGGGTTAGTATGTTGTAAATCCCAACTCTATGAAGTTGTGGGATATGTTAGATCCGGTCTTTTGTTTTAACTATCGGGGTTAGCAGCGTTTATAGCAGTATGCTTATGATGTAAAAGTGCTACGCACTGTGTTTTAGCATATGAATATAAATGCATTTCCGTTTATGTTTATATGTGTCGAGATGATTATTTGTGCTTTAGTTTAAAATACTTAAGCTACAAAATGAAAGTAAAAAGATTGAAACAACTTTAATTAATTAAATTTTCTTTATACAGAAAATGCCGCCACAGAGAAGAAATCAACGACTACCCCCACCACCAGTCGAAGAGTCAGTTAACGCCGGAGGGGTACCACCCAACCCTGTCCAAGAGTTCGTAGAAATGCTAATGGGAGCATTTCGCGGACGCAACGCAGAGGCTACTGGGGCAACAAACCCTGCCGCTCCACTAGCAACCTTTAAGGATTTCAAATTGATAGGACCACCTGAGTTCAAAGGGACCACGGATCCCATAGAAGCACAAACCTGGATAGAGGAGATGGAAAAAGTCTTCGAGGTTGCACGAGTTAGGGAGGAGCAAATGACCTCATTTGCTACCTTCATGATGAAAGGAGAGGCCAGCCACTGGTGGAAGGCCAATAAGAGTAGAGCAGGGGAGGGAACGATCGCGTGGGCGCGATTCAAAGAGGTATTCTTGGAAAACTACTTTCCAGAGAGTACAAAGGCTAGGATGGAAATTAAATTCCTAGAGCTTAAGCAGGGGAACTTGTCCGTATCAGAATACGCCGCCAAGTTCAATGAATTGGCAAGATTTTCTTCACACCAGGTGGACACCGAGGCAAGACGCGCCAGACGATTCGAACAGGGGCTGAAACCATAGGTTTACAGTCGGGTAGCTGTTCTCCATATCACAAATTTTGCAACACTGCTGGAGAAAGCTATCATAGCTGAGGGTGGAAATGAAGCTTTGAATAAGCACAATCAAGAACGGAACAAGAAGAGAAGCGATGGGGGAAACAGAGAGGGTAGCAGCGGGGGTAGCAACTCGAACAAACGGAAGTGGAATAACAACAGCAGTTCGGGGACACCCCAGGGCAGTGAGTCAAAGAAAGCAAGCAAATGCAGTCAATGCGGGAAGAATCACTCAGGGGAGTGCATGAAGGGAAGGAATGTTTGTTACAACTGTGGGCAAGAGGGGCACATCGCTCCTAATTGTCCCACACCAAAAAGGAAGGGAGGTTTTTTCGCCTGCGGGGCCATGGACCATCAGTTTAAAGATTGTCCGAAGAAGAAGAACACCGGAGGGAGTTCGGGCTTTAGGGGAAGCAACAACTACAACAACAACAACGCCAAACTGACCATTGGAGGGCCGGTGCCACAGAACAAACCAACGGCACGGACTTTCAACATGACGGTGCAGGACGCCGTCGAATCAAAAGACGTGGTGTCAGGTATTATTCCGATCAATGATATAAATGCTTATGTATTATTTGATTCAGGTGCTACCTGTTCATTTGTGTCTGATGAATTCGCTAGACGATTAGAATTGCCTAGAGAAAAACTAGAGAACCCAATGAACATAGAAGTGGCAAATAAAGAAGTGATTCCGGTAGAGTATGTACATAGAAATTGTTGTGCTGAAATCAGGGGTCAGAAATTTAATGTGAATCTAATTCCAATACATCTGGGGGAATTTGATGTAATACTTGGGATGGATTGGTTGTTTAACCACGGGGCGATAATTGATTGTCAGAAGAAGTGCTTACACCTTAAGACACCAAATAAGTCTAAGGTCGTATTTTATGGCAGCAAATCATCAAGACAGTCATCTTGTCTGACGATGATGCAAGCCAAGAAATTATTAAAGAAAGGTTGTGTAGGGTATTTGGCTCATGTGGTTGATACACAAGTGGTGAGTCCCGAGATGGAGCAAATACCAGTAGTTAGGGAGTTTATGGATGTTTTTCCAGATGTATTGCCAGGCTTACCGCCGGACAGAGAAATAGAATTTGCGATTGATTTAGTACCGGGGACAGCGCCGATATCAAAGGCACCATATAGAATGGCTCCGGTAGAAATGAAAGAGTTGATGGTGCAATTACAGGAGTTGTTGGATAATAAGTACATCCAGCCAAGTGTTTCTCCATGGGGAGCACCGGTGCTGTTTGTAAAGAAGAAGGATGGATCGATGAGATTATGTATCGATTACAGAGAGCTGAATAAGGTGACAATTAAGAACAAGTACCCGTTGCCACGAATTGACGATCTTTTCGATCAATTAAAAGGGGCGAAGTACTTTTCAAAGATTGACTTGAGGACTGGTTATCATCAGTTGAAAGTCAGGAAGGAGGATGTACCCAAGACGGCATTCAGAACTCGATATGGGCATTATGAGTTTCTGGTGATGTCGTTTGGACTGACGAATGCGCCAGCCGCATTTATGGACATGATGAACAGAATATTCAAGCAGTACTTGGATAAATTTGTTGTTGTGTTCATTGACGATATTCTGGTGTATTCTAAAACGGAGGAGGAGCATGTTGAACACCTAAGATTGGTGTTGGAGATTTTACGGAAGGAGCAGTTGTATGCTAAATTTTTGAAGTGTGAATTCTGGTTGGAGAGAGTTCAATTTTTAGGTCATGTCATTGACAAGGAGGGAGTTTCAGTAGATCCAGCAAAGGTGGAAGCGGTGATGAATTGGGAGCAACCAAGGACGCCGACGGAGGTAAGAAGTTTCTTGGGGTTAGCGGGTTACTATCGGAGATTTATTCAAGATTTTTCAAAGATAGCAACACCGCTGACCAATTTAACGAGGAAGACGGTGAAATACGTATGGACGGAGAAGTGTGAGGAGAGTTTTCAGGAGCTAAAGAAGAGACTTAGTGAAGCACCTGTATTGACTTTACCGGACGATACGGGAGGTTTTACGGTCTACAGTGATGCATCGCACAAGGGACTTGGCTGTGTGCTTATGCAAAACGGCAAGGTCGTTGCGTATGCGTCCAGACAGTTGAAGGATTACGAGAAGGGATACCCTACCCACGACTTGGAGCTGGCTGCGGTAGTGTTTGCCCTTAAAATCTGGAGACATTATTTATATGGAGAGAAATGTGAGATATTCACGGACCACAAGAGTCTGAAGTATATCTTCACACAGAAGGAGTTAAATATGAGGCAACGGAGATGGTTAGAATTGATCAAAGACTATGATTGTGAAATTCTATATCATCACGGCAAGGCCAACGTAGTAGCAGATGCTCTAAGCAGAAAGAGCAGGGAGAAATTGTTCATCTTGACAGATCAGGAACAATTGGTTCAAGAGATGGCTCGAATGGAGTTGGAGGTAAGAAATCCAAATGAGTCAATAGAAGTGGAAGCGAGCCCAACCCTGTTAGATCGGGTAAAAGAGGCTCAAGATAAAGATGAAGAATGTGTCAGAATAAGGATGAGAATGACCGAAGGGGAAGAGGTCAAGTTCAAGGAAGATAGCATAGGATTGCTTAGATTTGAAAATCGTGGTTGGGTGCCGCTAGTGCCCGAACTACGAGAAGAGATTTTGCAAGAGGCCCACAGTACGAGATACTCGATACATCCGGGGAGTACGAAGATGTATCAAGATCTGCGTCAGCATTTTTGGTGGCCGAATTTAAAAAGGGAGGTCGCAGAATGTGTCAGCCGATGCCTAACTTGTCAAAGGGTAAAAGCCGAACATCAGAGACCAAGTGGATTACTACAGCCGTTAAAGATTCCTGAGTGGAAATAGGAGCATATCACAATGGATTTTGTGGTAGGACTTCCAGCAACACAGAAGGGATTTGACGCAATATGGGTGATTGTGGATCGACTAACAAAGTCAGCGCACTTTTTGCCGATCAAGATTAAGTTCAGTTTGGACCAGTTGGCTAAACTGTACATCAAGGAGATAGTTTCGAGGCATGGGGTGCCGGTATCGATTGTGTCAGATAGAGATCCGCGCTTCACGTCAAAATTTTGGAGAAGTCTTCAGGAGAGATTGGGGACACAGTTGAGAATGAGTACAGCATATCATCCGCAGACCGATGGGCAAAGTGAAAGAACAATACAGACTTTGGAAGATATGCTCAGGGCCTGTGTGATGGATTTCAAGGGCAGTTGGGAGAACCATCTACCATTAGTTGAGTTTGCATACAACAACAGTTATCATGCAAGCATAGGCATGCCGCCTTACGAAGCATTGTACGGAAGGAAGTGCAGAACACCTCTATGTTGGGACGAGGTAGGAGAACGCCGACTGTTGGGACCGGAATTGGTCCAACAGACGGTAGAGATTATCAAGGTAATAAGAGCTCGGCTCGTAGCAGCTCAGGACCGTCAGAAGAAATACGCCGATTTACATCGACAAAAGCGAGACTTCGAAGTTGGGAGTTTTGTGTTCATGAAGGTATCTCCCTGGAAGGGGAAGATCCGATTTGGAAAGAAGGGAAAGCTGAGTCTGAGGTTCATATGACCGTTCGAGATATTAAAGAGAGTGGGTGAAGTGGCGTACGAGGTAGCTTTACCTCTTGAACTGGAGCATATTCACAATGTGTTTCACGTATCAGTGTTGCGACCATACAAGCCAGACCACAAACATGTGATATCCTATGAGCCAATACAAGTCGAGAAAGACTTATCGTACGAGGAAATTCCTGTCCAGATACTAGATAGGAAAGAGCAGAAATTACGGAATAAGATTATACATTCTGTCAAAGTCCTATGGAGGAACCACAACGCTGAGGAAGCTACGTGGGAGCTTGAAGAAAAGATGAGGGCTAACTATCCGAATCTTTTTGAGTAGTTTAAATTGTAATTCCGGGGACGGAATTCTTATAAGGGAGGGAGAATGTAATGACCACGAATTTCATTATACATTGTAATTATAATTAATATATAATTAGCAATGAATTTAAAATTTTTGTACTAATAAATTGTGCATTAGATAATAAAATAGATGTACTTGTTTGTGCATATATTTAATTAAAGAATTAAAGCAAGGGTATAATTAATTAAAGCAAATCTAATTGGATTATATTTTTAATCCAAATGAGTTGTTAAACTAGGTCCAAGATATTAACCTAGTAGCCCATGTAATTAATTTAATTACTAGCCCATATAATTAATTAAACAAGCCCAATGCTTATTTTAATTAAAGTTAGCATAGTTATTTAAATGCTAGCCCAAAATGTTAATTAAATTGAGCCCAAACCAATTCAATGGATGAGCCCAATATATTAATTTCCTAAGTCCAACATGGAGCCCAATAGGAAGTCAAAATTGGTCAACAATTGAACCCATGTATAGATATATTTGTATATGCATAAATACACATTAAAAGCTAGAAAAATAAAGGAAAAATGGCATGGAAAATACCATTTTGCTGATTTTTTTTGGTCCCACTTGATGTTGCTTGATTTGCTAGATTGCTTCTCTTTTACACTAGATCAAAGTTGGCCAACAACTCTAGTCAATCAACTAGTCAATCACCATGTCAATCCATCAAATAGTAAGCTTGATTAGCCTTTAATTTGACCAACATAGATGAATTAGTGAGTTAATGGTGTGTTAGTAGATGGCTATAAAAGAAACACCCCACACTTGTTTTAGGTTGGTTAGTTCATTGCTAGAGAATTTCCTAGAGAGCAAAGTGTGAGCATTTGAGAGTGTGAGGAAATATTGAGAGCAAAATACTAAGAGAGAAGAAGGAGTTCTTGGTTCATGCCTTCAAACCTCATCACCTATTTTGGAAGAAAAAGAAAGATAGCCATTAAAACAAGGTAATGATTATTTTAAATGTAGTTTGTTTTTAAATTAAATAAATCATCATGTTAGTATAAACATGTTAATATAGTTATTAATGTGTAGTTGTAATCTTTATGTCATGCTTGAGTTTAATATGTTTGGTTTGTATTTTGGTATATTTTATATGCTAAAATATGTATTTAATAGTGTGTAAACAAGTTTTGGAATTTATGTCCAAAAATATTTTTATAAAACTTAGGTTTGATGTTCTAATATTATAGAACATTAAATCATGAGAAAAACAAAGTTTGAATCACCTAAAATGGAGTTATATACAAAAAGTTATGATTTGTAGTAGTTTATGTGATGTAAAAATTTTTATAAAAAAATAATGATATTAAATCATGAAAAATTATTTTTTCATGTTATAAATTAATATAAGGTGATTGGTAATTTTTTTGGATTTTTATTGAGGAGTTAAAGATTTATTGAAGGTATAATTTTAGTTAAAAATAGCACTGTTCACAATCTGCTAAAGGGAAAAAAATAGGAACAGTCCGCGCAATGCGCGGAAGGCATTCGGCAGAAAAAAACGCGGAGCCAAATGACGTCGTTTGGCTTCTGCGGGAAATCACTCCGCGCGTACGCGCGGAAGCCGTTTCCCGGCTTCTCAAAACGGTGTCGTTTTGGGACGAAGAATCAGAAACGCGCGCCATGCGCGGTAAGGAAAATTCCGGCGAAATTACCTTTATGCCCCTCCGTGTTTTTCTTGGCAGAATTACCATTCTGCCCTCGGTTCAGATTTCGACTTATTTACGGAAATGCCATTCGGGTTAAATTTAATTAATTTAAATATTTAAAAACTAAATTAAAATTATAACAAAAATAATTATAATACAAAAATAATATTGGGGATGATATTTTTCATTAAGTTTAATATTTAAATATTTTAAATATTAATCTAGTTAGCTAAACCATGGTTAAGTTAAATAAATTTATTATTTTAAATGTTAATAATAAATAAAGATGATAAATTAGCATTTATTATTTAATGCCTATTAAATAATACTTAAAGAGAGATAAAAATTTATAAATTTATTATTTATTTTTTTAAATATTATTAAATAATAAATAAGGATAATTAGGTAATTAATTATTATTTAATTTGCATTAAATAACGATTAATGGAAATTAAGTTATTAGAGTAATAATTTATTATTTAATTTAAATAATAAATAAGAATGATTTGATTATTATTTAACCTTAAATAATAATTAAAATTAATTAAATAATTAATTATTATTTAATTGACATTAAATAATAATTAAAGAGGATTAAGATTAGTAAACTATTATTTAATTTCCTTAATTAAATAATAAGTAAGGTTAATTACTTGGTTAATTATTGGTTGATTAACATTAAATTAAAGAAGGTTAAAACTAAGTTAATAATTATTTATTATTTAATTATAATTAAATAATAAGTAAGTACAAATAGTTATTATTTATTTTAAATAATAACTAGAGTTAATTAATTAATTTCTATTTAATCAATATTAAATAGTAATTAAAAAGAGATTGAGTTAATAAAATAAATTGAATTTAATTAAACAATTATAATAAGTTGTTTAAAGGTTTAATAAGTGTCCAACACTTAAGAAAAATATTTTCTAACTTATTAAATTATTAACCTAATATGATTAAGGGTTTATAAGGTTAATAATATTATTTTGACTAATGTAAATTATGTGTTAGTACTTATGTGTGGTAAATAAGTTCATTATCAAGCGTATAGTTATGCAAATACGCCGTGCTAATTATTAGACCGACTTTATTAATGTTAGGTCTTTCAAAGCAAGTAGTTAAAGCTAGACATTTATTGTAGCTATGCAGACAGGCAAGTTTTCTACCCTTAAACTTGTATTTATTGTTGCAGATATTCTTCAACCGTATTTACATTTCAATTATTGTTGAGCAAGTATCCTACACCCGTAGTTACTTGACAGACCTTTGAGTGAATTAATTATCAAAAATTACTTCACATCATTATTGATTATTGTATTCGCACATAGTGCTTTTGCAAACTGTTTAAGAAAGTCTAAACTAATTGTTTCGGCTAGACAAATGCATGTTAAATTCATTTAATTGAATATTATAAAAGCTTATCCAAACCATTGGCTGGTGCGGATTCTTACAGTAAGACTGAGATAGAACAACCCTAGTTAAAGGGGATTTTTATTTGTCGGAGACCCGACAGCGCGCAAGAAAACTAAATGTGATGCATATACATAGGACATGAGAGGACTGATCCCCTCAAGTGTCCCGTTATTTTAACAAGGAGTCAGACATTGTATGTCTGTTCTACCTTAGTAGCAGTTCATGGTCATTAAAGACCACTCAGCAGTAAAGAGTCAATTCCTTCTTTTATTGAACATTGATTCTTGTTATCTTTCACAATTGCTATTGTTGAAACCTTGAAGTTATTTCCCTTCATCATGATATATCGTATGATTGTTGTTTATAAACTTGCTGAGCCGTTTAGTTGCTCATTCTTGCTATATCATGACTATATTTCAGTCAATCCCGAAAGCTCTAAATCGAACAAAGACAAGGGGAAAGCGAATGCTTAGTTTTAGTAATTGCATGCTAGTTTAAATTACTGTTATGTAATTACTGTTGTAAATCTTTTGTATTTCCCTTAAGATATGTAATGTTACAATTTAAGGTTAATAGACCTTGGGAAGTGTAGCCTTTATATAAGGAACCTTTTGTATTATTCCGCGTAGTTTGAATACAATATATGTATTTCATTGTTGTTAAGTATTGTACAGTGAGAACCAAACCCGAGGTTAAAGAACCCGGATTTGGGGTCGTCACACATTCATTCTTAAATGAAAATTTTAACGAATCATAATTGTTAATGAGTGAGTTGATGATTGTGAGTCTATGCCATTTATTCGGCTAGACTTTTGATACAATTAAATTTCAAATTACTCTTTATTATTAAGTGCTGAGCCAAACCAAATTGTTTTGGTGCGGACTCTTAGAAACTGAGATGAACAACCCTGTTTCAGGGGATATAGCTTGTCGGATGCTTTAAATTTCGATACTCCGCGATATGCGGTAATATGATGTGCACAATCATAGGTACGAGAGACCGATCACCTCGAGTACGGGTTTAAGGTTTTATGGTCTTTATGACACATACAGGTTATCAGTGTTACCATTGATTAACCTATGTTCAATGGTCTTGTAACCCTCAGTATGATCCTCATTTATCATATTTCAAAAGATAATTCCCTCAATTATTTACTTTCATTTGAAATGAAATCATGTTACGTCATTGTTATAAATTCTTTTTCTCATGATGCATTGTTATTCAATTCATTATACTTGTTGAGCACGGGTAATGAGGTACTTTAGTTAAAGCAAACTTTTGACTAGAATCTTTGATCCTCAGCACCCAGAATTGCCCGATAGGGTACTGGGTAAAGAAATCTCAAACATGGTCAAATCATATTGCATAATTCCTCTCTCTTCTACAAGACCTCTCACCGTACAGATCTTTCTTCTTGGTTCATTTAAAAGTGAATGTTTTTGTTATTATAGTTTGATTGGTGTTGTTCCCTTTGTTATAAGAATCACATGGGTTTGCCCATTTGATGTTTATGCTATTTGTTCTACAGAATGCCTTTAGCCACTGTAATTGTATTTCCTTTCAAAATAAATTTTTAGCCACAAAAATAATAAAATAAAATAAAAATTATTTAATATTCATGTTCAATGTTTTAAAAATTCTTACCTAGGTCCACTTTATTCTTGCTTAAGTGCTAAGCAAGTACTTTACCGCCTCGATTCAACTGGCACCTAGGCAGGGTCCAGTCGAACTCAAATTCCTACCATATCGATTTAAGAATTTTAGAACTCTATAATGTACTATACTTAAATGAATTTATTAAGTTATTAAAGATTACTTTTCATAATTTTTTCATATAAAATAAAATATAAATTATATCTATTATATATTTTTTTATAATATAACAAGTATACATAATAAAATAAATAAATAAACGAGATTGCCTGCGAAAACCTTAGTCGGCTTATGCACCACCTAAATGGCCCAGGCGTCCTCGTCCGTTTTTAAAATATAGTTCAATGTTTTATTGGGGGATTTCCAACTAATATTAATCAAAAGTAATCACCATACGCTCGGTTTAAGATATTTACATGAGATTTGCAGACAAGGCGCCGCTTTCTTTGTTTTAAGATAAAAATTTTAATTGATTTTTTATGTATATTAAAAAATATAATAAAATAAAAAATTATTTATATTTAAATTTTTATTTAATAATATAATTTTGTGTACATAATTAATGATACTCTATAAATAAGTATAGAGAAATAAAAATATAATAATTAATACTAAAGATATTATAAATAAATTATTATAAAAAATAAATTATTAAAAATAAATAAATATTTAACTTAAAATTATTTTTTTTTTAAAAATTATCCTAAGACGGAAAGAGTTCTATTTTTTTAGAATAACTTTAGAAACTGCAACAAGAAGAAAGCACGAATGCACGTCACTTATGTATATTGTGCCAGAAATGTCATACATAAACAAACACGCGAGAGTTCTATTTGAGATGTACGGCCAGTCAAGTTTACAAGAAGTTCACTGTTTCACAAAGTATGTAACTAGTTTAATTGATTGTTTTAGTTAGGGAACTGATTTTTTTATATGTATTTTAATTTTTTTATATAATTTTTTTTATATAAATATAAAATAAATTTCACATATATATAAAAATATTAAAAATATATGTAAATACAGTGTTCCTCTTTTAAGTATCGTACCGAAAGCCGATTTATATTTTGGTTATTGAACTAAAAAAAAAAACTATCAATCATTGAGTGACTTTAGTCATTCCCATCCAATTAATTTAACCGACAGACTTACTTGGCTAACATCTGTAATCACGGAAGTTGAGCTGAAAAATTGGGCCCACATGGCAGGAGAAGTTATTCGCTGTTTGTATCATTATCTTTAAATTAATTATGTATTGTCATTTTAATATATACAATTAATTATTTATATCTAGATCTATTATACATTTTCAGTATATATAGCGGCTCATTTATATCTGAGTTACAATATGCGATTGGTCTAAAATACTATATAATAATACTTTAAAAACACTGAATAATTTTTTGGAGAAAAAGACATCAAATTGCTTACATGGACATCTCTTCCCAAAAAGTTATAAAATAAAAGAAGAAAAATAAAAAAAAGAAACAACTCTCTCTTTCTCTTTTCTCTCACCTCACAATCTATAATCAAACAGGAAATTTTAAGTTCCAACTATTAAGGAGGAAGAAGGGGGGAACTGCTATAGGAATTAGGAATCCCAATTTCTTCTTCAAACCTTGTCACCTGTACCATCGGGAAATGCATTTCAATCTCCGAAACCTTGGTGCATATTGGAATTTATTTTATATTTTAATGGAGTTTATCAACATTGAAATTGTTATTTTTACATTGAAAAATAATATTTTTACACGAGTCGCTAACACATGATCGTAAAACTTACTCACTATTCGTGTGAGAAAAATAATATGAAAATATCAATTCTCTATCAAGTATAGCGTCTTGATTTTTGTTTCTGTAGATATAGCATCTACTAGAAATCATGTTTACGGCAAACATAAATTACAACTCAATTTTCAAAATTTACAGGAAGAATCCCATCTCTCTAGAATGGAAACACTTTCAAAACTAAGGTCATGTGCATTAATTGAGAGAAGCTTAGTATTAATGATAGTTTCAATGAGGAAGATCAACCCAAATCCGCAGATTTATCTGGCCACAATTGCCGGAAAATCAATCTGTCATCCCCGTCTGGTCTGATCTAAACTCGCCACAATTGCCAGAAAATCAATCTGTCATCCCCGTTCGATCTAAACTTTTCGTCGGCCATGCAAGAGTTCACCAAGAGTTGAATGGAAAAAATAGCAAGACGGTGAAGATCCTAATCAACCCATATCTGTTAAAAAAAACTTTTATGGAGAGATACATATAATCAATTTTACATCACGTTCCTTGCGTACAAATCGTTAATCATGTAAAGATCTCCGTCAGATTACGGAATTTACCAAAATCACTAGATTGAAAGTGTTTTTTTCTTAAATTTAGTAACTCGATTGATAATTTTTTCAGTTCGGTAACCAAATTGTAAATTGACCTTCACTATCATAATCAAAATATCAATTAACCCAACTAAATTGGAATAATTGTCTGTATGCAACCAAAAATTCCAGCCACAAATGGCTTATTGACGTTCAAAAGCTCTACCTCAGCTGCATTTCAATTGTGCCAAAGGAAACAGCTTAATTGATAAGAAAAATTAAATCATCAACCTCTTGGGCAGAACACGTTATACAAGCAAACTGAGTAAACTAATAGATAACTTATTTGCCTTATTTGCTGCAATTAACCTTATATGCATCCCATCCTTGAAGACGATACTCACGAGCTGCATCCACGGGGTTTGCTGCTTTTATAATTCCACGGCCCACAATAATAATGTCACTACCTCGATCAGCAATTACCTGAAACACCACATATGCCATCAAAGCAGGTAGAGTTTCAATCTAAAAAACGGCACTTAAATGTAAGTACTTGATTAATTCCTGCTTAAAAGAGATTCCTTCACAATATTCTCTCTCCTCTTCCTTCAAAGAAGTCTATTATGTTAAATAGTTTTTACTGAAGTACTTAAAAATAAATCGAAATGGAATCCATATCAACATTTTAAACTTCCCATAATAGTGTTTCCTTTCTACATGTTAAAAACTTGAAAGACTAGCATTTCCCTGTGAAATTCTCTAAATTAGTTCACCCCTTTTTCCCTTTCTTCCTCTCCAATGAGTCCATAATCAAAAGCATCTTGGTGTTCGCTATTAAGAATTGTCAAAATAATAGGAACCTATTCGTGTGCAAATTGCTAGGACTTTTAAGTCAATTTTTTGCCTTTCTAAGAAGTAAATCCTCTACAGCACCATACAGCTTTTTTATGTTTTAAACAAGAATATAATACAATTCAAAGGTACATGACAGCTAAAAACAGGAGCGGGGGTAGACACTATCCACTTTAATATGCAAATATACACACACACACACACACACAAGCACATCATTGTATATGAGAATAGTGTGGTTGTAGTCATCACAGGTTCCTACACGGTTTGTTTTGGCAACTATCCAAAATCGACATAGTTTTTGTTAATGAAATGGTAAAATGACAACAGTTTCAAAAATGAAATTGGCATAGTTGTCATGGCATTGCCTAGGCGATGACTAAGCGTCCTGGTACTAGAGAAGGATAAGGAAAATGCCTTGAACGCTGAGCTGCCAAAGTTCACACCTAGGTAGCTGACCCAAATTAAGTGATTAACCATGACTCATCATAATCCATGGACTTGCTGTGTTGTAATTTTATTACTTATTAGACTTGTAATATGTGATAAATGTTGACTTGGTTGATTCTTTATTTTCTACATAGTGTTTATTGACTTATTCTACTAGTTTTCAATTTCAAATGTTTTATTTTTGAATTTTGATTGTAAAGTATTCATATAAATGTGTTTTTAATAGTATTCGACAAGGTTCTAAATGGCGGGAGGCGGGCGGCCGGGGGGGCCTAGCGCCTAGGGGGCTTAGGCGGGATTTTTTATTTTAAGTCAATTTTAATATTTATCTTACATTTATCCAAACAAAACAATAATATAAAAGAAAATAATCTATAATAAAGATAATAAAAGTTTTTGCTTAAAGTTCAAACACATATCCATATTACTAATGCCAAAATTCAAACAGAAACATGAAATTGTTTAAAATTCAAACACAAATAAATAATAAAAAATACAGATTAATAATTCTCATCTTCATATCCCTCTATATCTCTCTCTAACTTTTCTTCTCCATATCCCTTCAAGATAATGTCTCCATCGGGCTCACACTCATACTCCTCATCTCCCTCTTCTTCCGTGTCATCATCAAACAAAAAAAATTCTTCATGGAGTTCTCTTATTCTAACATTTTTACTATTTCTCCAAAGCTCTATCACGTTATCCATTTTGGATGCTTCACCAACCGCTTCCCAAGTAAGGCTCAAACAACTCTCAACTTCTTCATCTATTCCTAAAACGTCGTTTTGTAGCTTAGTTATTAAAAGTAAAAAAAAAAAAAAAAACAATTGCAGCCCTAAATTTTTCGCTTAGGCCCCGCCTAATTTATCCGTCTTGCCCGCCCAGTCTCGTATAATTTCCTGGAGGAATTTTTTTTTCTCCTTGGGCATAGGCGAGGCGCTAGGCGGCCTAGGCGTGGCGCCAAGGGGAGGCCTGGCGCCTAGACGGGGACTAATCGGACCTAAGTGGAAATTTTTAGAACAGTGGTATTCGATAGTGTGATGATGTTTTGAATTTTAACGTATATAAAATTTTATAGTTTAATATATTTTTTAAGTAAAATAAACAAATGTATAAATTACACATTGTTAACGACTTGTCGTCATACGGACACTATAGTGGATATCCTATTGCCTAAGTGTGACATCCTAGCTGCCAACTACCGCCACGTCTCGGTGCCATGTCAACTATGGAAATTGATTAAATGATACAAATACCCCTATTCTAATACTTGAGCGCAACTAGGTGATTGTGATGACCAAAACCATACTATATATATATATATGGGAAAAAACATAATGCACGTCTTAGCTAAGGTTATTTGACAAAATGACATAGTCAAACAAAAATTACACATGCCCCTCATTTAAGTCCAGATCTGAAGGTCCCGGTTATTTGAAAAAATTATCTAAGGGAAAGAAAAAGATCCAGAAAGCTATTTACACATGCCCCTCATTTAAGTCAAATAAATAGCCCTTCCACCCCTTACAGGAGCGGAAGGCCAAAATGCAATGTTTGATCCTTCTGGGTGTAGGGAGGATATAACAAAATGCCGTCATTTATATTAAAACTACTTTCCGCCCCCTTAGAGAGTGTCATATGTTGGTCAACTATTTCCTAAACAGAAAGATGCTGAAAATTTTTAGTGAGGATATGAACATCAAAATGGATACAAATCTTGCATCCATTTTTGTGACAATTGCGTGATGAGTAAATACTCTGAATACAACTCTAGAAAGTAGGAATAGGAGATAACCTTCATATTACTGAAAGAGGAGTGAACTGAGCCTTAAATAGGATAACAAGCTTAGGAATTCTCACTCCTTTCTTGTCCTGAGATAGAGTTCGTGTTGGGAGTTAGAGCTATCTATTATTTATAAGTAGTAGTTGAGCAAAGTGAATCTCCAAATACCCACCCCCCAACCCCCAACCCACCAAGATACACTACCCTCTACTGTTTATCCAACTAAAAAGTTCATCTCATTAACAACATACAAGAACATATTTATCTTTAATAGAACAAAATATATTGACCAAAACGCACATTAATTGTGCACCCACCTAGTTTCAACTAAAGGCTCAAGAAATCATATACATTTTAAATTTTCTATAAACTTCAATTATTCAATTTTCACTTTGGTTGACGACTATCCATTTTTTTTAGTTATTCTGAAATAAAGTTTTAAACTTTACGTTAAAAATTAATATTGAAAAATGATATAGCTTGTAACTTTATACCAACTTTTTTGTTGTCAGCTACGTCCTACGTGGTTAACTATTGTTGGTAATATTTTAACGATAAATGTGATATAGTGAGCCAACTTTATAATTCTACCCAATTCCATGTATTGATGTGCGTCGCTATTGTAAATCGAGATGAAATTTCCGCAATACATGGCGGGACTCTTATATTTTTGACAGGTAAATTCAACCCCGTGTATGGGGATAGAAACCAACGACCAACTCCTGGAGGCATCAACCATTTCTCCCACCCCTTGGGGTAAGACTTTAGTTGTATGAATATTGGATCATCATTTTTCTGGTAAGAATGATTATTGGATCATTATATTATTAACATGACATTCATTAGTACACTTTCCCATTGCACTTGGGTAAAAAAATTCATTCAAGACAATGCAAGGTTCACTTTCACTCTTCTAAGTCCATTCCTTTTTCTATTTTTTTTTTTTTGCTAAATTCCCCAAGTCCATTCTCCATTATACAAATTCATCATAGATCACCCCTAGCCCCAACAACCACCCATCCTCCACCCAAAAAGAAATAAACATTTTTATTATTCTTTAACCTATTCCTTTTGGTTTGTTATAAAGCATAACTACAATAGAAACAATGAAATCATTAAGATAGGTTAGTTATATACAAAGAAGCAAAGGATTCTTTTGTAGTTCGGCAAATCCCTGAATCCAAGTGAATCCAGTATCCAAATTCTCAAATTCTTCTCTAGGGGATTCTTATGTAATTTTTTAATTATGAAATTAAAATATTACTAATACTATATACTATGCTAATTAATACTTCTTTCGTTCCAAATTAAAGGAACATTATTGACTTTTTGAAGTCAACTTACAATATTTTTCAAACTCAATATTGACATGAATTCATTTAGTTATAGTCAATAGATTGATGAATATTATAAACTATATAAAAAATACTACTTATTGTAAAATTTATTTTATCATAATTTTTAATGAATCATGATAATTTTGAGTTTAAAAATGTCACAAATTCAACTTTAAAAGTTAATAATAATCTTATAATTTAGAATGGATGGAAGATAATGTTTTATATACTAATACTATCTATGAAATTAGTAGTTAGTATATATTTCCTAAATTCTTGGATAGTATTAGTATATAATGAGTTCCTTGAATTTTTACATTTTTATCATGAATTAATATTCATTAGTATTAAAATTTTAATGTATTTATGTATATGTAATTATATAAATGTAAAAAATCTATTTAATATGTAAATATGTGCCAAATCCCCAAATTTCCATTTTACCACCGAATCCCTTAGATTATAATTATACAGCACGACTTAACTGCAATACAAAAATTACAAAAGCATTTAAGACAATGATATCAACTTATTGGCCAACAATGACAAGAAAATCAGAAAAACCTTTCAACCCAGGTTTTCTACATTATCTGAGACTGAAAATCTAGGTAGCCATGACTGCGAAAGTTCTAAAACAAAGAGAGAAACAAGAAATAAAACTTGAAGTGGATATAACATTATGTATGAAGCATCCAATTGTATGTGCTAATAATTTAGAAGAATACAATGAGCAACATATGAAACTTACAGAATAAGGGGTGTTATACTGCTGGCCCAGGGCATCACCACCTTTTACCATTTGAACGCCAGGGGTTGCATGAATAAAGGTCGGATTTGAAGGTCCCCCAGGCCATGATGCTGGATTAACAGAGATGAAGCCGATAACAAAATCTGAATGATCTTCAGCAATTTTAACTGCTGCAGCTGTATAGTCTCCCTTGGCAAGATTACCAGCCGAACTCATTTCAGCAAGTAGCAGCAGCCCCCTACCACGAGGTAAACCCTGCATAGTAAAGTAATTTTCAAGTAAGGATAAATCAATGTTGAGGACTTGCATTTTTCAAATGGAATCAAAACTAAACAGACACGTACCTTTAATTTCAGGCCATCCACAATTCCAGGACCTGATATAATGTGAGCATTGACTATATCTGCCCAATCCAGTATATGAAAGATACCTCTATACACAAGATAGTAAAAGGTCAGCTCAGCTAATGAAAGTAACAGAAAAGTAAATAATGCAGACCAAGTATAGAAAAATAAAATAAAAAAACCTCACCCTTCATACTGCATTGTCACTGTGTTACCAATGTCAGCAAACTTACGATCTTCAAAGATTAGGAAGTTGTGTCTTTCTGCAATCTTTAGTAGATTTAAGTAGATTAGCAAGAAGTTGACAATATTCCAATTTTCAACTGAATAATAACTACAAAGATCACATAATATGTCAAGTTCAACCCTGATGAGATTAACAGATTCAAATTTAATGGTGTTTGTAATCAACTAACAAGTGTATGCGTGGAGAAAATGAATGACTCATGGTAGCTATGGCAGGAAATTTAGTGCAGAACAAGTAGGTATCAGTAGGAAATCCATAGGGAATAACAACTGGGAAGAAAACTAGAGGTGAGATAGAATGAACTAAGCCATAGCTATCACAATTCAAAGATCATTTCAGACATTCCATGCCTCTATATATGTACTAGTTCAAGGACATAAGTTATAGTACACCACTAACAAATGAACCATGTTAAGTGATGAAGGATAATTATGAAACTAATGAATTGGTAGAAAATAATAAGATAGAAAACCTAGGATTTAGCTCTACACGTAAATCGCTAGGGTTTAGGGTCTTAACTTTACGTTTATTAATCCTAGAAATAGGATTTCAACCCCACGTCTATTAATCCTAGAGAGAAAATAAGCCAAAAACAGCTCTCAATAATAATAATCTCAATTCTGTATTCTCCAAAATCTGAAAGTACATCAACATTTAAATAATATGCAAATCCTAATCCAATTAGGACACAAACCTAATTCCCAAAAATATGAAAGGCAAAATTACCCTAACTAATTAAAATAAAATACCAACTATCTTCTAAAATATTAAAAGACTAAAATACCCTAACTAATAAAATATTATCTATCTCCTAAAATTACAACAATTCCATAAATAAACAAATACATCAAATCTATAAATAAATAATTATAAACTTGATCTTGATCCCCATCATTCAGGTAAGCCTAACTACCTTGCATCCTATGTGAACCTTACCTGAGAACCCCTATTACCTTGCGTTCCAAGTACGTGGGTACTATCATGCCGAATTGTGGTAAGAAAACTAAATGGCTTGTGCATTCAAATATAGATAACGTTCCTCATACCCAATTTCGTTCCATGTAGATCAACGTTCCTGGTAACTATCTTCTAGAAACTCCTTATTAACCACTACTCCCTCAACTTTCATTTATTTACTAGAATGGCCCATGGCCTTGCATTGCCTTCCCTTTAAAAGGATCCATGTCCTCATGGATCACTATGTTGCCGAAATTTCCTTTCGTTGCCAGTCAATTATCACCTCCTCCAGGATCAAAAGCAAACTTTAGAAGCCTAGGGATTCCCATGTTTCAAGTACTTTCACAATTTCTTGGTAAGTTTCTTTGGCCCATTTTATGTCATAACAGTGATGAATTTTTGTATGCAACTGTCTTCATAGCTTAATTCTCTTTTTCTCATGTTGCACTTGAATGAAAAAAATTCTCATCAATTCTTTGCTTCTCAGTATGTCTCTCTCACCATAAGGAATTTCCTCATCATAGATTGTGGGACCATTATACAAGGATCCTTCATATACTCCACAAGTGATGTCTTCCAAGGTAGTTGACTCATGGTCAATTTAGAGTTGCAATATACACTAGCGTTTTCGAACTTTTCGTTCCCAAAAATGGTTCGCTTACATTCCAGAACATAAAATTAACAACCCTAAAATTTATTTGTTTTCTACCTTTGATTGCACAAAAATAAATATTCTAACTTAGTATTGAATGCTCACACATCACATTGGTACTAAAAAAATTCTGAATTTTAACTTTTATTGTATTTAGATTCTAAGATAATTCCTAGGGTTTCATATAAAGATACCACTAACAACAAACCATAGTATGCAACAAAGACTGCAAATAGCATAAAACTCATCCCAAACAAACTTCGTCTCCCTTGCTGATTATGTCCATATACTGACAAAAACCACCATGGCCCAAGCTCCCTAACCACCAAATTAAATCGACATGGAAAGGATCCACAAACATCCTCTAGACGAGAAGCAGGCCTTGTATCAAAAACAACAATTAACCCTCCACCACCCGACGCCCACAAGAAGGTAGGAAAACCCAATCCTTGAACCTTGAATCCTAAAAACTATAAATCAACATCTCATCTATCACCGCTAACTTAGAATTCCGGCAGAATACTAACTCCTGCTAACGATAGTCCTACCGTCGAGATCGCCTCTGCGAACTAAACCTCCCATGTGCTCAAACCTTCAAACTCGTTTACTGAATGCCGCAGATCTAACCAATAGAATTTGAAACCCACAAGAAAAAATAGAGCATACCGGAAAACCCTTTCTTTTTTTCTTTCTTTTTTTTTTTGCTGAAAAAACCTTTCTTTTCTGTTGCTCCTAAACTAGATGAGAAAGTTAAGCCTTTGATGGTTAAACGCTTTAACATGACCAAAATGGAATTTTAAGTCTTCTATCATAAGATCTTCTTGCATCACGAGGTCATCTCAATAAATAAATCTCTGGTTATAGATATTCCATTGCAGCTAAGAATTGTTTAACGAGTCATCTAATTTGGAAAGTATTGGCATAGTCATCAATATTTGGTAAATATGGGGATAAAGTTTGGTTGTTTGAACACATTGACAGTCTATTGATGATTTTATTAATAAAAGGAAAATTGTGCAAGACAACCAAAAATGAGGAGTAAACTAGCTTTCTCAACAGTAAGGATGCTGCCTATTTCACAGTCAGAGTCCTTGCCTAAAGGCTAAAAGCTGAGTATCAAAACAGCCTTCAGGCAGAACTATATTCAGTGCAAAAGAAGACAGTGAATGTTAATGAATGCTACATGCCAAAATGTTTACTTTCTATCTCATGCTCCAAGCTATGGCATCAATAAATATTCCAGAGAAATATATGAACATATAGTATGCCTATGGTAAAGTATACGAAATTTCACAAAAGGACATGCAGCTTTTGGGATGAAATGTAAACAGCAAAGATAAGGAAGTCATAGGCCACAAATAAGTTGTTTAAAAGCTAGTGTAGTCTAGAATGAGATTATCAAAACTTTGTTTATATGGAGATAGAAAGTATACAAGTACATAAATATACCGAGCGAAGTTTAGATCCAAAATCTGGGGTGAAATCAGGCAGGATATCAACATGAGTTTTCAATAAGCAAATCTCTGGTCCAACCTGCATGTATATTCAATATACTCTTAGCAGAAAATTCAGAATAAACACCCTCTCCTGGGAACTAATTATAAATGGTCAAAGAGTAAATTAGAAACAAGGCTTAACTTGCGTGCTAATAAACTCCTTAAATTCAAAATGGGATAACCAAATCAAAAGGAACTTCATGCACAAAATCAAATGCTACATAAATTAGCACCATACTGCCTCAAATGCTACATAACTTAGGATCATACTGTATTGTAATTAGATAATGATTTTTTCCCCTCCATCTATGGAAGCTTTAGAAGAGCAGTGATATATCAACTAAAACATACTGACATGAAAAAATAGACAGAAGGCATATAAATTTCTTTTTAAAAAGTGACCTGAAAATTTTTATTAAAAAAAGAGAAAAAAGGAATATGGATTACAAAAAATTCAACCATAATTTAGTCACTGAGAATCACAAGAAATGCCAAGAAAAGATCCAGCATAATCGATTTTTTCACTGAGGATCACAAGAAATTCTAAGAAAAGATCCAGCATAATAGATTTTTTTATAGTAAGTGAATCCAGTATTAAAGAATTAAAGAGGATATATTATTTATTTCTTGACAAAGCATCCATACAATTAGGCCCCCCTTTGATTATATGTATGAAACTCAACTATGCGCTTATCTTCCTATACTTATAGATATACCCCTTAACCACTAGGTATATTTAGCTGCTAAAGTCGATGACTTCGTACAGAAGCCACAATGAAGATGACAAGTCCAAAGCCATAGAAGAAAATTTATTTATTTATTTTATGAATTTTTTATTAAGTCCACGTGGGTTTAGTGTAATTATTTATTTAATCTATTAGTGAGAATTTAGGACATTTAATAGTGATTAGAAAATTTTAATCTTTAGTAAGGTATTTTAGTGGCTGAATTTTATTGTTATGCAAGTAAAAATAAGGGGTTTTGAGTCTATTAAGATTTTAGATAGAGCAATTCCAATAAGTAATTAACCGTTAAAATACTGATATTGAAGTTGATTACATAGATGAGAAAAAAAAATGAGGGTTTAAGGAAGTTTTCTAACCTTATCAGCAATAGCAAGCAACTCAGCGGCAGTGGCCACATCAGCAGCCAAACACAAATTACTCTCCTTCTCCACCATTAGCTCAAACAATCTCTTCCCAGTGGGATTCTTAGCCATCTTAACCCTCTCCTCATACGGAACCCTAACCCTAACATTCACCTTACTTGCAGCCGGAACCGCAACCTTCCGATTCTCGTCCAAAAATTTCAAAACCATCCCCTCCATTTCCTCCGAAACTCTACCCCTTTGCTTCAAAATCCTCACCATCTCACTTAACTTCACCATAGCATGCAAATTAATCCCATTCTCCTTCAAATTCTCCCTGCCACCTTGCTCCCTATCTATCATCACTACAGCGTCCGTCACCTTCAACCCGGCGGCACGCAGCGGCGCCGCCGTCTCTAGCACCGACGCGCCGCTTGTGACTAAATCCTCCACAATCAGGCAAATTTGGTCTTGCTTGAACGCTCCCTCAATGGCTTTAGCGGTGCCGTAGTCTTTAATCTCTTTACGGCGCATGAGCATGGGTATGTTGGAGGCGGTGGAGATGCAGGTGGCGATAGGGAGGGCGGTGTAGGGGACGCCGCAAACGACGTCGTACGAGAGGTTGGGGGATTGAGCGATTAGGGTTTGGGAGATTTGGGTGAGGAGAGATGGATAGGAGACGATGAGGCGTAGGTCGATGTAAATGGGGGAGGAGATGCCGGATTTGAGCTTGAAATTGCCGAATTTCACGGCGGAGATGTCGTGGAGTTGAAGAATCAGGGACTCCATTGTTGATGATGTTG
This sequence comes from Hedera helix, assembly GCA_947179155.2. NCBI lineage: Eukaryota > Viridiplantae > Streptophyta > Magnoliopsida > Apiales > Araliaceae > Hedera > Hedera helix. Next base: position 19,967,609 of record OX359272.1, on the reverse strand, counting down.
ATGACATTCTCAAAACTCGAACAGAGTGGTAGTAGTAGTGGAGCTCCCAGTAGTGATACTAGGCTTCTGTTCGTTTGAAGGGAAAGTGCGGTACACAAAGTCACGTTCAAGAATGATATATTTTTTTTTGACCTAATATTAAAATTTCAATAGATTTATAAATTCAAATTTTAATAAATTTATAAGTAAAAGTGTTCAGTATAATTTTTATTTATAAGTCAAAAATTATAATTAATAGTTGAAAATTATAATTAATAATTGTGAATATATTCGACTAGTAATGATTTATAAATTAAAATAAAATGTAAATATTACTACAATATCTTTCAATAAAAAAACATTAAAAAAATAAAATAGAGCATTTTTATCATTTCATAGTCGTTGACCAACTTACAAAAATGATTTATAAGTCATTTTTTTAAGTAACAAATAGTTACTTATTTTTTTTACTTTTTTTTTAACTAATAAGTAGAAGAAAAAAAGTTGTTTCCGAACGATTTTTTTTGCTTACCTATTTATATGTTGGGTTGACCAATTTATAAATAGTTCCCGAACAGACAAAAAGAGAACTGAAACTCCAGCCAAATAAAAGAATGAAATGCAAACCTAACCTCCAATTTTGTAAAGATTTTACAAAGTCGTCCCCTAACACCTTGGTTCTGAATTTTGGACGAAAAAGAAAAGATCAGAAAACTTAATTAAATCATAAAAGAAAAAAAATAGAAAACTTTAAAAAAAAATTGTATTATTTCTTAGTTTTTAATAGAAAACTTAAAATTCATCTCTTCTTGTGTTTTGGAGTTCCAATGAAAATAAATAAAAAAGATCACTTTTATAAATTTACCATTCTATTACATGTGATATATCAATTCTAAGACCCCAACTTTTATGAAATACAATTTAAAATTTTCTCATATATAATTTTTTTCTGAAACAGTAAATGGATAAATTAACAAAAGTTAAAGTTATAAATATTTTGTACAAATATCTTGTCGAAGAATATTCGTTTTGTCGAATAATATTCGCTATGTCCGGGAATATTCGATTTGTACGACGGCGCCGAAATAACCAAACATTAGTGGACCCCCCACAACGAATTATTGTCGAATATAGAAAACGACAACATTAACTTTTTTAAATAAAAATGGTCAACGGTACTATCACTTTTAACTGTTAAAATACTCAGTAGTAAATGAATAGTAACATACAGTATTACATAGTAACACACTGTATTGCACAGTAGCACACGGTATTTCACAGTAGCACACGGTATTGCACAGTGTTTTATATTATTGAACTGATAAAGTGACTATTGTACTATATTGACTTTATTGAACCAATAAGTGTCACATGCATAATAATTAATATTATTGAGCTGATAATTGTCACAATAGCATATACACAGTAATTGTGACGCCCCCAAATCTGAGCCCACACAGCCCAGACTTGAGTCGTCAAAAGACTACAACAAAATTATTACAATGAAATACAACGTACAACAATACAGTGGATAATACAACACAACTAAGTCTTCATTATTATTGTCACACTATTTTATAACACGTGAAGACTATGATAGCTATCCCCGCACTCTCACTCCATTCCCTGGCTAGACCCCGTTACGTTCTCATCTCCTGTTGAAAAACAATGGAACGAAAAGAAAGGGTGAGCTCAAATAGCCCAGTAAGAAAAATCATGACTAAGATAATGACGAATAAATTATCATTAGCCTTCAATAGTTGAGTTCTTGATAGAATACAATAGACTACAAGGTTTATATCAAAAACTGTAGTTAAATTCTTAAACAACGTTCAGATCAATAATAGCAGCGGAATGAACAATCTATTAGAAGAATAATGCAGACTATAATGTCCACTCGCTTCTCTTTTTAGTAAAAATATCATCAACTTTTATCATCTGAAATACCATTAGTCATGATAATAAAAATTCACAGTTCCTGATCATAATCATGCAGATCAACAGTTCATATTTGCACTACGGGCCAAAGACATTTAATATAACACCAACGGTCATGATTATACCAGATTCAGCCTTTGGTAATAATCATATCAATCAACAGTTCATCTTTGCACTACGGGCCAAAGATATTCAATAAAGCACCAACGGTCATGATTATACCAGATTCAGCCTTTGGTCATAATCATACCAACCAACAGTTCATCTTTGCACTACGGGCCAAAGAGAACATTCACCACGTGCCATAAAAGACACCGAACAGATGTATCGCCTTTAACCTAGTATATCGCATTTAACCTATCATCTGTTCAACAAATATATCACATCTGTGCCCCCGGCCACAGATATTCACAACAGCTTGATTCTTGATGATTAGTACAAATAATAGTGATACAATTGATGAACAGAAGAAACAAGATAAACAATAAGTATCGGAAGTTTACTTTGTGCAGATTCAAATAATGTCCAAATTGTCAACATGATGTGGAGTGAAATTTAAAAATGTTATTCAAGATTCTCAGTTCAGAATAACGATTACAGTTCAATAGAAAGATTCAGAAAATAGGAAGGTTCAGTTGAAATAATGAAGTTCAACTATTATGGAACATATAATATTTTCAGGAATTATAGAAGCAATAGTTCCATAATAAGTTTCGATTCAGGAGTATGAAAGAAAATAATATCCCTTACTGTAGCAAGTTCAAGAGTGTAAAAAAAAATGACATTTCTTACCATAGTAAGTTTAAGAATATGAAGGAAAATGACATCCCTTACCGTAGTAAGTTCAAGAGTGTAAAAAAAATGACATTTCTTACCGTAGTAAGTTTAAGAGTGAAAAAAAATGACATTTCTTACCGTAGTAAGTTTAGGAGTATGAAAGAAAATGACATCCCTTACCGTAGTACGTTTAAGAGTATGAAAGAAAATGACATTCCTTACCGTAGTAAGTTCAAGAGTGTAAAAAAAATGACATTTCTTACCGTAGTAAGTTTAAGAGTGAAAAAAATGACATTTCTTACCGTAGTAAGTTTAAGAGTGAAAAAAATGACATTTCTTACCTTAACACGTGACTGGATATTGATTTAAATGAGATTGATCAACCTATATATTTATAATAAAATTAGTAATTACAACATGTAAACTTCAAAGTGTATGATAACTCATATATTATAAACTATCAAAATTATATATATTTAACATAATTTTTGTAGTATAAAATACCAACTTTAAAATAGTTTTAAAAATAATATTCCAAAATAAATCTTCCAAAGAAAGCTTTTAAAAATGAATCTTCTCAAAGAAGAGTCTTCTAAAGGAAGATTTGTGAATACCGTGAAAAATAGGAATTTATAAAATTACTACTCTTTAATAAAAGACTTACTTGAAAAATTCTTGCACTCCTTTTGGCTTTCAAACACTCAAAATAGCCTTACTATTCTCAGAGAAAACTCACAAAATTCTTATAGAAAAATTTTATGTTTTAGGTGTGATTTTTCTATTCAGCTGAACAAGCTATTTATAGGAGAAAAGAGGTTACTATGCGTGGTAGGTGAACTAAAAAAAAAAATCAGCAGAGGCTGCGCAAACGTTTTTAAAAATTTTCAATACTTGCACAGTAACTTTGCACAGTAACTTTAAAATTTTCAAAAAGTGAACAGTAATGAACAGTAACTTTTGTCGGTAGATGAACAGTAACTTCCCCCGAGATGAACAGTGACTTCCGCCAGTGAATAGTAACTTTTCCGGGAATGAATAGTAAATTCCGGGAGTGAATAGTAACTTTTGAAAAATAAAATTTTTTATTTTTCCTGTGGGTCCAACATATAAAATGAAATAATGCTACAACAATAATGTAATAAACACGTTACAGATTATTATTAATTTAATAATATAAATTACAGTATATTTGCAACTGTGACAATTATTAGGTTCAATAATTTTAAAAACAGTGCAGCAACAATTATTGACTCAATAATATAAAATACAGTGTAATGACAATTATTAAATCAATAATGCAAAATACTGTGTAACAACAATTATTGAATTGGTAACATAAAATATTATGCAGTGACAATTATTGATGAAATGATGCGTAACAGTTACGGTGTCAATTATCAGAACAATAGTATGAGACACTGTGCAATACCGCGTGCTACTGTAGAGTACCGTGTGCTACAGAAAATACCATAAATTACCGTATGCTACTATTCTTTTATCACCGGTATTTTAACAGTTAACACCGTTGACTATTTTTATTTAAAAAGGTTACTTCTGTCGTTTTCTATATCCGACAAATATTCCGTTGTGGGGTTCACCAATAATTTGTTATTTCGGCGCCGTCGTACAGCCCGAATATTTCCCGACAAAACGAATATTGTCCAACAAAATAAAATTTGCACATAACATCCTTAACTTTAAACTTTATCGATTTAACCACTTACTGTTTCAGGAAAAAAAATATATATGAAGAAAAATTAATTTTTATATTTCATAAAATTCGGGGTCTTACAACCTCCCCTCCTTATGAAATTTCGTCCCCGAAATTGACGTACCGGGCATTTCAAAGTTATCCTCCTGATTTCCAGATGCCATACTAAACTGTGGTCACAAAATAATTGTTAGTTCAAACAAACTGACTCATCACTTCCTGTTCCTACATTCAAATCGATTCGTTAGATAACAAAATCTAATTTAGGTAGGACACACTAGTGACGTATTCTATTCGTCTCTCCCCTCCTAGTTCTAACCCCAGATCTCCATTAAAGACCATATCCCTAAGCTCTGATGCCAACTGTGACGCCCCCAAATCTGAGCCCACACAGCCCAGACTTGAGTCGTCAAAAGACTACAACAAAATTATTACAATGAAATACAACGTACAACAATACAGTGGATAATACAACACAACTAAGTCTTCATTATTATTGCCACACTATTTTATAACACGTGAAGACTATGATAGTTATCCCCGCACTCTCACTCCATTCCCCGGCTAGACCCCGTTACGTTCTCATCTCCTATTGAAAAACAATGGAACGAAAAGAAAGGGTGAGCTCAAATAGCCCAGTAAGAAAAATCATGACTAAGATAATGACGAATAAATTATCATTAGCCTTCAATAGTTGAGTTCTTGATAGAATACAATAGACTACAAGGTTTATATCAAAAACTGTAGTTAAATTCTTAAACAACGTTCAGATCAATAATAGCAGCGGAATGAACAATCTATTAGAAGAATAATGCAGACTATAATGTCCACTCGCTTCTCTTTTTAGTAAAAATATCATCAACTTTTATCATCTGAAATACCATTAGTCATGATAATAAAAATTCACAGTTCCTGATCATAATCATGCAGATCAACAGTTCATATTTGCACTACGGGCCAAATACATTTAATATAACACCAACGGTCATGATTATACCAGATTCAGCCTTTGGTAATAATCATACCAATCAACAGTTCATCTTTGCACTACGGGCCAAAGATATTCAATAAAGCACCAACGGTCATGATTATACCAGATTCAGCCTTTGGTCATAATCATACCAACCAACAGTTCATCTTTGCACTACGGGCCAAAGAGAACATTCACCACGTGCCATAAAAGACACCGAACAGATGTATCGCCTTTAACCTAGTATATCGCATTTAACCTATCATCTGTTCAACAAATATATCACATCTGTGCCCCCGGCCACAGATATTCACAACAGCTTGATTCTTGATGATTAGTACAAATAATAGTGATACAATTGATGAACAGAAGAAACAAGATAAACAATAAGTATCGGAAGTTTACTTTGTGCAGATTCAAATAATGTCCAAATTGTCAACATGATGTGGAGTGAAATTTAAAAATGTTATTCAAGATTCTCAGTTCAGAATAACGATTACAGTTCAATAGAAAGATTCAGAAAATAGGAAGGTTCAGTTGAAATAATGAAGTTCAACTATTATGGAACATATAATATTTTCAGGAATTATAGAAGCAATAGTTCCATAATAAGTTTCGATTCAGGAGTATGAAAGAAAATAATATCCCTTACCGTAGCAAGTTCAAGAGTGTAAAAAAAAATGACATTTCTTACCATAGTAAGTTTAAGAATATGAAGGAAAATGACATCCCTTACCGTAGTAAGTTCAAGAGTGTAAAAAAAATGACATTTCTTACCGTAGTAAGTTTAAGAGTGAAAAAAAATGACATTTCTTACCGTAGTAAGTTTAGGAGTATGAAAGAAAATGACATCCCTTACCGTAGTACGTTTAAGAGTATGAAAGAAAATGACATTCCTTACCGTAGTAAGTTCAAGAGTGTAAAAAAAATGACATTTCTTACCGTAGTAAGTTTAAGAGTGAAAAAAATGACATTTCTTACCGTAGTAAGTTTAAGAGTGAAAAAAATGACATTTCTTACCTTAACACGTGACTGGATATTGATTTAAATGAGATTGATCAACCTATATATTTATAATAAAATTAGTAATTACAACATGTAAACTTCAAAGTGTATGATAACTCATATATTATAAACTATCAAAATTATATATATTTAACATAATTTTTGTAGTATAAAATACCAACTTTAAAATAGTTTTAAAAATAATATTCCAAAATAAATCTTCCAAAGAAAGCTTTTAAAAATGAATCTTCTCAAAGAAGAGTCTTCTAAAGGAAGATTTGTGAATACCGTGAAAAATAGGAATTTATAAAATTACTACTCTTTAATAAAAGACTTACTTGAAAAATTCCTGCACTCCTTTTGGCTTTCAAACACTCAAAATAGCCTTACTATTCTCAGAGAAAACTCACAAAATTCTTATAGAAAAATTTTATGTTTTAGGTGTGATTTTTCTATTCAGCTGAACAAGCTATTTATAGGAGAAAAGAGGTTACTATGCGTGGTAGGTGAACTAAAAAAAAAATTCAGCAGAGGCTGCGCAAACGTTTTTAAAAATTTTCAATACTTGCACAGTAACTTTGCACAGTAACTTTAAAATTTTCAAAAAGTGAACAGTAATGAACAGTAACTTTTGTCGGTAGATGAACAGTAACTTCCCCCGAGATGAACAGTGACTTCCGCCAGTGAATAGTAACTTTTCCGGGAATGAATAGTAAATTCCGGGAGTGAATAGTAACTTTTGAAAAATAAAATTTTTTATTTTTCCTGTGGGTCCAACATATAAAATGAAATAATGCTACAACAATAATGTAATAAACACGTTACAGATTATTATTAATTTAATAATATAAATTACAGTATATTTACAACTGTGACAATTATTAGGTTCAATAATTTTAAAAACAGTGCAGCAACAATTATTGACTCAATAATATAAAATACAGTGTAATGACAATTATTAAATCAATAATGCAAAATACTGTGTAACAACAATTATTGAATTGGTAACATAAAATATTATGCAGTGACAATTATTGATGAAATGATGCGTAACAGTTACGGTGTCAATTATCAGAACAATAGTATGAGACACTGTGCAATACCGCGTGCTACTGTAGAGTACCGTGTGCTACAGAAAATACCATAAATTACCGTATGCTACTATTCTTTTATCACCGGTATTTTAACAGTTAACACCGTTGACTATTTTTATTTAAAAAGGTTACTTCTGTCGTTTTCTATATCCGACAAATATTCCGTTGTGGGGTTCACCAATAATTTGTTATTTCGGCGCCGTCGTACAACCCGAATATTTCCCGACAAAACGAATATTGTCCAACAAAATAAAATTTGCACATAACATCCTTAACTTTAAACTTTATCGATTTAACCACTTACTGTTTCAGGAAAAAAAATATATATGAAGAAAAATTAATTTTTATATTTCATAAAATTCGGGGTCTTACAGTAATTCACATTACTGAATCAATAATTGTCATTACACAGTAATGTGCTATTTTTTTATTTATTTTCAACATTATTGCTATCTCTTTTATGATGTTGATTAAACTATTGTATTATATTATTAGTTGATTTTTCTACTTATTTAACTTATAAAGCCAACTACACTGCATTTATAGCAATTAGTCATAATAATGAATAATTGTGAATTATTGTTAAATAATTGAATTGATAAAGTTATTTATTTTTATTATAATAAATTATATAAAGTTATTCGTTTTTATTATAATAATTTATATAAAGTTAATTACTTTATATAAATTATGTAAAGTAAATTGTTTTATTATGATAAATTATATAAAGTTATTTGTTTTTATATATAAAGTTAATTGATTTATATAAAGTTAGTTGTTTTATATATAAAGTTAGATGATTTATAAAGTTAGTTGTTTTATATATAAAGTTAATTGAATGGTATAGATTAAAGGAGATCTAAAATGAATAGTATAGATTAAAGATAATGTAATAATTATAGAATTTGAAATGAATTGTGTAGATTAAAGATGATCTTTAAATCAATGGTTTAGATTAAAGAAATCTTAAAAGATAAAATGAGTAGTATGGATTAAACATTATCTTGAAATATACGGTTTGAATTAAATTAGAAAATCTTGGTTTATGATAAAAAAAAAATTGGTTATAAATAGAGACATTAACTTAATGATTTTTCATAAAAACTTACTTGCTTATTCTTTCTTTCACTCTCCAAATATTATTTTGTGTAAGTTTTCTTTGAGTGTAGATTAAAGATGATCTTTAAATCAATGGTTTAGATTAAAAAAATCTTAAAAGATAAAATGAGTGGTATGGATTAAACATTATCTTGAAATATACGGTTTGGATTAAAGTAGAAAATCTTGGTTTATGATAAAAAAAAAAATTGGTTATAAATAGAGACATTAACTTAATGATTTTTCATAAAAACTTACTGACTTATTCTTTCTTTCACTCTCTAAATATTATTTTGTGTAAGTTTTATTTGAGTGTGCTAAAGTCATCTTGAGTATTTGTGAGGATTTGTAAGTGTACGAGTACTGTTCAAGTTGATCAACCTTATTTTTGTCAATATCTAGTCACGTGATAAGGTAAAGGATTATCATTCTTTGATTCTCGAAAATAATATCGTTTCATTCTTACTCGTAAGATGTGTCATTTATTTCTATGTATTAATTTGTGAGAATAACCTGACTACCCGGACTACCGCATATTTGGTGAATAACCTTTCGTATTCATTCCTTATTAATTTGTGGGAATAATCTGACTACGCAGACTACCGCATGTTTGGTGAATATCCTTTCGTATTCATTCCTTATTAATTTGTGAGAATAACCTGACTACGCGGACTACCACATGTTTGGTGAATAACCTTTCGTATTCATTCCTTATTAATTTGTAGGAATAACCTGACTACGTGGACTACCGCGTGTTTGGTGAATAACCTTTCGTATTCTTATTTGTCTCTTATTGGTAAAGTTTTCTAAAATGATTATATATTCTTTAATAGTTTGCACTTCATCTAATATCATTTCAATTGAGCCTTCCTATTTTTCTAAATCTTTATATTGAACCTTAACCGTTATTCTAAACTGTAGATCTTGAATATCATTCTTGAATTTGAGTCCACATCATGTTGACAATTTGGACATTATTTGAATTTGCACAAAGAAAAATCATAAACTTTCGATTTTTATTGATCATAATGTTTGTTCTGATTCATCATCTATATCACTGTTGTTATTCTAATCATCAAGAACCATGTTGTTATGAATATTTGTGGCATGGGGCATAGATAATAGGATAAAGACGATATAATTGATGTGTATTTTAGGGCACGTGGTGAATGTTCTCTTTGGGCGGGGGCAAAGAAGAACTGTTGTTTGGTATGATTATGACCAAATGTTGAATACTGGTATAATCATGACCGTTGGTGATATTTTGAATATCTTTGGCTCGTAGTGCAAAGAAGAACTATTGTTTGGTATGATTATGACCAAAGGCTGAATACTGGTATAATCATGATCATTGGTGATATTTTGAATATCTTTGGCCGGTAGTGCAAAGATGAACTGTTATTTGGTATGATTATGATCAAAGGTTGAATACTGGTATAATCATAATCGTTGGTGATATATTAAATATCTTTGGCCTGTAGTGCAAAGATGAACTATTAACTTGCATGATTATGACCAGGAACTGTGAAATTGTATTAACATGACCAGTGGTGTTTCAGGTGATAAAAGTTGATGACATTTTTCTTAAAAAGAGAAGCGAGTGGACATCATAGTTTACATTTTTTTTTTCTAATGGATTGCTCATTTCGCTGCTATCATTGATCTGAACTTTGTTCAAGAATTTAACTGCAGTTCTTGATATAAAGCTTATTGTTTATTATATTCAATTAAGAACTTAATTGTTGAAGGCTAATTATAATTTATTTGTCATTATCTTAGTCATGATATTTTCTTACTAGGCTATTTGAGCTCACCCTTTCCTTTTGTTCCATTGTTTTTCAACAAGAAATGAGAGAGTAACTGGGTCTAGCCGGGGAATGGAGTGAAGGTCCGAGAGATAACTATAGTAGTCTTCATATATTGTAAATAGTGTGACAATAATAGTAAAGACTTAATTGTGTATTATTGAGTTCTGTATTTTTATGCTTTGCACTGGATTGTAATAATTTTGTTGTAGTCTTTTGGCGTCTCAATTTGGGCTGTGTAGGCCCGAATTTGGGGGAGTCACAGTCGGTATCAGAGCTTAGGGGTATGATCTTTAATGGAGATCTGGGGTAGAAGTAGGAGGGGAGAGACGAATAGAATCAGTCACTAGTATGTCCTACCTAAATTAGATTTTGTTATCTAACGAATCGATTTAAGGACAGGAAATGATGAGCCAGTTTGTTTAACTAACATTTATTTTGTGACCACAGTTAAGTATGACATCTGGAAATAAGGAAGTTAACTATGGAATACTCGAAGCCAATGTTGTTGAGAATCAAGAGGCCACAAACAATCCTCCTGTCAACTCAGGAAATAATGTTCCTATTAACATGATGATCAATGGATTCTTTAGAAACTTCATGCAGTTCATACAGAATCAAGTAAGAGGAAATCCAGTCAACAATAACGGTAAAAACGTTGATAATTTAAGGATTATCACCGTTAAGTAATTTAAGGAGTTAGGACTACTTGAGTTTTTCGGGAAGCCTGACCCACTCAAAGCGGAGGCGTGGCTAAAACAGACGACAAAAATATTTGATGTCCTACGATGTGCAGATGATCAGAAGGTGTCATTTGCCACCTTCATGTTACAAGGTGAGGCAGACCATTGGTGGGAAGCGGTAAAACGTATCAATCATTCGACACTCGAAATGTCTTGGACATAATTTCAAGAACTGTTTAACGAAAAGTACTTTTCAGAAAGCATCCGCCATATGAAGGAGGTGGAGTTCATTAAGCTGGAGCAGGAAAACATAGCAGTTTCTCAATATAAAGCTAAGTTTGCCGAGTTATCTCGTTTTGTGACCCATTTAGTAGATGACGAAGCACGAATGAGTCGTATGTTTTTGCGAGGTTTGAGACTTAAAATTCGCCAACACCTTAGCTCTCTTAAATTTTGTTTGTATTCAGATGTTGTAGATAGAGCTCAAAGGGTGGAACAGGAAAATGAAATATTTCGGCCGAGAATCAATGACCAACATAGAGAGAGAAACGATAATAACAACAGGAACGAAAACCATAGAGGAGGTAACCAACACTTCGGCGGTAATCCCGCATTGAATAACAGAAGTGGAGAATCCAGTATGAATAATTTTAAGAGAAAGAGATTCCATAATAATTATGGAAGGGCACCGGCACCAGTACCAGCACCAGCCCCAGTTTCAAGGGGAGAAGATCGACCACCAGTGAGATGCTATAGATGTGGTCAGGAAGGTCACATAAGCCCAAACTGTACACAGCAGTCCAAGATGTGCTACAGTTGTGGGAAAGAGGGTCATGTTGCTCGATTTTATCCTGTCACAAAATCAAGTCCAGCTGTAATAATGATATCAAAAGCTAGCACGGATAAGGAAAAATCGGTAGTTCAAGGAAAAGCTTTTGTTGTGACATCCCAAATGGCACAAAACCCGAACGAGGTGATAATCAGTAAGTTATTCATAAATTCTCGTAAAGTCTAGGCCCTGTTAGATACTGGCTCTACCCATTCTTTTATCTCACCTACGTGTGCTCAATAATTAAACTTAACTCCTGAAAATTTGGACTTTGACTTATCAATTGAAACCCCATTAGAAAAAAATGCCATTACATCTACTGTATATAAATCAATAATCTCACATTACTCATTGACCTTATTTCTTTGGAAATGCATGAATTTGATGTAATTTTAGGAATTGATTGGTTGATTACCCATCATGCTAAAATTGATTGTTTTCATAAGATTATTAGTTTTAATGTTCCTAATCAACCTGTCATGTAAATTCAAGCAACTAAACCATTGAAATCTATAACTGTTATTTCTAGCCACAATGCCATCGTTTATTGAAAAACGGATGTCAAGCCTTTTTAGCTCACATCACTGATTTAAACAAAAACACGTCAAACTTGAATGATATTCCTATTGTTCATGAGTTTCTTAACCTTTTTCTCGAGGAACTTCCTAGCTTACTCCCAAACTGTGAAATTGAATTCTGTATTAATCTTGAACCCGGTACTAAGCCTATTTCCAAAGCCCCATACCGAATGACTCCCATTGAACTTCAAGAGTTAAAAGTCCAACTGCATGAATTGTTGGATACTGATTTCATTCGTTCGAGTGCATCACATTGGGGTGCTCTTGCTCTATTTGTGAAGAAGAAAGACGGGAGTATGAGATTGTGCATTAACTACCGAGAATTGAACCATGTCACCATAAAAAATAGGTACCCGTTACCTCAGATTGATGACATATTTGATCAATTGCAGGGTGCTCAACACTTCTCAAAGATTGATCTCCGTTCTGGATATCATCAGTTAAAGGTTAAAGCTGAGAACATTCCAAAGACTACTTTCAGAACTCGTTATGGGCATTATGAGTTATTGGTCATGCCTTTCGGACTAACCAATGCTCTTACAGTTTTCATGGACATGATGAACCGGATATTCAAGGAATATTTGTATCATTTTGTGATTGTCTTTATTGATGACATTCTCATATACTCCAAGAGTCGTGAGGATTATGAACAACACCTGAGATTGATACTCCAAAAGCTTCGTGAAAACAAGTTATATGCCAAGTTGAAGAAATGTGAGTTCTGGCTTGAGGAGGTTACGTTTCTTGGGAATGTAATTTCTAGTCAAGGAATATCAGTCTTTGGAAATTATGGTGTTCTAGTTATGATTTTCGAGAATATTTAAAAATGATGTTCTTATATTTTTGGGCGTTACAATTTAAAGGAATTTAGGTTAAGTTAGTCATCGTTACGAAAACTGCAGTTTATCGGAAATACTATTTTACTGTAAATAATTGGTACGTTACTACTGATAAAGTTGACGAATCCGAAGAACAATTCGTTAGAAAACTATTTAGTGGTATTCACATGGTTGAAATACGTGAAGATCCGAAAGAAGTATTCGGGACCCGATTTGCTGGTAATAGTTCTGATGATCAAGACAACGAGATAATTGGTAAGCTACTCATAGACTTTTATGAAGTCTAAATACCTTTATCTCTTCGAAATGCCAGGTACGTAAATTTCGGGGACGAAATTTCATAAGGAGAGGAGGTTGTAAGACCCCGACTTTTATGAAATACAATTTAAAATTTTCTCATATATATATATATATATATTTCTAAAATGGTAAATGGATAAATTAACAAAAGTTAAATTTAAAAATATTTTGTACAAATTTTATCTTGTCGGAGAATATTCATTTTGTCGGGCAATATTCGTTCTGTCGGGAAATATTCGATTCGTACGACGGCGCTGAAATAACCAAACACTAGTGGAACCCCCACAACGAATTATTATCGGATATAGAAAATGACAACATTAACCTTTTTAAACAAAAATGGTCAACGGTACTATCACTTTTATCTGTTAAAATACCCGATAGTAAAGGAATAGTAACATACGGTATTACATAGTAACACACTGTATTGCACAGTAGCACACGGTATTTCATAATAGCACACGTTATTGCACAGTGTTTCATATTATTGAACTGATAAAGTGACTATTGTACTATATTGACTTTATTGAACCAATAAGTGTCACATGCATAATAATTAATATTATTGAGCTGATAATTGTCACAGTAGCATATGCACAATAATTCATATTACTGAATCAATAATTGTCATTACACAGTAACGTGCAATTTTCTTATTTATTTTTAGCATTATTGCTATCTCTTTTATGATGTTGATTAAACTGTTGTATTATATTATTAGTTGATTTTTCTGCTTATCTAACTCAGAAAGCCAACTACACTGCATTTATAGCAATTAGTCATAATAATAAATAATTGTGAATTATTGTTGAATAATTGAATTGATAAAGTTATTTATTTTTATTATAATAAATTATATAAAGTTATTCGTTTTTATTATAATAATTTATATAAAGTTAATTACTTTATATAAATTATGTAAAGTAAATTATTTTATTATGATAAATTATATAAAGTTATTTATTTTTATATATAAAATTAATGATTTATATAAAGTTAGTTGTTTTATATATAAAGTTAGTTGTTTTATATATAAAGTTAATTGAATGGTATAGATTAAAGGAGATCTGAAATGAATGGTATAGCTTAAAGATAATGTAATAATTATAGAATTTGAAATGAATGGTGTAGATTAAAGATGATCTTTAAATGAATTATTTAGATTATAGAAATCTTAAAAGATAAAATGAGTGGTATTGATTAAACATTATCTTGAAATATACGATTTGGATTAAATTAGGAAATCTTGATTTATGATAAGATTTTTGGCTATAAATAGAGGTCTTAACTTAAGGATTTTTCATAAAAACTTCATTGCTTTTCTTTCCTTCCCTCTCTAAATATTATTTTGTGTAAGTTTTCTTTGAGTGTGCTAAAGCTATCTTGAGTATTTGTGAAGATATGTAAGTGTACGAGTACTGTTCAAGTTGATCAACCTCATTTTTATCAATATCCAGTCACGTGATAAGGTAAGAGATTATCATTCTTCGATTCTCGAAAATAATATCATTTCATTCTTACTCGTAAGATATGTCATTTATTTTCATGTATTAATTTGTGGGAATAACCTGACTACGCGGACTACCGCGTGTTTGGTGAATAACCTTTCGTATTCATTCCTTATTAATTTATGAGAATAACCTGATTACGCGGACTATCGCATGTTTGGTGAATAACCTTTTGAAATATTCCTTATTAATTTGTGGGAATAACTTGACTACGCGGACTACTGCATGTTTGGTGAATAATCTTTCGTATTCATTCCTTATTAATTTGTGTGAATAACCTGACTACGCGGACTACCGCATGTTTGGTAAATAAACTTTCGTATTCATTCCTTATTAATCTATGAGAATAACCTTATTACGCGGACTACCGCATGTTTGGTGAATTACTCTTCGTATTCATTTCTTATTTATCTCTTGTTGGTAAAGTTTCCTGGAATGATTATATATTCTTTAATAGTTTGCGCTTCATCTAATATCATTTCAATTGAGCTTTTCTACTTTTCTAAATCTTTCTATTGAACCTTAACCGTTATTCTGAACTGTGGATCTTGAATATTATTCTTGAATTTGAGTCCACATCATGTTGATAATTTGGACATTATTTGAATTGTACAAAGAAAAATCATAAACTTTCGATATTTATTGATCATACTGTTTATTCTGATTCATCATCTATATCACTGTTATTATTCTAATCATCAAGAACAATGTTGTTGTGAATATCTGTGGCCTGGGGCACAGATGTTAGGATAAATGCGATATAATTGATGTGTCTTTTAGGGCACGTGGTGAATGTTCTCTTTGGCCGGGGGCAAAGAAGAACTGTTGTTTGGTATGATTATGACTAAAGGCTAAATATTGGTATAATCATGACCGTTGGTGATATTTTGAATATCTTTGGCCCGTAGTGCAAAGAAGAACTGTTGTTTGATATAATTATGACCAAAGGCTGAATACTGGTATAATCATGACCGTTTGTGATATTTTGAATATCTTTGGCCCATAGTGCAAAGATGAATTATTGTTTGGTATAATTATGACCAAAAGCTAAATATTGGTATAATCATGACCGTTGGTGATATATTGAATATCTTTGGCCTGTAGTGTAAAGATGAACTGTTGACTTGCATGATTATGACTAGGAACAGTGAAATATTATTAACATGACCGGTGGTGTTTCAGGTGATAAAAGTTGATGACATTTTTCTTAAAAAGTGAAACGAGTGAACATCATAGTCTACATTATTTTTTTCTAATGGATTGCTCATTCCACTGCTATCATTGATATGAACTTTGTTCAAGAATTTAACTACATTTCTTGATATAAAACTTATTGTCTATTATATTCAATTAAGAACTTAAATATTGAAAGCTAATGATAATTTATTTGTCATTATCTTAGTCATAATATTTTCTTACTGGGCTATTTGAGCTCACTATTTCCTTTTGTTCCATTATTTTTCAACAAGAGATGAGAGAGTAGCTGGGTCTCGCCGGGGAATGGAGCGGAGGTTCGAGAGATAACTATAGTAATCTTCACATATTGTAAATAGTGTGACAATAATAGTGAAGACTTAATTGTGTATTATCGAGTTCTGTATTTTTGTGCTTTGCACTGGATTGTAATAATTTTGTTGTAGTCTTTTGGTGTCTCAATTTGGGCTGTGTAGGCCCGAATTTGGGGGCGCAACATCAATTATAGTTAAAACTATTGAACTATGAATCATCTAAGGTTTTGGGTTCTAATTTTTTTTGTACAATAATCTAATATGCTTAAATTTAAGAAATAAAGTCATAAAATTTAGATCATGTAAATTTTTTAAATATATCAACTACATAAAAATACATATTTATGAATAGAGATTTATGAAAAACTCATGGGTCACTATAATTGTACGTATATGTGTTCTCATCTAGCCCATTAATCTGGTACTTCAGATAATAAAAAGTGTCACCTACAAAAAAATAAAATTATAACGATTATACATATATTTGTTTAATGATGTAACAAATCAAACACATGCAAAAAAATAAAATACAACTATTCGTCATGGCCGAAGGGGAAACTGAGTCCAAGGTTCATAGGACCGTTCGAGATATTAAAGAGAGTGGGTGAAGTGGCGTACGAGGTAGCTTTACCTCCTGAACTGGAGCATATTCACAATGTGTTTCACGTGTCAGTGTTGCGACCATACAAACCAGACTACAAGAATGTTATATCCTATGAGCCAATACAAGTTGAGAAAGACTTATCGTACGAGGAAATTCATGTCCAGATACTAAATAGGAAAGAGCAGAAATTACGGAATAAGGTTATACATTCTGTCAAAATCCTTTGGAGGAACCACAACGCTGAGGAAGTTATGTGGGAGCTTGAAGAAAAGATGATGGCTAACTATCCGAATCTTTTTGAGTAGTTTAAATTGTAATTCCGGGGACGAAATTCTTATAAGGGAGGGAGAATGTAATGACTACGAATTCCATTAGACATTGTAATTATAATTAATATATAATTAGCAATGAATGTAAACTTTTTGGTACTAATGAATTGTGCATTATATAATTAAATAGATGTACTTGTATATGCGTATATTTATTTAAAGAATTAAAGCAAGGTGTATAATTAATTAAAACAAATCTAATTGGATTATATTTTAAATCCAAATGGGTATTAAACTAGGTCCTAGATATTAACCTAGTAGCCCATAATTAATTTAATTACTAGCCCATATAATTAATTAAACAAGCCCAATGCTTATTTTAATTAAAGGTAACATAGTTATTTAAATGCTAGCGCAATGTGTTAATTAAATTGAGCCCAAACCAATTCAAGGGATGAGCCCAATATATTTAATTTTTAAGTCCAACATGGAGCACAATAGGAAGTCAAAAATTGGTCAACAATTGAACACATGTATATATATATATATATGTATGTATAAATGCACATTAATAGCATGAAAAATAAATCAAAAATGGAGCCAAAATTGGCCCATTTGGCCGGCCATGGTGGGACCCATAAGGGGGATAGCTTGATTTCCATATTGCTTCTAATTTACTCCTTGTCATAGTTGGTGAGCAACCCTAGTCAATCAACAAGTCTTTCACCTAGTCAATCCAAGAAATAGTAAACCTAATTAACTCCTAAATTCCACCAACATGGGTTGATTAAGAAGACTTGATGGTGATTAAAGAGACTCTATAAATAGAGTGCTCTACATGCTAGAAATGTTTGTTGATTCATTTGCTAGGCATATTCAAATAGAAAAGAGAGAGCATTTGAGAGTATTGAAAGAAAACACCTAAGTATTGAGAGAAAAAGCTAGAGCTAGTGCTTGGTGGATGTCCAACAATCTCATCACATACTTTGGTAGGAGGAGGAGGAGAGCACACAAAACATTAAGGTTTAAAAGTGCTCCAACTATTTCTTATTTCAATTTTTATAGCTTATATGTGTTTTAATCGGTTAAAATTTATTTTTAACCGATCAAAACTTGTTTTGATGATCTAGATGTATTTAACTATGTAATATATGTATATTCATAGCTCTATGTGTTTATAACATGTTTTGGTATGTGAAAAATGCATAAAATATGTAGAAACGTTCATAACAAATTTTTCCGGTAAAACCCTAACACTACATGTTAGGTTTGATGTTGTATCTTGAAATGTACAAATCAAAAATTGGAATTTTATGGCTAGAAATTTAGATCTATGAGTTTTAAAGAAAAACCCTTTTTGAACCTTTCAAAAATATTGAATAACAAAGAAGTTATAGCTTTTACCGCAAAGAATGTCGTTTTTAAACCCTAAGTGGTTCGATCCGTAATTTTCGTGTAAAACATTTTCAAAAAGACGATCGAATTATGGAATATTGTAAAACGAGAGGTTAGGAACACATCAACACTGATTTGGTGTTATTTGGATGTGTAGATTTCATTTTGTCAATGTTTGATCAAAAAGTATCAAAACTGTCAAAAAAATAAAAACTTGGAAAGTTTCTGCAAGTCGGCGCCGGGGCGCAGTGTGCAGAACAAAACACTGCGCCGGGGCGCCATCTACTGTTTCCGGAAAAATAAATAATCCGAACCGGGTCGGGTCGGTTCTGGTTCGGGTCAGAAAATGAAAAATGTTTCAAAAATAATTTTAGTATTTTTGGACTTAATAAATATATATTTAAATATATATATAATTGATTTAATGATTTAAAGGTGTATAAATACTATTATTGAAATAATAATATATTAAAGGTAATAAAATATTATTATAATATTAGAAAATTATTAAAATATTATTAAAGGTATAATAATATTATGGAGTCAATAAAATATTTTTTTTAAATGTGTAATTGTATTAAATAAAAAGCTAAAATATTATTAAGTGAATAATAATATTATAATATGAATAAAATATTATTAAATAGTTAATAATATTAGATAATGATTAAAATATTATTAAATGAATAATAATATTATAAAGTGAATAAAATATTATTAAAGGATTAATAATATTATAAGGTTAATAAATATTATTAAATGGTTAATAACATTATAAAATGAATAAAATATTATTAAATGATTAATAATATTATAAGACGAATAAAATATTATTAAATAGTTAATAATATTAGATAATTAATAAAATATTATTAAATGGTTAATAATATTAAATAAGGATTAAAATATTTTTAAATAGTTAATAATATTAAAGTGTATTTAAAATATTATTAAAAAGATTAATAATATTATAAGGTTAATATATATTATTAAAGGATTAATAATATTATATGATGAATAAAATATTATTAAAGGATTAATAATATTAGAATGTTAATAAATATTATTAAATGATTAATAATATTAACTGAATATTATTTAATGAATAATAATATTACAAGACCAATAAAATATTATTAAATTGTTAATAATATTCGATAAGTGAAGGAACTATATTAAATAGATAATATAGGTACTTTGTGTTGAAATATTATCAAATAGCGATAATATTTCTTAAGTGTTTAAAGGCCCGTAATTATTAAATTATGTGGTTTGAGAGAGTTATAAAAGATCATCATACCTACGTAATACTAATTTAAAGATCAACATGATTAAATTGTTAGGTCTACTCAAAGGGAATTAGTTGAATTTGTTAGCTGTACGTCGCAAACAAGGCAAGTTCTCTAACCCTACTCAATTATTATCATTGAACAAGTTTCTATACTTGTATTTATTGTTAAAGCTTGAAGTGGTGTAATTATTTAAAATTACTCCACATCCATATTGTTTATACAATCGCACTTAGTGCATTTGAAGCTTGTTAGTTCTTGATTCATGAACTGTATTAAAAATGTCTGAAGCTAATAGTTCAGCTAGACATTGCGTTTCTAAATTCAATAACTTGAATACGTTTAAAAGCTTATCCAAACCATTGTTGGGTGCGGATCTCTTATATTAAGTCAGAGAATTGAACAACCCTAAATTAGGGGATTTTGTGTCGGGAAACCGACTTTGGCACCAGTGACTAAATGTAATGCATATACAGCGGGTTGAATAGGCTGATCCCCTTGAAAACCTAACAACTCAAAGGGTCAGAGGAAACTCTATTATACCCCCGTTAGTTCAGGGTCCTTAGTGACCACTCAGCATTTTAAGATTCAAATATTTTGATTATTAAAATTTGAATCCTGTTTCATTCACAATTGTTATATCTATTGTTGAACCATTGATGACATTTCCCATTCATTCATGATATATTAAATCTCTATGATTGTTCTAAACTTGCTGAGCAAACTAGTTGCTCATTCTTGCTATATCATGAACCATTTTTTAGATAGACCTGATTGCTCAAAGAAGGATAAGGGAAAAGGAAAGGCCAGAGCTTAAGTTAGTTTATGCATGCTAATTAGATGCTTAAATTTGTGTTTACTGTTGTTAAACCTTTTGTAATTCCTTATGATAGGAACTGTTTATGTTAAGGTTAGTAGACCCTGGTATTGTAACCTTTTTGTAAGAGAACCAATATGTATTATTCCGCGATATTTAAATGTAACGTATGTATTTAATTGTTAATAATGTGTTGAATAGTGAGAACCAAACTCGAGGTTATGGAACCCGGATTTGGGGTCGTCACACTTAAGTTTAATAGTTCAATCTCAAGTATTATACTTAACAAATATGGTAGGATTATATATTGTTTTGGGATTATAATTCTTCATGGATTCATATAACAATTATATGACAATATAATTTTTGAGTAAAAATAATAAAAGGCAACGTGTAATTTTATAATGTCAATGATTAATGCATTTTGAGTTTTACTATTCACACTCTATTAAAAGTTTAAAATAAAAAAAATAAAAAATTTGGTTTATGGCATTTTATTTATTTATTTTAAGTATAGTACAAAATTAAGATTTAGCTTGTGCTCTCTAAGCTAGCTAACTAAATTTTAAGAAAATGTGGGAAGCTTTAGGTATAAACAAAAATTAACTTTTACTAAAACTAACCAAATTTCCAAACTCTACAAACACCCAACGACCCAAAGAAAAGAAAAGGAAAGAAATGCAATATATAAAGTCAAATAATGAAATTAGAGAGGTAAAAGATTACAGAAAGCACTATGCATGCAACAGACATTTGAAGTATATTACAGAATAATATGAAACATTTCTAGATTACGCTATTAAATGTGTTCTACTGATGAACCTTTATTAATCAATATCCATTTATTAGGATTAGTTGTTGTCACGTTAATCATGACTAAAGTCAATACATTCGGTTTCAGAACTTATCAGAACTTGAGCGCAACCATTGTCACACTTTACAGTCGAAGGATTAGGAGTAAGATAAATTAGGGACATGAGTTGTAACTAAAAAAATGTTATATTGCAAGTTGAGGATAATATGAAAATTATGAAAATATTACTTATCTCATTTTCTTTTTCGTCCAAATCAAGTCAATTTTGGATGAAAAACTTTGATAAGAAAAGTGGACAAAATTATTATCCATTTTTTCTTTTTTGTTTATTAAAAAACTCAGAAACACGAGAATTGAACCGAAAACCTAAGTTTTTCGTCTATTTCTTTTCTTTTCTATATATTTTAAAACTCAGAAACATAGAGTAAAAGTTTGTTTTAGTAAATTTCACCTGAAAATTTATACTATTAATTCCGTAAAACAAATTAACGAAAAATAGACCGTTTTGGATGAAAAACATTGTAAGACCCTGACTTTTATGAAATACAAATTTAATTTTTTTTTATATATTTTCTTCTGAAACGGTAAATGAACAAATTGACAAAAGTGAAAATTAAGAAATGTTTACAAAAATTTTATCTTATTGGAGAATATTCATTTTGTTGGGGAATATTCGTTTTGTCGGAAAATATTCGATTCGTACGACGGCGCCGAAATAATATTCGTGGACCCACCACAATGAAATATTGTCGTATATAGAAAGCGACATATGTAACCTTTCTAAATAAAAATAGTCAACGGTACTATCACTTTTAACTGTTAAAATATCCGGTGGTAAATGAATAGTAATATACGGTATTACACAGTAGCACGCAGTATTGCACAGTAGCATACAGTATTGCATAGTAGCACATGATATTGCACAGTGTTTCATATTATTGAACTGATAAAGTGGCTATTGTACTATATTGACTTTATTGAACCAATAATTGTCACATGCACAATAATTCATATTACTGAACTGATAATTGTCACAGTAACATATACACAGTAATTCACCTTACTGAATCAATAATTGTCATTACATAGTAACTTGCTCTTTCTTTTACTTATTTTTTATATTATTGTTATCTCTATTATGATGTTAATTAAACTGTTGTAATTCATTATTAGTTAATTTTTCTGCTCGTATTGTGAGTATCTAACTTAGAAAGCCAACTACACTGCATTTATAACAATTAGTCACAATAATTAATAATTATGAATTATTGTTAAATAATTAAATAGATAAAATTATTTGTTTTTATTATAATAAATTATATAAAGTTACTTTTTTTTTATTAAAATAAATTATATAAAGTTATTTATTTTATATAAATTATGTAAAGTAAATTATTTTATTATGATATATTATATAAAGTTAGTTGTTTTTATATATAAAGTTAGTTGATTTATATAAAGTTAGTTGTTTTATATATAACGTTAGTTAATTTATAAAGTTAGTTATTTTATATATAAAGTTAATTGAATGATATAGATTAAAGGAAATCTGAAATGAATTATATAGGTTAAAGATAATGTAATAATTATAAAATTTGAAATGAATGGTATAGATTAAAGATGATATTTAAATGAATGATTTAGATTAAGGAAATCTTAAAAGATAAAATGAGTGGTAAAGATTAAACATTATCTTGAAATATACGGTTTGGATTAAATTAGAAAATCTTGGTTTATAATAAAATTTTTTGCTATAAATAGAAGCCTTAACTTAAGGATTTTTCATAAAACTTCATTGCTTATTCTTTCTTTCATTCTCTAAATATTTCTTTGTGTAAGTTCTCTTTGAGTGTGCTAAAATCATCTTGAGTATTTGTGAAGATTTGTAAGTGTACGAGTATTGTTCAAGTAAGTCTTTTTATAAAAGTTATATAAACAACTACACACCTCACACGGTATTTATAAATCTAACTTTAGAAGACTCTTCATTTAGAAGATTTATTTTGAAAAGCTTTATTTAGAAGATTTATTTTGAAATATTATTTTCTTTCAAAAACTATATTTAAGTTATTCTACTTTATTTTATCAAATCACTTTTGATGATTTCATACGAATTGGTATACACCATGAAATTATATGTGATAGTTACTAATTAAATTATAAATATATAGGCTAATCAATTTCATTTAAATCAATATTCAGTCACATGTTAAGGTAAGGGGTATCATTCTTTTCATACTCTTAACTTACTATGGTAAGTACTAATTAGTAAAGTTTTCAGAAATGATTATATGTTCCTTAATAGTTTGCGCTTCATCTAATATCATTTCAATTGAACCTTCCTATTTTTCTAAATCTTTCTATTGAACTTTAACCGTTATTCTGAACTGTGGATCTTGAATATCATTCTTGAATTTGAGTCCACATCATGTTGACAATTTGAACATTTTTTGAATCTACACAAAGTAAAATCATAAACTTTCGATATTTATTGATCATCCTGTTTCTTCTATTAATCAATTATATCACTGTTGTTGTGAATATCTGTGACATGGGGCACAAATGATAGGATAAAGGCGATATAATTGTTTTGTGTCTTTTAGGGTGCGTGGTGAATGTTTTCTTTGGCCTGGGACAAAGAAGAACTGTTGTTTGGTATGATTATGACCAAAGGCTGAAGACTGGTATGATCATGACCATTGGTGTTATATTTGAATATCTTTGGTCCGTAGTGCAAAGATGAACTGTTGACTTGCATGATTATGATCAGAAACTGTGAATTTATATTATCATGACCAATGGTGTTTAAGATGATAAAAATTGATAATATTTTTCTTAAAAAGAGAAGCTAGTGGACATCATAGTCTACATAATTCTTCTAATGGATTGCTCATTCCGTTACTATTATTGATTTAAAACTTGTTGTTTATTATATTCTATCGAGAACTCAACTGTTGAAGGCTAATGATAATTTATTCGTTGTTATCTTGGTCATGATATTTCTTACAGGGCTATTGAGCTCACCCTTTCTTTTTTGTTCCATTGTTCTTCAGGAAATGAGAGAATAACTGGGTTTAGCCGGAGAATGGAGTGAAGGTCCGAGAGATAGCTGTAGTAATCTTCACATGTTGTATATAGTGTGACAATAATAGTGAAGACTTAGTTGTATATTATTGAGTTATGTATTTCTGTCCTATGTACTGTTTGTTTTAGTTACCATGTATTTTATGGCGTCTCAAATTGGGTTATGTAGGCTCAGATTTGAGGACGTCACAAACATGATATGTGAATTTCTTGTGTATAAACTAAGGTCAATTAGTGATTAGTCACATTAATATGAGAAAGAATGCTTTCTTACGTTAATCATCAACAATGATAATTAAATAACTTGGATTAATTAATTAGGTAGACTATTATATATGATTAATTAACTATTTAATTATAATATTGTTAGTGGGTTTTCCACAATATTTGTTAATGATAATTAACCCTGCAGCGTAGTAGGCATAATGCACCCATAAGAGGACTTTTAAGTCCAATAGTCTTGATCTGTTGCCTCATTATTCCTGACGTTAACTGACACAACATTTACCATAGATGTTATAGATTGGTATTCACTCTGGACATTATGGCAATTACTTTAGACAATAATGGGGACGTGAATTACCTTTTCTAAAGTAGTCGTTGCACTACCCAGCAAAAAGAGGGAAAA
The DNA here is from genome assembly GCA_947179155.2 of Hedera helix. NCBI lineage: Eukaryota > Viridiplantae > Streptophyta > Magnoliopsida > Apiales > Araliaceae > Hedera > Hedera helix. Next base: position 19,942,087 of record OX359272.1, on the reverse strand, counting down.
GAACGACAAATATAAAAGATAATGATATAATAGATGTACGAATAATATCATTCTAGCTTGTTGAATACTAAACACCTCCATTCTTAACATATCTTAAAGCATGTACTTACTCCCACACTGAAAGTATCCCTCAAAGGCCGAAGTTATCAAGTATTTCTGGTTGCTTTATTGTACAGGCCCAACATCATAGATGGCGGTTGAGCGTCTAGACAGATTCAAGTATTAACATTAACGCTAGAAGGAGGGTCGTCTAGTGTTTAGTTGAAATTTTCTCAACCATTCTAATAAACAAAAACCTAATATGGTTATATTACCACTAACTCATAGTCACTACGATGTTTCACGCAGAGAATCATGCTTGTAGTCACATCGACCTTCCGATGTTGACAAGATCAAAAGAAAGCTCTTCAACTCTAATTTGGTGAGCTTGAAAAATAGTTTTTGGATCTGGAAAAAATTGAAGATAATTTGAATGAACAGGGGCACCATCCCGATCGGCTCGTTATGTCCTTCTCCATGATCGAAGAACAATCATTCCTCGATCATCAAACTTTGGAGACCAAGGGAAGAAGTCAAGCTCTCCATTACGGCATAGAGGTGGCAAGCCGATCAAAAAATAACGCCGGGACAATCAAGTTGGAGAATCATCTGCCTAAAGGACCTTTGAGAGACGTTCCAGAGCCACTAGCAAGAAACCATATTTATCTCTTTCACTAAAGAGCTTGAGGAGGCCATAATTGATAGATCTCTTAAGGCAATATTGGAGATGTATGATGGCACGGATGATCCCTATGATCACACCTACTAATATGAGTGGGTGACGTTGTGGGGTATGTGTCACCACTTTATCTCCACTCTAAAGAAAATTATAAGAGAGTAGATAATATCGCTCCCTTCTGGTTCAATTGATTCATGGGAGGAGTTGCAAGAGCAATTCCACATGCACTTTGGTGGTAACAAGAAATGCATTAAAATGAATACTTCTCAGCTACAAGTAAGGCAAAAATTAAATAATTCTCTTCGATAGTACACAAAGAGATTTAGGGAAGAAACGTTCGAGATCCCTACCCTGAACTCAATTCAGGAGGTGCAATTTTTTACAATGGGGTTAAATGTGGAATAGTCTAACGGCCTGATCGAATAAATCATCTTCAAAGCTCCTCGATCTATTGCTAAAGCCTATGAAACTGTAAAAAGTTCATAGAGATAGAGGAGGCCTTTGCCAATCTCTGGGGTTCTTCAAAACATGATGGTAACTATCATCAGAGAAGATATTCGAAAGGCGATGGAGCCGACCGGAAAGATAACAGCAAGAGAGATGAAGTAAGAGAAATGATGGCAAGAGAAATGATGCCATAAAAGATGATAGCTGAAGGGATTCCATGAGAGATCGACCATATAATGAAAATTCCAAGGATATAGGAGTAAAAATAAAGATTACACTCCCTTGAACACCATCATAGCTTAGATAGTGAGCGAAATTTGAAATGAGCCCTTTTACAAGAAGCCCTAAAAAATTAGAGTATTTGTCGGGCAAAAGAATAACGACAAGTACTAGTCTTATCATGAGGCGCAGGACCATGATACCGAGAATTGTTAACAATTAAAGGACTTCTTCGAAGACCAGGTTTAGAAGGAAAACCTGGATTGCTACATGGGGGAAAGAAGTAAAAGATCTGCCTTTGATCGAATTGCACCACCACCCTCATCTTCGGCACCAAGAGTGTTAGTAGATGTCATAAATTACGGGTCTACAATAGTCCAGTCTAACAATAAAAGGAAAGCTTATGCCAGGGCTGTTCATCAGGTGTCCAGATAATCGAGGGAATTCAAGACTGATCTCATCACCTTCACCGATGAAGATTACCGGTCGGGCATGGTAATGCCACATAATGATGCGCTAGTAATAATTGCGCAAGTCGGTAACATGGATGTGCGATGAATTCCTTGTCGACAATAGGAGCTCAGTTGATGTATTTTATGCATATGCTTACAATCGACTGGATCTGGGGGGGGGGGGGGGGGAGTTGGAGCCTTGTTACGAGTCACCACTTTATGGGTTCAACAACGCTCTTATCCTTTTTACTGGAATAATTAAGCTACCAATGATATTTGGCATAAATCTAAAGTAGTCTTCCCTGATGGCTAGATTTTATGTTGTTAATGTGGAAAGTAATTACAACGCCATAATAGGGAGGACCACATTATCTGTACTCAAAGCCATCACATCTATCCCCCACCTAAAGACGAAGTTTCCAACAAAACATGGAGTTGGGAAAGTGGTTGGAGACCAAGATATATCTTGCAAATTTTATTTCCAAACTCTGCAAGTTACATCTATAGGGGTTAACAAACAAAAATAAATGATGAAGATCGAGATGGAACCCTTTACGGAAGAAGGTCCTGAATCGATAGTCATACCTGTAGAGGAGATGGATGAGATTGAGTTGCATCTGAGAAATTCGGAGAAAATGATTTAAATAGGGCTCAGACTACAGGCAAAATTTAGAGAACACCTGATCGACCTATTAAAGGACTATTTAGACATCTTTGTCTAGACCTAAGCTGATATGCTAGGGATAAATGAAAAGGTAGCAGTTCACAAGCTGAGTGTGAACCTTTATGTGAAGCCAGTGAAGCAAAAAGGTTGAAGCATAGCCCCTATAAGGCATAAAGTGATTGATGAAGAAATTTCTAAACTCATGGCGGCAGGCTTTGTCTTTGAAATTGATTATCCGGAGTGGCTCACTAATATAGTCCTCATCAAGAAACACAATGGAAAATGGAGAATCTGTGTAGACTACACTTATTTGAATAAGGCATGTCCAAAGGATTATTATGCCCTTTCAAACATCGATCAACTGATTGACTCCACTTTTCGGATATGTTATGTTAAGTTTCCTTGATGTATTCTTATGCTACAATCAGAATAAAATGTGGGCCGAAATTATTCCAAAGACGACGTTCATCATACACCGAGCCATCTACACCTACAGAGTAATGTCTTTCAGATTTATTAATGCTGTAGCAACTTACCCATGTACAATGAATAAAGTCTTCAGGAAACAGATAAAAAAGAATATGGAGGTCTACGTGGACAACATGATTGTCAAAAGTATGGAAACTATAAATCATCTAACCGACCTCAGAGAATGCTTTCAAAATTTTCAGCATCATAACATGAGGCTGAATCAGACCAAGTGCACCTTTGGCCTCGGATCACAATTTTTTTGGTGCTATATTGTTAGCCGAAGAGGGATCGAAACAAATCTCGAAAAGATATCGACTATACTGAATATGCAACCTCCAAAGAATTTCAAAGAGGTGCAATAATCAACTGGAAGGCTAGCAGTTCTTTGACAATTTATGTCTAGATTTGCTAAAATATGTCTCTGTTTTCAATACTTTGAAGGGAGCATAGAATCAGAAGACATTTAAGTGGACTGAGGAGTTCCAACAAGCCTTTGAACAAATAAAGATGTATATATCCTCCCCTCCCATTTTGACTAAAGCTTTACCCTAAAAGGATTTGTAAATATACTTAGCGGTGAGCCCACTAGCCGTTGGAGCAATTTTAGTCAGGGAGGATTATGAAGGACAAAAACCAGTCTATTATGTAAGTTATGTTCTTCGGAGCATCGAAATAAGGTACTCGAACCTTGAAAAACTGGCATATGCTTTGGTTATCTCTAGTAATAAGCTTCAATAATATTTTCAAGGGAGGATCACAATTATTTTGACTGAACAACCCTTCAGAATCTCTCTGGGCAGTTGGTAGTATTTGCAGTGGAATTGAGTAAATTCAATTTGAAGTTCTTTCCTCGGATGACGATAAAGGCTTAGGCCCTCATCAATTTCATCATAGAGTGTTCCTTTCCCGAGTAGTTGGAGCACAAGAAGTTTAATGCCTTTGATGAGGGGCCATTATCTTAAGACCCTGCCTAGACCTTATTTGTAGATGGATCTTCCACAAGAGCTGGAGTTATCCTAACTTCACCTGAAGGGTTCAAAGTTCAACAAGCCATTCAGTTCAATTTCATGATCATGAACAACATTTCAGAATACGAAACCTTTTTGGCCCGATTGTATTTAGCCAAAAGTCTGGAGGTAAGGAATCTAATTAACTACAGTAATTCTCAATTAGTTGTTAAACAAGTGTTAGGGGAGTATAAAGCTTGAGAATCACACACACAAGCTTATCTTTAGCTTGTTTATAGCCTATTAACAAGCTTTCCAAAGTATCAGGTCATCGGTGTAGTCAGGACAAATAATGTAATGGTCGATGCTCTCTTTAAGTTGGTAACAACCGATCAGGGGTTACTAAAAGGCTCAGTTTACTTAGAATTACTAGGACAATCGAGCACTATGAGTTAAGAGGTGATGGACATAGATCAGGAAGTCTCCTAGATGACTCCGATTGTAAATTTCTTGAAAAATGGTGTTTTGCCCGAAGATAAATCTTAAGCTCAGTGATCAGATTCAAATCTGCCAAGTATTGTATTAGAATAATCAGCTATATAAGAAGTCATACTCCTCTTCACTACTTCTTTGTTTGGGTTCGAGGGATGTAGATTATACCCTTTGGGAATTAAATGAAGGTATTTATGGAGATAACATTGGCGCACAAAATTCTTCGCCAAGGATTTTATTGGCCAACGATTACTAATGATGCTAAGGATTTTATTAAAAAATATCACAAATGCCAACTCTATGCATTAGTGCCACGTTAGCCTCCCAAGGAGCTCACTTCGATCTTATCCCCTATCCCATTTGCTGTATGGGAAATTAACATCTTGGGACCAGTCCCACAAGAAAAAGGCTAAGTTAAATTTGTGGTTGTGGCTATCAATTATTTAACTAAATGGGTTAAAGCCAAACCTCTGGCTCGTATTACAGAAGACATTTGCCTTCAGTTCTTTAAAGAGTAAGTGGTTTATCGCTTCAGCATTCCGATGGTTTTGGTCAGTGACAATGTGTTACAGTTTGTGGGGCAAAAATTTGAAGGATTCCTGAATGAACTACATATTCAACACCGTTGAATTTTAGTTGTTTACCCATAAACCAATGGTTAGGTTGAAGTCACAAACAGGATTCTCCTTAATGGGATAAAATGAATACTAGAAGATGTTGAAGGTAGATGGCTCAAAGAGCTTTTACATGTACTTTAGGCCTACCTAACCGCTTCTTAAACCACAATTGGAGAGACTCCTTTTAAGCTTGTATATGGAGCCAAAGCCCTGATACCGATTGAAATTGGGGTTCTTTCATCAAGAGTTCAAAACTTTAATAAGGTTCTCAATGAAGAAGGGCTTTTAGCTGAATCTTAACTTATTGGAAGAATGTTGTGATACTATAGTTCTTAAACTTGCTACATACCAGCAGTGTACAACATAACATTTCAACAAATAAGTAAAACTAGAACATTCAAAGTGGGAGACCTAATTCTTCGACAAGCCGAAGCCTCTACACCCTAGGAAATAGGAAAACTTATGCCCACCTGGGAGGGTCCTTATATAATTATTGAAGTGCTAAAACCAGGAACATTTAAGCTTCAATCCATGGATGGGAGGCCTATACCAAATGATTGGCATACTATTCGGCTTGGATAATATTTTTAATAGTAATTTTTTTTTAAATATCTTTGAGGTTATTTCTAACCGATTATGTTTTTTGAAAGTGATGAAATGAAAGTTTTGTTTTTGTATTGTATTATTTTTATTTGAACTGATGCACTACTTATTTTGCTTTCTAGCCTTACCTTCAATTTTTTTAGTTATGGTTGGGGGGCAGTAAATCCTAAGTGTTAGTTGTAAGTTGCAAAAACTATAAACACATACAATCAAATTGATGTAAAAGGTGAAAGCATGTTATAAAGTATATTTAAAAAATTTCTGCAATCCTAGGAATCATCTTTATGCGATATTATTAAGTTAGGAAATATAAAAGATTATACCTAATGAAGATGAATCAACCTTTAATCTGATCTTCAAGTTCCAATCCTTTAATCCTTTGAGCTCCTTCAAATTCGTAAATCAAACGCCAGCTACTTAATGTGTCTAACACTCTAAAGGTTATCCATCAAGAGAATATTGATTGAAGAAATAAATTTAAGTTTTTCCAAAATCTTGGGTGGATAGCCCTAATTCGCTCTCTCTCCTAAACTATTTAGGTTTTAGAGAATAACAACGTAGTATTCAAAAATGCCATAATCAAATCTATAATAAGGTATCTCCTTATATAGACAAACCCTTCCCTTTTTTCCTAAACTCTTTAGGACTTTGGGTTTTAATTTAATTTAATTCCTAAACCATTTAGGAACTAAGTAATAATAATAATAATAATAATAATAATAATAATAATAATAATAATAATAATAATAATAATAATAATAATAATAATAATAATAATAATAATACTTCTTAATTTATAATTAGTATTTTTCAAATACTTAATTATAAATATTAAGTTATTTAATTTATTCCACCATGGTATAAATTAAATATACTTAATTTACTATTATTAAGGTGGTGGAGCGTGGAATTAATTATTATTATTATTATTATTATTATTATTATTATTATTATTTAGTTCTTAAATAGTTTAAGAATTAATTAATAAGAAGTACTTTCATTATAAATAATTAAGTTCCTAAAGGATTTAGGAATTGTAATTATTATAATAAATTAATTTAGTTCCTAATTAGATTACGAGTTAAATTAAAACCCTATTCCTATAGAGTTTAGGATGATTGGACAAATCTATATATATGAAAAATCTTATTATGAATTGGGGTTATTTATATAATTCTCTACATCTAAGGAATTAGAAGAGAGAAAATTAGGATTTTCCACCACCCAAGATCTAGTAGAATCAATTACTTTTTAAATTCATATTTTTCTTGGTGGATCACCTCTAGAGGCTACGCACTTGGGTAACTAACGTTGATCTAAAGAATTTAATCGGTGGATTTAAAGAGGAACGCGAAAGAATTGGAGGTGAACTCGTACCTGTTAAAGAATAGTGTCTACAAGGGTATGATTCTTTAACTCATTCTTGTTTAATTAATAATTGTACATAAAGGTCAATCATGGTTTATGGTTTGTAAAAATTTTAAAATTTGATTTTGTTATGCTTCTACTTTTTTATGCAATTTGATTGTATTTCTATGGATTTTTACAAACCAATATTAGCATCAAGAGCCAAACTTTATGCGAATTATTAATTATTTTGATTATATATATATATAGGTTTAAAATAATTTATTTGCACAATTGTTGGTATAAAATCATATTTTTTTAGAAGAAAAGGTTAAAAATCATGATTTGTTACAAATCTAAAAAATCATCGTGGTGCGGGCACGCCCACTGCATCGGGCTTCTATAGGAATGGCGCAGCCGCATTGCAATAATTAAAGAAACCGGAGACACCGCGCCAATACATAAGATTTTTCAAAATTTTTTGATTTTGTGTTTTTTCAAAAATTAAAATAAGAGGTAATTTTAGATGATTTTATAATTAAAATAAAGAGTTTATTTTAAACTTGAAATTGAATTTCATGCTAACTAATATATCCATTAAATGATATATATATATATATATATATATGGAATAATTTTAATTCACGAGATGAATATATTTTATTGATACATATGATGATATATATGATAATACAAAAGATTGATTATGGACTATTAACTAATGAGATTGAATTCATTTGATGAGGATTCATGAATGAATGGATTTTTATAAATGGGGTCTGCGTTCCTTGTCTATCTAAATTTTCTTATGTAATTTCTATCTCCCTCATATGCACTTCTCCTTGACTACTGATCAAGGTTTTTGTTTTATGAAAAATAGATATGTAATAGGATTAGATAGAATTATTTGAAGAATTAGAGCCGAAGAGCAATGAGCGCTTGAAGACCCGTTTATAATGGAGCCTAGAGTATAAATGTAATAGTTACATTTGTATGCATTTGTTCTTGCACCCTAAGTTTGACCTTCTGGTTCACTAAATGGCTCTAGTGAATCAAACTAGAATAAAAGTTTATAATCAATCCAACTAGAACATAGTATTCTATATGTGCATGCTAATTATGTATATATTATATATTATCAAACATATTTTGCATGTTAAATAATATAACGCATATTATATATATATATATATATATATTTTTGTGTGTGTGTTTGGGCGCGCGCGCTCTAAACAAGATGATACAATTAATAACAAACCTCTTAAGGTAAATTATATTAAGTTGCAACGTTCAAAGATATTTGGAATATTGAACGTCGCCTTCTAACATGATAAAACGATAGAGCATTAAAAACTCAATATATGTTTGTCACAACACACAAGTTTTATATTGATTATTTGAGATATTGTTTTATTACATTGAATGTTTATAAGGAATTCAACAATATTATTTTTTTGTGCATACACAAGGATGGTATTTTTCTCTTCACTTATATAAAAATGCTAGGTCAGACTTAACTTAGATAATTTTGATTCAGATGTGTACACATTTGATCATTATAATCTAAGAGGAAAAATAATAAGGAGTTACATGGTGATGTAATTGACAAAAGTTGTCTACCTATTGAATAAATATAGTTTGTTTTACGCACACAATGTTGTATTTATGTTGATAGGATCCTTATCTCAATAGCAAATTTTTAGCTAGATTTGTCGATCTATATAAGGAGGGTAATATAATTTGATAAAAATAGTGCGAGATACCAATTTTAATAAAGATCTAATTTATTTTAATATTTAATAAAATGAATGTATGCTAAAATGTTTTCTATTTCACATGTAGAAGTTTATAAATGTCAAACTCACTATCACTGCGTAGCATACTTGATGCTAACAAATTGACCGGGCAAAATTACATGGACTGGTTAAGGAATTTGAGAATTGTTCTCACTGCTGAAAAGCTTTCATATGTCCTAAATTCGCCTATCCCTACAACTGTTGCAGAAGAAGTCTATGAGGAAGACATTACTACTTTTAAGAAGTGGCAAGATGATGCAACCGTTGCTTAATGCATCATGCTCGCATCTATGATTAACGAGCTTCATCGTTAGCACCAGAAAATGGATGCTACTATTATACTGCTACACCTTAAAAATCTTTATGATGAACAAAGTAGGACTGGTAGATATTAGATATCTAAGAAGCTCTTCTGATCTCGAATGACTGAGTGCACTACCGTTGAGACTCATGTCCTAAAGATGATCAATTTGATTGAACAATTAGTTGTGAACTTTCACATGAATAAGTTGGACGTCAGCTTGCCTGAGTTACTTAATATGTTAAAAACTGTGGAGGGTCACTTTCTATCTATGAAGGACCAAGTCTTGTTGGTAGATGATTCTTTCAAGAAGAGGAAGAGGGCCGAGGGTTCTTCTGAAACGAAGAAAAAGAATAAGGCTAAGGGCAAACGGAAGCTAAGGATAATAAGAAGAATGATCCTGAGAACAAAGGAATATGCTTCTATTACAATAAGTTGGGTCACTAAAAGAGAAACTGCAAGGAGTATCTTATAGAGTCAAAGCAAAAAAAAAAAACTGGAGAAGCTTCAACTTCATATCAAGGTTTGTTCATGATTGAAATAAATATTTCTATAAGTAAAAGTTCTACTTGGGTATTAGATATTGATTGTGGTTCTCACATATGTAATTCTATGTAGGGACTAAGCCGAAGTAGAAAGATGAACAAAGAATTCCTGCGCGTGGGGAATATAGCAAAGGTTACAGCATTAATCGTAGGAACTTATTGTTTAGCACTGCCTACGGGCAAGTCCATAAGTTTAAATAATTGTTATTATGTTCCAGTACTGATTAGAAATATTATTTCGGTTCTTATGTCGAACGAAGATGGTTTTGATATTATAATAAAGAACAACAGTTGTTTTATTTATAATAATAATGTTTTGTATGGTACTGGCAAATTGCGTGATGGACTTTACTTACTTGACTTGCATGAAAATATTTTTCAAATATAACAAATTAAGAAAAGAAAAAGAGATAATGTAAATTATAGGCACTGTAGACTCGGTCATATTAATTAAACAAGATTAAACAAGTTATATAAAGATGAACTTTTAGAGCTATCAGATATGAATCATATCCAACTTGTGAATCTTGTCTCATGAAAAAAATGACTAAATCTTATTTTAGTGAAAAAAGATAAAGAGTTGCAGATTTGTTAGAGTTGGTACACATAAATGTATGTGGACCTATGACAATGCATGCATGAGAAGGGTATTCATATTTTATTACTTTCACTGATGATCATTCTAGATTTGGATATGTGTATTTACTGAAACACAAGTCTAAATCGTTTGAAAAGTTCAAAGAATTCATAAGTGAAGTAGAGAAATAAACTAGCAAGAGTATTAAGATTTTTTGATCGGATCGAGGAGGTCAATACTTAAGCAATGAGTTTTTCGATTATCTCAAAGAAAATTGTATAATCTTACAATAGACTCCACTGGGCATACCATAATTGAATGGTGTATCTAAAATGAGAAATTGAACCTTGTTGGACATGGTTCGTTCCATGATAAATTTTACCGATCATCCAGTTTTCTTTTAGGGTTATGTCCTAGAAACGACTGCATACCTACTTAATAAGGTACATTAAAAATCTGTCCCTAAGACCCCATATGAGATATGGACAAGGAGGAAATCAAGTCTTAAGCATGTTAATATTTGGGGTTATCCAGCTTGTGTCAAAAGGTTTGAGAATGATAAGCTAAAGACAAGATTCGACAAGTGCAAATTTATGCGATATCCTAAAGAAAGTTTAAGATATTACTTCTATCATCTAACTTATCAAAAGATGTTTGTTGTGAAACATACTACCTTTTTAGAAAAAGAGTTTATCCTTGAAGGGGTCAGTAGGAGTGAAATAGATCTTGAAAAAGTTCAAGAACTGCAAAAAACTACGGGTCAAAGTGAGGTACCATATCAAGTAAAAGAACCTACTATACTACAACCTATTCGTAAATTTGGAAGAGTACCGAAGATACCTAATAAGTATGAATTCATCATAGAGGATGATGATGAGGTACGCATCATAGATAATGATGATCCATTGACTTACGAAGAGGCTATAAATAGTAAAGACTCAGAGAAATGGCTAGCAACTAAAAAATCCGAGATAGACTCCATGTATGAGAATCAAGTATGAATTTTGGTTACTCCACTTGAGGGCATAAAGCCCATTAGTTGTAAATGAGTCTTCAAGAGAAAGACTAGAGCAGACGACAAGGTTGAGACCTATAAAGCCTGATTGGTTGCAAAAGGTTTCAAACAAAGACAAGGTATTGACTATGATGAAACCTTCTCACCAGTACCAATGCTAAAGTCCATTCGGATTTTACTTACAATTACAACTTATTATGATTACCAAATCTGATAAATGGACGTAAAAATGGCCTTACTCAATGGGAAACTGGAAGATGACGTATATATGATACAACTAGAGGGTTTTATTTTAAAGGTTATAATAAATCAAGTCTGTAAGCTACAACAATTTATTTATGGATTGAAGCAAGCTTGTCGAAGATGGAACATCCATTTTGATGAGACAATTAAAGAGTTTGATTTTATAAAAAGCGAGGATGAACCATGTGTGTACAAAAATGTTAGTGGGAGCACTGTCACATTTCTAGTATTATATGTTGACGATATATTACTGATAAGGAATGATGTTCTTATGCTTCAGTCGATCAAGATATGGTTGTCCAAACACTTCTCCACGAGGGATTTGAGAGTAGCATCCTACATTTTAGGAATTAAGATCTATAGAGATAGATCTAAAAGGATGCTCGCCATGTCCCAAAGAACGTACATTGATTTGATGCTAAAGAAGTTTAGCATGAAAAATTCCAAAATAGAACTCATACCGATGGGTTATAGAATACATCTCTCTAAGAAACATGTCCCAAAGACACCTGAAAAGAGAAATCGTATGAGTAAGATTCCTTATGTCTCGACAATAGGATTTATCATATACATAATGATATGTACTAGACCTGATGTTACTCATGCACTTAGTGTGACAAGCAGGTATCAGTCGAATCATGGAGAAGAACAATTGAAGGCAGTGAAAAATATCACAAAGTACTTAAGAAGAACTAAGGATGTATTTCTTGCTTACGGTGGATCTAATTTGAAACTAGAGGGCTATACTGTAATGAGCAAGAATTTCAAGATAAATTATAAATAAAATTTGGGAATTTAATTTCTAAATTAAGTGACTTATTGTGTGAATTAATTTAAACCCTAATGAGGTGGTTTGAATATTTGATTATTCGATTTATTTAATTAAAGGAAGTCCAAGGAATGAGTTATTAAACTAACGGACTAACCTAAGGATATTTTTTATCGGGATTGAGATGTTGTGGAATCTTAATTAAATATTCAATTAAATTGACTATGACAAGTTTAATTGGATTATGTAATTAAATTTAAATGGATTATTAAATTGTTCATTAATTACTTAAATAATCCCAATCAATTAATTAGATGATGGACTTGTGGAAATTGCTATGTGATTGGGTATTTATTTAAACTAGCCCAATGTTTTATATAATTGAGAAGTGAGTGAATTAATTTTGTAGCCCAATGTTGGTGGATTATTATGTACTCTAGTGAACCAAATGAAATAAATTGCAAGCCCAATCATTGATCCAATTGCTAAAGCTTCTAGAAGATCCATTATTTACCAAATTGGCTTTTAAAAATAAATGGAAAATCAAGGAAAAGGGGGCATGGCCGGTGGGTATGGAGGGAGTACTTCTTGGACTTCAAAATTTATCAAATAATTTGCTTAAGGTGATTTGTGGAACACTCTACATATTTGCTAGCATTTTTGGAAAAAGCTTGATGTCAATTGTATACATATATAGGTTATATATAGTGTTTTCTTCTACTATAAATAAGGGCTTTAGCTCATTTGGGTTAGAGTTTACAAGAATTGCTTGAGTTATTTATATTGTGAGCTACTGAGTTTAAGTAAGTTAACTCGGTGAGTTGGGGGAAAAGTGAGTGAGTTAAGTGAGTTCTTTAGTGAGTCACTACCTAGTCAAGCGAGTCAAGCTATATTTCTTTAAGGAGGTGTTCTTGGATGTCATCACATTTCATGGCCTACTTTTAGGAAGTAAAGAAAACAAGCCATCAAGAGCAAAATGTATAATACTCACCCAAAACCCTAGTTTTGGAGTTTATTATGTTCTATATAAATTTTCTATGGTAGAAAAGTTATTTACAAGATCTAAATGTTTAGATCCATGATATTTTAGTAAATCTAGGTTTCCATGGGTTTACAATGTGTATTTATGTGTGTTTGTAAAGAAACGTTTAGCAAAAAACTTAAAAATCATTTTTACCGGTAAACTTAATCGGAAAGTGTACTTAAAGCTTTTCATTTTAAAACCTACAAATGATCTTAGTGATTTTCTTTCTTGGACTGACAATAATGTAAATCAAGAACAAATTCTCTTTGGAATCATGTAAAAATGATTTAAAATGAGTAATGCATGAAATTTTTACCAAAAACACTTCACTGTTGCAAATCCATGCACAACAGTCCACTTTATGACTATTTTCAGTTACCAAAATGTGTCCAAATTTATATTTTGTTGATGGAATCTTGTAGTTCGAAAAGATACGAACTCAAAAAGACCAATTTGAGGTCAATCAGACTTACAGATTTCATTTTATTGAAGTTTTAGTCGAGGAGGCAAAATCTAGAAATTTTAGAAGCATTATGTCGGTTTTCTAAAAAAATCGGCCAGTACCAATTTTTTTGGCTTGTGGGGGCCTAGTTCGAGTCTTTCTAGGCCGGTTCTACTGATGGTTCAAAAAGAGAAAGTGTTTGTAATTTAATAAATAATATTATAAAAATTAATTTGGGTAATTATTATGTCATTATGTATTTATTAGAGTTAATAATTGATTAAACCGTTATTAATTAATAATGTTAGTATATAATTAATTATTATTTAATACTAAATAATAATTAAACTAACAATTTATTATTTACATAACATTAAATAATAATTAAGAATAATTAATTAATTAATATTTAATTAACTAATATTAAATAATAATTAAAGAATATTAAGTAATAAACTTATTATTTATTGTTAAAGAATAAGTAAGGATAATTAATTAATTATTATTTAATTAACATTAAATAATAGTTAAAGAGGATTAAAGTTAATAAACTAATTATTTATTATTTAATTAAGATTAAATAATAAGTAAGGATAATTAATTAATTATTCTTTAATTAATATTAAATAATAATTAAAGAGGATTAAAGTTAATAAACTAATTATTTATTATTTAATTAAGATGAAATAATAAGTAAGGATAATTAATTAATTATTATTTAATTAACATTAAATAATAATTAAAGATGATTAAAGTTAATAAATTAATTATTTATTATTTAATTAAGATTAAATAATAAGTAAGGATAATTAATTAATGAATTATTATTTAATTAACATTAAATAATAATTAAAATTATTAAAGTTAATAAACTAATTATTTATAATTTAATTAAGATTAAATAATAAGTAAGGATAATTAATTAATTAATTATTATTTAATTAACATTAAATAATAATTAAACATGACTAAAGTTAATAAACTAATTATCTATTATTTAAATAAGATTAAATAATAAGTAAGGATAATTAATTCATTAATTAATATTTAACGAACATTAAATAATAATTAAAGATAATTAAAGTTAATAAACTAATTATTTATTATTTAGTTAAGATTAAATAATAAGTAAGGATGATTAATTAATTATTTATTATTTAATTAACATTAAATAATAATTAAATATGATTAAAGTTAAGAAACTAATTATTTATTATTTAATTAAGATTGAATAATGACTAAGGATAATTAATTAATTAATTAATTAATTATTTAATGTTATAATTTAATTAACATTAAATAATAATTAAAGATGATTAGAGTTAATAAACGAATTATTTATTATGAAATAATAGGTAAGGATAATTAATTAATTAATTATTATTTAAAGAGCCTGAAAATTAATAAACTAATTATTTATCATTTAATTAATGATTAATGATAAATAAGAAGGATTAATAGCACATAAATAATTAGTTATTATGCGACAATGACTAAGGATAATTATCATTTATAATAATAATAAATGAGGTAATAAAATAATTATAATAAATTATTTAAGAAATTTAAATAATTTTATAAGTAATGTTGTAAATTTATTAAATTAATATTACTTAAAGAAAAGTAATATTTGATGGTTAAATCATTTACCTAAATACATTTAAGGGCATTATCTATGGTAAATGATATGAAAATTCTTTACAATGTGCTATGTGATAGTTATAGGTGATTTAATACTATGTAAATAATAAACTTAAATGTTTAGGTGAACCATTATATGCAGTACTAATTGATAGGCTAACATTATAAATGTTAGGTCTTCAAGAGATATTTAAATTAAGGAAATTAGCTGTAAATCGACAGACAGACAAGTTCCCTAACTTTACTTTAATTTATATTGAGCAAGTTCTTAAACCTTAAACTTATTTTGTATTGCAAATTATTCTACATCAATATTATTGCTATTCGCACGTAGTGCAATTAAATTCATATTCCATTATTGAATTATGAATCGTTTAAAGTTCTTACATTTATGAACTATTTAAAAAGGAAGTCTAAGTCACTTGTTCGGTCAAACATATGTGAAATTTATTTTAAAGGCTATCCAAACTATAGTGGTACGGATTCTTAGACTGAGAAGAACAACCCATAATTGGAAAGAACCTAAGTATCATATAAATGATATATAAATAATAAATGATATGCATACATATAGTGTACGAGAGACTGATCCCATTAAGTACAATTATGACAAAGTAACCTATGAGAGTCAATCAAGTGACTGATTTCTCAATAGTAGTTTATGGTCAGTTCACCACCCAGCATTTAAATAATCAATTGTCATTTATTAGTTGATCATTGATTAATTTTTGAACTCGTATTATATAATTATTCTGTTGCCATTCTCGTTTCATTCGTGACATATTACCCTTATTCATTTAAAACTTGCTGAGTAAACTAGTTGCTCATTCTTGTCATGTCATGAAACTATTGCAATTAAACCTAAATGCTCAAAATAAGGCAAAGGAAAGATGAAATCTTGATTGCTGAATAACTGATTTCCTAATTATTATTTTGTGAAAATTTAATGTTATGTAACACGAACCTTTATGTATGGGCTTTTGATTTGTGATGTATTTATTTAAGGTTGTAGACCTTGAGATTTACAGTTAACTCTTTTGTATAAATAATATATGTTTATTTTTCGCAGTAGTTAGCATTATGTTGTTTAGAGGTGTTTGTATATATGGATGTTTTAGATCATGAGCACTGAGTTTAAGGTATTGATACCCGATTTTTTTTTTTGGGGGGGGGGGGGGGGGGGAGGGGGGCATCACAGGTTGGTATCAAGGCTGTAGGTTATAAACTTTAGGATTTGCGAAACTTAGGTTACAACCTTAGAATTAAACTCAAATCGAGTACGCTAGAAGATGGATCGAGGAGATCCATTGAGTCTATTGGAGATGGATTGTGGAAATTCATCGAGCCATTTTTGTACATGATAAAATATTATTTCATTTCATCAATGATTATATTTAATTGTGTTACTGACGTGTTACCATTATTGTTTCTTGTCTGTGGCTATAAGATGTTTGAATGGGGAGAGTCTAGTCGGGCTAGAGAGGATGAGCCACGAGAGATTCTCGTGGATACGGTCTCGGAATGGTATACTGCAGTTACTATTTTTGAGATACCACCGGTCGATAGGGAGCTTATCCCAGAGGCAGAACAAGGAGAGTGCCAGGATATTCCTGTAGATATTGAGCAGTTATGGGTTGTTGAGCCAGTACTTCAAGAGGAGCATTAGTCAGACTCTGATGGAGATCCTGTTATAGGCCGAGTGATAAGACTCTACAGCGAGGACGAGGAGGATGAAGTCGAGGAGACCAACGAGGATGAGTCCGAGGAGGCTGGTAAGGATGAACCAGAGGAGGAGGCCATAGAGGCCCAAAAGCCTAGAGGGTTGTTTGAGTTTCAGTCAGTGGAGGAGTGGATCCGCCACTTAGAGGATCATAATTAGGATCATCAAGACAGAGAGGATCGGTATAGCTCTTTAGTGTACCAGACACTTGGAGAGAATGCATAGTTGACAGAGCAAATAATAGAGAAGGACTAGAAGATTTTAGAGTAGGATAGGAGGATAGAGCAACATGAGACTCAGATTATTGAGTTGGAGGCTGAAGTGCATGGGCACCATAAGACTACTACTTTACTGGGAGTTATGGTACATCACCTCCTTGAGAGAAATGTAGATTTGGCTAGTAAGCTGGAGTAATCCGAGATCCAGGCTGAGGAATTCCGAATGGAGAGGGATGATTTGCAAACATAGTTGACTGAGATGATAGTTGAGTTTGACTTAGAGATAACGGATAAGTTCAGCATATCTGATGAGTGGATGAGGGCAACTAGGCAGGCAGATGAGCTTAAGGCCGAGGTTAGGATCAGTGCTATCAGGATCGATACTGCTAGCTTCGCGTTAGATTCTGCCTTTGGTAGGCTGAGGAGTAGGATCCGAAGGCCTCGAGAGGAGTACTTAAGTAGGCAGGTAGTGAGTTGCAAGGTGGTCGACAGGATTGCTCGGCAGAAGCACGAGGCTGCCGCCCTCCGGGCTAACCTTCGATGCTTTTATTTTGTTTTGTATATAGATGTAGATAGGTCCCACTTTTGTTCATAGTAGGGACAATTATATGATGTAAATCTCAGTCTTTTGTTTTACTTATGGGATAGGGATGTTAGCCTCGACTTTTATTTTTTCTTAGGGGAAGGTTGATGTAAATCCCCACTTTTTGTACATTTAGGGAATAAATGCTAGTGTTAGGTGATGGGGTAGGCATTTATAGAAGTATGCCATCGGTTGTCATTGATGTAGTAAACAGTGGTATATGAATATAAATACTATTAGATTACATGACTTGCTATGAATGATTTATCCTTAATTCCTAAATGTTTAACCTTAATAAAATATTGCATAATAAACAAGACCTAAATTATAATAAAATAATGTAAGGTTTTGTTTAATAACAGAAAATGCCGCCAAGACGTGTACCCTTAAATCGACGTGTAGATGAATTCATAAATAACGCTGGAGGACAGGCAGACCCAATACAAGCCTTCGCTAACATGCTAGCAGAGGCAATACAAAATAAACCGCAAACAGCAGAAGGACCGCCAACAGGTCATTTGGTAAACTTTAAGGATTTCAAGCTAGTAGGACCACCAGAATTCCGCGGGTCTACATATCCTATAGAGGCCCAGACTTAGGTTGAAGAGATGAAGAAGGTTTTCGAGGTCGCACGAGTGGTCGAAGAACAGAAGAAATCATTTGCCACCTTTATGTTTAAAGGTGAAGTAAACAACTGGTGGAAGACAAACAAGGGTAGAGCTGGAGAAGGTACTATTCTATGGGCACGTTTCAAAGAACTATTTTTCAAGAATTATTTCCCGGATAACATGTAAAATAGAATGGTGATGAACTTCTTAGACTTGAAGCAGGGAAATATATCGGTTGTAGAATACGCTTCAAAGTTTAATGAATTAACAAGATTTATTCCACACCAGGTAGACACTGAGGCAAGGAAAGCACGGAGATTCGAGCAGAGTTTGAAGCTATGGGTATACAGAAGGGTTGCTATTATGAGAATCGACACATTCGCAACACTTCTGGAGAGGGAGATTATCACAGAAGGAGGAAATGAAGCCTTAGTGAAATACAACCAAGACAAGAAGAATAAAGGTCATGATGGGCCTAGAGAAGAAAGTGGAGTAAGCAATCAAAATAAGAGGAAGTTAAGTGACAGCCAAATGACGGGAGACAGTAAGACTGGAAGAGACGTAAAGAAGGGCAACAAGTGTGAAAAGTGTGGAAGAAACCATTCTGGATAATGTATGAAAGGCAATGGAGTCTATTACAACTATGGTCAACAAGGGCATATTGCTCCATAATGTCCTAAAGGGAAAAAAGGTGGATGTTTTTCTTGCGGAGCATTGAACCATCAGATCAAGGACTGCCCAAAGATGAAGAATGATGCATCTAGTGGGAATAGAGGTAACAACAACAAATTAACCATTTGAGGGCCAATCATTCAACCGAACAAACCGACAACACGCACATTTAACATGACGGTACAAGATACTGTAGAGTCTAAAGACGTGGTGTCAGGTATTCTTTCGATCAATAATATTAATACTTATGTTTTATTTGATTTGGGTGCTACTTGTTCATTTATGTCTGAAGAATTTGTTAAAAGATTAAAACTACCTCGAAAAAAACTAGAGAATCCTATGAATATAGAAGTAGCTAATAAAGAATTTATTACCGTAGAATACATCCATAGGAATTGTTACGTTGAATTAAGAGGATATAAAATGTTAGTGAATTTGATTCTAATTCGCTTGGGCGAATTCTAAGTTATTCTCGATATAGACTGGTTATCGAATCACAAGGCGATAATTGATTGTCAGAAGAAGAGTATACTGAAGACCCCAAGTAAGTCAAATATGGTATTCCATTGGAATAAATCGATAAGACAATCTCGTTGTCTGACGATGATGCAAGCAAAAAAATTGTTGTGGAAAGGATGTGTGGGTTATCTGGCTCATGTGGTTGATACTCGAAGAGTAGAGGGTGAATTAGGACAGATACCTGCGGTACGAGAATTCTCAGACGTCTTCCCAGATAAAATATTGGGTTTACTGTCGGATAGAGAAATTGAATTTGCAATCGAACTAACCTTAGGGACTATGCCAATTTCAAAAGCACCATATAAAATGACGTCAGTGAAGATGAAGGAAATGATGATACAACTGCAGGAGCTACTAGAGAAAGATTATATTCGACCTAGTGTGTCTCTATGGGGAGCGCTGATATTATTTGTAAAGAAGAAGGACGGATCCCTAAGGCTTTGTATCGACTATCGGGAGTTGAACAAAGTTACGATTAAGAACAAGTACCCGCTACTTAGGATTGGTGATCTATTTGATTAGCTTAAGGAAGCGAAGTAATTTTCAAAAATAGATTTGAGAACCGGTTGTCACTAGTTGAAGGTGAGAAAGGAGGACGTACCGAAGACAGCATTCAGAACTCGATATGGACACTTTGAGTTTATGGTAATGTTATTCGGACTAATGAATACGCCAGCAACATTTATGGATATGATGAATAGGGTGTTCAAGAAGTACTTGGACAAATTTGTTATCGTATTCATTGATGATATTCTGGTATACTTGAAAACTGAGGAGGAGTACACTGAACACCTAAGAGTGGTGTTAGAGACATTAAGGAAGGAGAAGCTGTATGCGAAGTTCTCAAAGTGTAAATTTTGGCTACAGAAGGTACAATTTATGGGGCATGTAATTGATAAGGAATGTGTTTTGGTAGATCCAGCAAAAGTGAGGCAGTTATAAATTGAGAGCAACTGAAGACACCGACAGAAGTTAGAAGTTTCCTTAGTTTGGCGGGTTATTATCGAAGGTTCATTCAGAATTTTTCAAAGATAGCGACATCGTTAACCAACTTGACAAGAAAGACGATTAAATTTGTATGGACGAAAAAATGCGAAGCGAGTTTTATGGAACTAAAGACGAAGCTTAGAAAAGCACCGGTGTAAAAGCACTGGTGTTGTCATTGCCTGATGATACCGGGGGATTTATGGTGTATAGTGATGCATCACACAAAGGGCATGATTGTGTACTAATGCAACACGGAAGGGTCATTGCGTATGCGGTAAGACAGCTAGAGGACTATGAAAAGAGGTATCCAACTCACGACCTGGAGTTAGCAGCAGTAGTGTTTGCCCTAAAAATTTGAAGGCATTACTTATATGGGGAGAAATGTGAAATATACACAGATCACAAAAGTCTGAAGTATATTTTCACTCAAAGGACCTGAATATGAGGCAGATGCGATGGTCAGAATTGATCAAGGACTACGATTATGAAATTTTGTACCATTCGGGTAAGACTAACATTGTAGCTAATGCTCTAAGCAGAAAGGGCAAGGAGAAGTTACTGATGTTGACATCTCAAGAAGAGATGATAAGGGAGATGAAAAGACTGAAATTAGAGGTGAAATATCCGAAGGATTCGGATGAGAAACTATATGTGGTAGAAGTGAGCCCAACTTTATTAGATAGAATAAGGGAGGCTCAAGAGAAGGATGATGAGTGTGTCAGTATCATAAAGAGAATTTCAGAAGGTGAAAATTTAAAATACAGAGTTGATAACACAGGACTGCTAAGGTTTGAAGGGAGGATCTTGGATACCGTTGGTCTCGGAATTGGAAGACGAGATTTTGCAGGAAGCTCATAGTACAAGGTATTCGATATACCCCGAGAGTACTAAGATGTATCAAGACTTACGTTAGCATTTCTGGTGGCCAAATATGAAAAGGGAGGTGGCGGAGTATGTTAGCTGATGTCTAACATGTCAGAGGATTAAGGCAGAACATCAGAGATCGAGTGGACTAACACAACCGTCAGAAATTTCAGAATGAAAATGGGAGCATATCACGATGGACTTTGTGGTGGGACTTCCAGTTACTCAAAAGGGGTTCGATGCAATCTGGTTAATCGTGGATCGTTTGACAAAATCTGCATACTTTTTACCAATTAAGATAAGATATAGTCTAGAGCAGTTGATGAAGTTGTATGTGAATGAGATTATGTCACGACATGGAGTACCGGTATTTATTGTGTCCGATAGAGATCTGCATTTCATGTCAAAATTTCGGAAAGGGTTATAGGAGAGATTGGGAACACAGTTGAGGTTTAGTACTGCGTATCATCCTCAAACTGATAGTCAAAGTGAACGGATAATTCAGACATTGGAAGACATGCTTAGGGCAGTCGTAGTGGATCTGAAAGGCAGTTGGGATGACCATCTACCTTTGGTGGAGTTCGCATATAATAACAGTTATCATGCTAGTATTGACATGCCACCATATGAAGCATTATATGGAAGAAAATGTCGAACGCCATTGTGTTGGGATGAAGTTGGTGAACGGAGGCTGTTAGGACCTAGACCTGGCAAAAGGGCCAGGGGCCCGCGAGCCGGACTGGGCTGGCCCAAAAAATCGGGCTTTGGGCCTTAAAAATACAGCCCAAAAAAAGCTGGGCCATTTTTGGCCCGGTCCGACTCGCGGGCTAATATATATATATATATTTTAAATTTTATATTGCTTGACATTGTTGACGAAAAAAAAAACTTAAAAAGTGAATCAAATAGAGAATTATGAAGAATATAAAAAATAATGTGTTATAATTGTAAATAATTAGTGTTAATATTTATTTCAAATATAAAAAGTTAATCAGTTATGTATGTTTCTTCCCGTACTTTTTTGTGGGTTGGAAAAAGAAATCATGACACACATGAAGAAGATTTCATGTCTTACTTAATTTAGAAGTTTAGATTTTTATTTATATATTTTCTCTTGTAATTAACATTAATTTACCGGTATATATATGTTTGCATGCACTGATGCACATATGAGTATATGGCTGCCATGATTTACCAGTATATATATAGTAATTAATTAACCTAGGTCCATGATTACTTGATTAGAATTTGTGCAGATGGCAAAAAAATACGTTCAACTTAGAAAGCTATGTTGAATTTTGGTAGTGGTTCACCACTACTTTACAAGCTAGTCAATTTTTATAAACTTACGTACTAACACAAAGTGAATAATCAATAATTGACAAAGATTAATACTTTATTTATTATTATAAAATCTTCAAAAAAATTTAATTCAAAAATTCATTATATTCAAATATTGAGCAAGTTTTTTATCTTAGTATCAAAATCAAACTTTCAACTTTCATATTATAACTTATAAGTAACAAAGAAAGATACTACACTAGTAAAATAATTAATCTCTAAACGTATGAATTAATGTTCATGCATGTAAACATTATACCCGTGCATGCATATGATATGAAAAGATGTAATCCCGATTCTGAATGCACAAATTTGGCAATATAGAAAAAGATTAATATACAGCTAAATATTAATTTAATTTTAAATTATAAGTCATAATTAAAAAAATTTAAAAATAAAAATTTACACAAATGGCCCGCGGGCCGGGCCAGCCCAGCCCGTACGGGCCAGGCATTTCATAGCCCGCAAAAAGTCGGGCCGTTTTTGGCTCGGCCTGTTCTTGCCTGGCCTGCCCGTTTGCCAAGTCTATTGGGACCTAAGATGGTGCAGCAAACCGTGGATGTTATCAAAATAATAAGAGTCCGTTTGGTAGTAGCTCAGGATCACCAAAAGAAGTATGTCGATCTGCATCGTCAGAAGCGGGACTTTAAAGTCAGCAGTTTTGTGTTCTTACGGATATCTCCCTAGAAAGGAAAGATAAGATTTTTCAAGAAGGAAAAATTAAGCCCAAGATTCATATGACCATTTAAAATTTTGAGGAGAGTAAGTGAAGTGGCGTACGAGGTGGCCTTACTTCCTGAACTTGAGCACATTCACAATATGTTTCATGTTTCAGTGTTGCGACCATATAAAATTGATTATAAACAAGTGATATCTTACAAACCGATCCAAGTCGAGAAAGACCTATCGTACGAAGAGATTCTTGTCCAAATACTAGATAAGAAGGAACATACGTCAAGAAATAAGGTCATACATTATATTAAAGTGCTTTGGAGAAACCACACGACTAAAGAAGCTACGTGAGAGCTCGAAGAAAAGATGAGGACGAATTATCCGTATTTGTTTGAGTGACCTTATGTTAAATTTCGAGGACATAATTCTTATAAGGGAGAAGAATGTAATGACCAAGAATTTCAAGATAAATTATAAATAAAATTTGGGAATTTAATTTCTAAATTAAGTGACTTGTTGTATGAATTAATTTAAACCCTAATGAGGTGGTTT
Source organism: Hedera helix (assembly GCA_947179155.2). Taxonomy (NCBI): domain Eukaryota; kingdom Viridiplantae; phylum Streptophyta; class Magnoliopsida; order Apiales; family Araliaceae; genus Hedera; species Hedera helix. The sequence continues at coordinate 19,918,021 of OX359272.1, read as the reverse complement.
GAATATATGATTATTCGATTTATTTAATTAAAAGAAGTCCAAGGAATAGGTTATTAAATTAACGGACTAACCTAAGGATATTTTTTATTGGGATTGAGATGTTGTGGAACCTTAATTGAATATTCAATTAATATTGAATATGGCAAGTCTAATTAGATTATGTAATAAAATTTAAATGGATTATTAAATTGTTCATTATTTACTTAAACACGCCCAATCAATTAATTAAATGATGGACTTGTGGAAATTGCTATGTGATTAGGTATTTATTTAAATTAGCCCAATGTTTTATTTAATTGGGAATTGGGTGAATTAATTTAGTAGCCCAATGTTGGTGGATTATTATGTACTCTAGTGGCCCAAATGAAATAAATTGCAAGCTCAATCGTTGATCCAATTGTTAAAACTTATAGAAGATCCATTATTTACCAAATTGGCTATTAAAAATATATGGAAAATCAAGAAAAAAGGGGCATGGCCGGTGGGTATGGAGAGAGTACTTCTTGGACTTCAAAATTTATCAAATAATTTGCTTAAGGTGATGTGTGGTACACTCAACATATTTGCTACCATTTTTGGAAAAAGCTTAATGTCTAATATATACATATATAGGTTATATGTATAGTTTTCTTCTATTATAAATAAGGGACTTAGCTCATTTGGCATAGAGTTTACAAGAATTGCTAGAGTTATCTATATTGTGAGCTACTGAGTTTAAGTGAGTTAACTCGGTGAGTTGGGAGAAAAGTGAGTAAGTTGAGTGAGTTCTTCAGTGAGTCACTACCGAGTCAAGCTATATTTTTTCAAGGAGGTGTTGTTGGATGTCATCACATTTCATAACCTACTTTGAAAAGTAAAGAAAATAAGCCATCAAGAGCAAAATGTATAATACCCACCCAAAATCGTAGTTTTGGAGTTTATTATGTTATATATAAATTTTCTATGGTAGAAAAGTTATTTACAAGGTCTAAATATTAAGATCCATGATAGTTTAGTAAATCTAGGTTTTCATGGGTTTACAATGTGTATTTATGTGTGTTTGTTATGAAATGTTTAGCAAAAAGCTTGAAAATCATTTTTACCGGTAAACTTAATCGAAAAATGTACTTAAGGCTTTTCATTTTAAAACCTACAAATGATCTTGGTGATTTTCTTTCTTGGAGTGACAATAATTTAAGTCAAGAACAAAATCTATTTGGAATCATATAAAGATAATTTAAAATGAGCAAGATATGATTTTTTTTTTATCAAAAACACTTCACTGTTGCAAATATGTGCACAAAAGTCCACTTTATCTTTATTTTCAATGACCAAAACGTGTCTAAATTTATATTTTGATGATGGAATCTTGTAGTTCATAAAGATACAAATCTAATAAAACTAATTTGAGGTCAATCAGACCTGTAAATTTCATTTTATACAAGTTTTAGTCAAAAAGGCAAAAGCTGAAAATTTTAGAAGCATTCTACCGGTTTTATTTACCTTATGGGGCCCGGTTCGGGTCTTTCGAGGCCGATTCATATGATGGTTCCAAAAGAGAAAATGTTTGCAATTTAATAGATAATATAATAAAAATTAATTTGGGTAATTATTATGTCATTATGTATTCATTACAGTGAATAATTGATTAAACCATTATTAATTAATAATGTTAGTATATAATTAATTATTATTTAATACTAAATAATAATTAAACCAACAATTTAATATTTAAATAAAATTAAATAATAAATAAAAATAAATAATTAATTATTATTTAATTAACTATTATTAAATAATTATTAAATAATATCAATTAATAAACTTATTATTTATTGTTAAATAATAAGAAAGGATAATTAATTAATTAATTATTCATTAATTAACATTAAATAATAATTAGAGATGATTAAAGTTAATAAACTAATTATTTATTATTTAATTAAGATTAAATAATAAGTAAGTATATTTAATTAATTATTATTTAATTAACATTAAATAATAATTAAAGATTATTAAAGTTAATAAACTAATTATTTATTATTTAATTAAGATTAAATAATAAGTAAGGATAATTAATTAATTAATTAATATTTAATTAACATTAAATAATAATTAAAGATGATGAAAGTTAATAAACTAATTATTTATTATTTAATTAAGATTAAATAATAAGTAAGGATAATTAATTAATTAATTAATTATTTAGTTAACATTAAATATTAATTAAAGATGATTAAAGTTAATAAAATAATTATTTATTATTTAATTAATATTAAATAATAAATAAGATTAATTAATTAATTAATATTAAATAATAATTAAAGATGATTAAAGTTAATAAATTAATTATTTATTATTTAATTAAGATTAAATAATAAGTAAGGATAATTAATTAATTATTTAATTAACATTAAATAATAGTTAAAGATGATTAAAGTTAAAAAACTAATTATTTATTATTTAATTAAGATTAAATAATTAGTAAGAATAATTAATTAATTAATTACTATTTAATTAACATTAAATAATAATTAAAGACGATTAGAGTTAATAAATGAATTATTTACTATTAAATAATAGGTAAGGATAATTAATTATTAATTAAAGAGGATGAAAATTAATAAGGTAATTATTTATCATTTAATTAATGATTAATGATAAATAAGTAGGATTAATACCACATGAATAATTAGTTATTATGCAATGATAACTAAGGATAATTATCATTTATAAAAATAATAAATGATGTAATGAAACAATTATAATAAATTATTTAAGAATTTAAATAATTTTATAAGTAATGTTGTAAGTTTATTAAATTAATATTACTTAAAGAGAAGTAATATTTGATGGTTAAATCATTTACCTAAATATATTTAAAGGTATTATCTAGGGTAAATAATATGAAAATTCTTCACAATATGCTATGTGATAGTCATAGATGATTTAATGTTATGTAAATAATAAACTTAAATGTTTAGGTGAATGATTAAATGCAGTACTTGTGACGACCCCAAATCTGGGTTATTTACCTTCGGGTTTGGTTCTCACTGTACAATACTAAACAATAATGAAATACATAAATTGTATTCAAACTTCGCGGAATAATACAAAAGGTTCCTTAATCAAAAGGCTACACTTCCCAAGGTCTACTACCTTAATCTTAAACATTACATATCTTAAGGGAAATACAAAAGATTTACAACAGTAATTACATAACAGTAAACTAAACTAGCATGCAACTACTAAAATTAAACATTCGCTTTCCCCTTGCATTTATCCGATTTAGAGCTTTCGGGATTGGCTGAAATAAAGTCATGATATAACAAGAATGAGCAACTAAATGACTCAGCAAGTTTATAAACAACAATCATACGATATATCATGATGAAGGAAAATAACTTCAAGGTTTCAACAATAACAATTGTGAAAGATAACAAGAATCAATGTTCAATAAAAGAAGGAATTGACTCTTTACTGCTGAGTGGTCCTTAATGACCATGAACTGCTACTAAGGTAAAACAGACATACAATGTCTGACTCCTTGTTAAAAATAACGGGACACTTGAGGGGATCAGTCCTCTCATGTCCTATGTATATGCATCACATTTAGTTTTCTTGCGCAACAATAATTGAATTGCTCAAAGTAATTAAAGTTGAATAATAATTGCAACAATAAGTACAAGTTAAGGGTAGAAGACTTGCCTTGTGCGTGGTCTACTGCTAATCAATTCAATTTAATTCTCTTTAGATAGACCTAACAATTAATCACGTTGATATTTGAATTAGTATCATATACGCATTCATATGATAACATCTATACATGTTATACCTGACCACATAATTAAATAATTAAGGGTATATTAAACACTTAGAACATATTATCATTAATTAATAATATTTCCATCACATAAACCTATGTTAATTACTTAATATAGTTCACATTCTTATCTAACATTATTAACAATTAATAATATTCCATTAGTCTTATAATATTATTAATCATTTAATAATATTCTATTATCCTTCTAATATTATTAATCCCTTAATAATATTGTATTAATCTTTTAATATTATTAACAATTTAATAATACATTAACCACATTATTAATATTACTAATTATTTAATAATATTTTATTCATTATCTAATATTATTAATCATTTAATAATATTTTAATCATTATCTAATATTATTAATCATTTAATAATATTTTATTCACTATCTAATATTATTAATTATTTAATAATATTTTATTCATTATCTAATATTATTAATCTTTTTAATAATATTTTATTCATTTACTAATATTATTATTTATTTAATAATATTTTCTTGACTTATTAATATTATTATCCATTTAATAATAATTTAATCATTTACAAATGTTATAATTATTTAATAACATTTTAATCACATATTAATAATATTAACCTCTTAATAATATTTTATTATAAACAATACCAATAGTTAACTTTTTAATTGTGTTAACATTAGTCTTAATTTTAAACATTTAGCTACCAATTAGTTACTAACAAACTCCATGTATTGGTTTAATATTCAAACACATTCATTTTACACTTATTTCAACTTAAATTTCCATAGAAAACCCGACCCGGATCGACCCGACCCGACCCGGACTGAATCTGCTCTCAGGAACAGCGGGTTCAAGCGCCTAGGCGCTTGGTAGGCGCTTGACCTACTTTTGAAAAATCAATTTTTGGACTGCCCGACCCCCCGACGCTCCGACAGTCATAACTTCTTCATTTTAAAACATTTTGGGGTGATTCTTGAGTCCATTCTCATCAGAATTTCATGATCTACAATTTCTCTTTAGATCATAAATCCAAATTACGAATGGAAGTATCCGTAAAATGGCTCACAAGGACAGAATGAAAACTAGTTTCATAAATCCTTGGTTTTAATGGTTCAAACTTGAAATAAATGAACTCTACACATTCAAATGACACCAACTTAGTGTTTTTGTCTTCATAACTTCTTGTTTTACAATATTCCATGGTTCGATCGTCTTTTTGAAAACGTTTTACACGAAATTTACGGATCGAACCACTTAGGGTTTAAAAACGACATCTTTTTTGGTAAAAGCTATAACTTCTTTGTTATTCATTATTTTTGAAAAGTTCAAAAAGAGTTTTTCTTTAAAACTTGTAGATCTAGCTTTCTAGCCATAAAAATCCAATTTCCGATTTGTACATTTCAAAATACAACGTTAAACATAGCATGCATGGTTAGGGTTTTACCGGTAAAACATGTTATGAATTTTTCTACAACTTCTATGCATTTTTCACATACCACATCATGTTATAAACACATAGATCTATGAATATACATATATTACATAGATAAATACATCTAGATCATCAAAACGAGTTTTGATCGGTTAAAAATAGATTTTAACCGATCAAAAGCTTTCTAGACTACAAAAATGAAATAAGATGGAGTTTAGAGAACTTTTAAACCTTTGTGATTTGTTGGCTCTCCTTCTCCTTATACCAAAGTATGATATGAGATTATTGGACATCCACCAAGACCTTCCTCTTGCTATTTCTCACACTTACAAGTGTTTTCTCTCAAATGCTCTATATTTTCTCTCTTGTATTCTCTAGGAAATGAGCTAGCAAACTTGGCTCAAGTGTGGAGTGTTTTATTTATAGCACTCTACTAACACTTCTTTAAGTTTCCTAATTCACCAATGTTGGTGAAATTAAGGCTTAAGTGAGCTTACTATAGATGGAATGACTACATGATGGACATATGGAATGACTAGGGTTGTTGAACCACTTTGGACTTGTGTGAAAATGAAGCAACAAGGAAATCAAGCAACCCATGTGGGTCCCTCTTTAAAATCTCAGCAAAATGACCTTTTTCAAGCCATTTTTCCTTTAATTTTTATACTAAAATGTGCATATATACATCTATATATATATATACATATATATATATATATATATACATATATATATATATATATATATATATATATATTGACCAAAGTTTGACCTCCTATTGGGCTCCACATTGGGCTTGGAAATAACTTCTATTGGGCTCATTCAATTAAATTGTTTGGGCTCAATTTATATAACACATTGGGCTAGCATTTAAATAGTCTAGGTTACATTTAATTAAATCAAGCATTTGGCTTGTTTAATTAATTACATGGGCTAGTAATTAAATTAATTACATAGGCTACTAGGTTAATATCTTTAACCTAGTTTATTAACTTATTTGGATTTAAAATATAATCCAATTAGATTTTCTTAAATTAATTATACACTTTGCTTTAATCCTTTAAATAAACATACAAGCACATAAGTACATTTATTTAATTATCTAATGCACAATTAATTAATGAGAAAAATTTAAATTCATTGCTAAATATTTATTAAGTATATTTACAATGACTACTGAAATTCGTGGTCATTACATTCTCCCCCCCTTATAAGAATTCCGTCCCCGGAATTACAAATTTAAACTACTCAAACAGATGCGAATAGTTAGCCCTCATCTTTTCTTCAAACTCCCACGTAGCTTCCTCAGCGTTGTGGTTCCTCCAAAGGACTTTGACATAATGTATAACCTTATTCCGTAAACTCTGCTCTTTCCTATCTAGTATCTGGACAGGAATTTCCTCGTACGATAAGTCTTTCTCGACTTGTATTGGCTTATAGGATATGACATGTTTGTGGTCTGGCTTGTATGGTCGCAGCACTGACACATGAAACACATTGTGAATATGCTCAAGTTCAGGAGGTAAAGCTACCTCGTACGCCACTTCGCCCACTCTCTTTAATATCTCGAACGGTCCTATGAACCTCGGACTCAGCTTCCCTTTCTTTCCAAATCGGATCTTCCCCTTCCAGGGAGATACCTTCATGAACACAAAACTTCCAACTTCGAAGTCTCGCTTCTGTCGATGTAAATCGGCGTATTTCTTCTGACGGTCCTGAGCTGCTACTAGCCGAGCTCTTATTACCTTGATAATCTCTACCGTTTGTTGAACCAATTCCGGCCCCAACAATCGGCGTTCTCCTACCTCATCCCAACATAGAGGTGTTCTGCACTTCCTTCCGTACAATGCTTCGTAAGGCGGCATGCCTATGCTTGCATGATAACTATTGTTGTATGCAAACTCAACTAATGGTAGATGGTTCTCCCAACTGCCCTTGAAATCCATCACACAGGCCCTGAGCATATCTTCCAATGTCTGTATTGTTCTTTCACTTTGCCCATCGGTCTGTGGATGATATGTTGTACTCATTCTCAACTGTGTCCCCAATCTCTCCTGAAGACTTCTCCAAAATTTTGACGTGAAGCGCGGATCTCTGTCTGACACAATCGATACCGGCACCCCATGTCTCGAAACTATCTCCTTGATGTACAGTTTAGCCAACTGATCCAAACTGAACTTAATCTTGATCGGCAAAAAGTGCGCTGACTTTGTTAGTCGATCTACAATCACCCATATTGCGTCAAATCCCTTCTGTGTTGCTGGAAGTCCTACCACAAAATCCATTGTGATATGCTCCCATTTCCACTCAGGAATCTCTAACGGCTGTAGTAATCCACTTGGTCTCTGATGTTCAGCCTTTACCCTTTGACAAGTTAGACATCGGCTGACACATTCTGCGACCTCCCTTTTTAAATTCGGCCACCAAAAATGCTGATGCAGATCTTGATACATCTTCGTACTTCCCGGATGTATCGAGTATCTCGTACTGTGGGCCTCTTGCAAGATCTCTTCTCGTAGTTCGGGCACTAGCGGCACCCAAACACGATTTTCAAATCTTAGCAATCCCATGCTATCTTCCTTGAACTTGACCTCTTCCCCTTCGGTCATTCTCATCCTTATTCTGACACATTCTTCATCTTTATCTTGAGCCTCTTTTACCCGATCTAACAGGGTTGGGCTCGCTTCCACTTCCATTGAATCATTTGGATTTCTTACCTCCAACTCCATTCGAGCCATCTCTTGAACCAATTGTTCCTGATCTGTCAAGATGAACAATTTCTCCCTGCTCTTTCTGCTTAGAGCATCTGCTACTACGTTGGCCTTGCCGGGATGATATAGAATTTCAGAATCATAGTCCTTGATCAATTCTAACCATCTCCGTTGCCTCATATTTAACTCCTTCTGTGTGAAGATATACTTCAGACTCTTATGGTCCGTGAATATATCACATTTCTCTCCATATAAATAATGTCTCCAAATTTTAAGGGCAAACACTACCGCAGCCAGCTCCAAGTCGTGGGTAGGATATCCCTTCTCGTAATCCTTCAACTGTCTGGACGCATACGCAACGACCTTGCCGTTTTGCATAAGCACACGGCCAAGTCCCTTGTGCGATGCATCACTGTAGACCGTAAAACCTCCCGTATCGTCCGGTAAAGTCAATACAGGTGCTTCACTAAGTCTGTTCTTTAGCTCCTGAAAACTCTCATCACACTTCTCCGTCCATACGTATTTCACCGTCTTCCTCGTTAAATTTGTCAGCGGTGTTGCTATCTTTGAAAAATCTTGAATGAATCTCCGATAGTAACCCGCTAACCCCAAGAAACTTCTTACCTCCGTCGGCGTCCTTGGTTGTTCCCAATTCATCACCGCTTCAACCTTCGCTGGATCTACTGAAACTCCTTCCTTGTCAATAACATGACCTAAAAATTGAACTCTCTCCAACCAGAATTCACACTTCGAAAACTTAGCGTACAATTGCTCCTTCCGTAAAATCTCCAACACCAATCTTAGGTGTTCAGCATGCTCCTCCTCTGTTTTAGAATACACCAGAATATCGTCAATGAACACAACAACAAATTTATCCAAGTACTGCTTGAATATTCTGTTCATCATGTCCATAAATGCGGCTGGCGCATTCGTCAGTCCAAACGACATCACCAGAAACTCATAATGCCCATATCGAGTTCTGAATGCCGTCTTGGGTACATCCTCCTTCCTGACTTTCAACTGATGATAACCAGTCCTCAAGTCAATCTTTGAAAAGTACTTCGCCCCTTTCAATTGATCGAAAAGATCGTCAATTCGTGGCAACGGGTACTTGTTCTTAATTGTCACCTTATTCAGCTCTCTATAATCCATACACAACCTCATTGATCCATCCTTCTTCTTTACAAACAACACAGGTGCTCCCCATGGAGAAACACTTGGCTGAATGTACTTATTATCCAACAACTCCTGTAGTTGGATCATTAACTCCTTCATTTCTACCGGGGCCATCCTATATGGTGCCTTTGATATTGGTGCTGTCCCTGGTACCAAATCAATTACAAACTCTATCTCCCTATCTGGCGGTAAACCTGGCAGTTCGTTTGGAAACACGTCCATGAACTCCCTCACTACTGGTATTTGCACCATCTCGGGATTCACCATTTGTGTGTCCACTATGTGAGCTAAATACCCTACACAACCTTTCTTCAATAGTTTCTTGGCCTGCATCATCGTCAGACATGTTGATTGTCTAGACGACTTGCTGCCATAAAATACGACCTTAGACCTGTTTGGTGTCTTAAGGTGTATACACTTCATTTGACAATCAATTATAGCTCCATGGTTAAACAACCAATCCATTCCAAGTATAACGTCAAACTCCCCCAAACGTATCGGAATTAAATCTACACTCAACTTCTGACCCCTGATTTCAGCACAACAGTTTCTATGTACATACTCTACAGGAATCACTTCTTTATTTGCAACTTCTATGTTCAGTGGGTTCTCTAGTTTTTGTCTAGGCAATTCTAACCGTCTAGCGAATTCATCAGACACAAATGAACAGGTAGCACCCGAATCAAATAATACGTAAGCATTTATCTCATTGATCGGAATAATACCTGACACCACGTCTTTTGATTCGACGGCGTCCTGCACCGTCATGTTGAAAGTCCGTGCCGTTGGTTAGTTCTGTGGCACCGGCCCTCCAATGGTTAGTTTGGCGTTGTTGTTGTTGTTGTTGTTTCCCCTAAAGCCCGAACTCCCTCCGGTGTTCTTCTTCTTCGGACAATCTTTAAACTGATGGTCCATGGCCCCGCAGGCGAAACAACTTCCCTTCCTTTTTGGTGTGGGACAATTAGGAGCGATGTGCCCCTCTTGCCCACAGTTGTAACAGACATTCCTTCCCTTCATGCACTCCCCTGAGTGATTCTTCCCGCATTGACTGCATTTGCTTGCTTTCTTTGACTCACTGCCCTGGGGTGTCCCCGAACTGCTGTTGTTATTCCACTTGCGTTTGTTCGAGTTGCTGCCCCCGCTGCTACCCTCTCGGTTTCCTCCTTCACCCTTCTTCTTGTTCCGTTCCTGGTTGTGCTTGCTTAAAGCTTCGTTCCCTCCTTCAGCTATGATAGCTTTCTTCAGCAATGTTGCAAAGTTTGTGATCTAGAGAACAGCTACCCGACTGTAAACCCACGGTTTCAGCCCCTGCTCAAACCGTCCGGCGCGTCTCGCCTCAGTGTCCACCTGATGTGTAGCAAATCTCGCCAATTCATTGAACTTGGCGGCATATTCGGATACGGACAAGTTACCTTGCTTCAGCTCTAGGAATTTGATTTCCATCCTAGCCTGTGTACTCTCTGGAAAGTAGTTTTCCAAGAATACCTCCTTGAATCGCGCCCATGCGATTGTTCCCGCCCCTGCTTTACTCTTATTGGCCTTCCACCAGTGGCTGGCCTCCCCTTTCATCATGAAGGTAGCAAATGAGGTCATTTGCTCATCCGCTACTCGTGCGACCTCGAAGACTTTTTCCATCTCCTCTATCCAGGTCTGTGCTTCTATAGGATCCGTGGTCCCTTTGAACTTGGGTGGTCCTATCAGTTTGAAGTCTTTAAAGGTTGCTAGTGGAGCGGCAGGGTTTGTTGCTCCAGTAGCCCCTGCGTTGCGTCCGCGAAATGCTCCCATTAGCATTTCTACGAACTCTTGGACAGGGTTTGGTGGTACCCCTCCTGCGTTCACTGACTCTTCGGGTGGTGGTGGGGGTAGTCGTTGATTTCTTCTTTGTGGCGGCATTTTCTGTATAAAGAAAATTTAATTAATTAAATTTGTTTCAATCTTTTTACTTTCGTTTTGTAGCTTAAGTATTTTAAACTAAAGCACAAATAATCATCTCGACATATATAAACATATACGAAAATGCATTTATATTCATATGCTAAATCACAGTGCGTAGCACTTTTACATCATAAGCATACTGCTATAAACGCTGCTAACCCCGATAGTTAAAACAAAAGACGGGATCTAACATATCCCACAACTTCATAGAGTTGGGATTTACAACATACTAACCCTCTATCAAAACAAAAGTTGGGTTTCTACTGCATCTATGTACATACAACATAAATAAAGAAAATACTACTAACGGTGCATCCCTCGACGAACCGCATCGTCGTACTCCTCATCTCCAATAGCCCTGACCACACCCCTACTGATGGTGTGCAAGGTCTGGCCCTCCTCGGCAGGGTAATAGTGCACCCTACTCTGGATCCTACCAACTGATGAGCGATAGACGTAACTGAGTCTATCTATCCTCACCTTCTTCTCCCTAACCTCCTCCTCCAGTTCCATCATCTGCCCGTGAGCTGCATCACGCTGAAACTCCATATCTAACCTTGCCTCAACGGCCTGCTGCATCTGGCCCCTCATGGCCTCCCTCTCTGCATGTGTCTGCTGAATCTTCAACTCAGCAGCTACTAACTTGGCCTCCATGTCGGCCATCCTCGCCTTCAGCTCTATGTTCTCGCCAGAGAACATATAAGCTGTATCTCTGTACTGCTGCTCTGTCTGCTGGTGGATCTGGTTCTGCTCCTCAAGGTGCTGAACCCTCTCCTCTAGCTCATCGTTAGCCGTAGTGAGAGTATCGATGATGTCACTGGCGACAGTGCCCATGCCATCAATATACTCCGCTGGCTCCTCATCCTCATCATCATCAGTATCAGCCTCCTCCTCACTGTACTGCCCTATAACTCCGCCCCAGACAGCGTCCTCTCTATCTCCCTCCTCGGGATCTGACTCTGGCTCCTCGACAGGTGCAGCCACCCGTGGCTGTGCGGTATCCATAGGGATATCCGTAAAAATCACCTCCTCTACAGCAGTGCTCGACTGTCCTATCTCCGTCATCCTACAATAACATAAATAACACATGTTAGTACAACAATAAAATATATTCATTGATGAAATGAAATGATATTTTATCATGTACATCTCGGCTCGATGGATTTTCTCAATCCATCTCCAAAAATACACAACGTGATGAATCTCCCCAATTCATCTCCTAACGCACTCGATAAGAGTTTAGTACTAAGGTTATAACCTAGGTTTCGCAATCCTAGCGTTTCTAACCTACAGCTCTGATACCAACCTGTGACGACCCCAAATCCGGGTTATTTAACCTCGGGTTTGGTTCTCACTGTACAATACTAAACAATAATGAAATACATAAATTGTATTCAAACTTCGCGGAATAATACAAAAGGTTCCTTAATCAAAAGGCTACACTTCCCAAGGTTTATTATCTTAATCTTAAACATTGCATATCTTAAGGGAATTACAAAAGATTTACAACAGTAATTACATAACAGTAAACTAAACTAGCATGCAACTACTAAAATTAAACATTCGCTTTCCCCTTGCCTTTATCCGATTTAGAGCTTTCGGGATTGGCTGAAATAAAGTCATGATATAACAAGAATGAGCAACTAAATGGCTCAGCAAGTTTATAAACAACAATCATACGATATATCATGATGAAGGGAAATAACTTCAAGGTTTCAACAATAACAATTGTGAAAGATAACAAGAATCAATGTTCAATAAAAGAAGGAATTGACTCTTTACTGCTGAGTGGTCCTTAATGACCATGAACTGCTACTAAGGTAAAACAGACATACAATGTCTGACTCCTTGTTAAAAATAACGGGACACTTGAGGGGATCAGTCCTCTCATGTCCTATGTATATGCATCACATTTAGTTTTCTTGCGCGCTGTCGGGTCTCCGACAAATAAAAATCCCCTTTAACTAGGGTTGTTCTATCTCAGTCTTACTGTAAGAATCCGCACCAGCCAATGGTTTGGATAATCTTTTATAATATTCAACTATATGAATTTAACATGCATTTGTCTAGCCGAAACAATTAGCTTAGACGTTCTTAAACAGTTTGCAAAAGCACTATGTGCGAATACAATAATAAATAACGATGTGAAGTAATTTTCGATAATTAATTCACTCAAAGCTCTGTCAAATATCTACGAGTGTAGATACTTGCTCAACAATAATTGAATTGCTCAAAGTAATTAAAGTTGAATAATAATTGCAACAATAAGTACAAGTTAAGGGTAGAAGACTTGCCTTGTGCGTGGTCTACTGCTAATCAATTCAATTTAATTCTCTTTAGATAGACCTAACAATTAATCACGTTGATATTTGAATTAGTATCATATACGCATTCATATGATAACATCTATACATGTTATACCTGACCACATAATTAAATAATTAAGGGTATATTAAACACTTAGAACATATTATCATTAATTAATAATATTTTCATCACATAAAACCTATATTAATTACTTAATATAGTTCACATTCTTATCTAACATTATTAACAATTAATAATATTCCATTAGTCTTATAATATTATTAATCATTTAATAATATTCTATTATCCTTCTAATATTATTAATCCCTTAATAATATTGTATTAATCTTTTAATATTATTAACAATTTAATAATACATTAACCACATTATTAATATTACTAATTATTTAATAATATTTTATTCATTATCTAATATTACTAATCATTTAATAATATTTTAATCATTATCTAATATTATTAATCATTTAATAATATTTTATTCACTATCTAATATTATTAATTATTTAATAATATTTTATTCATTATCTAATATTATTAATCTTTTTAATAATATTTTATTCATTTACTAATATTATTATTTATTTAATAATATTTTCTTGACTTATTAATATTATTATCCATTTAATAATAATTTAATCATTTACAAATGTTATAATCATTTAATAACATTTTAATCACATATTAATAATATTAACCTCTTAATAATATTTTATTATAAACAATACCAATAGTTAACTTTTTAATTGTGTTAACATTAGTCTTAATTTTAAACATTTAGCTACCAATTAGTTACTAACAAACTCCATGTATTGGTTTAATATTCAAACACATTCATTTTACACTTATTTCAACTTAAATTTCCATAGAAAACCCGACCCGGACCGACCCGACCCGACCCGGACTGAATCTGCTCTCAGGAACAGCGGGTTCAAGCGCCTAGGCGCTTGGTAGGCGCTTGACCTACTTTTGAAAAATCAATTTTTGGACTGCCCGACCCCCCGACGCTCCGACAGTCATAACTTCTTCATTTTAAAACATTTTGGGGTGATTCTTGAGTCCATTCTCATCAGAATTTCATGATCTACAATTTCTCTTTAGATCATAAATCCAAATTACGAATGGAAGTATCCGTAAAATGGCTCACAAGGACAGAATGAAAACTAGTTTCATAAATCCTTGGTTTTAATGGTTCAAACTTGAAATAAATGAACTCTACACATTCAAATGACACCAACTTAGTGTTGTTGTCTTCATAACTTCTTGTTTTACAATATTCCATGGTTCGATCGTCTTTTTGAAAACGTTTTAGACGAAATTTACGGATCGAACCACTTAAGGTTTAAAAACGACATCCTTTTTGGTAAAAGCTATAACTTCTTTGTTATTCATTATTTTTGAAAAGTTCAAAAAGAGTTTTTCTTTAAAACTTGTAGATCTAGCTTTCTAGCCATAAAAATCCAATTTCCGATTTGTACATTTCAAAATACAACGTTAAACATAGCATGCATGGTTAGGGTTTTACCGGTAAAACATGTTATGAATTTTTCTACAACTTCTATGCATTTTTCACATACCACATCATGTTATAAACACATAGATCTGTGAATATACATATATTACATAGATAAATACATCTAGATCATCAAAACGAGTTTTGATCGGTTAAAAATAGATTTTAACCGATCAAAAGCTTTCTAGACTACAAAAATGAAATAAGATGGAGTTTAGAGAACTTTTAAACCTTTGTGATTTGTTGGCTCTCCTTCTCCTTATACCAAAGTATGATATGAGATTATTGGACATCCACCAAGACCTTCCTCTTGCTATTTCTCACACTTACAAGTGTTTTCTCTCAAATGCTCTATATTTTCTCTCTTGTATTCTCTAGGAAATGAGCTAGCAAACTTGGCTCAAGTGTGGAGTGTTTTATTTATAGCACTCTACTAACACTTCTTTAAGTTTCCTAATTCACCAATGTTGGTGAAATTAAGGCTTAAGTGAGCTTACTATAGATGGAATGACTACATGATGGACATATGGAATGACTAGGGTTGTTGAACCACTTTGGACTTGTGTGAAAATGAAGCAACAAGGAAATCAAGCAACCCATGTGGGTCCCTCTTTAAAATCTCAGCAAAATGACCTTTTTCAAGCCATTTTTCCTTTAATTTTTATACTAAAATGTGCATATATACATCTATATATATATATATATACATATATATATATATATATATATATATATATTGACCAAAGTTTGACCTCCTATTGGGCTCCACATTGGGCTTGGAAATAACTTCTATTGGGCTCATTCAATTAAATTGTTTGGGCTCAATTTATATAACACATTGGGCTAGCATTTAAATAGTCTAGGTTACATTTAATTAAATCAAGCATTTGGCTTGTTTAATTAATTACATGGGCTAGTAATTAAATTAATTACATGGGCTACTAGGTTAATATCTTTAACCTAGTTTATTAACTTATTTGGATTTAAAATATAATCCAATTAGATTTTCTTAAATTAATTATACACTTTGCTTTAATCCTTTAAATAAACATACAAACACATAAGTACATTTATTTAATTATCTAATGCACAATTAATTAATGAGAAAAATTTAAATTCATTGCTAAATATTTATTAAGTATATTTACAATGACTAGTGAAATTCGTGGTCATTACAGTACTAATCGCTAGGCCAACGTTATCAATGTTAGGTTTTCAAAAGAAGCTTAAATTAAGCAAATTCGTCGTAAATCAATAGATAGACAAGTCCCTAACCTTACTCAAATTTATATTGAGCAAGTTTCTAAACCCTAAACTTATTTTATATTGGAAATTATTCTGCATCAATATTATTGCTATTCACACATAATGCAATTAAATTCATATTCCATTCTTGAATTATGAATCGTTTAAAGTTCTTACATTCATGAACTAATTAAAAAGGAAGTCTAAGCCACTTGTTCAGCTAAACATATGTGAAATTTATTTTAAAGGCTATCCAAATCACAGTGGTACGAATTCTTAGACTGAGAAGAACAACCCATAATTGGAAAGAACCTAAGTGTCATATAAACGATATAGACAGAATAAATGATATGCATATATATAATGTACAAGTGACTGATCCCCTCAATTACAATTCTGACAAAGTAACCTAAGAGGGTCAATCAAGTGATTGATTCTTCAATAGTAGTTCGTGGTTAGTTCACCACTCAACATTTAAATAATCAATTGTCATTTATCAGTTGATCATTGATTCATTTCTGTACTCGTATTATATAATTATTTTGTCACCATTCTCGTTTCATTCATGAGATATTACCCTTATTCATTTAAAACTTGCTGAGCAAATTAGTTGCTCATTCTTGCCATGTCATGAAACTATTGCAATTAAACCTGAATGCTCGAAACAAGATAAAGGTAAAGGAAAGATGAAATCTTAATTGCTGAATAACTGATTTAGTGATGATTATTTTGTGGAAATTTAATCTTATGTAACACGAACCTTTATGCATGGGCTTTTGATTCATGATGTATTTATTTAAGGTTGTAGACCTTGGGATTTACAATTAACTCTTTTGTATAAACAACATATGTTTATTTTTTGCATTAGTTAATATTATTTTGTTTAGAGGCTTTTATATGTGTGGATGTTTTAGATCGTGAGCACTGAGTTCGAGGTATTGGTACATGAATTTGTATTAAACTAACCAAGATGATAGTAAATCCTTTTAGGGTTATGTATTAACTTTAAACGATTTTACAGTGAGTTGAAAGAGTTCCAAGTAGCAAACAGTTGCTGATTTAGTGACAGAGGCGGAGTACATAGTTGCAAGTGAAGCTGTAAAGGAAGTTGTTTGTATGAAGAAGTTCGTAATCGAACTCGGGGTGGTTCCTAGCATTCAAGGACCAGTGCATTTATTTTGTGACAACACGGGAGCTATTGCACAAGCGAAGGAACCCATGTCTCATCAAAAATTCAAACATGTGTTGCCGTGGTCTCATTTAATTAAAGAAATCATTGAAAGATGAGACGTCAACGTGGAGCGAGTGAACTTTTAGGACAACATTGTAGATCCTTTTACTAAAGCGTTAACTCAACAGTAATTTGATTGTCACTTAGAGAATATGGGTATGAGATACCATAACGATTGACTTTAGTCTAAGTGGGAGATTGAAAGTAGTATGCACACAAGCAAATCACATTTGATATGATATAGCATATACTTTGTAATTTTGTTCATTTATTAATAAAAAAAATTATTTATTCAAAGGCATTTTCTTTATCCATATTTAATTGTTGAATTCATTATGATAAACCCATAGCTTTGAGCAATGCTTTTAGAATCATGATGATGATCATGTTAATGAGATCTAAATTTTAGATAGCTCAAAACTAAAATTGCTCCTAATTGTGGGATCACTAAAATAGGGATTAGTGAATTCGAATAGATTAGTATATACTATGCTTGCTCTTTTGAAGATGATGACTGATCTCATAATTATTTATGTATATACATTAAAGCAAGCATGTAGGTGTTCATTAGAGAAAGTTCACTAAATGTGACTCTCTCATGGAACACTTAATAGAGTTTTACTTGTCTGTCAATAAGAGTTTCTAATATGATAGTAGTTCAGGTGATCACTGGATTTGAGATCATTAGTATCCTGTGTATAATGAGTTATGCTTTACCATATTCCTTAAGACCTTTAGGGTATAACAAAGGGTATGCTCGTGTATAATAAATTATACATGGAGATAGCTAAATGATCAACAAATGATCCACCACTTCTAGTAAAATGAGAGAATGATCTATGTGATTTGATAAATGACAATCCAGGGGTCATTGGCTAAGGTAGAATGAAAATTAGAAAGGAGTGTCTAATTTACATTAATTAGAGTTGTGCATTTGGTTGTATGGTAGAATGATTGAATTGTACGGTAACTATTTGTGAAATAGATTCTTTTGTGATCAAATATTGAAATTTATATTATTTAGAAAGTTGTTGATCGCTAAGGGGGCTTACCCTTATTTAAATAAACTAAATAGTTTAATTTATTTATATAAAAAAGATTAGAATATTTCTAATTAATTTATTCTACAACTGGTATAATATGGAGAACCTAAATATTTATACCGCAAAAGAAAAATATTTATTTAAGAAGTAAGTGGCATAATCGTAATAATAAATTAAGTGTATTT
Source organism: Hedera helix (assembly GCA_947179155.2). Lineage (NCBI taxonomy): Eukaryota > Viridiplantae > Streptophyta > Magnoliopsida > Apiales > Araliaceae > Hedera > Hedera helix. The sequence goes on along the minus strand of OX359272.1, from coordinate 19,899,427 downwards.
AATTTATACTATGGTGATAGAATAAATTAAATAGCTTAAATTTATAATTTACTATTTTGAAAATACTAATTATAAATTAATAAGAGGAGTTTTATTATTATTATTACTACTATTATTATTATTATTTAGTTCCTAAATGGTTTAGGAATTAATTAATAAGAATTTCTTTCATTAAAAATAATTAAGTTCCTAAAGGATTTAAAAATTGTAATTATTATAATAAATTAATTTAGTTCCTAATTAGATAAGGAGTTAAATTAAAATCCTATTCCTAAAGAGTTTAGGATGGTTAGACAAATATATAAATAAGAAAAGTCTTATTATGAATTAGGGTTACTTACACAATTCTCTACATCTAAAGAATTAGAATAGAGAGAATTAAGTTTTGCTACCACCCAAGTAAAAGTAGTTTGCACTCAAGTCAATCATATTTGATGTGATATACATATACTTTGTAATATTATTCGATTTATTAATAAAAGTATCAAGACATTTCATTATTCATGATTAATTGGTTGAATTAATTATATGAATAAACTCATAGTTTTGAGCAATGCTTTTAGAATCATAATATTGATTATGTTAATAGATTTAAATTCAAGATAGCTCAAAACTAAAATGTTCCTAATCTTGAGATCACTAAAGTGGGGATTAGTGAATCCGGATAAATTAGTACATACTATGCTTGTTCTTATGAAGAGGATGATTTATCTCATAATCATTTGTGTAGAGACACTAAAACAAGTATGTAGGTGCTTATTAGAGAATAAATTCACTGAATGTGACTCGCTCAAGGAACACCTAATGGAGTTTTACTTGTCTATCAATAGGAGTTCCTTTTGTGATAGTAGTACAAGTGATCCTTGAACTTGAGAACATCATAGTACATTGTGTATGATGAGTTATATTTTGACATATTTCTTAAGACCTTTAGGGTATATCAAATGGTATGATCAGGTGTAATAAGTTGTACATGAAGGTAGGTGAATGGTCAATAAATGATCTACCACTTTTAGTAAAAGGGAGAGAATGTCCTATGTAATTCGATAAATGACAACTCAGAAATCATTGACTAAGGTGGAATGAAAATTAAAAGGGAGTTTCTACTTTACATTAGAGTTGTGCATTTGTGAATTAAAATGCACATGATCAAATAAAAAAGACTTATTCTATATCTTATATTTGATTGAGACATTGAGTCGTAGAAGAGTTGAATGTATGATAACTATTCACGGAATAGGTTTTTTGTGATTAAATGTTAAAATCTATATTATCTGAAAAGTCGTTGATCTCTAAGGGGGCTTACCCTTGTTGTAAGAATAAATATTATTTATTAATAAATTAAATGGTTTAATTTATTTATATAAATAAGATTAGAATGATTCTAATTAATTTATTCTACAATCGATTTAATATGGAGAACCTAAAGGGTCACACTACAAAAGAGTAATATTTATTTTAGAAGTTGATGACATAATCGTAGTAATAAATTAAGTATATTTAATTTATACTATGGTGATAGAATGAATTAAATAGCTTAATATTTATAGTTTAGTATTTTAGAAATATTAATTATAAATTAGTAAGAGGGTTTAGGAATTACTTAATAAGTAATAGTATTTTAAATAATTAAGTTCCTAAATGGTTTAGGAATTATAATTATTATAATAATTAATTTAGTTCCTAGATGATTTAGGAATTAATTAATAAGTACTCTCATTATTAAATAATTAAGTTCCTAAATGGTTTATGAATTGTAATTAATTAATTTAGTTTTTAATTAGATTGAAAATTAAATTAAAACACTAATCCTAAATAGTTTAGGAGGGTTGACTATATCTATAAAGAATAAGAGTCTTATCATAGATTGAGGTTACATACTTTTTTCACAAGAATAGAGAAAGCACTTCATAATTCTCTACATCTAAGGAGTTAAAGAGAGAGAGAGAATTAGGGCTAGCCACCCATCGTTTGGAGAAACCAAAATTCACTTATTTAATTCATAAATCTCTTGATGGATCACCTCTAGAGGCTTCACACTTGGGGAGTTAACATTGATTCATGGAATCTAATCGGTGAATTTGAAGAAGAACGTGAATGATTAAAGGGAGTTGAACTTGTACCTGTGGAAGCTTGGTTTTACAAAGATATAAATCTTTATCCTTCCTCAATTAATAATAGTCACATAAGAAAGATCTTGGTTATTGATTTGAAGAAAAATTTTAAAATATGATTTCGCTTGCTTTCATTGCGCTCATATAATCTAATTATATGTATGCCATGTTTTTCAAACCAATACCAAGATCTAGTAGAATCAATTACTTCTTAAATTCATATTTTTCTTAGTGGATCACCTCTAGAGGCTACACACTTGGGTAACTTACGTTGATTTAAAGAATCTAATCGGTGGATTTGGAAAGGAACGTGGAGGAATTGGAGGTGAACTCATACCTGTTAAAGAATAGTGTCTACAAAGGTATGATTCTCTAACTCCTTCTTGTTTAATTAATAATTGTGCATAAAGGTCGATCATAGTTTATGGTTTGTAAAAATTTTAAAATATGATTTTGCCAAGCTTCTGCTTTATTATGCAATTTGATTATATGTCTATGAATTTTTGCAAACCAACAGATATGATTCATAATCAAATGGTTCTAAAAGCCAATTTTATGCAACATGTTTAGTCTTGTTTCATTAATGTGATCGAGTCTTCAATGCCACATGAATGTATGATTCACACCACCTCATTTTCTTTTATTAGTTTGTTCAATTTGTAAAATATTTTCATGTAAGTCAAGAATGTAAAGTATATCAAGTAATCTACTAGTTCTAAACAAAATATCATTATTATAAATAGGACGACAATTGTTCTTTGTTATAATATTAAAACTATCATTGTCTAACAACATAACATAATAGAAATAATGTTTCTTATAAGAACTGGAACATAGTAATAATTTACTAACTTAATAGTCTTGCCCATAGGCAATGCTAAATTATAAGTTCTCATGGTTAATGCAATAATTTTTGCTCTATTCTCCACACGCAGGACTACTTCTCCCTTATATAGCTTTCTACTTCTGTTAAGGCCCTGTATAGAATTGCAAATCTGAGAATCACAACCAGTATCTAATACCTAAGTAGTACTTTAACTTATAAAAATATTTATTTCAATAATGAACAAACTTGTATTTGTAGTTGAAACTTCACCAAGCTTCTTCTGCTTAGCCACTGTAAGATACTCTTTGTAGTTTCTCCTCTAATTTCCTGGCATGTTGCAGTGAAAATAAACTCCTTAGCTATCAGGATCAGCTTTCTTCTTGTCATTGGTTTTTACCTTCTTCTTTTTCTTCTTTTCAGAAGAACCTTTGGCTCTCTTTCTTTTCTTAGAAGACTTATCTACAGGTAAGACTGGGTCTTTCTTGGTTGGAAAGTGATGCTCCATAATTTTCAACATGTTAAACAATTCAAACAGACTGACATCCAGTTTATTCATCCAAAAATTCACAACAAATTGTGAAAAAGAGTCTGGGAGTGACCGCAAGATCAAATCTTGGCTAAACTCTCCATGCATTACATAACCCAGTTGTCGTAATTGTTCAATCAAATTGATCATTTTAAGGACATGAGTCTGTACTGTTGTACTATTGGTCATTCTAGACCGAAAGAGCTCCTTAGATATCTCATATATGACAAACCTACTCTGCTCACCACACAAATCTTGAAGGTGAAGCAAAGTAGTAGGTGCATCCATTTTCTCGTATTGATGTTATAACTCGTTACTCATGGAAGCCAACTAAAAGCAGTATACTCTCAAACCAATCACATTTGATGTGATAGCATATACTTTATAATCTTATACATTTAATTAATAAAAAAATTTATTTATTTAAAGGCTTTTATTTATCCATGTTTAATTAGTTAAATTAATTAATGTGATAAACCCATAGTTTTTTAGCAATACTTTTAGAATCATGATGTTAATCATGCTAATGAGATCTAAACTCAATATAACTCAAAACTAAAATGTTCCTAATTATAGGATCACTAATGTGAGGTCAATCGATCCAGATAGATTAATACATACTATGTTTGCTCTTTAGAAGAGGATGATTGATCTCATAATCATTTGCGTGGACACTAAAGCATGTATGTATGTGCTTATTGGAGAATAAGTTCACTTAACGTGACTTGCTTAAGGAACACCTAATGGAGTTTTATTTTTCTATCAATAGGAATTCCTACAGTGATAGTAGTACATGCAATCTTTGGACTTGAGATCGTTATAGTATCTTGTGTATTCTGAATTATATTTTATCATATTCCTTAAAATTTATTAATATATTAAAGGGTATGTTCGACTATAATAAAGTGTACGTGGAGGTAGGTGAATGATCAACAAATAATCTACCACTTCTAAGTAAAGGGAGAGAATGTCATATATAATTTGATAAATGACAACTCAAAAATCCCTAATCAGGGTTGAATGGAATTAGAAATGAGTTTTTAATTTATATTAACTTGAGTTGTGTATTTAAGAATTGGAATACATATGATCAAATAAAATAAGACTTGACAGTAATTCTATGTCTTATATTTGATCGGGACATTATATGGTAGAAAGATTGAATTGTACGGTAACTATTTACTGAATAGGTTCTTTGTGATTAAACATTGATTTTATATTATCCGAAAAGTTATATTTATATGCTAAGATGCTTCACTCTTATTGTAGAATAAATATATTTATTTATTTTAAATTTATATAGTTTAATTCATAAATAAATAAATAATATTAGAATGATTCTAATTTATTTATTTACAACGGGTATAATATTGAACCTTAGGGGTCATACCATAAAAAAAATATTTATTTTAGAAGTAGATGACATAATAGTAATAATAATTAAATATATTTAATTTATAATATGGTGATAGAATAAATTAAATAGTTTTATATTTATAATTAAGTATTTTAAAAATACTAATTATAAATTAATAAGGGGAGTCTTACTATTATTATTATTATTATTATTATTATTATTATTATTATTATTATTATTATTATTATTATTATTATTATTATTATTATAAATAATTAAGTTCCTAAATGGTTTTAGAATTATAATTATTATAATAATTAACTTAGTTCCTTATTAGATTGAGAATTTAATTAAAACTCTATTTCTAAAGAGTTTAGGAGAGTTAAACAAGTCTATAAATAAGAGGAGTCTTATTATAGATGGGGTTGTTGGAAGTATTATTAGATAATACTTACAAATTCTCTACATCTAAGGAATTAGGTAGAGAGAATTAGGGCTAGCCACCTAAGATTTTGTCGAACCTAAAAGTTACTTCTTTTATTCATAATCTCTTAGTAGATCACCTTTAGAGTGCTACCCACACTGAGTAGCTAGCGTTTAATCTATGAAATCATAGAAAAACGCGAAAGATCAAAGGAAGTGAACTTGTAGCTGTTTAAGAGTTGATTCATCTAAATGTATTATCTTTTATCCTTCCTCAATTAGTAAGTACTGTATAAGAAAATTTCTGGAATTTGGTTTGTAGAAAAATTTTAAATATGATTTATGCCATATTCTGCTACGTTACATCAATTTGATTGTATGTATGTATAGTTTTTACAAATAAATAGTGGCATAAAGAGCCAAACTTATGTAAATTATTAATTATTTTGATTTCGTATATGTATGGGTATGTATTTAGAATAGTTTATTGGGCATAATTTGTTGTATAAAATCATGTTTTACTGAAACAAGAAGCCAAATCATGAATTTTTGACAAAAAAATTCGCGACAGAAGCTTAGTTGCAACGCGGCAGCACGGACACGCTGATGCCTTGGCGTGGCTGCATAAAAAAAAAACTGGAAAACGATGCTCTGATGCCCCCAAATTCAAGTACCTCTACCTCGAACTTGGTGCCCCACGAGCCATAACATACAATCTAACTATCTTTAACTTAACGCAGAATATTTGTGGTATTCCGAATTTTTGGCAAGATTTTTAAATAAGGATTTTGGTTAATTTAGTGAAGGTTAGAAGATAAAACCTAGTTTGCAAGGATATAAAGTATTAAAAAGTGATTAAATTTAAATTATTATTTAATCAATGTGCTAAAAATGACCTATGTGGTTAAATTGTAAAGATAGACTCCTGATATAGCAAAGACTCTATAGAGGTTATGAGGATCAGTCACTAATTGAAGGTACATTAGTGGCTTGATATATATTAAAATTATATATAATATAATTTGTTATGATTTAATGAAAATAGAATGAATTAAAGGTAAAGGACATGACGTAATAACTATGAGTAGGTAATTAAAAAAGGAATTATTATAAGACATTGTGTTGTGTCAGGATGTGGTAGTTTGAATGTATTTATATTAAGATTTGATCTAATAATGGAAGAAAAAATTTAGAATTTGAAAATAAAAGTAAAATGATGAAAAATATGTAAATTAAGCTCTGGTTATGAATACTAATAACTAGCTTAATGAATATGCTATGAGAGACTAGGTTACGAGAATGACAAGATAATGTATGGCAGTATGTGTTGAAAGGAAGGGTCAGTTTAACCTAATCCGTATTATTAGGGATTAAAGGAATGATAAGGATTATGATTTTTGAATATTTAGAATTTATTAATGAATTAATATTAATTGATTGAAATGAGGTAAGTATTTATACGACGTATAAATATAGAAGGTAATACTCCCGAATATGAGTAGAAGGAATGATTGCATATATGCTGAAAATTAGCATTTGTGTATTAAGTAAACGAACAAAATTACGTAAAAGTCGTAAAACGTTAATATGAGTGTAAAAGGATAAAAAAGAATGGATTTTGGTAATCTAATCAGGGTTCGCTTTTCGAGAAAATAATTTATGAAAAAAAGTGAGTAATCTGACTATTTGAGATGTCGGGAATTGAAATTTGTGAAATGTGAAACCGAGAAGGTTCGTAAGAAATTAAAAACTTAATTGTAGTTATGTAAAAGTTATGTAATCGATTTACGATTAAATGACTAATTAAGCAATAAAATGAGACTATGTGAATGTAGCATAGTGAAAAAATGAATGACCTAGTCGGTCGATTAAAAGAAAAGTCAATTTAAATGAGCATAAAATGAATTAATGGGAGAAAAGTATGAAAGTTGCCTTAAAAAGAAATTAACAAGAAAAAGAAAATGTAGCAATTTTGGCTTTTGACCAAATTGCCCTCAACAAATTAGTTAATGACCTTTGTGTCCTAAGGGGCAAAATGACCAAAATACCCTCGATAAATTAAATAATGACCGTTATGTCCCAAGTGGTGAAATGTCAAAAGCGCCATTCATTAAGTATGTGAAATGACCAAAATGCCATTTGTTGGTTTAATTATAGTTAGGTTGACTTAATCTAACTTGGGTTAAGTCTTATAAACTTAAGCAAAGCATGTGACTCTTCCCCTTCGTTTCATTTTGCTGGAAAAGCATGCCTTAAGAGTGAGAAAGGGAATGGAAGCCATGGAAAGAGAGAAAAAAGCTTGATCAAGGAAGCTAAAAAGCTTGGATGATCATGGAGCAAGAAGAAAAGATGAAACCCTTGTCATGGAGAAGCTTCCTATGTGAAGAAGTTGATCATCTATAAAGGTTTAAAAGTTTTCCAAACTTAAAATTTTAGTTTATGTATGTTTAAGCATGTATGTATGGTTAAAGTTAAGAGTTATGAAAGAATATGTGTCTAGAGTTGAAAGTTTATGGTGAAACCTTAATATATAAGGTTGAACATATGTATATGGAGAGTAATGGTATGAAAGATAGCATAAAAAAATGCTTAAAAATATAGAAAGTATGAATTTGGAGGTTAAATCTATCTAAGATGGTAATATGTTCATGTGAACATATTTTAAAGGTAAATAAATTTTGAACAATTCATATATGTGTAGTATAAGTCTAAAAAGGTTGTAAATAAACTATGTGATAAGTGTATGGAAATTGGAGTCTAATACTTGAAAGGAAGTTTTTGTGAAAAATCATGTTAAGTTGATGAAAATCTAACTAAAATGTGATTTTTGATAATTTTGAGTAATTAATGGTGAAATGAAGTCAAATGACTTTGTTTTATGTTATTACACGTGTCTACGTTGATTTGATAATCAACAGATGAAAGTTAGAATGAAAATTTGTTTCGAACGATCTAAATCGATTGTTTTGACCTAAAACGGATTTTTGCGTACAAATTCCGCCTTGAGCAACAAAAAGTTGATTCAAAGGTTTAAACATGTCTTATATGAGGTATATGTGCTTTATCAAGTGTTGGAATGAAGTTTGGAAGCAAATGGCCAAAAATCACAAAGTTAGTAAAAATGAGTTTTAAGGTTGAAAACTTTTCTAAGTATAAAAACGAGTTTAAACGCCCTCCTATTGGCTATTGCTTCGATAATTTAAAGAAGCCAAATGAGTTAAGTAATATTTTTGTAAAATACTAGATAGTAATACCTAACTATGGTCCAAATTTGAGCTCAATTGGATGTAAGACGAAGAAGTTAAAAATCAGTAAAGATAGTGCAAAAATCAAAATTTTAGATTTATGAACACTGCGCCGGGGCAAGATGTTTTGTACTAAACATTTCGCCGAGGCCAAGTTACTGTTCATGGCTAAGAAGATTTCACGGCCAGCGAGCTTTGAACTCGTCGGGGCGAGGTTACTATTCATAGCAAAAAAAATTAAGTTTCTAACAAGCTATATTTTGATGTGGAATAATAGAAATAGGTCATGTAAGCCCTAAATTGATATATAATGGTCAATTTAAAGGGTGTTAAGGCATAATGAGACAAAAATGATATATAACATACCTAAAGCTAAGTAAAAGTAACATAACGCTTATGTGAAAGGTCAGTAATGAGTTATGATGTATTATTAACCTATTTAAGGTATAATACATCAAATATGAAATGAATAGAGACGAATGGTATTGTATTTATGATTAAGTTTAAAGAATGTACGAAAAGTATTATGATCCTATAATGATATATAGGTTATATGTTGACAAATATAGTTCGGATTAGCAAACCGACGCGATATAGGATATAAAAGACATTCAAAAAGCGTAAGGATTAAGTTAGTGATGGTTAACAAACAAGTTTTTCAGACTTGTTGAAATGTAATAGTTTTTCTATGTGAATTATATGACAGACTATGCGACATTAAATGTTCTGACATGTGCACTTTGTGCAACTATGTGTTCTAACTGTTAAATGCAATATGTGACATTTATGCACATCATGGTAAAGTAAGAATGTATGACGCATGAATATAAACTGCAAGCATGAAAAATATTATTTGTTAGACTTGTTGAGCCTTTGGGCTCACTCTTACGATAAACTGACATTTTTAGACAAAGTACGAGAAGGCCGGAGTTTTTGGTAAAGCTAAAGGGTAAGGAATGCTAGATGCTTAGAAAAGCATAAAGAGTTTGTTATTTGTAATCACGTAATATGGCAAGTCAATAGTAAATGTAAACCTATAAAGTTATAAGTGAATTAACGTCTCAATTTTAATTTTAAACTTTGTCGTTAATAAGGAGATGTATGTTTTGTGAATCCATAGTGGTAGCCATATATGTAAGTTTTATTCAGAGAAATGTGTAATGAAATAAGATTAATATATCAGTGTAAGTCGAGTCTTATATATAATAAACTCACATGTAAGGAACAAAGATGTGTAAACATGATTGTGTATGGATAGAAATGTATGGTGGTGATGTTCACAGGTTAAATTAAGTAAAATCATAATGTATATGATATTAAATTGTAATAGACTAGGTCATAAATTATATATGTACGACCTGAGTTCTAAGATATAGAATGTGAATGTTATGATTCTGAGACAGGATATGAATGTAAGCTTTAATAAACAAATTTATGAATAGTATTATATTTGAATGATATGATATTAAAGATAAATATTATGTTTTAACACACGAGATCGTCATTAGAAAATGACGGGGTTTCGGGGTCGTTACAATATCTTAAATAATTACATTAATGATATATAAACATAACCTTCATGGGTTCATTAACCTTAACTAACTACAACATAGTCTGACACAAAATACAAATATTGTTCATTACAATAATAATGCAATATATAAGAATAATGGCTAGTTCATAGTCTTGCCTTTCCCTTTATCTTTATTTGAAACGCCACCTTGCTCAGTCTTAACTATAACATTTTATGAAAGTAAGAAATAAGCAACAAGTTTGCTCATCAAGTATAAGTTTAGCAATAACAAGTAATCATGCTCAAGATGTGATAGTTTAAATCATTTTAACAATTAAGGAATAAATTATGAATTGCATTGAACGAACTGAGAGTATTAAGCTTCAACAGTTCTAAGATCTAAATAATTTTATTACTGAGAGATCATTTTGGACCATGAACTCTTAGAAGGGTAAACAATGTTTTACTGTAATTCTACGATAATAGGTATATAAGGTGATCAACCCCGTCATACCCACATTATACATAACGTTCAGTCATAGCGCGCAAGTCAATTTTCTAACATAATTTTTTTTTCTTTTATTAGGGTTGTTCATTTGAGTATATCATAGGAATCCGCACTAAGGCAATTGGTTTGGATAGCTTTCTAAAACTCTACTAGTATTATTCATTATATGTCTAGCCAAACCAAATGGCATAGACACTTTCTTAAATCACTTGGGAATAATTTTAACTTCAATGCTCACATGTTAAGGCTCGAGTAATCTTCTAGCGGCATTTGATTGTGAATAATTTGACTTTCAGATTCACTATTTGGATACAAAATTAATCATTCATGAATATAAACATGGTCATCGATAATTAAGTTTAATACGAATTATCTTCAACAAGTATATCATTCAAATTACTTGTACGAAATAATATAGTGTACAAGTTAGGATACTTGCCTTGATTGTTGTCTCTATGCGATTCTAGGTTTCCTTTCTTTGGATAACCTATATCATAAATCTTTCTAACGATTAATCTCTATCGAATCTCATATAACGTTCTATTTCGAACTATACAATCACTTATATTAACTTCATAAATTTTCATAACTAGGACTCACAAATAAAATAATCATTATTTTTTTTTTATCACTTTTATTTAATATATTATTTGCCTCTCAATCTTATTTTCCTTACAAATAAAATAATAACAATAATTTTATTTGGTCAGTTATCTCTTTTTATTTACTCATCATTCTTCACAAATAAAATAATTGTTATTATTATTTTATTTATTTAATCATTTTTCATTTAATTAAATAATCTTTATCATTATTTTATTTGTTTAATGTGAGGACCCAAATTTTCAGAATTATTTTAATAATAATAAATAAAAATTTAATTAACAAAATTATTAATGTTGCTTAATTTATTTGTAATTGATATATTTTATGAGATTTAAAGTGTGTGATGAGATTTAATTGGTAAATTAAATCTGTACAGAGATGATGATAAAGTGTGTTGAATTAACATAATTGAAAAGTAAATAAATTGTTTAAAAATAATTTATGAAGAATAAGAGAAATTTCATGTAATTATACAATTAAATTGTTAATATTTAAAATAGTTGTGGAGGTGCATAATTATTATTATTTAAATGGTGTTACATGGTAATATGAGGTATAAGAATTTAATATGTATATATGTGTGTGTGTGTGTGTGTGTGTGTGTGTGTGTGTGTGTGTGTGTGTGTGTGCATGTTCAATTGTTATATTGATAAATTTTAATTTTATTGATTATGAGATAAATGGATTAATAATTAAATTAATCCAAAATTTTAATGAAAAGCTAATGAGGGAATTAGTAAAATTGAAATTTTTGATTATATCATAATTATGATGAAAGTTTAGAAATTTTAAGAGGAGAAAGTAATTATATAAATTATATAATAATAAATTATGTAATTTATATAAGGAAATGTAAGCAAAATATTATTGAAATAATAATTATATAAATTATATAAGAATAATTATATAATTTATATAAAAGGATTCAATTAAACGGGGATAGAAGAAAATAGAAAATAATGAGAGAATTGATAAAGGTATAATTATTGATTATATAATTAATTAATAATTATGGAGAAATTCTGGAAAATTATTTAAGAAAAGAAAGTAATTATATAAATTATATAATAATAAAATTTATAATTTATATAAGGAAAATTAAAGTAAATGGTAAGGAAATAATTATATAAATTATATAAAAAATGATTATATAATTTGTATAAGAAGAGTACATTAATTAAGAAAGGAAATATAATTGTACCAATGGTGCAATATTTTATTATAGGTGTATATTTAAAGTGTGCCAAATAGTAAAGAAATGGGAAAATAAATGAGGAGAAGAAATGTTTTAATTTATTAAAATTATGTTTAATGTATGATGGAATTGTCTTATTTTTTATGAGAAATAATATTTTAGAAACGTAAACATGTTGATTAAACATGATGTCCATGTAACTAAGTAAAAAAGTATGAAAACTTATTTTTATAAGTTATATGTATTATTTTAATAATTTTGGGGGTATAAATTACCTCATATAATTACATGCATGTCATTATGCGTGTATAAAATTTGTCAAGTAAAGTACCTGAAAAGGGTATAAATATTATTTATAAATCAATTTATGATTTTTAGTGAATTAAAATAAATATCTTATATACATTATATAAAATATTTATTACGTGAAATAACTACGTAATGTATTAAATTAATTAATTATGCATGCTTTTGTGCTAATCCGGATGGAGAGAGAGGCAGTGGACTTGGAGCAAATTTTAAAACCAATTCACTCTTCATGCTTAATTAAGGAGTGAGGAAAAGAATAAATAAAAAGCAAAAAAAAAAAACCAACCTATTTTTCTCTCTTTTCTACTCCCACCACCATCATCGCCACCAAGCACCACCACTATCAACAGAGAAGAAGAACTTTGGTGCCAACAAAGTGAAGTACAAGCTTTATAAGAAAGTTTGCAAGCTTTAGAAGGTTGTACGAGAAGAATTATAAAATGATTATTTATTAGTTCCGACACCGAGACAAGTTCTTCAGTACTTGATGTTAATTGTCATATGATGTTATACGCTTACTTTGTTCAAATGCATATAGAAATTATGTGTTATGTGATCTGTGTATAATATGACCACGATGTGTACTTGGTGCAATGATGTGACTATATGTGAATTTGATTAATGTTTGTTTTACATAATGGCTAATCTGAAATAGATATTATGCACGTGAGATATATTGCCTTAGTAGAAGCACAACACATGATGTATGACACACACAAAACACGTTATGCTATGTGCTATATGAAACATGAAAGGTGCAAACTATTGAACTTGCTGAGCCGCTGTGCTCATTCCTTGCATAATAAATTTTGCTGGTAGAAATGAAACTTCAGGAGTATTAAATCATGACTAGAGACTATGTACGTTATCAGTGAAAGTGGCAACTGTGAGGATTCGAATTTGCAGAATTTCTTTAATAATATCAAATGAGAATTTAATTGATTAAATTATCAAGATTGTTCAAATTAATTATTATTTTATGTGATTAAGGTATGTGATGAGATTTAATTAGTAAATTAAATCTGTACATAGATTATGATAAATGGTATTGAAATTAAGTAATTGAAGAGTAAATAAATTGTTTAAAGACAATTTATTAAGAATAAGAAAAATTTCAGGTAAATGTACAATAAATTGTATAATTAAATTGTTATGGAAATGTAGAAATTAGGATTTAATGGAGGGTATGTGGTAGTGTGAAATATATGAAATTAGATATGTATATACATTTATATATATATATATATATATATATATATATATATATTTAATTGGTAATTATAAATGTTATTAATTATGGAAATTAAGGGATTAATAATTAAATTAATCCAATTTTAAATGAAAAGCGAATGAGGAAGTTAATAAAATTATAATTATTGATTTTAGATTTAATTAAGAATTATGGTAAAAATTTAGAACTTGATTGGAAAAAAAAAATGTAATTATATAAATTATAGAATAATAAATTATATAATTTATATAAGAAAATTAAAGTGATGTATAAAGGAAATTATAATTATATAAATTATATAAGGATAATTATATAATTTATATAAGAGAATTAAAATAATGAGAGAGTTAATAAATGTAAAATTATGGATTAATTGATAATTATGGAAGAATTTAAGAAATTATTTAAGAAAGAAGAATGTAAATATATAAATTATATAATATTAAATTATATAATTTATATATGAAGAAATTATTGTAAATATTAAAGAAATTGAATAATAAATAAGAAAAAAGAATTTTTTAAGTTATTAAAAATTATAATTATGTATAATGGAATTATTATGACTTTTATGAAGGATAATATTTCGGAAACGTGAACATGTTAGTGTAACATGTTGTTCAAGAAACGAAGTGAAAAATTATGAAAAATAATTTTTATAAGTTATATGATTTATTTTATGAATTTTGAAGGTATAAATTACCTCATATAGTTATATGCATGGCGTTATGCGTGTACAAAATTTGTCAAGTAAAGTACCTGAAAAAGGTCTAAATATTATTCATAAATCATAATATGAATTTTAGTGAATTAAAATAAATATTTTATATTTATTATATAAAATATTTATTACACGAAATAATTACATAATGTGTTTAAAATATTTTTATGCTTCATTTTTTTGCCAAATTTGGAAGTTTCAAGATGGTCAAAGGCGGTGGAATTTTTGGCCAACTTGGGTCAATAAATTTTTGTATAAAAGAAAGGAAAGTAAAAGCAAAAGAAGGAACAAAAAAAAAAAAATAAGAAAACACTAAAACTCTCTCTTTCCTTCTCTTTGCACCACCCGACGCCACCCACCATGTCCACCGGCAATACTACCATGAGAGAGGAGGTGTATACCAACAAAGGAAAGATTTTTAAAGGCCAAAGAAGGTAAAATTCAATTTATTTTGAATTATTTTGGGTAATTATGATGTTAAATTATTATTGTGGAAAAATTAGAAAATAATTAGAATAATTATTCTAAATAATTTTTAGATGTATATCTATGAATTATATGATTTTTGGAATAGTTTTGTGGTGAAATTTTGTGCAAAAATGGATTAAAATTAGAAAGTTGGTTTACTGTTTACTGGGAAGGAAAAAAAAAAAGAAAATGGCCGCCGGCGCATTGCGCGGCGGCCAAATTCTTTCTGCGGCAGGAATAAAATGACGCCGTTTTGGGGCCGCACGGACGAAGCAGCCGCGTCATGCGCAGAGGCTTCTGGAAACGGCGTCGTTTTGGAGCCGAAAGCGAAGGGCCACGCGCAAAGCGCGACCGACGATACGCTGGAAATTACCAGCGTGCCCCTGCTCTTTCCGGTAAATACCGAATGTGTCCCTAGCTGTGCAAAATGATCGGAATGCCCCTGAACTTTCCGAAAAATGACCAGCGTATCCCCAAGGCCAGGAAAATTACGAAAATGCCCCGGACCTTTTCTGTTAATGCCGGATGGGTCCTTAAGGGCGCAAAAATTACCATATTGCCCCCAAAAATTAGTTTTAATTGAAATAAATGTTTAAAAATTATAGAAAATTATAGAAAAATACTAAAAATATAGAAATGATATTTGGGCATTAAATTTAATATTTTTGCATAAATATGAAATATTGGGGATTAATATTTAAATACTTTAAATATTAGTCTAGTAAGGTTACAATTTAGAAAAATGGTTAAATAAGATTTTAGGACAACCAGATATGTTAAAATTTGTCCGATGAGCTGGGTTGTCCGAAGTGAAGGAGTTGATATTAAGTTATATTAATATTTAAGGGACGAGGTTAATATAATTAACCATATAAATTAATAATTGGCCCAGAGATGATATTAATTAAGTAAATTAATATCATAAAGAGATAAATAATTATTATTTGATTATTTTATGATCATAGGTTGATCGAGTTAAGGGTTTGAGCTAACAATTTAAATAACTGGACGTCAGACAAGTTCTTCAGTCCTTTTATGTTAAATGTTAGACTGTTATGATATATAATTCTTATTTTAAATGCATACAAATTATGTGTTATGTGATACGTGGATAATATGACAACTATTTGTACTTTGTGCAATGATATGAGATATATTGTTATAGTAGAAACACAAGCACATGATGTATGACACACACCAAGCATATTAAGGTATGTGTTATGTGACACATAAATTGTTGAACTTGCTGAGCCGTTGTGCTCATTACTTGCGTAATATAAACTTTTGCAGGTTAAGAAATGAATTTCAAAAATATCAGATTATATAGAGACGGGTTTTCCTAAAAGGTTGTGAAAGTTATTATGAAATGTTTATATTCAATAATTTGTTAAGATTACATTAATATTTTGTATGTACATATATGTTGGATCTGGATAGGACGAATACTGTTAAATTATGAACTGTGATTGTTCAAGATGATGGTAAGGATAGAGATTATTATATGTTTATTTATGAATTATGAAGCAAAGAAAGATTTTACGGATATGAACAATATTAAAATTTGAATGTTAAGTTTTATGATATTGGTACAGAAAGAAAAAGTGAAGGTTGCGATCCAGGGACTAAGATCGAAACGTAAAGATTTTTAATATCCAAATGTTTTAATACAATGATTAAATTGAGAAAAAGAAAAAAATTTATACGAAAATTGATACTTGATGATTTTAAAATCAATTAATGGATGAATTAAGGTGATTAAAGATTTATTAACGGACCGAAATTTGGACGTTATGAAGATAAGGTATAATAAATATGAAATTTAAATGGGTTGAATTTCGGGGTCGTTACAACAAACGTAATCTCTATATATATTTTGTTTGTATATAGAAACTGGATATGGTTAAATTAATGGAATGAGTATTTATAATTCATGAGATATATTTATGTCGGATTCTGATTGGATAAATAAGGTTTAGTCATGTATTTTGATTATTCAAGAATATTTAATATGAAAGAAAAGAAAAAGTAAAGGTTGCGATCCAGGGACTAGGATCGAGATGCTAAGTTTTTAAATGCCAAAATATTTTAATACAATAATTGAGAAAAGAGAAAAAAAAATTTACACCAAAAAAATCGATAATTGATGATGTATAGTCAATAAATTGATTAAATAAGGTGATTAAAGATTTATTAACGGACCGAAATTTAGACGTTAAGTAAATAATGTATAATAAATATGAAATTTAAGGTAATAAGGTTTGTCGAATTTCGGGGTCGTTACATATGGTATCAGAGCTGAAGGTTATAAACTTTGGGTAAACGTTACCTTAGGCTATAACCTTAGTAAGAAGAGTAAGGTAAGTTACGTGTTTTGAAAACCCAAACGTATAGTAAGCTCGTGACTCGTGATTATGTGGTGGAGCCCCTTAGCGAATGGGCGACTATGGCCTGACTAGGACAAGCTCCTCAAGCCATATGATTGGGGTAAGTTCCTGAGCCCAAATATGTCAAGTTTGATGAACATGGGGGGAATTAGAGTAGAGAGCCATAAATTGAGAGATATAGTTCTCAAATATTGACTAAGGTTAAGAAAATATGAAAGATATAAGATTATAAGAAAGAGATAGAGATGTTAAGAAAGTTTTGAATGAAGGTAACAAATTGAGAAAATTCATAAAGTTCGATTAAGAATATATCTGAAAGAATATTTGAAATGATTCAAAGATGAATCTAAAAAAAAATCAGGGGACACCTGATTCAAGTAATAAAGATGACAAGGTAATCTAAAAAAACATAGAAAAAGATCATAATAATATGATCATGAACAGTAAGAGGATCGTACTACGATACGATCACGAGATAAGAAAATCGAATAATAAATAGATGGTAAAGTAAGATCACGATGTGATCCAATGAGACTGTGAAATAACAGAGAGACTTGTTAATGATCCAAAAGGGTATAACTTTATGTTATAAAGAGAAATGGTACTATGAAATAGTACGAGATAAACTCAGAGAAGGATGAGACATGAATTACAGAAATGTTATGATAAGGGGACAGAAAGCTTGGGTACGGAATTTCAATTGAGGACTCACGTGGTGACTGAGTTGCACAAGCCTTTGTATGGGCAGGGGACTTGTGTTCACTTAGCTACCATAGTGATAATCATTGAAATGTTAGAGTCGTGCGCAGATGTTGAGGAGGTGATTCTTCTCTCGTAGGTACATTCGATAGATACATAATATTAAGTTTAGGCACGAGTTCTTTAAACTCATGCATATGGTGGGTCCATAACTCATAATCGTATGGTATGTTGTGAGCCCCTTAGCATATGGATAGTCTTTGATTTGTTCTCAGACTATGTATTGCTAGGACAAGCTCCTAAACTCATATTCTTGTGGTAAGTTCCTGGACTCATAATGTGTGGTAGTTTATTGAACTATACGGGGGTATAAACAAGTTGGAGTAACTAGAAATTTTAGTATGATAAATAATAATAGTCCTAGCAATAAATACAGTAATTAGGTGAAGAGCAGAAGAGGGTTGATGTTTTGGAATTTAGGATATTCCCACTCTTCTAGCTTTGTTAGACTTCAAAATTTTTGGTCTCAAGCTAACTTCGCACTAATGTGCTTTAAAAAAAAAATAATAATAATAATAATACAAATGAATTTTAAGCGATTTAAAAAGTGTCTATACTACTTGTTTTGGCTAGACAAAAATATTTTGAACATCAAAATATATTTTAAAAGAATCATCAATGTATCTTTTAGCCCGGTGTAGATGTGATGAATGACGGAATGCTCAGCGTGTTATTGAGATGGTGCGGTAACATGAAGTCATAAATGATTTTGATTTATGAAAGTATGTCAAAGCTATAAGTCAATGCCATTTGACTCGGCTAGACGTTTTGAAAAGTTTTGACATAATGAATGTTTTAAAATTTCTGTGGGTTATAAATTATTAAAAGAAAGTCTATGTTAATTGATCTGGCTAGACTAGCGTTGAAGAAATATAAGTCTAAGCTATTTGATTCAGCTAGACAAATTTTGAAAAATATTTATTAAATTTATATTCTTTGAAAGTTATGTCCAATCAAATTACTCTTTTATGAATTCTAGTACCGAGATAAACAACCCCTGTAAAAAGGGGACATAGAGAGATTACGGGTATTGCTGGTTGATCGAATGGTCTCCTGGCATATCAAGATACGGGCATTGCAGACTAATCATCTGACGTGCCAATGATTGGATGATATATCCATCACTTTAATGATAGATAGATCCTCTGTCAGTGGTTTGTAGTATGAGGTACTCTGGGAGTGAAGTACTGATAAACTGGGATACATGTAATGACAGGTAAATTCTCTGTCAGTGGTTTGCAGTATGAGGTACTCTGGGAGTGAAGTACTGTTAAACCGGGATACGTGTTCATTCAATATATTATGAAAGTTTTTCCAAAATAAAATTTTTAATTCCTCTACTCTTATGAAAGTGGGATGGTAGGATGGGGTAACATTTTCTAATTGTGAGCAATAATGAAAGTAGAAATTGTGGAACAAAGAAATTGTGAAATGTGATGAATTAGAAAAAAAACTTCAATGTGCAGTGACCATGAGACAGGAAAGAAAGAAGAATATGTTGGATATATTACAAAGAGAAATGGAATGTGAAGAAGATTTATGAATATGAATTAAGAAAAGAAGGTTGAATGTGCAGGGTATAAATAATATGCAATAGAGAATATGAAATAAGTTGATTGAGTAAGAGTAAGTACGATTAAAGAAAACAAACTTTCAGAGAATGAGAAACTATCTTGATAAGTACATCAAGAAACGAGTTAAAGTTTTATGAATAAACTTTTTAGAGAATAGTGAAATGTAATATTACAAAGAAACTATAAATTGAATTAAAAGTTGAATACTCTGACAGTTACGATCATTATGGTGTTATCCATTAAAGATGTGATTTACAGCTATTAAAGAGGTAAGTTATGGTTATTAATGGGTTTAATTTTTATTTATCAAAATAAAAGTATAACAAAGTGCTATAAATGAAATACGTAAGGTTATTACTGAAATTGTGATTCCGGGGACGGAATCCTGTTAAGGGGGGGGGGGGGGGGGGGGAAGAATGTGATGACCCAAATTTTCAAAATTATTTTAATAATAATAAATAAGAATTTAATTAACAAAATTATCAAGTTTGTTTAATTTATTTGTAATTGATATATTTTATGAGATTTAAAGTGTGTGATGAGATTTAATTGATAAATTAAATCTGTATGGAGATGGTGATAAAGTGTGTTGAATTAATATAATTGAAAAGTAAATAAATTGTTTAAAAACAATTTATGAAGAATAAGAGAAATTTCATGTAATTATATAATTAAATTGTTAATATTTAAAATAGTTGTGGAGATGCATAATTATTATTATTTAAATGGTGTTACATGGTAATATGAGGTATATGAATTTAATATGTATGTATACATATATGTGTGTGTGTGTGTGTGTGTGTGTGTGTGTGTGTGTGTGTGCATGTTCAATTGTTATATTGATAAATTTTATTGATTATGAGATAAATAGATTAATAATTAAATTAATCCAAAATTTTAATGAAAAGCTAATGAGGAAATTAGTAAAATTGAAATTATTGATTATATAATAATTATGATGAAAGTTTAGAAATTTTAAGAGGAGAAAGTAATTATATAAATTCTATAATAATATATTATGTAATTTATATAAGGAAATGTAAGCAAAATATTATTGAAATAATAATTATATAAATTATATAAGAATAATTATATAATTTATATAAGAGGATTCAATTAAACGAGGATAGAAGAAAATAGAAAATAATGAGAGAATTGATAAATGTATAATTATTGATTATATAATTAATCAATAATTATGGAGAAATTCTGGAAAATTATTTAAGAAAAGAAAGTAATTATATAAATTATATAATAATAAATTTTATAATTTATATCAGGAAAATTAAAGTAAATGATAAGGAAATAATTATATAAAAAATGATTATATAATTTATATAAGAAGAGTACATTAATTAAGAAAGAAAATATAATTGCACCAATGGTGTAATATTTTATTATATGTGTATATTTAAAGTGTGCCAAATAGTAAAAAAATGGGAAAATAAATGAGGAGAAGAAATGTTTTAATTTATTAAAATTATGTTTAATATGTATGATTGAATTGTTTTAATTTTTATGAGAAATAATATTTTAGAAACGTAAACATGTTGATTAAACATGATGTTCATGTAACTAAGTGAAAAAGTATGAAAACTTATTTTTATAAGTTATATGTATTATTTTAATAATTTTGGGGGTATAAATTACCTCATATAATTACATGTATGTCATTATACGTGTACAAAATTTGTCAAGTAAAGTACCTGAAAAAGGTATAAATATTATTTATAAATCAATTTATGATTTTTAGTGAATTAAAATAAATATTTTATATACATTATATAAAATATTTATTATACGAAATAATTACGTAATGTATTAAATTAATTAATTATGCATGCTTTTGTGCTAATCCGGATGGAGAGAGAGGCGGTGGACTTGGAGCAAATTTTAAAACCAATTCACTCTTCATGCTTAATTAAGGAGTGAGGAAAAGAATAAATAAAAAGCAAAAAAAAAAAAAAACCATCCTGTTTTTCTCTCTTTTATACTCCCACCACCATCACCGCCACCAAGCACCACCACTACCAAGAGAGAAGAAGAACTTTGGTGCCAACAAAGTAAAGTACAAGCTTTATAAGAAAGTTTGCAAGCTTTAGAAGGTTGTACGAGAAGAATTATAAAATGATTATTTATTAATTTCGACACCGAGACAGGTTCTTCAGTACTTGATGTTAATTGTCATATGATGTTATACGTTTACTTTGTTCAAATGCATATAAAAATTATGTGTTATGTGATATGTGTATAATATGACCACAATGTGTACTTGGTGCAATGATGTGACTATATGTGAATTTGATTAATGTTTGTTTTACATAATGGTTAATCTGAAATAGATATTACGCACGTGAGATATATTGCCTTAGTAGAAGCACAACACATGATGTATGACACACACAAAACACGTTATGCTATGTGCTACATGAAACATGCAAGGTGCAAACTGTTGAACTTGCTGAGCCGTTGTGCTCATTCCTCGCATAATATAAATTTTGAAGGTAGAAATGAAACTTCAGGAGTATTAAATCATGACTAGAGACTATGTACGTTATCAATGAAAGTGGCAAACGTAATCTCTGTATATATTTTGTTTGTATATAGAAACTGGATATGGTTAAATTAATGGAATGAGTATTTATAATTCATGAGATATATTTATGTCGGATTCTGATCGGATAAATAAGGTTTAGTCATGTATTTTGAATGAAAGAAAAAAAAAAGTAAAGGTTGCGATCCAGGGACTAGGATCGAGATGCTAAGCTTTTAAATGCCAAAATATTTTAATACTATAATTGGGAAAAGAGAAAAAAAATTTACACCAAAAAATTCGATAATTGATGATGTAAAGTCAATAAAGGGATTAAATAAAGTGATTAAAGATTTATTAACGGACCGAAATTTGGACGTTAAGTAAATAATGTATAATAAATATGATAATATTTTAATGATGCATGTAATTATATTAGTTATGAGTTAAAATTATGGAAAATTTAGCCTCATTGTTTATGATGACAATAATGTAAAGTAATTAATTAAGTAATTAACTTAATTATTAAGTTGTTGTATAGAGTCCATTAATGAATTTAAAACAAACCCAATATTTTAATTGATGTAAGTCTTGTTGGTAATTATATAGAGGTCCAAATAAATTTAAGTATCTAGCCTCATGAAGAGTCAAAGTAATTTAATTATTACTAGTGGACTAGCCCAAAAGAATTATAGATGTTAGCTCAATATGAGAATACTTGCACGAAGGTGGATAATTAAATAATAAGCCCAAATGTTATAGTCCAAGAGGTAATTAATATAAGTCTAATTAAATTATGTTGGCAAGTATTGTATATATAATGTGGTGGTAGTCCAATTAAATAAATTATCTAGCCCAAGTTATGGAAGATGTGTGAGTTGTGTTGGGTAGCCCAAGTAATTAAATAAGAGAGCCTAATGCAAAGTAAACTATGTAGCCCAAACATTTTAAAGTCAAATGATGGTCAAAGTGTTGGAAAAATATTTTCAAGTATTGTTGAGTGTAGAGAATTAACTAATATAAGATTAATTGAATAACTCTAGTTGGCAGACAAGAGAGAGCATTAACCAAACATAGGTTAATTACTAGGTGAATGAATGTGATAATGAAAATTAACTATGGATGAGTTAATTGAGTAACCCTAGGTAGTAAATAAATTAAAATTTTAACTATGCATGAGTTAGTTGTAGGAAGAATATTATAGATACAATTATGTATGTATCTAATTCACTAATGTAGAATTGGTAGTTAACCATGGATTAGATGATGTAGAGAATTAACCACATTGTAGTTAATTGTTGGGAGATGTATAAATATGTAAATATATATATAAGATGAGCTTTAACCAATGTTGGAGATTTAAGTGACCAATGTTAAGTGTAGTACTTTAACCATATGTCTTATGGGAGTTACAGAGTTAACCACATGTGGGTTAAGTGTTGGTGATTGTTGCTTATTTTACACTTCAACATTTATGTTGCTTGTAGTCAAGTTGATGGATGACATTTTTAAATATAAAAAATACAAGTATTGTGCATGTATAGGTGAATATATATACATATATTGGTGTGTGTGTGTGTGTGTGTGTGTATATATATATATATATATATATATATATGGATGCTTTTATAATGACATAGGACATAAAAATAAAACCAAATTGGAGTAATAAATTACAAATCTCGAATTTTGAGGGGGGGGGGGGGGGGGGGGGAGGGGGGCACATGGAAATGTTGAGTGTGGACTTGATACTCTAGAAGTCTATATAAGTTTTAAACGATCAAAATATTTTTTTGACCAATCAAAAGTTATTTTGATACTCTAGAAGTCTAAATCTATGATATATAGATAGATTCATGGTTTAGTATGTTTAAAACATGTATTGGTATTTGTGTTACGTAAATAAAGGGAAGAAAAATCCATATAAGGATTTATTGGTAAAACCCTGGACGATTCCATCTTAAATTTCTTGTCAAAACCTTTTCAAAAATATGATTGAATCATTAAATTTTGTAAAACAAGAAGTTAGGAAGACAACAACACTGAGTTGGTGTCATATGGATGTGTAGATGTTATTTTGTTCAAGTTTGAACCAATAAAACCAAGGATTTGTGAAGTTAGATTTTACTTTGTCCTTGTGAGCAGTTTTTAGTCTAGTTCAATTTAGAATTTGAATTTGTAATCTAAAGAGAAGTTGTAGAGGGGGAAATTCGAATGAGAATAGACTAAAAAATCACCCCAAAATATTTAAAAATGAAAAAGTTATTGCTGTCAGAGCGACGGAGGGCCGTGCAACCCAAAATTTAGTTTTCTGAAGAAAGGGCCGAGCGCACCTGCGCTCGTGGTGGGCGCAGCTGTGCCCGAGCCCATTGTCTAGCAGTTTTTTTTAGGTTCGGGTAGGGTTGGTCCGGGTCGGGTAGTTCTGGATCGAGTTTTCTTTGAAAATTTAAGTTGAAATAAGTGTAAAATGAATGTGTTTGTGTAATAAACCAATATATGGAGTTTATTAGGAACAAATTGATAGCTAAATATTTAAAATAAAGGCTAATGTTAACACAATTAAAAAGTTAACTATTGATATTGCTTGAAATAAGATATTATTAAGTGGTGAATAATATCAATATGTGATTAAAAGGTTGTGAAATGGTTAATAACATTTGTAAATGATTTAGACATTATTACATGGTTAATAATACTAGTAAGAGATTAAAATATTATTAAATGGGTAATAATATTAATAAGTCAATAAAATATTATTAAATAGGTAATAATATTAGTAAATGAATAAAATATTATTAAATAATTAATAATATTAATAAGAGATTAAATTATTATTAAATGGTTAATAATATTAATAAGTGATTAAAATATTATTAAATGGTTAATAATATTAATAAGTGATTAAAATATTATTAAATGATTAATAATATTAGTTAGAGATTAAAATATTATTAAATGGTTAATAATATTAATAAGTTATTAAAATATTATGAAATGGTTAATAATATTAATAAGTGATTAAAATATTATTAAATGGTTAACAATATTAGTAAGAGATTAAAATATTATTAAATATTTAATAATATTAATAAGGAATTAAATTATTATTAAATGGTTAATAATATTAGTAAGAGATTAAAATATTATTAAATAATTATTAATATTAACAAGTGATTAAAATATTATTAAATGGTTAATAATATTTAAATGTAATTGTATATTATCAAAGGTAGATAATATTTTGAGATATTTGGTACATTATTAAATGTCCAAATCATTTAATTATGTAAAAGAATAAAGTTTAATTGAATTAAATTAATGTAAATAGTCCATTTGTGACTAATTTAGATAACTTATTAAAAGTGAGTCATATGAAAAATGTGTAGTGAAGGCGTAAGTTAGTTAAGCGTACCCGACATGTCCGAATTATATTTTGGACTAGGGTTTTTGTTCGGAACTTAAAAGTTCATTTGTCGAATATCTTAAGAGTTAATAATTTGAAGTTAGAGCCTTATATAAAGACTAAGTAATAGTCTTTGCAACTAATGATGATGTCAATTTCATAAATAAATTGTAGGTTGAACGAAAGATGCAAAATAAGCTTAAATGGTAGAAGCAAACCAGACAAGTTTTTCAGAACTTGCTCCTATATGCATTTCTATGTAACCATAAGTTATTAGATTATTGATATGAGAATATATTGATGATATTTGTGTTATATGAAACGCATGAAGTACGATTATATGCGAAATATGTACAGAATATGAAACATTACTTGATATATGCTAGATGTGTATTATATGCGATGCATAAGAAGTATGAAACATTCATAAAATGAAAAACATGAAATGCCTGATGTAGGAATAAAATGCAGAATATGTATAACATGTGAAGCATGTAATGTGTTATGTGTAGGTGTTAGACTTACTGAGCTGTCATGCTCATTCTTACTATAAAACCAATATTTTCAGATAGTGCAAGTTATTTAAAGTTTTCGATAAAGATTAAGGAACATGAAAACATATTACTTTCACTGAAGGTCTAAAGGAATATTGTAGATATCAGTCCGAATTGGACAGGTAAAATATTTGTGTAGAATAAAGAATTGCTTGGTATATAATATGAGTGTTAAATACTCAAATTGATTGTAATAGAATGTCGTATCATGTATGATATTGAGACATACTAGGAATTTGTAAAGATTGCAATTCTGGAATAGAAAGAGATGCTGTAAAATTGTAAATAAATGATTATATATCAATGGTAATATTATTATAAGCTATGATTGATAAGGAAAATGTTGTACTCATGTTGAACCGGATCCGAGGTTCGAGAGACCCAGATTTGGGGTCATCATAAGTTGGTATCAGAGTTGATAGGTTAAAAACCTTAGGTAAGAGTACCTTAGGCTATAACCGTAGTAGAAGATAAGTAAAATGGTAAATGAATAAACTCAAGTAGAGTTTAAGTAATAAAAGATGAATTTGAAAATTCATATATATAAGATTATCCAAATATGGATTTGAGAAGATATAAGAGAAATGAAAAGGGTCATGTTGTACCTAATTTGAAGAAATGATAGAAGATATCTTATAATAAGATTTTGAGGAGCAGAAATGAAATGTGAATAAGGTCATGATATGATCAATAGAGATGAACTCGTAATGAGTCATATATGTTGAAATATGTATTGTGAAAATTCGTATTAAGTTAAAAAAAAATAGAGGTTTATGGTTTTAATTGAGGATTCATATTAGTGGCTGAGTTGTACGATTTTTTGTATGGGCGGGGAATTTGTGCTTGGTTTTAGAGCCACTTAGCTTCCTATATTAATATAGTAGTTGAGTTGAACAGTTCTTTGTATGAGCAGATGATTTGTTCTTAGTTTAACGACCACTTAACCTCTTATATTGATTAGTGGCCGAGTTGACCAATTTCTTGTCTGGGCAGGAGATTGTGTTTGGTTTGACAACCACTTAGCTTCTTATAGTGATAATCGATTTAAACCTGGGTTCACGTTATTCGTTATATGTATGTTGAGAATGTGATTCTTTTTTCATGTGTATAATGGATGGGTAGAGGATGTTAAGGTAGGTGCGTGTTCTTAAAACTCATACTTATGATAAGTTCGTGACTCATAATCGTATGGTGGAACCCCTCAGCAAATAGACAATTTTGGTCTGACTAGGTTAAGTTCCTCAACCCATATGATTATGGCAAGTTCCTAAACTCCTAATGTGTGGTAAGTTTAATGAACAGTGAGTATGGGTAGAGTTAATTAGCAAGATTAGACTTATCCTTTCTATAATTATTAAGCTGGAAAAGAATGCGGAGGAAAAATTTGAGATGTTTTGAGGTTTTAGGATATTCCAAATCTTCTAGCTATGCTAGACTTTGAAATTCTTAAAATCGTGCCAGATTCGCACTTTTGTGCTTTTGAAAAGTCAAATGAATTTTCTTATTTTATTATTAAGTCGCAGTAACAGAATAGGTGGATAAAGTCCATCGTTACATGTGATGATATGATAAACCTAAAATAATTTTTAGTATTTTGAAACATTTAAAGAAGAGTCTATGCTAATTGTTTTGGCTAGACAAATTGATTTGAAAATATCAAAATGTATTTATGAAATCATCACACGCCATTCAAGTCATGGTGTGGAGATGAAAAGAACGGAATCTTCAACGTACTGTCAAGATGTGCGGTATCATGAAGTCATGAAGTAATGACGGAATCCTCAACGTACTGTCAAGATAATGCAGTATCATGAAATCTTATAAATAAATTTTAGTTATTTTAACTAATCTAAAATGATTTTCAGTTCGTAATATATGAACAGTTCAATAATGTGAGTCTATGTCATTTATTTTGACTGGACACTTTTGGTCAGAAATGACTTAAGTTTTATTATCCAATCCAAATTATTCTGGAACAGAATTTTATAGTAAGTCTGAAGTGAACAACCCTATAATGGGGATATGTCAGAGTCATGAATAAAGAACCCACGAGGGGGTGCCCAAGAGTGGTGGCACACTGATATAACAAAATATGGATTGGTAAATCCAGAGAGTTCAACCCTGAGTGAAGTCGTTGTGCACAACGCCAGAGTACGATAGATTGATCACCTAGCGTACAAAATAATTGTGAAATATTTTCAGTCTTTGTGATTAATAAACCTTCTGGTAGATGTTCACGGTCTTTATGACCCCTCAGCATAGTATGAAAGTATTAATGAATATTTTGATTTTCAATTTATTCTTTTGTAAGTTAGAAGTATGAACTTCATAGAAAATGGTGGTCATAGAATTTGACGAGTAAAGAGATATCCTCAGAGATGAAAATTGGTAGAAATGAGTATGATAAAATTTCGAGGACAAATTTTTTATAAGAATGGGTGAATGTAATATCCCAAATATTTACAAGAATTGTAGATAAGATTTTTTTTAAAATATTAATTAAAGGTTATGATTTAAAACCTAGAGTTGTAGAAGTGAGATGTGTAGAAAATTGATAAACATTTTTTTTAACATAATTTATTTGTTAGAAATTAAATGTGGCAATATTTTAATGATGCATGTAGAGAATTTATTAAGGAAATAAATTCAATTCAAAAGTGGAGGTGTATATACACACACACACACGCACACACACACACACACACACACACACACACACACACACCTAAAGCGTGCTTGCTAGCCAAATAAGAGGATGAGTAAGTTAATACTCAATTAAACTAATAAATTAATTAATTTAAATATTAAGTAAAAAGTAAAGTCATGAAATATAATTAATTAGGTTAATTATATTAGTTATGAGTTAAAGTTGTGAAAAATTAAGGATGATTGTCTAGGATGACAATAATGTGAAGTAATTAATTAAGTAATTAACTTAATTATTAAGTTATTGTATAAAGTCCATTAATGAATTTAAAATAAGCCCAATATTTTAATTGATGTAAGTCTTGTTGGTAATTATATAGAGGTCCAAATAAATTTAAGGATCTAACCTCATGAAGAGTCCCAGTAATTTAATTACTACTAGTGGACTAGCACAAAAGGATTATAGATGTTAGCCAATAAGCCCAAATGTTATAGTCCAAAAGGTAATTAATATAAGTCGAATTAAATTATGTTAGAAATTATTATATATAATGTGGTGGTAGTCCAATTAAATAAATTACCTAACCCAAGTTATGAAAGATGTGTGAGTTGTGTTGGGTAGCCCAAGTAATTAAATAAAAGAGGCCAATACAAAGTAAACTATGTAGCCCAAACATTTAAAAGTCAAATGATGGTTAAAGTGTTGAAAAAATACTTTCAAGTATTGTTGAGTGTAGAGAATTAACTAATGTAAGGTTAATTGAATAACCCTAGTTGGTAGACAAGAGATAACATTAATCAAACATGGGTTAATTGCTAGGTGAATGAATGTAATGATGAGAATTAACTATGGATGAGTTAATTGAGTAACCCTAGGTAGTAAATAAATTAAAGATTTAACTATGCATGAGTTAGTTGTAGGAAGAATATTATAGATATAATTATATATGTATATAATTCACCAATTAGTAGGTAACTATGGATTGGATGCTGTAGAGAATTAACCACATTGTAGTTAATTGTTGGGAGATGTATAAATATGTAAATATATATATAAGATGAGCTTTAACTAATGTTGGGGATTTAAGTGACCAAGATTAAGTGTAGTACTTTAACCATATGTCTTATGGGAGTTACAGAGTTAACCACATGTGGGTTAAGTGTTAGTGATTGTTGCTTATTTTACACTTCACCATTTATGTTGCTTGTAGTCAAGTTGATGGATGACATTTTTAAATGTCAAAAATGCAAGTATTATGCATGTATAGGTGAATATATATATATATATATATATATATATATATATATATATATATATATATATATATGACATAAAAATAAAGCCAAATTGGAGTAATTGTGATGCCCCCAAATTCGAGTCTCAAATACCGGATCCGGTCATCACGATTCAATACAAACGTCCACCTCTAAACAACATACAATAACTAAATACGGAATAATAAACATATGTTGTTAATTCAAAAGGTGTTACAATTCCCAAGATACGATAACCTTACACAAAAGTACACAAATACCCTTAATAAAGTACTTAGAGTTTATGAATAACATAAGCATGAATAATGATTTGCTTTTAGAATCAAGATAGTCAAATAGACTATGAATTATAAATATCCACTGGAGTCAATAGCAGGTTGACCCAATGGTTACTACCAGAAATATGTACCTGAAGGGATCAGCCTCAGTACAATATGTGTATATATAACATTTAATTTCCAAGTTTTGAACTTGATATTAGATACAGGGTACTCCCCTATAATAGAGGGGTGTTCATACTAGTCTAAGAATCCGCATCTTCAATGATTTGGATAACTACTAAAATCTTTAACATAAATATCTAGCCGAACAATGACTTAGACCTACTCTGAATAGTTCTTTAAACAGTAGAACAATAAATAAGGTACAAGTCAAAGACTGTACGAGCTCAAGTGCACCAAGTGCGAATAACAGTAATATCGATGTGGAATAATTGTAAAGTAATTTACACTACTTAAAGTATGTTTGGAATTATAATTCAAGCTTAAATAAATAACTTGCTCAATGAAATAAGTTTAGAGATAAGGAACTTGCGCAAAATAATGTTCGAAGTTAGGAAACTTACCTGTCTGCTCAGCTACAACAACCTAGCTTTAATTAAATGGCTTTGAAGGACCTAACATTAATCAAGTTGGTCTAACAATTAGTACTGCGTATACTGGCATGTTTGTACGCTTACTATGAACTTATCAAATAAGTTTAACACATAATTCACATCATTCGACATACTAACATAATCTCTACGTAAACACACTTAAGTTAATGATTTAATAACTTATGAGTATTCATCCTAAGTATTAAACATTTAAGGAACCTTTAAACAATTTAATCCAATTGCATAATTAGTGAGTTATTAAGTACGTTATATTTAATTAACTCTTATTTATTTAATTACTATTTGTTCTTAGTTAAATAGTAATTAATTAACTACCTTTAGTTATTATTTATTTATAAATAAGAACTAATTAGTCTAACATAAGTAATTAGTTTATTTATTTTAATGCTTCTTAAGATTATTTAGATAATAATTAATTATTTAATTTTATTATAATCTTCTTTAATTATTATTTAATTTTAATTAAATAATAATTAATTAATTAATTAATTAACCTTACATCTCTTTCATTAATATTAATTAAATAGTAATTAATTACTTAATTATCCTTATGTAATATAAATAAATAATTAAGTTATTAACTTTATATATCTTTAGTTAGTATTTATTAAATACATAATAATTAATGACTTCTAAAATCTTATTTTTCTTTAATTATTATTTACCATTAATTAAATAATAATTAATTAATTATTTATCTTTACATATTATTTAATGGTTTATTAAATGACAATTAATTAAAAGATAAATCTTATTTATTTTGGATTGTCATTGATAACCAAAATCAAAAGTTTTCTGTTCTCCTATCGTCGGGTGAATAGTCACTCAACGAATTGTACAGTCTGCCTTAGCAGACTTACTCTATAAATCAAATGGTTTGCATCAGCAACTTAGTCGACGATAAAAAGTTGTTCTACGACCGGAGTGATCTCACCCTACGACCACTCTGTAATGGCCGATACCTGGCCGAGGCTACACTATGATAGCCGAAGGCTCTGGCCGAGGCCACTCTACGATAGCCGAAGGCTCTGGCTCAGGCCACTCTACGATAACCGAAGGCTCTGACCGATGCCATTCTACGATAGCCGAAGACTTGGCCGAAGGCCACTCGACGATAGCTGAAGGCTTTGGCCGAGGCCACTCTACGATAGCCGAAGGCTCTGACTGAAGCCACTCTAAGATAGCCGAAGCCTCGGCCAAGGGCCACTCTACGATAGCCGAAAGCTTTGGTCGAGGCCACTCTACGATAGCCGAAAGCTCTCAGATTTCAGTTTTAAACACAATAGTGAACATATTAACCCTTCTGATTCTTTTAGACAGTTTATCATTACTTGGTGATTCTACTGGTTTCTTTAATAGGTTGACATGAACACAGGCTACTTCACATCCATTATACAGTTTATATATATTGCACTCGTCATGGTTCTTTATAACAAATTCCTCCCAACAGCAAGTAACCACAACAACCCATTTTAACATAATATGGAACAATAACTAACTTCCTTAAGATATTAAACATAATTATTTATACCTTAAAGCTGGTTTGAAACAAAATGGGTTCCTAGTTGCTGTTCTTCTTCTTCTTCTTCTTCTTCTTCTTCTTCTCCCGAAGTAGGTGATGTAATCCGAGGACATCTACTTCACCGTTACCACCACTAGATACTTTACTCACAACTTCTTGATGGCTTCCTTGCTATCTCTCTCACTCACTACACTCCCTCTATAATTCAGAGCTCACAATGACTCTCTTGTATCAGTATTGAATAACTCAGCAAGCTTTTTCAAGAGAAAACATGGTCTCTATTTATAGGAAATCATTACCCGTTGGTTATTGACGTTTAGGTGGAAACTTTACCAACCCATCTTTCAGCTATACCCAGAAATCACCACTTTAGGTTGTACTCGGCAGAGTAGGGTCGCTGACTGAGCTCGGAAGATTATACACACACGCAAAGATAATATATTAGATTAGCCATTTAACAGTAAAGGACCCCATGCCGGGTCATCTCTGATTTGGGACAATATACTGACTTAACTGCCCAGCAACCCATACACTCAATTAGATATTCTCTCTCCTCCTATTCCACGGCAGGTTTGGGGATTTGTGTCCCAAAAGATTGTCACGTGTTAACTCTTTTAATAAATAATAAATTACACAATTAATTCCAAGTGGGCTCATGCTTTGGACTTCATTTAATACCCAATGGACTCTTATTAAATGACTTAGACTATTATTTAATCAAGTCCATTAATTTAACACTAGCCATTAAATATAACCCAATGATTTGTTACTTAATTTAATTAAATATTTAATTAATGACAACTTATCAATTCTATTGATATTAAAACTTTAGGGTTTGTTGACTAATTTAATTAAACTATTAGTGACTCCCTTTAATTAACGCTAACAATTAATCACATAATCATTTAATCACGAAATTAATTAATCATATAAAAATATTTAAATAATCTCGTAAAACTAACTCATTAGAAATTAAATTAATAATTTAATTAATAATGACGTGAAAATTCTAGGTCATTACATTCTCCCCCCTTATAAAAATTTCGTCCTCGGAATTACAAAATAAGGTCACTCAAATAAAAATGGGTAATTCGTCCACAATTTCTCCTTGAGTTCCCACGTAGCTTCTTCAAGTGCGTGATTCTTCCAAAGTACTTTGACATAATGAATTATCTTATTCTTTAGCTTCTGTTCCTTCCTATCGAGTATTTGGATAGGAACTTCTTCGTATGACAAGTCCTTCTCGACTTGAATTGGTTCATAGGAGATAACGTGCTTGTAGTCAGGTTTATACGGCCGCAACACTGACACATGAAACACATTGTAAATGTGCTCAAGTTCAGGAGGTAATGCTACCTCGTACGCCACTTCACCGACTCGCCTCAAGATTTTGAACGGTCCTATGAACCTAGGGCTCAGCTTGCCCTTCTTGTCAAAACGGATCTTCCCCTTCCAGGGAGATACCTTCAGAAATACGAAACTGCCCACGTCGAAGTCCCGCTTTTGGCGATGCAAATCCGTGTACTTCTTTTGACGATCTTGAGCTGCTACCAATCGATTTCTGATAAGCTGCACTGTGTCTGCAGTCTGCTGCACCATTTCAGGTCCAAGCAGTCTTCGCTCACTAACCTCGTCCCAACACAACGATGTTCGACACTTTCTTCCATAAAACGCTTCGTACGGTGGCATGCCAATACTAGCGTGATAGCTGTTGTTGTAAGCGAACTCTACCAGTGGCAAATGGTCGTCCCAATTGCCCTTTAAGTCCATCACGACTGCTCGAAGCATATCCTCCAAAGTCTAAATCGTTCGCTCGCTCTGGCCGACAGTTTGAGGATGGTACGCTGTGCTTAACCTCAACTGTGTTCCCATCCTTGCTTGCAGACTTTTCCAGAAATTTGACGTGAAGCGCGAATCTCTGTCGGACACAATCGATACCGACATTCCATGTCGTGACACTATCTCCTTCACATAGAGCTTCGCTAATTGCTCCAGATTGTACCGTATTCTAATAGGTAGAAAATGGGCTGACTTGGTCAGACGATCCACTATTACCCAGATGACGTCTAAACCTTTATGTGTCGGTGGCAAACCCACCACAAAGTCCATCGTGATGTGCTCCCACTTCCACTCCAGAATCTCTAGTGGTTGAAGCAGTCCGCTCGGTCGCTGATGCTCTGCTTTAACCTGCTGGCATGTCAGACATCGACTAACACATTCTACCACTTCCTTCTTCATATTCGACCACCAAAAGTATTTTCGTAGATCCTGATACATCTTCGTGCTTCCGGGACGTACTGCGTACCTCGTACTGTGAGCTTCCTGAAGAATCTCTTCCCACAGCTCCGGATCCAACGGTACCCAGACTCTCCCTTCAAACCTTAGCAACCCTATGCTATCAATCTTGTACTTAAGCTCCTCGCCTTCAGCAATTCGCTTCTTAATACTATCACAATCTTCATCCTTTTCCCGAGCCTCATCGATTTTGTCTAATAAGGTCGGGCTTGCTGTTACTGTAAATAACTTCTCGTCTGTTTCCATCGGATATTTGATCTCCAACTCCAAACGTTCGAAATCTCTCACCAACTCTTCCTGATTTGTTAGCTTCAGCAACTTCTCCCTACCTTTCCTGCTTAAGGCATCTGCTACTACATTGGCCTTGCCTGGATGGTACAGAATCTCACAGTCGTAGTCTTTGATCAATTCTAACCATCGACGTTGACTCATATTCAGCTCCTTCTGTGTGAAGATATATTTCAGACTTTTATGATCTGTATATATCTCACACTTCTCGCCATACAGGTAGTGCCTCAAAATCTTCAGTGCGAAAACTACCGCTGCTAACTCCAGGTCATGAGTCGGGTAACCCTTCTCATAATCCTTTAACTAGCGTGACGCATACGCAATGACCTTGCCGTGTTGCATTATCACACAACCAAGACCCTAGTGTGTCGCATCACTGTACACTACGAAACCTCCCGTGTCGTTTGGTAAAGCCAACACTGGTGCCTGACTCAACCTCTTCTTCAGCTCCATGAAACTTTCCTCACACTTTTTCGACCAAACAAACTTCACAGTCTTTGGGGTAAGATTGGTCAACGGTGATGCTATCTTTGAAAAATCCTGAATGAATCTCCGATAATATCTCGCTAACCCTAAGAAACTCCTGATCTCAATTAGCGTCTTCGGCTGTTCCCAATTGATAATTGCCTCCACCTTTAATGGATCCACCGAAACACCGTCCTTGTCGATAACATGACCTAGAAATTGCACCATCTGCAACCAAAATTCACACTTCAAAAACTTGGCGTATAACTTCTCTCTTCTCAAAGCCTCCAATGTGATCCGTAAATGTTCTGCATGTTCTTCATTCGTCTTCGAATACACCAATATGTCATCAATTAATACAACCACGAACTTGTCCAAGTACTGCTTGAACACTCTGTTCATCATATCCATGAATGCCGCTGGTGCATTCGTTAGTCCAAATGACATCACTAGAAACTCGAAA
This sequence comes from Hedera helix, assembly GCA_947179155.2. Taxonomy (NCBI): domain Eukaryota; kingdom Viridiplantae; phylum Streptophyta; class Magnoliopsida; order Apiales; family Araliaceae; genus Hedera; species Hedera helix. Next base: position 19,863,329 of record OX359272.1, on the reverse strand, counting down.
TGACCATAACGAGTTCTGAATGCCGTTTTTGGGATATCCTCTTCCCTCACCTTCAGTTGATGGTAACCCATCTTCAAATCTATCTTTGAAAAGTATTTCGCTCCCTTAAGTTGATCAAATAGATAATAAATTCTGGGCAGCGGATACCTGTTCTTAATGGTGACCTTGTTCAACTCCCGGTAATAAATACAAAGCCTCATCGAACCATCCTTCTTCTTTACAAACAGAACTGACGCTCTCCATGGTGACACGCTTGGTCTGATGTAACCTTTATGTAGCAGTTCCTGCAACTGAATCATCAATTCTTTTATTTCCACCGGTACCATACGGTACGACGCCTTCGATATTGGTACGATCCCCGATACCAAATCAATAACAAACTCCACTTCTCTGTCCGGCGGTAACCCCAGAATCTCATCTGGGAAAACATCAGCGAATTCCCGAACAACAGGTATCTGACTCAATTCTCCCTCGACACGTCGAGTATCGACCACATGAGCCAAATAACCTATGCACCCTTTCCTGAGCAACTTTCGTGCTTGCATCATCGTCAGACAACTTGATTGTCTCGGCGATTTACTACCGTAAAATATAACTTTTGAATTATTCGGAGTCTTTAGGTGTACAAATTTCTTTTTACAATTAATAACCGCCCCGTGACTAGATAGCCAATCCATCCCTAAGATTACGTCAAACTCCCCCAGACGAATCGGTATCAAATCCACGTTAAGTCTAAACCCTCGCAATTCAGCACAACAGTTCCTATGAATGTAGTCTACGGGAATGATTTCTTTGTTTGCTACTTCAACGTTCATAGGGTTTTCTAGCTTTTCTTGAGGTAAATCTAATCTTTTAGCAAAATCTTCATAAACAAAAGAGCATGTAGCACCCGAATCAAACAATACATATGCATTAATATCATTGATCAGGATGATACCTTACACCACGTCCTTGGAGTCGACTGCATCCTGCACAGTCATGTTGAAGGTGCGCGATGTGGGTCAGTTAGCCTAGTTGGACGGCCCTTCAATGTTCAGCATGTTATTGTTGTTGTTGTTGCCTCTGTTGCCACTCCCAGCGTCTCCCTTCCTCTTCGGGCAATCCTTGGCATGATGATCGGTTGCTCCACAGGAAAAACATACTCCTTTCATCTTTTTTGGGCATTGTGGGGCCATGTGTCCCGGCTGCCCGCAGTTATAGTAAACACTATTATTACCTTTCAAGCATTCGCCCATGTGGTTTTTACCACAGTTGTTGCATCTGCCAACTTTCTCAGTCTCTCCTTCGGATTTGTTGCCTCCAGAAGATTGACTCTTATTTCACTTCCGTTTATTGGGGTTGCTGCCTCCGCTGCTTCTTGCCTTCTACCCTTCATGACTTTTCTTCCTCTCCTGATTGAATTTAGCCAGGGCCTCACTATCACCCTCTGCAATGATTGCCCTTTCCAACAGTTTTGAAAAACTCTTAATCTTCAATACCGCCATAGAACGGTACACCCACGGCTTCAGTCCCAGCTCAAACCTCGGAGCCTTCCTAGCCTCAGTATCAACTTAATGAGTTGCGAACCTTGCCAACTCATTAAACTTGGCTGCATACTCGGCCACATACATGTTTCCCTATTTTAACTCAAGGAATTTCACCTCAATTTCTTGCTGCATGCTTTCCAGGAAGTAGTTCTCCAAAAACATTTCCTTAAAACGTTCCCAAGTAATAACGCCTTCTCCCGCACGGCCCTTATTGGCCTTCCACCAATAGTTTGCCTCCCCCTTCATCATGAAGGTGGTGAAACTAGTCTTTTGTTCTTCGGCCACTCGTGTAACCTCAAATACTTTTTCCATTTTCTCGATCCAAGACTGTGCCTCGATTGGGTGTAGAGTTCCCTGAAACTCCGATGGTCCAACCAGTTTGAAGTCCTTGAAATTTGCCAAGTGCGGCGCTGGCTGCGGTGCTGGTTGTACTACCACTGGTGGGGGTCTAGCTTGCATGGCTTCTGTCAGAATCTCCGCAAACATCCTAATAGGATTGGGTTGATCCCCAACCTCACTATCTGACTCTGGGATACGTTGATTGCGTGGTCTACCTCTCGGCATGATCTGCTAAAGAGCAAATCCTATACTTATGTTTATAGTTCTACGCATTATGTTAGCCAAATTAACATTTAAATTCAAAACTATATATCAAGCACATTTGATTTAAACAAGGAAATAACTGCATTTATATTCATATACCAATGTTTTAGTACAGACTCAACAAGTGGCATACTTCTATAAATGCTCAAAGCACAAGTTGCCTAACAACGACTATCCTCTAACGAACAAAAAGTGAGGATTTACTACCATCAATCCCCTCTAACAGAACAAAAGTTAGGGTCTAACTGACATCCTAATATAAAGGCTTACAACAGCTGAAACGCCCCTAATAGAAACAAAAGGTGGGACTCACTACTACTAGGTACAAATAAGATAATAACAATAAATCACCGCTTGCTGCGGCGAATAGTCCTACGAATAGCCCTGTGTAAAGCCTGCTGGGCCAACTCCTCCACTGTATGGCGACGAATCCAGCGTCTGCTGTTACCCGCCTCCCTAGGGTGCCTCATAACCCGATGTCTCAGTCGATCAAATGAAGTGACAAGAGTATACTCTAAGGTGTCGATCCTAGCGACTCTCTCCCTATCAAGCTCAGCCCTGATGGTCTGGAGAACTATCTGACTCGCCATCTCCCTAGCGTCTAATCTCTCCACCGTCTGCCTCAACTGACTATTCTGGATCATAAACTGCTGCACAGTAGGACCCAATGAAGGTGCAGTGCTCTCTAACTGCTGAATTTTGGCCTGCAAATTGGTCATCCTCTCCTTTAGCTCCATGTTCTCACCAGAGAACATGTAAGCTGCGTCCCTATACTGGTCTTTGGTCTACTGATGAATCTGGTTCTGTTTTTCCAGGTGCTGAACCTTATTCTCCATCTCGTCGTTCGCTGTAGTCAGCTCGTCGATGATGTCACTGGCAGTAGTGCCCATGCCATCAGCGTACTCTGCTATTTCTTCCTGCTCCTCATCCGCAGATCCGACCTCATCCTCGCTATAGGGCCTCATCACACCACCCCTGACGGGCTCCGCGGCATCCCTACTATCGTCCTCCTCAGGGTCGGGCTCTACTATTGGTGCTACTGGGGCAACTGGTGCGTACCCGATCAGCTGCTCAGTGTCTATAGGGATATCGGTAAACACCACCTCCTCTCGAGCTCTACTAGACTCGCCTATAGCCATCCTATAGCACAACAGAAAAACCAACATCAGTACGGCAATAAAATATATTCATTGAAGAAATGAAATTATATTTCATTGGGTACGACTCAACTCGATGAATTCTCCAATTCATCAAAACCACATCTGCTAAATATCCCCGATTTATCTCCTAACACTCAATACGAGTTTGCTACCAAGGTTATAACTTAGGTTTCGCAATCCTAACATTTCTAACCTACAGCTTTGATACCAACCTGTGACACCCCCAAATTTGAGTCTCAAATACCCGGATCTGGTCATCACAATCCAATATAAACGTCCACCTCTAAATAACATACAATAACTAAATGCGGAATAATAAACATATGTTGTTCATTCAAAAGGTGTTACTAGTCCCAAGATACGATAACCTTACACAAAAGTACACAAATACCCTTAATAAAGTACTTAGGGTTTATACTACATAACAAGTAATTTAGATAACTACAAGGCTGCATCCTGAAGTCTATCACTTCATCTTTCCCTTACCCTTGTTCTTCCCAGAAGTCTCGGGTTGCACTGCAATAAATTTTCACGATATAGCAAGGGTGAGCAACTAGTTTGCTCAACAAGTTTAAATAACAACAAGAAACAATATATCATGAATGAAAGGGAATAGCTGAACAATTCAACAATATGAATAACATAAGCATGAATAATGATTTGCTTTTAGAATCAAGATAGTCAAATAGACTATGAATTATAAATATCCACTAGAGTCAATAGCAGGTTGACCCAATGGTTACTACCAGAAATATGTACCTGAGGGGATCAGCCTCAGTACAATATGTGTATATATAACATTTAATTTATGTGTTTTGTAGTTGATATTAGATACAGGGTACTCCCCTATAATAGAGGGGTGTTCATACTAGTCTAAGAATCTGCATCTTCAATGATTTGGATAACTATTAAAATCTTGAACATAAATGTCTAGCCGAACTGTGACGCCCCCAAATCTAAGCCCACACAGCCCAAACTTGAGTCGTCAAAAGACTACAACAAAATTATTACAATGAAATACAACGTACAACAATACAGTGGATAATACAACACAACTAAGTCTTCATTATTATTGCCACACTATTTTATAACACGTGAAGACTATGATAGCTATCCCCGCACTCTCACTCCATTCCCCGGCTAGACCCCGTTACGTTCTCATCTCCTGTTGAAAAACAATGGAACGAAAAGAAAGGATGAGCTCAAATAGCCCAGTAAGAAATATCATGACTAAGATAATGACGAATAATTTATCATTAGCCTTCAACAGTTGAGTTCTTGATAGAATACAATAGACTACAAGGTTTATATCAAAAACTGCAGTTAAATTCTTAAACAACGTTCAGATCAATAATAGCAGCGGAATGAGTAATCTATTAGAAGAATAATGCAGACTATAATGTCCACTCAGTTCTCTTTTTAGGAAAAACATCATCAACTTTTATCATCTGAAATACCATTAGTCAACATAATACAACTTCACAGTTCCTGGTCATAATCATGCAGATCAACAGTTCGTCTTTGCACTACGGGCCAAAGACATTCAATATAACACCAACGGTCATGATTATACCAGATTCAGCCTTTGGTCATAATCATACCAACCAACAGTTCATCTTTGCACTACGGGCCAAAGAGAACATTCACCACGTGTCATAAAAGACACCGAACAGATGTATCGCCTTTAACCTAGTATATCGCCTTTAACCTATCATCTGTTCAACAAGTATATCACATCTGTGCCCCCGGCCACAGATATTCACAACAGCTTGATTTTTGGATGATTAGAATGATATAAATGATGAACAGAAGAAATAGGATAAACAATAAGTATCGGAAGTTTACTTTGTGCAGATTCAAATAATGTCCAAATTGCCAACATGATGTGGAGTGAAATTTAAAAATGATATTCAAGATCCACAATTCAGAATAACGGTTACAATTCAATAGAAATGTTCAGAAAATAGGAAGGTTCAGTTGAACTAATGAAATTCAACTATTATGGAACATATAATATTTTCAGGAATTATAGAAGCAATAGTTCCATAATAAGTTTCGATTTAGGTGTATGGAAGAAAATAATATCCCTTACCGTAGCAGGTTTGATTAACAAAAGGTGAAGGGAATTAATATCCCTTACCATAGTAAGTTTGAATAATGGAAGATGAAAAAGATGGTATCCCTTATGAGTATAAAGGAAAATGATATCACTTACGAATATGGAATAAAAGTGTCATGTGATAATTCGTGTAGACAAATTATTTCCACACGAGACAAATAAAAAGGGTTATTCACCAACAGGCGATAATCCGCACCGTAAGGTTATTCCCATCAATTTGAATACGAATAGTTATTCACCAAACAGGCGTAATCCGCACCGTATGGTTATTCCCACAATTTAATAGAATTTGAACACGAAGAGTTATTCACCAAACAGGCGTAATCCGCACCGTAAGGTTATTCTCAAAGATTAATAAGGAATGAATACAAAAGGTTATTCACCAACAGGCGGTAAACCGCGCCGTAAGGTTATTCCCACAATTTAATACATGGAAATAAATGACACAAGAAAGAAACGATATTATTTTCGAGAATCAAAGAATGATAATCCCTTCAAGTAAGAAAGAAAATAATATCCATTTATGATGATGAAAAGAGTGATACCCCTTACCGTAATAAATTTAAGAGTGTGAAAAGAATGATATTCCTTACCTTAACACGTGACTGGATATTGATTTAAATGAGGTTGATCAACCTATATATTTATAATAAAATTAGTAATTACCACATATAAATTTCAAAGTGTATGATAACTCGTATAATATGAACTATCAAAATTATATATATTTAACATAATTTTTGTAGTATAAAATAACTACTTTTAAATAGTTTTTAAAATAATATTCCAAAATAAATCTTCTAAATAAAGCTTTTAAAAATGAATCTTCTCAAAGAAGAGTCTTCTAAGGGAAGATTTGTGAATACCGTGAAAAATAGGAATTTATGAAATTACTACTCTTTTATAAAAGACTTACTTGAAAAATTCTTGCACTCCTTTTGGCTTTCAAACACTCAAAATAGCCTTACAATTCTCAGAGAAAACTCATAAAATTCTTATAGAAAAATTTTATGTTTTAGGTGTGATTTTTCTATTCAGCTGAACAAGCTATTTATAGGAGGAAATAAGTTACTATGCGAGGGTAGGTGGATTGGCGTGCTGCACGCCAGTCTGAGAAAATCTCAGCAGCCGCCTGGCTGCCAAACTTCCCAGCACGCATTTCTCAATTTCAATTTTCATGTGGCCCCCACATGGGTCCCACATGTTACTATTTCAAATAGTAAAATTAAATTATTTTTTTTTTTATTTTTTTTTTATAGAATTTATTTATTTATTTATTCTTCCTGTGAGTCCAACATATAAAATAAAATAATGCTATAACAATAATTTAACAATAATAAACACGTTACAGATTATTATTAATTTAATAATATAAATTATAGTGTATTTGCTACTGTGACAATTATTAGATTCAATAATTTTAAACTACAGTGCACCAATAATTATTGACTCGATGATATGAAATACAGTGTAATGACAATTATTGAATCAATAATGCAAAATACTGTGTAGCAACAATAATTGAATTGATAATATAAAATATTATGCAGTGACAATTATTGATGAAATGATGCGTAACAGTTACGGTGTCAATTATCAGATCAATAATACGAGACACTGTGCAATACCGTGTGCTACTGTAGAATACCGCGTGCTACAATAAAATACCATAAATTACCGTATGCTACTATTCTTTTATCATCGGTATTTTAACAGTTAACACCGTTGACTATTTTTATTTAAAAATGTTACTTCTGTCGTTTTCTATATCTGACAATTATTCCGTTGTGGGGTCCACAAATAATTTGTTATTTCGGCGCCGTCGTACGGCACGAATATTCCCCGACCAAACGAATATTCCCCGACAAAATAAAATTTGCACATAACATCCTTAACTTTCAATTTTGTCAATTTAACCATTTACTGTTTCAGGAAAAATATATATGAAGAAAAATTAAATTTTGTATTTCATAAATTCGGGGTCTTACACGAACAATTGCCTAGACCTACTCTGAATAGTTCTTTAAACAGTAGAACAATAAATAAGGTACAAGTCAAAGACTGTACGAGCTCAAGTGCACCAAGTGCGAATAACAGTAATATCGATGTGGAATAATTGTAAAGTAATTTACACCACTTAAAGCATGTTTGGAATTATAATTCAAGCTTAAATAAATAACTTGCTCAATGAAATGAGTTTAGAGATAAGGAACTTGCGCAAAATAATGTTCGAAGTTAGGAAACTTACCTGTCTGCTCAGCTACAACAACTTAGCTTTAATTAAATGGCTTTGAAGGACCTAACATTAATCAAGTCGGTCTAACAATTAGTACTGCGTATACTGGCATGTTTGTGCGCTTACTATGAACTTATCAAATAAGTTTAACACATAATTCACATCATTCGACATACTAACATAATCTCTACGTAAACACACTTAAGTTAATGATTTAATAACTTATGAGTATTCATCCTAAGTATTAAACATTTAAGGAACCTTTAAACAATTTAATCCAATTGCATAATTAGTGAGATATTAAGTACGTTATATTTAATTAACTCTTATTTATTTAATTACTATTTGTTCTTAGTTAAATAGTAATTAATTAACTACCTTTAGTTATTATTTATTTATAAATAAGAACTAATTAGTCTAACATAAGTAATTAGTTTATTTATTTTAATGCTTCTTAAGATTATTTAGATAATAATTAATTATTTAATTTTATTATAATCTTCTTTAATTATTATTTAATTTTAATTAAATAATAATTAATTAATTAATTAATTAACCTTACATCTCTTTCATTAATATTAATTAAATAGTAATTAATTACTTAATTATCCTTATGTAATATAAATAAATAATTAAGTTATTAACTTTATTTATCTTTAGTTAGTATTTATTAAATGCATAATAATTAATGACTTCTAAAATCTTATTTTTCTTTAATTATTATTTACCATTAATTAAATAATAATTAATTAATTATTTCTCTTTACTTATTATTTAATGGTTAATTAAATGACAATTAATTAAAAGATAAATCTTATTTATTTTGGATTGTCATTGATAACCAAAATCAAAAGTTTTCTGTTCTCCTATCGTCGGGTGAATAGTCACTCAACGAATTGTACAGTCTGCCTTAGCAGACTTACTCTATGAATCAAATGGTCTGTATCAGCAACTTAGTCGACGATCAAAAGCAGTTCTATGATCGGAGTGATCTCACCCTACGACCACTGTGTAATGGCCGAGACCTGGCCGAGGCTACACTATGATAGCCGAAGGCTCTGGCCGAGGCTACTCTACGATAGCCGAAGGCTCTGACCCAAGCCACTCTACGATAGCAGAAGGCTCTGACCGAGGCCATTCTACGATAGCCGAAGACTTGGCCGAAGGCCACTCGACGATAGCTGAAGGCTCTGGCCGAGGCCACTCTACGATAGCCGAAGGCTCTGACTGAAGCCACTCTAAGATAGCCGAAAGCTCGGCCGAGGGCCACTCTATGATAGCCGAAGGCTCTGGCCGAGGTCACTCTACGATAGCCGAAAGCTCTCAGATTTCAGTTTTAAACACAATAGTGAACATATTAACCCTTCTGATTCTTTTAGATAGTTTATCATTACTTGGTGATTCTATTGGTTTCTTTAATAGGTTGACATGAACACAGGCTACTTCACATCCATTATACAGCTTATATATATTGGACTTGTCATGGTTCTTTATAACAAATTCCTCCCAACAACAAGTAACCACAACAACCCATTTTAACATAATATGGAACAATAACTAACTTTCTTAAGATATTAAACATAATTATTTATACCTTAAAACTGGTTTGAAACGAAATGGGTTCCTAGTTGTTGTTCTTCTTCTTTTCCCGAAGTAGGTGATGTAATCCGAGGACATCTACTTCACCGTTACCACCACTGTAATCCGAGGACATCTTCTTCTTTAAATTAAGGAAAGTTTAAATGGTTAAATACTTCTGGAAGATATTTTTGAGCTTTATATCTTATTTGATCATTATTTGAAGTGAAATATAAGACAAAATATAATTTGGAGGATATGATTTAGGTATTTTTTTCTAGGATTGTTAAAAAGAAAAATGTTGTGGTGAGTTGAGATGGAGCGTAAAACGCACTCACTCATAAACACATGAAAAAGTGAGATGGAACACAAAATGCACTCACTGAAAAAGAAAAAGAAAATAGAGAAAGAAAAATCGGATGGAGCATAAAATGCACCAATTAAAAGAAAAAAATTGAAAAAATATTTGAAAAATTTATATTAATAATCCTAGTGTGTTTCATTGATTAGATTTTTTTTGATCTTCTGATTTATATTTGTCTGTATTAGCAAAGAGTGATGTGAAAAATAAGTATATAGGATTTTATTGTATGTCTTTTATAAGGTAATTAATAACCTAGACTTATCTGAGTTTTAATTAGTTTGATACATGTGGATTCACACACACACAAAAGGTTAAATAGTTAAATGCTTATGGAAGATATTTTGAGCTCTATATCTTATTTGATTATTATTTGAAGTGAAATGTAAGACAAAATATAATTTATAGGATATGATTTAGGTATTTTTTTCTAGGATTGCTAAAAAGAAAAATCTTGTGGTGGGTTGAGATGGAACGTAAAACGCACTCAATTATAAACACATGAAAAAAATGAGATGGAGCATAAAATGCATTCACTGAAAAAGAAAAGAAAAAAATAGAGAAAGAAAAATGGGATGGAACATAAAATGCACTTATTAAAAGAAAAAAATTGAAAAAATATTTGAAAATTTTATATTAATAATCCTAATGTGTTTCATTAATTAAAAATCTTTTGATCTTCTGACTTATATTTGTCTGTATTAGCAAAGAGTGATATGAAAAATAAGTGTATAGAGTTTTGTTGTATGTCTTTTATAAGGCAATTAATAACCTAGACTTATCTGAGTTTTAATTAGTTTGATATATGTGGATTCACACACACACAAAAGGTCTTGAATATAGTAAGATTAATAAATATGTTAAAATTTTCATCTTTGCATATTTTGAAATTTTCTTTGAGTTATTATTTTAAAAAATCTTTGAGGCTAATGTTAAAATTTATATTGATTTGTTACTCGAGTAAGTTGTTTGGTTATTATTTTTAATTTTTATTCTTGTTTTGCTTGAGGACAAACAAAGAGTTAAGTGTGGGGATATTTGATAAGTAGATTTTTATATCTATTTATTAGGTATTTTATGTTTAATTATTTGTGGCTTTTTAAGTATTTTTAGTGTTTTAGATAATTTATTTAATTTAATGCATTATTATTATTTTAGTATTTTTATATTATTGTTAATTAATTTATATTTTATTTTGTAGGAAAATTGGAGTTGATGACAGTTTGACTTCTGTTTCCGCGTGGCGTTCCATCAGCAGATAAATTAAAGGATAATTTAGGAATCCAATTGCAATTTAAAAAAGGAAAATAAATAAGAATTTTATATTTTATTAGTTTGAATTATAAATCTTATTAGGGTTTGGAAAGTGTAATTCCTATTAAGGTTAGGAGGATTATGTAGCCTATAAATAGAGGGTTTGAAATACACTTGAAGATACAATTTTTACTAGAAAAATTCGCTCTTTTATTCTTTAGTGTTTTTTATGGCTATGTGTAGCTAAAATATTTTTCTTGATTTAAGTGATTGAAGCCATCAAGATTTATACACTGTGAGATCTAATTTATTTTAATTGTTCAATTTATATTTTGAGTATTGGATATTTTTCTGTATTTAATTTTATGATTAATTCATTTGATTGCTAGGATGCATACTAGTTTATTATTCATTGAAATCTACTGCTAAATTAAATATCAAATCCGTAATTGTTTGGTCACTTTAATTTGCGAAGTAACTAAGATTAATAATTATTTTGCAGATCAAAATATTGTTATATCTTAGAAAAAATATTCATCTAAATTAAATGCAGATGTTTGGATTGTGTTGTTTAGTTCAACGATCTTTCTAATTCTTAAAGTTTCTACTAAGTTAAATCTTTAGCGCTTGTTTTAGGTTATTTAGTAGTAAGGGTTATTTAGATTGTTTGTTTCTACTTAACTAAAATTAAGGAGAGATAGGAAAATTATTCGAATGAGAGTAATTATTCCACGTTGAATATTTAAAATATGAATTGAGTTATTCTTGCGTCAGTGATCAGTTGTAAATTCTTTATGGTGGATGTTGATTTAAACCAAGGCTTTTTCTTCTCATTAAATTATTTACATAATTATTTTAGTTAATTTTATTTAAATTATTTTTTTAATTAAAAACCCCTCAATTTTGGTTTACGAAAACATAGAATTAAATTAATCATTCTCTGTGGGATCGACTTTTACTTGCACTACTATACTAATATTTTTTCAAAATAAGATTTTATTTTTGGGTGCCTGCGACAGCACACCACTGTAGCATCACTATATCATTACCTATCAGTAGTATATCAACATATAGTACTAAATATGTCACAGTGCTCCCACTAACGTTTTTTACACATTTAGTTCATCGTTTTTTGATAAAATTAAAACTCTTTTGATTATCTCATCAAAATGGATGCTCCATCTTCGAGAAACTTACTTAAATCTATAATTAGATCGTTGTATCTTACATACTTAATTTACTCTCTCTTTGGAGATAAATCTCTCTAGTTGTATCACATATACATCCTCTTGTGAGGAAAAACGTCTCCACGTCCATTTGTCAGATCTCGCACTGTAAGTTGCAACTGCAAGTAAAATCTGAATGTGTTGGTTTGCAAAAATATAGCATACATATAATCAAATTATATAAGCGCAACGGAAGCAAGAAAAATTAGATTTTAAAATTTTTGTACAAACCAATAACCCGGATCTTTCTTATGCGACTATTATTAATTGAGGAAGGATAAAAGAATTTATACCTTTGTAGAACCAAGCTTCCACGGGTACAAGTTCATCTCCCTTTAATCCTTCACGTTCTTCTTCAAATTCACCGATTAGATTCCACGGATCAATGTTAGCTCCCCAAGTGTGAAGCCTCTAGAGGTGATCCACCAAGAGATCTATGAATTAAATAAGTGGATCTTGGTTTCTCCAAACCATGGGTGGCTAGCCCTAATTCTCTCTCTCTCTCTAACTCTTAGATCTAGAGAATTATGGAGTACTCTCTCTAATCTAATGAAAGAGTGTGTAACCTTGATCTATGATAAGACTCACCTTATTTATAGATCTAGTCAACCCTCCTAAACTATTTAGGATTAGAGTTTTAATTTAATTCCCAATTTAATTAGAAACTAAATTAATTAATTACAATTCCTAAACCATTTAGGAACTTAATTGTTTAATAATGAGAGTACTTTTTATTAATTAATTACTAAACCATTTAGTAACTTAATTAATTATTATTATAATTATAATTCCAAAACTATTTAGGAACTTAATTATTTAATAATAATATTACTACTTATTAATTAATTCCTAAACCATTTAGGAACTAAATAATAATACTAGTAGTAATAATAATAATAGTAATAATAATAATAATAAGACTCCTCTTATTAATTTATAATTAGTATTTCTAAAATACTAAATTATAAATATTAAGCTATTTAATTTATTCTATCACCATAGTATAAATTAAATATACTTAATTTATTATTACGATTATGCCATTCACTTCTAAAATAAATATTACTCTTTTGCGGTGTGACCCTTTAGGTTCTCCATATTAAACCGGTTGTATAATAAATAAATTAGAACAATTCTAATTCATTTATTAAGAATTAACTCTTTAATTCAGAATAAATAATTATTCCACAATAAGGGTAAGCCCCCTTAGCGATAGTCGACTTTCCAGCTAATATAGATTTCAACATTTAATCGTAAAAGAACCTTTCAGCAAATAGTTACAGTACAATTCAATCCTTCTGCCATACAATGTCCCAATCAAATATAAGACACGGAATTTCTGTCAAGTCTTATTTATTTGATTATATGCATTTCAATTCACAAATACACAACTCTAGTTAATGTAAATTAGAAACTCCTTTCTAATTCCATTCAACCCTGGTCAGGGATTTCTGAGTTGTCACTTATTGAATCGCATATGACATTCTCTCCCTTTACTGGAAGTGGTAGATCCTTTGTTGACCATTCATCTATCTCCATGTGTACCTTATTATACCCAAGCACATCCTTTGATATACCAATAGGTCTTAAGGAATATGTCAAAGTATAACTTAGTACACACAAGATATTAAGATGATCTCAAGTCTTAGGATCACTTGTACGACTATCACATAAGGAACTACTATTGACAGACGAGTAAAACTCTATTAGGTGTTCCTTGAGCGAGTCACGTTCAGTGAACTTATTCTCTAATAAGCACCTACATACTTGCTTTAGTGTCTCTACACAAATGATTATGAGATCAATCATCCTCTTCATAAGAGCAAGCATAGTATGTACCAATCTATCCGGATCTACTAATCCCCTTTTTAGTGATCCAACGATTAGGAACAATTTTAGTTTTGAGCTATCTTGAATTTAGATCTCATTAGCATGATCCTCATCAGGGTTCTAAAAGCATTGCTCGAAAACTATGGGTTTATCCATTTGATTAATTCAAGTAATTAATCATGAATAAAGAAATGCCTTGATACTTTTATTAATAAATGAACAAGATTACAAAGTATATGTTTATCACATCAAATGTGATTGGCTAGAGGGCATATTACTTTCAGAATGGACTTAAGCATTTATACCAGTGAAAAGTTTTATCATAATCAACTCCTTGACTTTGGATTTAATTGTCTAGGATTTTTGGCAATTGTCCAAAATACCCTTAACAACTTACAAAATGTCATTGGTGTCCTAGAATGATTTAATGTTCATTTTATCCTTGTTTAGTAATGAGAAATGTCTTGATTATCCTTAACTAGGCACGATTAAGCTTAACTAGGATGGTTAAGTGTTGGAGCAATGCATACAAATTATATATGTATATATTTTGTAAGAATAAGTTGGATATTTCATAATTCATCTTTATTTCTTATCTCCAAGTTGCTAAGTGTGAAGAGAGAAGGACTAGAGCTAGGGTTGCTAGAAAGTTTGAGAGATTCCAAGAAAAAGTGAGTAAGAGAAGTGATTAAGCCATCAAGGTGGATCATCCATCACTAAGAAGCTTCATAGATAGGAGAAGAATAGCTCAAAGAAGGTATCAAATGTGTTATAGCCATAACACTTAGTATTTATGTGTTTAAAATTCAAGATTTAGTGTAGCCATGCATGTTTTCATGAACAAAAGTGTGATTTATATAATTTATGTGCTATATGAGTGATCCATGATGAAACCCTAAGCTTAAGTATGGTATTACAAAGGTGGTGAGTTATGCATGCATGTATGCATGGCTAGGAATCATGATTTAAAGAGGATCATGAGCTATATGTTGTTAGATAGGGTGAAACCCTAGTTTGAGGTATCGATCATGTTAGATACATGTGAAAATTCTTACTTGATAGCATGATAGATTCATTGATAGTTGAAGTGTATGACTTGTTTAAGAAAATAAAATATTAGGCTATGTTTTACATATAAACCAAATCATAATCTATAAAGTGCTTTAGATGGTGCATATAGATGTTATATGATCATATTAAGTTTGTAAATAAGCTTGTGTTAAGGTATATAATGTATAGAGTTCAAGAATTTAAGTATGAGTTTAAGTGTGAAATTTGCCAAGTTGTCAAAATTCTACCAAAGGTTGATTTTTGGACATTTTGTGGAATTGAAGGTAAAATGAAGCTAAATGGCTAAGTTTCATGTAAATACACATGTTTTTGTCGATTTGAAAGTCATTTGGTGTTTATGGCGATAAAAGTGAATTTTAAACACTTAAAAACGTTCGCCGGCACCTAAAATGAAATTTATGAAAAAAAATAAGGTCGTTTGAAATTTTTTAATGTTTTTGAAGGCCTATGCAAGTCATATACATGTTATATGTGCTAAATCAAATGTTGAGATCAAGATTTATAAAAAGGGGCAAAAAATAGCATGAAAATTAAAAGAATTTTTTTTCAAATTCTACAGCACTGCGCCGAGGTGACATGTTTTGAACTAAACACTGCGTCGGGTGTAATGCAACTGAGAACACTTCGCGGAAGGTGAAACTAGTCGGCGTCGGGGGGGGGGGGGGGGGGGGAAGTCCAGCTGAAGAGATCTCATGTTCAACGAAATGTTTAGTATAAAAGATCTCATTGGGGTGAGATGTCCTGTTTTTGAAAAAAAAATTATATTTTAATCTAAAATGAAATATTTTAATACTTTATGATAGAGACATGTATTATAAATCATAAATTAATAAACGATGTGTTAAGATATTAATATATGAATGAACGATGTGTTATGTCTTAGGGTTATGTAAAGATAAATGATAACTTGTATGGCAAGGTAGAGCATGCAAATGTATATAACTAATGTATGGACCAATATTATGGTTATGTAGGACATTAACGGGATAAGATTTTATCGGTAGAGGTAAACGAGGACGAAGACAAGTGTTCTTTTCGAATTGTCTTTCGCAGTTCTTTGAACAATGATAAATGTTATGCATTCATATAAATTATTTTGAAGTTCATTCTTTATTGAACTGCTTTTGAGAAAGGTCGACGCCAATCTTGATTCGGCTAGACATATGTGATGATTCATGTTGAATTCAAATATTCATTGATATGTTCTCCAATTTATATTGTTGTCGTGCGGAATCTATGAAATACTATAATAGAACAACCCAGATCAAAAGGGGAATAAAGGAAAAAAGGGAAAAATGAATCCCATGGCGTGGTTGCGTCATTAGATGTTTATGTTATGCACAATGTAAAGGTACGATAAGCTGATCACCTAGAGTACACATCTGAAATGAAAAACAGTATTATGACTGAACTGGGCAGTATCAGTAGTTGTGATTGGTATTGTTCTTAACGATTTCTTGGTCTTGTAACCATACAACTAGCAAAGTTTCACGTTTCAATTTAATCATGCAAAGATTTATGTTATGTTCTCAAGTTCTTCACAGAACCCTTTTAATGTTCAACCCTATTGTAACAGATTTTCGTTCATTACTCTAAAATATCATGTCATTATTTGTTTATGTACTTGCTGAGCTATTTTATGCTCACTCTTGCTTTAACATGATATTTCAGCTAAGCCCGAACAGGCCGAAGGGTCAGTAATAGATAAAGGAAAAGGAAAGGCCAACAAGCAATGATTGTATAGTTATAAGATTACTGTACATATAATATAGTTGTAATATGTCGGTTGTATATATGTTGTATTGTATAAAGGTCTGTAAACCTGGAATAGTTATGAATATTGTAAATTAAGTTATGTTATTCCAGAAATGAATGATTGGGATTGAATGGTAGAATAGTATCATGAGCATCGAATCTGTGATTCAAAGGACTCGGATTTGGGGGCGTCACAGTACCTTAGGCTATGACTTTTGTAAGAAAGAAGAAAATGGTAAAGAAATGTACTTTAGCGGAGTTGAGTAAGGATGAAATGGATTTTAGAAATTAATAAGTAAGAAATAGTAAATGATATCTTAATTTAAGATATTAAGAAACGGTAAAGGGTTATGGGATCATAAGATGGTCTAGAAAAAGGAACTCTTGACGAGTTATGAATAGTAAGATATGAATAGAAAAAATTCATATCTGACTAAGCAAAGGCTAAGGAAATGTTAAAGTTATGTGGGATGTTCATTGAGGAGTCATATTAGTGGTTGAGTTGTACATTTATTTGTATGGCCAAGAATTTGTGCTTGGTTTCACGACCACGTAGCTTTCTATAATGATAATCAGTGGAGATTTGGGGTCGTGGTAAATAGTTATGTATAGTTAAAAGGTGATTCTTTTATTCTATATATGCCTGATACATAGGAACTGATAAAGGTTAAGGTTAGTTACGAGTTCTTAAAACTCACCTTTATGATAAGTTCGTGACTCGTAATTATATGAACAGTTCTAGGTTTATTCCTGGACTACATATTAATAATACAAGTTCCTAAACTCATATTATTGCGGTAAGTTCCTGACCTCATAATGTGTGATAAATTTGATGGACAATGGGGAAAGAGGGCCATAAACTGAGAGTATTAGTTCTCATAGATTGACTAAGATTAAGAAAATAAAAATGTGATAGATCTGTTAAGTCATAATTGAATGAGCAAAGAAAAGAAATAAAAGGTGATTAGGATTGAGTATGCAGTCCAAATCTTCTAGCTATGCTAGATCATCAAAAGTTTTGAAAATGTGCTTATTCTCGCACTTTAGTGCATCAGAAATGATTTGTTCAAGTGTTGAACTTTAAATTTTAAAATAATTTTGTGGTTCATGGATCTATGCCAATTGATTCGGCTAGACAAAAGTTATTTAAAAATATCAAAATGTATTTATGAAATCACTGTCACATGGTCAAATACGTTGTGCAATGGTAAAATGACAGAATTCTTAACGTACTGTTGTGACAGTGCGGTATTATGAAGTCTTCAAAAGATTTTCTTTTCAGTTATGAAAATTGGTTACAAATTTGTACCAAGGACAGAATTCTCAGCGCTCAATAACAAAGATGTAGATGTGGGAATATGAACTACTAATACATTGTTACATGATACAATGGGATGAAGTCATTGTAAAAAAATAATTTTTTGAAAAGTTTCAAGTTAGTAATGTATGAACGGTTTAATGATGCGAGTAAATGTCATTTATTTCGACTGGACCCTTTTTGTTAAGTAAGTGAGTAAATGTTTCCAAATTCAATTAATGGATGAGAAATTATGTTTTAAAGTCTGAGGTGAACAACCCTAAAAAGGAAAAAATGTGGTCTTATGGCTTTATGGATATTGTAGTCCTAAATTGTGATTGTTAATATTCTAAACGAGAAAGTATGTTGAATTGATCTTTTAAAAGGCCTGCAATGGATGTTTACAGTCTGTGTAATTGTAACAGTCTGCTTGTAGGTTTATAGTGGAGAGATCTGTTGGTTCTGATTGTCGTATTGTTGAAGACTCTATAAGATATTTTAATATTCTGGAAGAGAATGGTAGGAAGATGTCAGAATGTTAGAGAAAGGAAAGAATTTAAATGTTAGTTTAAAAATCTAGTTATTATGAATGGAATGAGTAAGGATATGTATACAGCAATTTCGAGGACGAAATTTTTAGAAGGAGGGGTGAATGTGACATCTTGAATTTTTGACAAAATTTTTAAATAAGAATTTTGGTTAAGAAAATAAAGGTTAAAAGTTAAAACCTAGTTTGAAAGAACAAAAAATGTAAATAAATGATTAAATTTAATTTATTATTTAATCAATGTGTTAAGAATAACTAACGTGATTTAAAAAGTTTAAAGAGAGACTCTTGATGTAGCAAGGGCTCTATAGAGGTTACGAGGATCAGTCATTAATTTAAGGTACATTAGTGATTTGATAAATGATGAAATTATAATAAATATAATTTACTACATTTAAAAGAAAATAGAATGTATTAATGGCAAATGACATAATATAATACCTACAATTAAATAGTTAGAAAAGAATTATTGTAAGGCACAATGTTGTGTCAAAATGTGGTAGATTGAAGTATATATATATATATATTTGATCTAATAAATGAAGGGAAAGTTAAGACTTAGAGAAAAGCTAAAATTAATAACTAGCTTGATGAATTGGCCTTAAGATACTAGGTTAAGAGAATAGCAAGGTAAAGGATGACAGAATGTGCAGAAATGGTAGAACAGTTAACCTAAACTATATATTAGGGATTAATTGAATAGTAAAGTTTATAAGATTGAAAAATCTGAAATAGATTAATGAATAAACATTAATTGATTGAAATGAACTGAGTGTTTATACGACGTATAAATACAAAAGATAATACTCCAAAAAATGAGTAAAATGAATGAAAAATGTATGTATGATACAAATTGTCATATATGTATTAAGTAAACGAACGAAATGACCTAAAAGTCGTAAAAAGGGTAATATGAGATTAAATGATGAACGATGATGGGTTTTGGTAATCCAATCAGGGTATGGTCTAACACAGAATATGTGTTATATAATTTTAAAAGAATGATACTTTTTTGAAAGATTGATGCGGGAATCAATATATACGATTTGAGCATTTTTCATTTTTATCAAAGGTTCATTTTTTGAGAAAGTGTTTTATGAAATATGTGAGTGTTTCTATTACTTAAAATGACGGGAATTGAAAATGATTAAATATGAAATCGGCAAGGTTCATAAGAAACTAGAAACGTAATTCTAGTTAAGGAAAATATTTTAGTTGGTTTATGACTAAATAACTAAGTAAACAAATTTAATGGAATTAAGTGAAAAGGGTATGATGGAGAGGAATTATCTAGTTATTGATCTAGGTAATTAAATTGGAGAAAGTTTAATCCATATCAATGTATAAGAACCAATCAAAGTGGTGAAAGAAACACAATCCAAGTGAACAAGAATTAATGGACCAATGAGAGATGAGTAGAAACTTGCCTAAAGTGAAAAGTTGCCAAAAAGGAAAACTTTCCTTAAATATAAACTTTTTATACAAGGAAAGTCTAGATAAAGGTAGAAATGACCAAAATATCCTTGACAAATTAATTAATGATCTTTGTGTACTAAGATGTGAAATGAATAAAATGTCCTTAACTAAGTACGGAAAAAGACCAAAATGCCATTGGTTGGGTTAGCCATGGTTATGTTAATTAACCACACTTGAGTTTAATCTCAGTAAAATCTAGCAAAGTAAGAGGTTATTCATTTTTTGCTAGAAATTGAAACCCTAAGAGAGAGAGAAATAAGAGAAGCCACGAAAGCTTAAGAGATAAGCTTGATCATGCAAGCTTAGATGGTTGGATGATCATGGAGTAAGGATTAAAGTTGAAGGCCTCGTCGTGATGAAGCTTCCTATGTAAGGAAGTGGATCATCCAATAAGGTTTAAAAATTTTCTAAACTTAAAACTTTGATTTATGTTGGTCTATGCATGTATTTATGGTTAAAATGTATAGTTATGAAAATTTATGTGTTATAGGATGGAAGTTCATAGTGAAACCTTAAGTAATAAGGTTAAACATGATGGTATGATGTGTATTTACATGTAAGATGATTTTGAAAGTTTAAACTAGCTATGGTAGTAATATGTTTATATAACCATATTTTAAAAGTAAATGATTAGTTAGAATTATTTTGAAGAATTAGAGCCAAGAAGCAAGGAGCACATGAAGACTTGTTTGTAAAGGAGTCTAGCTTATTGTAAACAACTTTGGGACAGTTTGTTTATGATCGAAATAAATCTTTATGTAAGTCAAAGTTCTAATTGGGTATTAGATACTAGCTGTGGTTCTCACATATGTAACACTATGCAGGGACTAAGCAGAAGTAAAATGCTAAACAAAGATGAAGTCGTCATGGGCGTGGAAAATGGAGAAAAGGTTACTACATTAGCCGTAGGAACTTATTGTTTAGGATTGCCTACGGGCAAGTCCATTAGTTTAAATAATTGTTATTATGTTTCTGTACTTATTAGAAATATTATTTCTATTATTATGTTGGACAATGATGGTTTTCATATTATAATTAAGAATAATAGTTATTCTATTTATAATGATAATATTTTATATGGTACTGGTAAATTACACAAAGGACTTTATTTACTTGACTTACATGAAAATATATTACAAATTGAACAAACTAAGAATAGAAAAAAAGATAATGTAAATTATAACTTTATGTGACATTGTAGATTTGGTCATATTAATGAAACAAGATTAAATAAGTTGCATAAAGATGGGCTTCTAGAGTTGTCTGATTATGAATCATATCCAACTTGTGAATCTTATCTCATGAGTAAAATGACTAAATCTCCTTTAAGTGGAAAATGAGATAG
The DNA here is from genome assembly GCA_947179155.2 of Hedera helix. NCBI lineage: Eukaryota > Viridiplantae > Streptophyta > Magnoliopsida > Apiales > Araliaceae > Hedera > Hedera helix. The sequence continues at coordinate 19,841,945 of OX359272.1, read as the reverse complement.
AGTTACTGAGTTGTTAGAGTTGGTACACACAGATGTATGTGTACCTATGACGACACATGGTACGAGGAGGGTAGTTATATTTTATTACTTTCACTAATGATCATTCAAGATTTGGATATGTGTATTTAATGAAATACAAGTCTAAATCATTTAAAAAGTTCAAAAAATACAGAAGTGAAGTATAAAAATAAAATGGCAAGAGTATTAAGATTCTTCGATCAGATCGAGATGGTGAATACTTAAGCAATGAGTTTTTAAATTATCTCAAAGAAAATGGTATAATCTCATAATGGACTCCACCAGGTATACCACAATTGAATGGTGTATCTAAAAGGAGAAATCGAATATTGTTGGACATGGTTCGCTCCATGATGAGTTTTACCGATCTTCCAGTTTTATTCTGGGGTTAAGCCGTAAAAACGGCTGCATACCTACTTAATAAAGTGCCTTCTAAATTTGTTCCTAAGACTACATATGAAATATGGATAGGAAGGAAACCTAATCTTAAGTATGTTAAGATTTGGGATTGTCCAGTTTATGTCAAAAGGTTTTTGTATGATAAGCTAGAGACAAGATCTGATAAGTGTAAATTTGTGGGATACCCTAAAGAAACTGTAGGGTATTATTTATATCATCCTATGATCAAAAGGTGTTTGTTACAAAATATGCTACCTTCTTGGAGAATGAGTTTATCCTCGAAGGGGTCAATGAGAGTAAAATAGACCTTGAAGAAGTTCAAGAATCACAAAACACTATGAGTTAAAGTGAGGTACCTAATCAAGTAAGACAACCTAATGTACCACAACTTATTCGTAAATCTGAAAGAGTATCAAAGATACCTGAAAGGTATGGATTCATCATAGATGATGATGATAAGGTACGCATCATAGATGATGATCCATGGACTTATGAAGAGGCAATGAGTAGTAAAGACTCAGATAAATGGCTAGTAGCCATGAAATTCAAGATGAACTCCATGTATGAGAAACAAGTATGAACTTTGGTTACTCCACCTAAGGGCATTAAGCCTATTGAGTGCAAATGGGTCTTTAAGAGAAGACTGGAGAAAACAGAAAGGTAGAGACCTATAAGGCCCAACTAATTGCAAAAGGTTTCAGAAAAAGATGAGGTGTTGACTATAATAGAACCTTCTCACCAGTAGCAATGCTCAAGTCCATTCAGATTTTGCTTGCAATTGCAGCTTATCTTGACTACGAGATCTGACAAATGGCCGTGAAAACGACCTTCCTTAATGGGATATTAGAAGAGGATGTATATATGATACTGCCAGACGGTTTTGTTTCAAAGGTTGGAACAAATCAAGTCTGTAAGCTACAACGATCCATTTATGGCTTGAAGCAAGCTTCTCGAAGGTGGAACATCCTTTTTGATGAGATAGTCAAAGAGTTTAATTTATCAAAAACGAGGATGGGCCGTATATGTACAAGAAGGTTAGTGGGAGCGATGTTACATTCCTAGTATTATATGTTGATGATATATTACTGATAGGGAATGATGCTCCTATGCTTCAGTCGATCAAGATATGGTTATCTAAACACTTCTCCATAAAGAACTTGGGAGAAACATCATATATTTTGGGGATAAAGATCTATGGAGATAGATCTAAAAGGATGTTTAGCTTGTCCCAAGGAATGTACATTGATTTGATGCTAAAGAAGTTTAGCATGAAAGATTTCAAGAGATGGCTCATGCTGATGGATCATGAAATAAATCTTTCTAAGAAACAGTCTCCAAAGTCACCTGAAGAGAGAGACCATATGAGTAAGATTCCCTATACCTCGGCGATAAGATCTATCATGTACGGGATGATATGTACTAGACCTGATGTTGCTTATGCACTTAGTATAACAAGCAAATATCAGTCTAATCCTAGAGAAGAACACTAGAAGGCAGTGACAAGTATCTTAAAGTACTTAAAAAGAACTAAGGATGTATTTTTTTTGTCTACAGTGGATCTAATTTGAAACTAGAGAGTTATATAGACTCAAGTTTTCAAACTAACCTAGATGATAGTAAATCTATTTTGGGTTATATGTTTACCTTAAATAGCGGTGCAGTGAGTTAAAAAAGTTTCAAGTAGCAAACAGTTGTTGTTTCATTGATAAAGGCAAAGTACATAGCTGCAAGTGAAGCTGCAAATGAGGTTGTTTGGATGCAGAAGTTCGTAATTGAACTCGGGGTGGTTTCTAGCTTTTAAGGACTAGTTCCTTTATTTTGTGACAACATTGGAGCTATTGCGTAAGCCAAGGCAGGTCTCATCAAAAATTTAAACACGTGTTGCGACGGTTTCATTTGATTAGAGAGATGGTTTATCCTCCCACTAACCTTCTTGTACACACCTGATTTATGCTCTCTTTTGATAAAATCAAACTCTTTGATTGTCTCATTAAAACGAATGTTCCATATTCGAAAAGCTTGTTTCAATCTATAGATGGATCGTTGTAGCTTACAGACTTGATTTGGTTTAACCTTTAAACAAAACTTTTTGGCTGTATTATATATACATCATCTTCTAGTTTCCCATTGAGGAAGGCCATTTTCATGTCCATTTGACAGATCTCATAGTCATGATAAGCTACAATTGCTAGCAAAATCCGAATGGACTTGAGCATCGCTACCGGTGAGAAGGTTTCGTCATAGTCAACACTTTTTCTTTATCTGAAACATTTTTTAACCAGTCGAGCCTTATAGGTCTCTACCTTATTGTCTGTTCCAGTCTTTTTCTTAAAGACCCATTTGCACCCAATAGGCTTAATGCCCTCAGGTAGAGTAACCAAACTTCATACTTGGTTCTCATACATGGAGTCCATCTCGGATTTCATGGCTATTAGTCATTTCTCTGAGTCTTATTAGTCATAGCCTTTTCATAAGTCAATGGATCATCATCATCTATGATGCGTACCTTATCATCATCTTCTATAATGAATCCATACCTTTTAGGTATCTTCGGGACTCTTCCAAATTTACGAATAGGTTATGGTACAGTAGGTTGTGTTACTTGATTAGGTACCTCACTTTGACCCATAGTGTTTTGTGGTTCTTGAACTTCTTCAAGGTCTATTTTACTCTCACTGACCCCTTTGAGGATAAACTCCTTTTTTAAGAAGAAAGCATGTTTGACAACAAACATTTTTTGATCAGTTGGATGATAGAAATAATATCCTAAACTTTCTTTAGGATAACCCACAAATTTGCACTTATCGAATCGTGTCTCCAGCTCATCATTCTCAAACTTTTTGACATAAGTTGGACAACCCCAAATCTTAACATACTTAAGACGTGGTTTTCTCCCTGTCCATAATTTATATGGAGTCTTTGGGACAAATTTAGAAAGTACCTTATTAAGTAAATATGCAATTATTTCTAGGGCATAACCCCAGAAAGAAACTGGAAGATTGGTAAAACTCATCATGGAACGAACCACGTCCAACAATGTTCGATTTCTCCTTTCAGATACACCATTCAATTATGGTGTACCTGGTGAAGTCCATTGTGAGATTATACCATTTTCTTTGAGATAATTGAAAAACTCATTGCTTAAGTATTCACCATCTCAATCCGATCGAAGAATCTTAATACTCTTGTCAGTTTATTTTTCAACTTCACTTCTGAATTCTGTGAACTTTTCAAACGATTCAGACTTGTATTTCATCAAATACACGTATCCAAATCTTGAATGATCATCAGTGAAAGTAATAAAATATGAATACCCTCCTCGTACATTCATTGTTATAGGCCCACATACATCTGTGTGTACCAACTCTAATAACTCTATAACTCTTTCTCTTTTTTCACTAAAAGAAGTTTTGGTCATTTTATCCATAAGACAAGATTCACAAGTTGGATATGATTCATAATTAGATAACTCTAATAGTCCATCTTTATGCAACTTATTTAATCTAGTTTTATTAATATGACTGAGACTATAGTGCCAAATAAAAGTATAATTTACGTTATCTCTTTTTCTTTTCTTAGTTTGTTCAATCTGTAATATATTTTCATGTAACTCAAGTAAGTAAAGTCCATTGTGCAATTTACCAATAGCATACAAAATATTATCATTATAAATAAAACAACTATTATTCTTAATTATAATGTGAAAACCATCCTTGTCTAACATAGAAATAGAAATAATATTTCTAATAAGTACTGAAATATAATAACAATTATTTAAACTGATGGACTTGCTGCAGCAACCTTTGCTCCATTCCCCACGCGCAGGATGACTTCATCTTTGTTTAGCTTTCTACTTCTGCTTAGTCCCTACATAGTATTACATATGTGAGAACCATAGCTGGTATCTAATACCTAAGTAGAACTTTGACTTACAAAAAGATTTATTTCAATTATGAACAAACATTGATCTACGGTTGAAGCTTCTCTAAGCTTTTTCTGCTTTAAACTTGCAATATACTATTTGTAGTTTCTTTTCCAGTTATCTGACTTAATGCAATGGAAGCACATTTATTTGCTATTTGGATCTACTTTCTTATTATCTTTTACTTTTGTCTTGCCCTTAACCTTCTTGGAATTTTTCTTTTAAGAAGTTCCCTTATGTATCTTCCTTTTCTTGGAAGAATCATCTACTAACAAGACTATGTTCTATTTAGATGGGAAGTGACCCTCTATAGTTTTTAACATGTTCAGTAACTCAGGCAAGTTGACGTCCAACTTATTCATATGAAAATTCACAACAAATTGTGAGAAGGTGTCCGAGAATGACTACAAGATCAAATCTTGGCTCAACTCTCCATCCATCACAAACCTTAACTGTCCAAGTTGTTCAATCAGATTGATCATCTTGAGGACATGAGTCTCAATGGTAGTGTCCTCGGTCATCCGAGATCAGAAGAGCTCCTTAGATATCTAATAACTAACAGTCATACTTTGCTCATCATAAAGATCTTTAAGGCACAGCAGTATAGTAGGAGCATCCATCTTTTCGTGTTGACGCTGAAGCTCGTTAGTTACAGATGCGAGCATGATGCATTGAGCCACAGATGCATCATCTTGTCACTTCTTAAAAGTAGCAACTTCTTTCTTAGAGGCATTTTCTACAAGAGTTGCAGGGACAAGTGAATTTAGAACATATTAAAGCTTTTAAGTAGTGAGAACAATTCTCAAATTCCTTAACCAGGCCGTGTAATTCAGTCCGATCAGTTTGTTAGCATCAAGTATGCTATGCAATGATAGTGAGTTTGACATTTATAAAATTCTACATGTGAAAAATAGACAATATTTTAGCATAGATTCATTTAATTAATTACTAAAATAAATTAGGTCTTTATTTAAACTGGTATTCTCCTACTATTTTTCATCAAACTATATTACCCTCTTTATATAGTTCGACAAATCTAATTAAAGATCTGCTAGTGAGATAAGGGTCCTATCGACATAAATATAGCCTTGTGTGTGCTCAACAAACTATAGTTTATTCAATAGGTAGACAACTCCTTGTCAATTACATCAATATATAACTCCTTGTATTTTGTCTCTTAGATTATTATGATCATGTGTGTGCACATCCAAATCCAAATTATCTAAGTCCAACCTAGCACTTTATAAGTAAAGAGAAAAAATATTATCTTTGTATGTGCATAATAAAACAGTAATGTTCAATTCCTTTATAAGCATCCAATGTGATAAAACAACATATCAAATAATCGATATAAGCCTTGTATGTGCACAACAAACTTATATTGAGTATTTGATACTCTATCGTTTTATCATTCTAGAAGTCGACGTTCGATATTCTAAATATCTTTGAACGTTACGACTTAATATAATTTATCTTGAGGGGTTTGTTATTAATTGTCTAATCTTATTTAGCACGCATGCATATATATATATATATATATATATATATATATATATATATATATATATATATATAATATGCGTTATATTATTTAACATGTGAAGCATGTTTTGATAATATATAATAAATATATATATTAAGCATGCACATATAGAATACTATATTCTTTGAAAAACATTCCTATGAAGCTTGTTATTCTTTTATTGGCACCAAAATCATCTCCTCTCTCGGTGATCATGGAGTTTTCCGGTTGGGTGGTGTTTTCCGGCGGTAGTAGCTTCTTTCGGGTGGAGCATAAAATGGAGAAAAAGGAAAGTGTTTTTTTTTTTTTTGTTTTGAATGCTATCCTTTAATTCCTTATTTCTTTCCTTTTAATAAGCAAAGAAATTTAACTATTTTGGAAACAAAGAAAAGTCCACCGCCTAACCCATGCAATCCAACTTTTTAAGCTTCCGGATTATTCCACATGCGTAATTCTTGCCTAATTAATTAATTTAATACATTACATAATTATCTCGTGTAATAAATATCTTATATAATATATATAAAATATTTATTTTAATTTACCAAAAATCATAACATGATTTATAAGTAATATTTAGACCCTTTTTGGTTACTTTTCTTGACAAATTTTGTACACGCATAACGCCATGCATGTAATTATATGAGATAATTTATACCTCCAAAAATCATAAAATATTTCATATAGCTTATAAAAATTATTTTTTTGTAATTTTTCACTTCGTTACTTAGACATCATGTTACACTAACATGTTCACGTTTCTGAAATATTATCTTTCATAAAAGTCATAATAATTCCATTATACATAAGTATAATTTTTAATAACTTAAAAATTCATTTTTCTTATTTATTATTCAATTTCTTTAATATTTACAATAATTTCTTTATATATAAATTATATAACTTAATATTATATAATTTATATATTTACATTCTCCTTTCTTAAATAATTTCTTAATTTCCTCCAACCTTATTTCATTTAATCACCTTATATAAATTACATAATTATTCTTATATAATTTATATAATTATTATTTTCTTCATACAACATTTTAATTTCCTTATATAAATTATACAATTATTATTATATAATTTATATAATTACATTTCTTCTCAATTAATTTATAAATTTCCACCATAATTCTTAATTAAATCTAAAATCAATAATTACAATTTTATTAACTTCCCCATTCGCTTTTCATTAAAAATTGGATTAATTTAATTATTAATCCCTTTATTTCCATAATTAATAAAATTTATAAATATAACAATTAAGCATAAACACATATATATACATATTTAATTCATATTTCTTACATTTCCATATAACCCCATTTAAAACATAATTTCTGCACTTCCATAATAATTTAATTGTACAATTTACTGTACATTTACCTGAAATTTCTCTTATTCTCATAAATTATTTTTAAACAATTTATTTACTTTTTAATTATTTTAATTCAACATACTTTATCATGATCTTTGTACAGATTTAATTTACTAATTAAATCTCATCACATACCTTAATTCACATAAAATATCATAAATAATTTAAACAATCTTAATAATTCTGTTAATAAATTCTTATTTAATTTTTATTAAGTAATTTCTGAAAATTCGGATCCTCACATTCTTCCCCCCTTAACAGGATTCCGTCCTCGGAATCATAATTACCGTAATAATTATACGTATATCATTTATAGCATGTTGTTATACCTTTATCCTAATAAATTACAACTATATCCATAATAATTATATATTTCTTCATTAATATCCATAACTTACATGGATTACCTCATAATAATCATAACTGTCCAAGTATTTAACTCTTAACTCATTTCACAATTTCTTTGATTTCTCATTCTCAGAAATTTTTTATTTCTTTAATCATACTTAACCTTACTCAATCCGCTTATTTCATATTTTCTATTACACCTCGTTTATACTCTGCACATTCAACCATCTTTTCTTAATTCACATAAATCTTCTTCACATTTCATAAATCATTCCTTAATACCTTTATTATTCAACACTAACCTTTACTTAATTCCATTGTAATCCTTATTTGTAATTACTCCAAAAATTCTTGTATGTCACATTCACCCCTCCTTCATAAAATTTCGTCCTCGAAATTTCTATGTACTCATACTTCATTCATTTGTAACATACACAATTTCTTTGTATTTATTCCACATATCTTTATTTCCTTTCTTTCTCGTAGTTATTGCACATTGCAATTTTCTAATCCACCACATTTCATAATTTATTTACTTCACAATTATTGCTTCCATTATCACTCACAATTAAAATACTACCCCATCCTACCATCCAATCTTAATAAGAGTAGAAGAATTCAAAAAAAAATTATTTTGAAAAACTTTTATGATACGCTGAATGAACATTTATCCCGGTTTACAGTACTTCGCTCCCCGAGTACTTCATACTGCAAACCCTGACAGTGGATCAATCTGTCATTAAAGTGATGGATGTTTCACCATACATTGGCACGTTAGATGATCAGTCTGCAATGCCCGTGTCTTGCTATGCCAGGTGACCATTCGATCAACCTGCAATATTCTTAATCTTTTTGTTCATCTCAGCCTTAGAACTCATTCAAAAGTAATTTGATTTGGTGTAAATTTTCAAAGAATATGAATTCAATGCATTTATTTCAAATTTTGTCTAGCTGAATCAATAGCTTAGACTTATATTTCTTCAACGCTTGTCTAGCCAGATCAATTAGCATAGACTTTTTTTTTTTTAACAATTTATAATCCGCAGAAATTTTAAAAACATTCATTATGTCAAAACTTTTTTTTTTAAAATGTCTAGCCGAGTCAAATGGCAAAGACTTATAGCTTTGACATACTTTCACAAATCAAAATCATTTATGACTTCATGTTACCGCGTCATCTTGATAGTACGTTGAGGATTCCGTCGTTAATAATTCCTACACCGTAAACCATACTTTATGGTGTTGAATCATCTTTTAACGAAATAGTACCGCACCGTCTCAACAACACGTTGAGCATTCCGTCATTCATCACATCTGCACCGGGCTAAAAGGTGCGTGGATGATTCTTTTGAAATACATTTTGATGTAAAAACATTTTTGTCTAGCTGAGACAAGTAGCATAGACACTTTTTAAATCGCTTAAAAATTTCATTTATATTTTTCAAAGCACACACGTGCCAAATCAACTTGAAGCCAAAATTTTCGAAATCTAGCAAAGCTAGAAGAGTGGGAATATCCTAAATTCCCTAACATTCATCTTCTGCTTCTTTACTTAAATATTAAATTATTGCTAGGACTATTTTCATTTATCATATTAAAATTTCTATCTACTCCAACTTTTCTATACCCCCGTATAGTTCATCAAACTTGTCACACATTATGAGTCCAGAAACTTACCACAAGAATATGAGTTTTAAAGCTTGTCCTAGCAATATGTAGTCTGAGAACATATCAAAGACTGTCCATATGCTAAGGGGCTCTAAACATACCATACGATTATGAGTCATGGACTTACCATATGCATGAGTTTTAAGAACTCGTGCCTAAACTTAATATTATATATCTATCAAACCTGTTAGCGCGACTCTAACATTTCAATGATTATCACATAGTAATTAAGTAAACACAAATCCCCCGCCCATACAAAGGATTGTGCAACTCAGTCACCACATGAGTTCTCAAATGAAATTCCGTACCCAAGCTTTCTACCCCCTTATCATAATCTTTCTGTCATTCATGTCTCATCATTCTCTGAATTCTTCTTGTACTATTTCATAGTACCATATCTCTTTATAACATTAAAATATGGCTTTTCGACCATTAACAGGTCTCTCTGTTATTTCACATTTTTACTTGATCCTATCATGTTCTTGTTTCACAATCCATTCTGTACTCGTTTTTCTTATCTTATGATCGTATCGTAGTACGATCATCTCACTATTCCTGATCATATTATTATGATCTCTTCCTATACGTTTTAGATTACCTTGTCATCTTTATTGCTTAAATCAGGTGTCCCCTGATTTTCTTTGAGATTCATCTTTGAATCATTTCAATTATTCCTTCAGATATGTTCTTAATTGAACTTATAATTTTCTTAATTCGTTTCATTCAAATCTTTCTTAACCTCTTTATCTCTTCCTTATAATCTTCTATCTTTCTGATTTCCATAACCTTAGCCAATATCTGAGATCTGTATTTCTTAACTTACATCTTTCTCAACTTATATCTCTTTCTTCTAATTCCCCCATGTTCATCAAACTGATCACGTATTTGGACTCAGGAACTTACCATAATCATATGGTTGAGGAGCTTGTCCTAGTCAGGCCATAGTCGCCCATTCGCTAAAGGGGCTCCACCATACAATCATGAGTCACGAGCTTACTATACGCTTGGGTTTTCAGAACACGCGACTACCCATACTCCTTCTTACTTTAGGTTATAGCCTAGGGTATCATTTACCTAAGGTTTATAACCTCTAGCTCTGATACCAACTGTAACGACCCCAAAATTCGACCCTCTTTATTACCTTAATTTTCGTATTTATGAAACATTATATTCCTTACGTCCAAATTTCGGTCCGTTAATAAATCTTTAATCACCTTATTTAAACCCTTAATTGATTTTATAATCATCAATTACCAAAATTTTCGGTATAATTTTTTTTTCCTCAATCATTGTATTAAATATTTTATCATTCAAAAATTTCATTTCTTGATCCTAGTCCCTGGATCGCAACCTTCACTTTTTCTTTCTGTACCAATATCATAATACTTAACATTCAAATTTTAATATTGTTCATATCCATAAAATCTTTCTTTGCTTCATAATTCATAAATAAACATATAATAATCTCTATCCTTACCATCATCTTGAACAATTACAGTTCATAATTTAACATTATTCGTCCTATCCAGATCCAACATATATGTAAATACAAAATATTAATGTAATCTTAACAAATTATTGAATATAAACATTTCATGATAACTTTCACAACCTTTTAGGAAAACCCGTCTCTATATAATCTGATATTCTTGAAATTCATTTCTTAACCTGCAAAAGTTATATTACGCAAGTAATGAGCACAACGGCTCAGCAAGTTCAACAGTTTATACGTCACGTAGCACATACCTTAATATACCCGGTGTGTGTCATACGTCATGTGCTTGTGCTTCTACTATAGCAATATATCTCACATCATTGCACATAGTACACATAGTTGTCATATTAGCCACAGATCACATAACACATAATTTACATGCATTTGAATAAGTATTATCATATTATAACAGTCAATATTTAACATTAAAGGACTGAAGAACTTGCCTCGGTTTGCGTTCATTCCGTAACACTTACAAACATCCCACATATAGCCTTGTTCGTCAATTAACATTTCTGTGATTTTTATCATTCATCACATAACCTTCCAAAGCTTTGAAAAACATTCCTATGAAGCTTGTTATTCTTTTATTGGCACCAAAATCATCTCCTCTCTCGGTGATCATGGAGTTTTCCGGTTGGGTGGTGTTTTCCGGCGGTAGTAGCTTCTTTCGGGTGGAGCATAAAATGGAGAAAAAGGAAAGTGTTTTTTTTTTTTTTTTGTTTTGAATGCTATCCTTTAATTCCTTATTTCTTTCCTTTTAATAAGCAAAGAAATTTAACTATTTTGGAAACAAAGAAAAGTCCACCGCCTAACCCATGCAATCCAACTTTTTAAGCTTCCGGATTATTCCACATGCGTAATTCTTGCCTAATTAATTAATTTAATACATTACATAATTATCTCGTGTAATAAATATCTTATATAATATATATAAAATATTTATTTTAATTTACCAAAAATCATAACATGATTTATAAGTAATATTTAGACCCTTTTTGGTTACTTTTCTTGACAAATTTTGTACACGCATAACGCCATGCATGTAATTATATGAGATAATTTATACCTCCAAAAATCATAAAATATTTCATATAGCTTATAAAAATTATTTTTTTGTAATTTTTCACTTCGTTACTTAGACATCATGTTACACTAACATGTTCACGTTTCTGAAATATTATCTTTCATAAAAGTCATAATAATTCCATTATACATAAGTATAATTTTTAATAACTTAAAAATTCATTTTTCTTATTTATTATTCAATTTCTTTACTATTTACAATAATTTCTTTATATATAAATTATATAACTTAATATTATATAATTTATATATTTACATTCTCCTTTCTTAAATAATTTCTTAATTTCCTCCAACCTTATTTCATTTAATCACCTTATATAAATTACATAATTATTCTTATATAATTTATATAATTATTATTTTCTTCATACAACATTTTAATTTCCTTATATAAATTATACAATTATTATTATATAATTTATATAATTACATTTCTTCTCAATTAATTTCTAAATTTCCACCATAATTCTTAATTAAATCTAAAATCAATAATTACAATTTTATTAACTTCCCCATTCGCTTTTCATTAAAAATTGGATTAATTTAATTATTAATCCCTTTATTTCCATAATTAATAAAATTTATAAATATAACAATTAAGCATAAACACATATATATACATATTTAATTCATATTTCTTACATTTCCATATAACCCCATTTAAAACATAATTTCTGCACTTCCATAATAATTTAATTGTACAATTTACTGTACATTTACCTAAAATTTCTCTTATTCTCATAAATTATTTTTAAACAATTTATTTACTTTTTAATTATTTTAATTCAACATACTTTATCATGATCTTTGTACAGATTTAATTTACTAATTAAATCTCATCACATACCTTAATTCACATAAAATATCATAAATAATTTAAACAATCTTAATAATTCTGTTAATAAATTCTTATTTAATTTTTATTAAATAATTTCTGAAAATTCGGATCCTCACAAATAGTCCATAATCAATTCATTTTATTATCATACATATCACCATACGTATCAATAAATAATATTCATCTCATGAAATTAAAACCATTCCATATATGCATTGATATCATTTAATGGGCAATTAAAATAAACTCTTTTATTTTAATTAAAAAAAGAATCCAAAATAAATCTTTTATTTTATAGCTTTAAAAAATTGCTAAAAAAATCAAAAAACAGATTATGTAGTACTGCAAGAACAAGCACTGCGCCCCGGCGCAGGACTGAGGCCCAGCGTAGTGTTTGTTCTTCAACACCACGCCCCGGTGCAGTTCGGTCAACCACGAAGTCAATGGCACAACGCCTCAGCGCAGTGTTTATACTATAACACTGCGCCCCGGCGCAGTCCGTTAGACTATGTTACTGCAGTTCGCAATTTTAGAAATTTAGTACAATTTTTTTATTATCTAAAACACGATTTTTGCTTCTTGTTTTCCAAACAAATGATTTTACACACATCTTATGCCCAATAAATTGTTTTAAACACATACTCGTACATATATGAAATCTAAACAATTAATAATTCGCATAAAATTTGGCTCTTGATGCCACTATTGGTTTGTAATTTCCATGAACATGCAATCAAATTACTTATAAGTAGCGGAAGTATGGTAAATCAGAATTTAAAATTTTTACTACAAACCATAATCCATGACTGACTTTTATGCATAACTATTAATTAACAAGAAGGAGATAGAGAATTATACCTTTGTAGATTCTAGCTTTACACAGGTACGTGTTCAACTCCAAATTCCTTCGTGTCCTCCTCCAATTTCTCCAATTAGATTATATTGATCAACGTTAACCACCCAAGTGTTTGGTTTCTAAAGGTGATCCACCAAAGAATAACAATGATTCAAGAAGTGGGTGACGACAAACTGTAGTTTTCTTTCCCTTCTAATTTCTTAGATCTAGAGAACTTATGAGTACTTTTTCAAAACTTATGGAAGTGTATGTAACCACAATCCATAATAAGACTTCTTTTATTTATGGATATAGTCAACCATCCTAATACCTTTAGGAATATGATTTTTAATTAAACTCCTAATCTAATTAGGAACTTAATTAATTTAATATAATAATTACAATTCCTAAACTATTTAGAAATTTAATTATTATTTATTAGAGTACTTTTATTAATTGATTCTTAAACCATTTACGAACTAAATAATAATGATAATAGTAATAATAATAAGACTCCTCTTATTAATTTATAAATAGTATTTTCAAAATACTAAATAATAAATATTAAGCTATTTAATTTATTCTATCCCCATAGTATAAATTAAATATACTAAATGTATTATTAAGATTATGCCATTTACTTCTTAGATAATTATTTTTCTTTTGCGGTGTGACCCTTTAGGTTCTCCATATTAAACCGGTTATAGAATAAATTAATTAAAACTATTCTAATCTTATTTATATAAATAAATTAAACTATTTAATTCATTTAAAGAAATAATATTTATTCCATAATAAGGGTAAGTCTCCTTAGTGATCAATGACTTTCCAGATAGTATAGATTCCAATATTTAATCACAAAAGAACCTAGTCAGTAAATAGTTACCGTATAATTCAATCATTCTACCTCACAATGTCCTAATCAAATATAAGATATGGTATTACTATCAAGTCTTATTTTATTGATTATATGCATTTCAATTCTTAAATGAATAACTTAATTAATGTAAATTAGAAATTACTTTCTAATTTTCATTCTGCCTTGGTCAAGGACTACTGAGTTATCATTTATCAAATCGCATAGGGCATTCTCTTCTTTTACTAGATGTGGTAGATTTTTTGTTGATCATTTACCTATCTCCATGTACAACTTATTATATTCGAGCATATCCTTTGATTCACCCTAAAGGTTTTAAGAAATATGTCAAAATATAATTCATCATACACAAGATACTATGATGATCTCAAGTCCAATGATCATCTGTACTATTATCACAAAAAGAACTCCTATTGATAGGCAAGTAAGACTCTATTAGGTGTTCCTTGAGTGAGTCACGTTCATTGAACTTATTCTCTAATAAGCACCTACATACTTGCTTTAGTGTTTCTACACAAATGATTATGAGATCAATCATCCTCTTCATAAGAGCAATCATAGTATTTACTAATCTATTTGGATTCACTAATCCCCATTTTAGCAATCTTACGATTAGGAACAATTTTAGTTTTGAGCTATCTTGAATTTAGATCTTATTAGCAAGATCATCATCATGATTCTAAAAGCATTACTCTCCAACTATGGGTTTATCACAAATAATGTCATCAATTAAATATGGATAAAAAAAATGTCTTTGTATAAATAAACTTTTATTAATAAATGAATAAGATTACAAAGTACATGCTATATCATATCAAATATGATTGGCTTGTGTGCATACTACTTTCACATAGATATTACAAACTAACAATTCTTTGGTTACCTGGTTAGCAAGAGAGGAATTGAGGTCAATCTGGAGAAGATCAATGCTAAATTGGACATTAGGTCGCCACAAAACTTTAAAGATATGCAGAGGTTAACAGGTTGGTGGCAGCTCTTCGGCTTTTTATACCCAAGTATGCAAAATAATGCATTCCGTTCATTGATACATTAAAGGGCCCGAAGAACGAGAAGATATTCCAATGGACATCGGAGTGTGAATATACTTTTTAGGGAATTAAAATGTATCTATCTTCGATTGCACTGTTGTAGAAACCTTTACCGAAAGAACCCTTCTACTTGTATTTGGCTATGAGATCTTTAGCTGTGGGGGTGGTATTGGTTCAAGAAGAAGGATGAAAGAAGCATCCAGTTTATTATGTCAGTCACGCATTAAGGGATGCAGAAACACGGTATCCGAACCTGGAAAAGTGTGCATATGCCTTGGTGATAATTAGCAGGAAACTTCACCACTATTTTCAGGGTCGAGTTATCGTCATCTATACTGATCAACCATTGAAGAAAGTGTTATACAAGCCCGATGCTTCAGGAAGAATGGTGGCATGGGCTATTGAACTCAATCGGTACGTCTTAGATTATCAGCCTCAGACGACTATCAAAGGGCAAGCATTGGCGGATTTCATGCTTAAGTGTACCTTTCCTAAAGAGTATCCAAAGGGGGAGTCGACTGCAATTGTTAAAATTATAACTAGGGGCAACAGGCTCCATCGTCATCATGGACTGTATATGTGGATGGATCATCTAATGCAGAAGCTAGCAGGCTGTGTCCATACTTACCAGTCCAGAAGGTTTCAAGGTTCAATAGGCGACCAGGTTCCGTTTTAGAGCTACTAGAAATAAGGCTAAATATGAGGTGATTCTGGCAGGGTTGAGATTGGCTAAGAGTTTAGAGGTGCACCATATTCTCTTATTTAGTGATTCATAACTAGTGGTTAGGCAGATACAAGGGGAGTATAAGGCTCGGGGGCAATGATGACTAAGTATCTGTTCGAAGTGAAGATGTTGTTACAGTAGTTCGAGTCTTATTCTCTACATGGCATAGAATGGGATGGGAACATGGCTGCAGATGCGCTATCTAAAATGGTTACTACTTAGATGGAAAATTTTGGAGGATTAGTATACTTAGAGATCTTGAAAGAACCTAGCATATCGAAGAAAGAGTTGATATTGATTGAGAGGATGAATTATTAGATGATGCCATACCTAGAATATCTAGCTAATGGAAAACTACTAACAGACAAGCTATTAGCTAAGAGAATCAAGTATGGAAGTGCTTACTTCTGTTTGATTGATGGAGATTTATATCGGCGGGCTTTTCTCCTTAGTGTTACTGAAGTGTTTGGTCCCATTAGAGGCGTCCTATGCACTTCTAGAGGTGCATGAAAGCATTTGTGAGGATCACATGAGAGCAAAATCGTTAGCATATAAGCAAATCAGGTAGGGGTACTACTAGCCAATGATGTTCCAGGAAGTTAAGTAGTTCATAAAGAAGTGCCCAAAGTGTCAATTGAACCGTCTGATCCCTCATCAACCTCATGAAGAGTTGTCCTTAGTATTGTCTTTGATTTCATTTGTAGTCTAAGGAATCGATTTGTTGGAGCCCATGCCTAAGGCGAAAGGACGACTTCATTACGTGGTGGTGGTCATTGATTATATGACCAAGTGGGTAGAGGCTAAGCTACTTCGGCATATCAATGAATAGGATTGTTTATAGTTTTTTAAGGAATCGGTGGTGTTTCGGTTTGAAATCCCAATGGTATTGGCGTCAGATAATGGTTTACAGTTCGTGGGATTAAAGATCGAACAGTACTTGTCAAACTTGGGAATTCAGCATCAGAGAGCCTCAGTTGCACATCCTTAATTTAATAGTTAAATGGAGGTGACAAATCATACCTTATTGAATGGAATGAAGAGTAGATTAGATGAGTCTAAAGGGAGGTGGCCTAAAAAACTATAAAGTGTCATATGGTCTTATCGAACTACACTTCAGACCACTATTAGAGATTCACCTTTCAAGTTAGCATATGGTACTGAAGCTTTAATTTCAGTTGAGATTGGTTTTCCTTCATTCAGGATCAACTTAGATTTGTTGGATGAAGTTTGGGATGATGTAGTACTCAAGTTGGCTATCTATCAGCAAAAACGCACTACAAAAGAATGGTTCTGCTGAGGAGGTTTGAAGTTGGAAATTTAGTGCTTCGGGAAACAGAGGCTTCTACTCCTCAAAATGTTGATAAGTTGATGCCTAACTAGGAGGGTCCTTATGAAGTTATTGAGGTACTAAAAGCTGAAACTTATAAACTTCGGGGTGTGGATGGTTCAGAGTTAAAAAATACTTTGTCTATTGAGAGGTTGAGAAAATATTATTAGTAATGGGTAGTTGTCTTTGTACAAGTTAATCATTTTTTGAAGTTAATAGAGATATACATTCATTTAGTTTTATAAAAAAAAGGAATATCAATAAAAGAAAGTGCAATTTCATTCATCAGATTATTTCCTTACAAAAGGTGTTTGCGTTAAATTTGTTCAAAATGAAAAATTATAATGGAGTTAATTGTTCAATTGGTTGTCATTGTCAACGTCATCGTCCTTGTCGTCAATGAATCCCAAGGTTTTGGGATCGGTACCAGCCTTTTAGATTTTGACTTTAGCAGACTGGTACCCTTTATCGAATTCGTTGATGATCTATTGGAGAAGTTCTTCGGATGTTCGGTATTTGTTGTCACTGTTCGACGTTGATGGTTTGGGTTTGGGATTTAAGGAGTTTGTTTTCTTTGTCAAGGTTGGCGATGATCTTGTTTGCTTTTTGGTGGATTATATTGAATTTCTTGTGTTCGTTGGTTAGTTCTTCCTAGTTCTTCTCCAGTTTGCTGAGCTTGCTGACGGTAGTTAAGTATGATTCGTGCTGTTTGTGAAGTTGGGTTCTTAGTTTCTTAATGTTTTCATCTTTCTGTTTAAGTTAGTGTTCAAGTTTGTTCTTCTAGTTCTGGAGTTCGATGTACTCCTTTTGGAGTTTTTCCTTGTCTTCAGTTAGTTGTAGTTCTAGCTTGGCATGTTCATTTAGTTAGTTTCTTATTAAGGTCCTCTTTTTCTTTTTCGAGCTCGACAAGTTTTGCATTTAGAACAACGATAGTTTCCTCAGAACTATTTTCGTCTAATTCCTTCAGTATTAATCTACTGAAGTGAGTCAAGGCCTGTATGAAGACATGAAGTTAGTAAGAATAAGTTATAATATGTAAAGCTGAAGAAAAATGAAGGGTTTTGTTCACTTAATAGACCTTGGTGCATTGTCGTAGTAAGGATGAGATCCCAATTACTAAACTTGCTTATTTGTGCTTCATCGGCATGAAGGCTAAAGTATTTGTATAAGGAGAAAGGAAGGGAATAGTCGGAGTCTTTTGGCCAGAAGTTAACTTCGGCGTAATTGGCGGTGAAGGATTTAAAGAAAGGGTTCAAAGGGATTTCAACTGTGTGAATGGAGGTTCATGGCATCGGGTCAGTTGGGGGTTCAGATTGTGATTGTATGAGAGTTAGAGTAGGTTCATTTTGGCGTTTGGTTTGTGTTTGTTCAGTTATTGGTGTTTATTTTGAACGTATTATTTCTTTAGGTGATTCGAAGGATGGAGTTGGCTCTTTGGTGTGTTTAGGAGTAGGTTCAGATGGGGGTTTGTTTGATTGAGGGGGGTTCAGGTGTTATTTTAGTTTTTCAGAGTTTATGGCATTTCTATTTTCTTAGTTAGTGTTTTACTTTTTTAGACATTTTGAAATGATCTTTTCTTTTCTTAGAAGGTTCGGAGGATTCAGCGGTGACAGAAAGGGGTTCGGTTGGAGTTATTTGGGGTTCGTAGGTATTAACAAAGGATCCGGGTTGAGTTGGGGATGGATCAGAATTGATTGGTATCGGTGAGTAGGATGGTAGAGTTGGTTGAAGTGGTGGTGGAATCTCTATAGTGGAGGTCGGGTGATTTAGAAGATGGGAGAGAAGGAAGTGGAACTAAAGAAATAGGTTCGATGTAGAGGGGGAGATTAGATGTTTTGATTAGTCGCCGACGTTTATTGGTTCGCCCCAAGTAGGAATAAGATCGATATTGGTTCAGTGGATGAAGAACTATGATGAATGCCACCCTTTGTTGCTCGATGGGCTTCGCATCCATACTTGGCGACTAAGGAGCTTGTTAAGTGCTTGGAATCCTAGTTCTTCGGATTTAGTAAGGGTGCAAATTGAGAAGAAGAAGTCAAGACATGGGTCAATTTTACACTAGTGCCAAAAGGCAATGAAGTAGGCTAGATGGATGTAAGCATTGGGGATAAGTTGGGTAAGGCCGATTCCGGCAAAGACTAGGAAATCAACGATGAAATTATAGAGGGGAAAACGGACACCGAATCAGAGTATTTGAGTGGGAACGATGATGTACTTCCCGTCGACTCGAAAGTACATTATCTCAGTACGATCTAGGACTTGAAAGTCATACTGGTCTAGAATTTGGAAAAGGGCACGGGTTTCAATGAGGGATTCAGGTATCATGGTTGAGATGGTGCTGGCATGATTGAAGGCCTTCACCGGTACATAAAGCTTCCGATTAGCTAACTCTACCTTCTCAGCATTGGAAAGGATATGGCTTACTGGGTCCGCAAGGGTAGAAGATGAGGGATTTTAAGCCATGGGTAATGGAGAACTGAAGGGTTTTAGAGAAAAAGGAAGTTTTTACTGGAGAAAGGGTTGTCAAAAATTGACTGGTATGAAGAGAGAAAGTAATTGAAAGGTGTGAGGTCTTTTGAAAGTAGGTAAAGAGATGAGATGTGGGGGGTTTTGAAAATTTAAGATGAGATGATGGGCTTGCATATCAAGAGGTAGTTGGATTTAATGAGGGCACGTATAGAGGTTATGGAGAATTGTACAGAGTATTTTTGGGAAGTTAATTAAATCTTGGCTATGATTAGTAATTAAGGAGCATGTTGGTTTTTCAGTTTGCCCAATCAGCAATATTCCCCAGGTGTTACTCTCCTATTATAAATTCTTTATAACAGGAGAGTGGAGGGCAATGTTGGGATATAATTAACTGGGACCCCGAATTCGGTGTGGGCCCATATTTAATCACTACCCAGTGCAGGTGTTGGCCTATTTCTTACACACTATAGTGGGCCCAGTATTAAGGGTAGGCCCATTACAGTGTCCTTTAGCAGCTGATAAATTAGGAGGGTCAAAGTCCATATTGACTTGGATTCCAAATCAGATTATGATTCCGGGTTTTGGGGTGATAAGGATTGACCGGTCAACATCATATTCATAATTAGATTCTAATCAGGGCTTCCAAATCCTAATTAGTCTCAGATGCGTGATAGCAGGACAGCTGAGAAAAGTATAAATACAGCTACAATTGAAGGTCATCAATATATTACATTAACCTACATCAAATATTAGTATGTTCTTATTATTTCAACAATTTTTACACCCTTCCATTGTTTACACTTTTGGCCTGTACTTATTCTCACACTCCGCTATCCTTCGGTGGCCAAAGCCGTCAAGCTTTTAGTGTAACCTTTTTCTGTGCAAGTTGCTCACTATTTGGTGATTTCAGTAACAGACACAATCAGGCTTTAACAAATACCTTAAGATCTAAATACATTCAATAAAAATACAAATTAAAGTCTCAAACTTAAAAGATGATATAAAACATTCAATTATATTGGGCCCTGCTCTAGATATCTTGAATGAATTACTCTAGCCTAACATTTTTTTAATTCACGAGTAATTCAATATCTAAATGTAGTTACTTGTTCCTGAGTGCAATTTTCCTCCCTTATGTCAATACCATGCACATAGTAATCAATGTAATTACACGCCATAATTGCACAATCACTATGATTGTGCTGCTTCAGTCGATCCTTATAAATCGTTCACTTTTGGATCTCTTTAAGGGCAGTTAATGTTTGGCGTACCAATTCCCAACACCAAAGTTATAAGTTTAACCTACAAAAGGAACAAACAATTAGGATGCAAATATATAGCATAAAGAATTTACAAACTTAAACTTAATTAAACGTACCACAACGTCAATGTATTACATATACATATCAATGAGGCGAATGTATTGAATATCGTCATAAAGGGGGTCAATGATTTAGACAAACAAACAAATAATTTTATTTACTACATTGACTAGATGGTATTGATTATAAATGGATCGTGGCTCATACGAAATGTCTGGGTCACATTAACATCAAGGCCGATGAATACGCCTACACGTAATTTTCTTGTACCGTATCATGTACTACTCAACAAATATGACCAGTAAACCTTCAGACACTTCATACTCACAACACTCCATCTGAGCATTTTACATGTCAATATATGGCCCACACATCACAATATAATCATCAATGTCAAATCTATTTTTTGTCTCAAATCTGCATGATTTACAGCCTTTAGTGGAATCCCTTATAGATAGCCATATTGTCTCATTACTCTACCTGGCATTTAAAACTCAACAATGTCAAAATGAATTAACAAAGTTTGAGTGCTTCCAATTAACCTTGCTTCCATACTAAATCTATCTACCTTATCATCAAAATTTCAGATATGGCCGCCATATCACCTTAGTTGGGGGCATCTTATCTAACTCTTCATGATAAAATGCCTGTGATGCACTATATTTTTTAATTTTGTAGGAAATAAAATTGCACCACACAACCACAAGATGTATGCTTTTGTGTGATGACAAACCATATCCTTTTATGCTCTTTCAAGATACTTTGAATACTTATTTAGTAACCAAGCTAGTGATATACCACTTCTTTTTTTGTAAGCTGCCACTATTAACGCCTGATTTTGTACGCTCGTTGAAATCACCAAATAATGAGCAACCTGCACAGTGAACATATAGTAATCGCACCAAAAAGCTGACGACTTGGGTAGCCGAGATATAGCTCCAATGTGAGAATAAGTATAGGCTAAAAGTGTAAACAATGGAGGGATGTAAATTTATTGGAATAATAAAACGTACTGATATTTGATGTTATGTAAAGTGTTGATGGCCTCCAATTATAGATGTATTTATACCGTTTTTAGCATCCTTGCTATCGCGTACCAGTGACCAATTAGGATTAAAAGTCCTGACTAGAGTTCCATTGTGACTGTAATACATAATCGGGTCAATCCTTATCACTCCAATACCGAAAATATAGTCTGATTAGGAATCATAAGTCAGTTTGGACTTTGGCCCTCTTAACATGTCAAACTGCCAAAGGGCATCGTAATGGGCCTACACCTGAACCGAGCCCATTGTAGTGTGTTAAAAGTAAGCCAGCACTTGCACCAGGCCATGAACAATTATGGGTCAACACCATATTCAATCCTTGAGTAATTATATCCGATAAGTGGGTTTTATACTTGCGAATCTAGTGCTTTAGGCTTAATAATTTGCTATGTTTTTATTTTATTTTTATGTTTTATTTGTTCATTTTACTTGTTTTGTATTTTCTTTTGTTTTGTAGGAAGAGGAGCTCAAAATGGCAAAATGATAATTTCTTGACAGAAGAGGGCCTAGGCACCCACTAAGCGCCCAAATTTTCATGTGGGACCCAGATGGAGGTATTAGTTGATTATTAAACCTCTATTTGGAGATTTCATAGAAGCTAAATAGGAGATTATATGCTCTCAAAAGGAGGAGGTATTAACGATTAAGGACTAAGGGTTAGAGGCTAGGGTTTCAAGGAAGCAAAACATGAAGATCAAAGTAGTAGCGGAAGAGATATTGCAGATTATATTAGTTTCTTCTGTCCTCTTTATACTTGTTACTTTGATACTTTTAGATGTTGTTTAATTTGATTATCATGGTTTTCAATTCTATTGTGAACTAAATATTTGATTAAGATTACAATGGAACCTTTTGTGTAGTTTAAATTATTTTGCACTTCTTGATTATTATTGATTATATTGGGATTGGTTATCATATCTTGTGTGCTATTGATTGATTACCTGGCCAGTAATTTGTTTGGTAACTTAT
This sequence comes from Hedera helix, assembly GCA_947179155.2. Taxonomy (NCBI): domain Eukaryota; kingdom Viridiplantae; phylum Streptophyta; class Magnoliopsida; order Apiales; family Araliaceae; genus Hedera; species Hedera helix. Next base: position 19,818,644 of record OX359272.1, on the reverse strand, counting down.
ATGGAATCGAGAGAGGAGTATAAGTTTAGAGCTAGATGTGATAACATGTGTTGTGTTTTCTATATTGGATGGAAATCATGAAGTATGTGTAGTTTAGAGATATAACTATACACCACGTGTAATCAATAAGGGAATATGTATTTAAATCCTCTTTAATTTGATCCGCATAGAGATATAGTGGGTTGGTCAACTTGGATGTTCTTGTTAAATTTGTTGCTTTAGCATCGAGTTTACCTGAATTCGTTTAAATGTCATTGAGGGATGCATATAAATACTATAAAGAATTACTGGTTCGCAATTTCATATAATTAGCCTAATTAAGAGAGAGTGGATAATTTAATAAAACATTAGGGAAAGTTGTAATCTTAAGTTATCTTAATCTGTTTTAATCCTTGATTAGTACTTTATTTGTTAGATTTTAGTTAAGTGCTTTCATTATCTTTGAATTGGATCTTGAGTTTGAATTGGGTTAATTTAATTTAATATTAATAGTTGATAATTATTAATTTTAGTCTTCGTGGGAACGATCTTTTCTTGTCATTATATTGCTTTAGATCACATATACTTACGTGTTTTGCTAAGTAGGAATTAGGCAAACAATATCCCAACATTGCCCCCTACTCCTGTTATAAGGAATCTATAATAGGAGCGTAATAACAGAAAATTAACTTATCAAATTAATTAATAAGTTAATTTCCCCTTCACTATATCTGTAAAAAAAAATGCCAGTATGCACGTACCTCCATAAATTTTATCGTGTCCGTTTAAACCAGCCACCCTTGATTAACGCGACCATCATTTTAACTTAATCCCCTAAAAGCCTCGCGTCCCATCACCTTATCTTTTCAAAAAATTCCCCCGTCCTTTTGCTTCTCCTCCTCTCTACAATAAGCGATTTCCGGCAAACTACTTCATTTTCAGGCAAACTTTATCCTCCCCCTGGCAAAACTCCATTCCTTCAACGAAACTCCCCCTTCTCAATCTCCCATGGCTCAATCCTCAATTCCTACTAACCCCCAAGCCCCACCATCACTAATGCCGAGATAAGAGAGATGGTTAACCATGCATTTTACCAATTGGATAAAGCCTAAAGTCATGCCAACACCATTTCCACTATAACCCTGAACCCCTCATCGAAATTCATGAAAAGTTCCAGATTCCTTCCCAATATGATATCCAAGTCCCATATCCGAATGAAAGGATGTACTTCCGTCTCAACAGGAAGTACATAGGCGTCCCCACCCAAGTTCTAAGGTTTGGTGTACGTTTCTCCCTTCATGAATTCATCTCCTTTTTCTTAACCTTTGACAGTATCAGGCTTACCCAACTCATCCTGAACTCATACATTCACTTCATTTGTTTTATAACTTTCTGTCATGAATGTAATATTGACCCTTCCTTAGACTTCTTCTTTTCCATTTTTACCCTTACCAAGACTAAATAACCGGGCTTTCGAGCCCTGAATAAACTGCCAGGTCATCAGATGTGGATGCAAACCCCATTAAGCGACAAGGGGTGGCATTCATCCTGGTTCTTCCTTCACGGCACCGACACTACCATCTAGCCATCCTGGGGAGAACCCCAAAAAATGAAAATCAGGTACGAACGACTATCCAAAGCCCGAAAGCAAGAATTTTACGTCGTCTACAAAAAGATACCAATCGAACCCTAAAGCATGGACCTCCTTTTAAATCAACAATGGCTGTTAGACCATAAATGTAAGCTCCCGAACTAATCTTACTTAAATTATGTTAATGAATTTCCTTTATTTTCTACTCTTGACCTCATCCCCCCTTCTTTTTATAGTAGTAATAATACTTAAACCCCAAATCCAAATTCTCATCGAACAGATTGAGGCTTCTGCTCAAAGCCCAAAAGCCTTTAAACATCAAACCGAAGTCTTTGAACCCCCCTCTACACTGTTGAACCCCAACTTAACACCATTAAACCCACTCTTAACACCGCTAAACCCATCCTTAGTACTGCCGAACCCACAGTGATCGTCGTTATACCCATTTCAATAATTGCCTCAACAACTACCCCTATTGTCGATCCTCCCAAACCCCAAAAAACTAAAAAGAGAGATGTCATCAACATGTCCAAACCCGAAAAACTTCAACTTCAACAATGTAAATGCCAAAAACTCCACAAAACTGCTGATAAAGCCAAATCCCCACCACAACCACACCTACCCCACCCAAACCTCCCAAAGAAATAACTCCAACCACCGAACCTCCCAAAGAAATAACTCCAACCCCCGAACCTCCTAAAAAAATAACACATGTTCCCCCTCCCGACCTACAAATTGAAAAATAAATTGAACCTCAAATTGACTCGACTCCTCCATCCTCTTCAACACAACCCGCCCAAACCTCAACACAACCTCCAATAAACCCCCTCATCTCATCCTTTACCAAAGAGTACGCCAAAGTCACCTTTTGGCCTCCCAACTCAGGCTACTCACTTCCCTTTTCCCTTATATAAATACTTCTGCCTCTTTTCTGATGAAGAAGCCCTGAGCTAATTCAGCAACTACCAACTCTTCTTGGTCTTGACAATGCATTAGGGTCAAGTAAGTAACTAAATACCTTCCCTCTTACCTTCAATTTCAAGCCTTATAGATTATCTTTCATTAACTTCCATTCGTTATTTCATAGAAGCCTTGACACACTTCTATAGACTGTTGTTGAGAGAAATGGAAGGTGGAGGCTCTGATGAAACTATCCTAGAGTTAAAGGAAAAACTAGTTGAAGTCAAAGGAGAAAAAGCCAAACTCGACCTTTAACTCTAAGAAGCAAATAAATAGAATGAAGATCTCAAACTACTCAACAACACAATCCGAGCCAAAGTATCCAGCCTTGTTAGAATCGAAAACAACCTCATCGATGAGCAAGATAAACTTCAAAAAGAAAATGAAAACCTCCGAAAGTAGAACAACAAACTCCAATAATAACTCAAACAATGAAACAAGTAAAACAAATAACAAGAACACGATCTTGAGAAACTCGCTAAAGAACTCCAAAAATAACACGAGACATACTGAATCGTCGTCAAGACCATCAACAAACTTGGGAAAAACAACAAGCAACTCACCAATGAATTCAAGAAACTCAACACAACACATCATAACAACGTTAAACTCACCTACCACCTTGACAAAGAAAACAAGACCCTTAAAGCCACAACCCAAACCATAACTGATGAATAGCGAGAACAAATCATCACTCAATACTGAACATCCAATGAATTGGTCAACCAAATAGTTACCGAGTTTGATAAAGGGTGTCAATTCGCCAAGTCCAAGATTAGAGCAGCTGGTACCGACCCCACAACCTTAGTCTTTCCTAAAGATGACGAATCCGATGATTAAAAAATGAACAACTAAACTTATTATAATTTTCCCTTTTTTGAACGAAAATTGTAATGTGTGCACAAACTTTTGTAAATAAACAATTTGATGAATGAAATTGAACTCCCTTTTATTGATGTATATCAATTGTTATAAATGAACTACATAAATACATACATTGACTATTGATAATATTTTCTAAGTCTGCCATTATGCCAAGTATTTTTTAACTCCAAACCAGATATATCTCTAAGTTTGTAAGTTCCAAACTTTAAAACTTCAATAATTTCATAAGGACCCTCCCAATTAGGCATCAACTTGCCAACATTTTGAAGAGTTGAAACCTCAGCTTCCTGAAGCACTAAATTCCCAACTTCGAACCTCTTTTACTGAACCCTCCTGTTGTAATGTCAAGCAATCTTCTACTAATAAATAGCCAACCTTAACACCGCAACATCCCGAACCTCATCCAACAAATCCAAATTGAGTCGAATTTCTTCATGTACAACTGCTTGAAATTTTCCACCCAGAATGAGGTGGGCCCCATCTCAACTGGAATTAGAACTTCGGTAACGTCCGCCAATTTAAAAGGTGAATCCCCAATAGTAGTTAGAGGAGTAGTTTGATATAACCATATAACACTCTTAAGTTCCTCCAATCACCTTCCTTTAGACTCGTCTAACCTCCTTTTGATTCCAATGAGCAAAGTTTGGTTAGTCACCTTCACTTAACCATTAGACTGAGAATGAGCAATAAAAACCCTCCGATGTTAAATCCCCAGATCTAATAAGAACTACTCAAACTTAGATCCCATGAATTGTCGACCATTATCTGACACTAACACCATTGGGATGCCGAATCAAAACACCATTGATTTATTAAAAAATTGCAAGCAATCCTCTTCAGTGATATGCCATAGTGATTTTTCTTCAACCCACTTAGTCATGTAATCAATAGTCATCACTACATATGCAAGTTATCTTTTTGTCCTAGGCATGGGCCCTAACAAATTAATCCCACGCACTGTAAATGGGATCGGAAATAGCACCGATGATAACTCTTCAGGAAGTTGATGAGGAATTGGACTGTTCAACTAACACTTCGGGCACTTCTTTATAAACTCTTTAGCTTCCTGAAACATCGTTGGCAAGTAGTACCCTTTCCTAATTAACTTATATGCCAACACCTTAGCTCTTATATTTTCACTACAAACTCCTTTATACACTTCAGCAACGGTGAAGAATAAGCCCGCCAATACAAATCTCCATCAATCAAGTAGAAGTAAGCACTTCACTACTTGATCCTTTTAGCCAATAGCTTATCGGACGATAACTTACCCTCATTGAAGTACTCCAAATATGGTGTCAGCCAGCAATTCGATCTCTCAATCGACATCAGCTCATTTTTCAAAATGATGGGCTCATTAAGAATCTTTAAATACACTGGCCCTCTAAAATTCTCTACCTGTGTTGCAAATAACTTAAACAACGCATCAGCTACCATATTTCCATTACATTATATACCATAAAGAGAAAAGGATTTAAGTCGTTGTAGCAACATCTTCACTTCGGATAAGTATCTGATCATCCTTGCCCCCTGAGTTTAATATTCCCCCTAGATCTGCTTAACAACTAACTGTAAGTCACTAAAGATGAGAATATGGCGCACCTTCAAACTACTTGCCAACCTCAACCCTACCAATATTGTCTCATACTCAGTTTCATTGTTAGTAGCCCTGAAACTAAACTTGATCGTCTGTTGAACCTTAAACCCTTTTGGACTGGTCATGATGACCTCAGCCCCACTAGCATCTGTATTAGATGATCCATCCACATATAAAGTCCAAGACAAAGATGGAGCATGTTTCCCCCAAATGATAACCTCAACTGTTGTTGCTGATACTCCCTTCGGATCTTCTTCTAGAAAGGTGAATTTGACCATAAAATCTGTCAATGTCTACCCTTTAATGGTCGTTCGAGGTTGATTATCCAAAACATATTAGCTTAGCTTAACAACCCATGTCACCATCTTTTTTGAAGCATATGGCTTGCAAAGCACCTTCTTTAGTGGTTGATCAGTGTAAATAATGATAACCCGACCCTAAAATAGTGCAAAAGTATTCTGCTAGATATCACCAAGGTATAAATACACTTTTTAAGGTTCGAATACTGTGTCTCTACGTCTTTCAATACATGACTAACATAGTAAATCAGACGTTGTTTTCCTCTTTCCTCCCAAACCAGTACCGCCCCAATAGCTAAAGAACTTATGGCCAAGTATAAATTGATAGGTTTGGATGATAAAGGTTTTTGTAACAACGGAGCGGAAGACAGATACCTCTTAATCTCTTAAAAAACATCTTCACACTCTAAAGTTCACTAGAATGTCTTCTCATTCTTCGTGCCCTTCAACATATCAAAGAATGGAAGACATCGCTCTGCAGATTTAGACATAAAGCACCATAAAGCAGCCACCCGATTTGTCAGCCTTTGTATATCCTTAAAATTTTGAGGCGACATCATGTCTAGTATTGCTCTTATTTTCTCTAGATTGGCCTAAATCCCTCTTTTGTTGACCAAGTAACCTAGGAAAATTTACCTGATCCCAGACAAAATATGCATTTCGTGGGATTAAGCCACACATTATAATGTCTGACTATCTAAAAGCATTCCTCCAAATCCTATAGATGATTTTGACCCTCCTGCTTTTGATAATTATATCGTCCACACATACCTCCATGTTCCTTCTGATCTGTTTTTGAAATACTTTGTTCATCATCCTCTTATATGCGACTCCTGCATTGATCAGTTCAAAGGGCATTCTCCTATATGCGTATATTGCCTGATGCGTGATGAACACAGTCTTCAGGATATCCTCCTTGTACATTAAAATTTGATTGTACCCCAAAAAAAATCTAGAAAACTAAGAAAAACATGTCTTGATGTCGCATCAATGAACTAATCAATGTGAGAAAGTGGTTTACTAATTTTGCTGCATTACTTGGGACCAATTCCACATCTTTCGTCTCCTCAATAGATAATTCTAATGGCTCTGTAACACCTTCAATAAAAGGCTCCACATCTGCCATCATCGTCTATTTCTACTTGATAATCCCGACGACAGATGATATAAGGGTATGGCGATAACATCTCCTTACAATATCCAAATCCCCCTTCATTTCACCGACCATTAGGCGAAGGAAACTTCATCTTCAAATGAGGGATCGACGTAACAGCATGTAGCGTAGACAAGATGGTTCGACCCAAGATAACTTTATATACAGAATCCACTTGCATGACAAAGAATTTCACCTTAATATGCATCTGTTGAGGAGTTGTGGAGAAAACTACTAGTAATTTCACTGTACCGATCACGTGCACTGGCTCACTTTTAAATCCATATAGAGGGGACTCTTGTCCGACCTCCATCTTCACCCCTTCTAGATCCATGCGCTAAGAAGCATGGCTACATAACACGCCCACTAAAAACCTGTTGTCAATTATAATATGCCTCATAATAGTCGGGCTGACCTGTGTTGTGATAACCAATGCACCTTCACGTGGTTCTACTGCATTGAGAGGGTAATCTTCATCTGAGAAAGAGATCACCGTGTTGAGAAAAGGCTTCTCTAACTTTGGTACCTAGTCCGACACCACCAAAACACCCACATCACTTCGGCATTTTTCCCTAGATTGTCTCATGACCGAACCCCCTGTGATGACGTCAATTACCTGTCGTGGTTGAACTTCCTGACTAGCCTCCCGATCCTCCTCTTGTGCTTGATTTTGAGTCTGTGCTTCCCTTCCTACTACATACTGAATCAATTCACCACTTTGTACCTTATTTTTAATCATATTTTTCAGCCCACTACAACCCTCTGTTAAGTGTCCTGCGATTTGATGGTAATCAAAATATTGATTGGTGACGTCTTCTTAATAGTCTAAAGAATCTTTACTCTATCCGTGTTCAATAGGGTTTACACCTTATTCTCCGTTTAGGGCCGAAAAGGTGACTTATTTGTTATAGGTTGTCCTTTGTTTGGTCCAATTCGATCTTAGACATTCGCCTTATTATCTTTATTTTTATTATTGGGTCGATCATTCCCTTTATTATTCTTCTGCAAGCTCGCTATTGCCTCCTCGATTGCAATAAAATTCTCAGCCCTTTCATAAGCATCGGATAAATCCTTCGGAGGGTTGAACATGATATCCTTCATTAGCATCCTAGATTGCCCGATGTCCAACCCTATTGTGAAGAACCACGGAGCCTGTGTCATGTTTAAATCAATGACTATGTCGACCGCCTCCCAAGACCTCTGCATGCATTGACTCAATGTTTCACCAGGCTTCTGTTTAATCAGCATTAAAGAATCTGTGAGTTTTCCCCTCCTTTTATTACTTCTAAATCGCTCGGGAAATTTATCGCACAACTTCTGTCATGAATTGATGCAGTTCGGAAGTAGAGACATCATCCACTGTTTAGCTCCCTTATTCAATGTACTGATGAATATCTGGCACATACCTACATCTGAATGATTATAGTATCGCATAAGACGTTCATAGGAGTGTGTGTGTGTGTGTGTGTGTGTGTGTGTGTGTGTGTGTGTGATCATAAGGGTCTCTTATGCAATCATAAGTCTCTAGTAGTGACAGTTTCTTCACTGGATCGACTGTAAATTGGTCAATAGTTGGGGAAAAGGGGACTTTAGGTCAAATGGTTGTGTACCTGCCTAGGTCACCACTATCTTCTACTAAAATTCTGCCAGCTTTTGCATAATTGGATTAGGAATAGTCACCTGTAGGGCCTCCTTTTGCTATTCCCGAGCCTGTTCTGACCTTATTTCCCCGTGGTATCGCCAATCAATAGGAGCCCTAATTCGCCTTGGATACTGGCTGGGTGAGTCGAACTGCTTTATATCATCATAGTTATACTAGTTTTAAGAACCAGGCTACCTTATATCTTCATGCTTGTACCGGTAATTTTGAGAATCAAGTTGCCTTATATCTTCACGATTGTACCGATTTTGAGAACTGGGTTGCCTTATATCATCGCGTCTTGTCTGAACTCGTCTTTGTGGAGTTACTTCACGCTCCCCACCTCTAACTATGGATAGGAGTTCTTTTTCCTTCCTAAGTTTGGATAGATGCGCACTCCACTCCTACTGTTAGAGCCGTAAAGCCTCTAATTTCACCTCTTCTTCTTTAATTTTCTATATCCTTATACATTTTCGCTGGTCAGGTTGGCTTGATCCCCAATCCTGATCCTCCTAAACAGGGAACTGTTGATCAGTCCTCCTCCTGCGTAAATCCTGATCCATGGTGACTGATGGAGTGAAGAATCGTTGTCGGACAAGTAAAAAAGTGAGTCATAACGGGCTTAGAACTCGGATGATTAATTGTGTCTATCTTTCAAAGACCCCCGAATATGACGTGTCACAAGAACTGCAAAGGATCCCTCCTGATCCTGAATTGAATCTCCTTTTTTTGCCATAACAGTACATCAGAATTAAGCTGGTGATTAGAATCAAATATCAATCAATGACCTTCCTTTAACTCCTGATTTTGTACGTCCGTTGAAATCACCAAACAACGAGCAACTTGTACAGTGAACAGAAAGTATTCACATCAAAAAGCTGGACGGTTTGGGCCACCGGGAGATAGTTTCGGTGTGAGAATAATTACAAGTCAAAAGCTTAAACAATGGATGGATGTAAATTTGCTAGAATAATAAAACGCACTGATATTTGATGTTATGTAAAGTGTTGATAGTCTCCAATTGTAGTTGTATTTATATCTTTCTCAGAAGCCCTACTATCGCAGGCCCGTGACCAATAAAGATTAAAAATCCTGATTAGAGTTCCATTGTAACTGTAATACATAATTGGGTCAATCTTTATTACTCCAATACAGAAAATATATTTTGATTGGGAATCATAAATTAGTTTGATTTACTATCCTAATTATAGTTATTTTTTTTTATCTCATTTCATATATTGATATTACGTTATCTCTATTCATTTATAAAATTAACCGTATGAAATAAATTACACTTTGCGCCATTACATAAGATGAGATTATTGATAAAATTAATTTTTTAATAAAATATATTAAAAAATATATATATATATATATATATATATATATATATATATATATATATATATATATATATATATATGATGACAAAAATAAATCGCGACTAACGTAAAATTTTATACAAGATAAAATAATAATGTATGATGAGCTCCTTTTATTTTTTACTCTATATAAACGTTAATATTTTATACTCTTTCGGTTTCAAATTATAAAATTAATATTGACTTTTAAAAAGTCAATTTTAAATATTTTTAAACTTAAAATTGAGATGAATTTATTTAATTTATGTAAATATAATTTTAAATATTATAAATTATTTTTAAAAGGATTACTAGCTAGCTATGTACGGAAGACCAAATTGATGCCCATAATTTCCAATACGGATTCAGTGAATTAAAGAAGAAAATGATGGGTAAAAATCAACTATATTTTACTAATACTTGTCGTTCATAACAGCAGGATCATTTTTCCGGAGATATGATAACCTTGGCGCACAACTTACCCTGCATAGATTAAAAAAGAAAAAATGGGTTCAAAATCAGTTAAATAGTTTGGGCCTATTTTTGTTTTAAAAATATAAATTCAAACAGTAACTAATCCAAGTATTCTAATGTAGTTAATCAATCCCAATGATTTTAATTAATTTAGATTGACCCATCAGTTTATAAACCACATTGTCAGGTATATGTATACCCAATACCCAAGCTCGCGAGTTTGACGTAAATAATTTTCTCAAAAAATATATTATTGTTAACTTATGGTCGTGTTCTTGGTGACTGAGATGAAACCCCATTTTAAAAAGGGTGAATTTTTGGAAGACTAGTACCCTGATAATTAAGTATAAATTATAATTAATATATTGCATACAATATCGAGCACTATAAGACTGATCATCGATAGCGAGGTGTATTATCTTTCCATTATTGATTATGATGAGACAAATTCTTGATCTTTACAATTTCTTAATAGAATTTCTTTTGATATTGTTAGTTTTTGAGTTTCAAGATAGACTCTCACGTTCTTAATGAAATTTTTGTATTTGGTCTGTTTTTGGTAACTCTTATGGGGATATATATTTGTTGAATAATTTTTTGATCAACCTTGTTATCTTTTCTTTCTGCTAAATTTGACCGTCGAAAAATGTTTGTAATTAGGGGCGAAAGCAACATTATTGTTCAGTGGGATCAAAATGAATAATATTACATACACAATATTCGATGACAAAATCAAATATTACATCTATCTCAATTATTAAAAAGTGGGATTTGACATGAATTTTTGTGCCAGACCTCTTTTTTTAATAGTTGAGATGTATTTTTGGTACCGGATATTATGCACTTATATTTTTCTGGACAAAATAATTACTAAGCTATGAATAATTTAGCGGAGGTTTGGGGCAGTGTCCCCGACCAACTTTTTTTTAGATATTTTTGCACTTTTGAATCACACATATATATATATATATAGATAATATATTATATTACAATGAAAATATAATAACTAATAACATATAATATATATACACCATATTCACCCCATAATAGACTTTTTTAATCACAATTGTTCATAATTATTTACTTATTTTGAAAAATAATTTAAATTAGATTATTATTTAGTTTAAAAATATTATAGAGAGATACATATATAGAAGGGATATGAGTCATATGTGGTTAAAATTTGATTGAGAAAATTATAAATTTTTAATTTGACCTCGTATAATAAAAAATTTATAATATTTGAGTGGGGTTAATTTGAGGAGTTTTTAGGGTTTTCAATTAGTGTGAAGTGTTAAAAATATAAAAAATTCAGTGAAATCAAATCTATAAATTATATCTAAATAAATTTAATATATTATATATAAAAAATTAAAAAAAAAATTAATGGAGTCAACACGTAGCTTTGCCGATGCCCGTAAAGGACAAGTAACTAAGATAAATAATCGTAGTGGTTAGAGATTTGTAACGACAAGGGTTTACCTCTCGTTTATTCTTGTATTTTGTGGTATAATTCTTAAATATTATTCAAAACTTGGTGATGTAATTCATAAAGATTATTCAAAACTTGGTTCCTACTAAATATATAATGTTTATATGATTTTTGGGTGAGACTCGTGATTATATATAATAATTTTCATGTGGTTAGACTACGGTCAAAAGTTATATAAGTTTACATTGTCATTTTGTACGCATAAGCAAAAGGCGTCACATAATATATCTCATTGTATTAATTAAAAGGAGTATACGTAGATACACGGTCACACCTACACAGTAAGACTATAAAGACGATTTTTATGACTATGGCGACGGTTTTCTTGATAGTGCCGTCGTCATAGTCATAAAAACCGTCGTTATAAGGGTACCGTATAGGTACACAGCTGTGTACCTATATTTTTATCATATTAAAATCAACTCTTTGTACGTGTTAATTTTAAATTTGAATTTATTTTTATTTAATTTGAAAAGTTAATAGCAATTTTACATTTTTTAAAGAAAGAGTATTATTTTTAATGATAAATGTGAAATAATAAAAGTACATCTTTGTATTTACAAATTTTATAAATTAAACTCTTTTTTTAGAAAAAAGGACTATTCCACACATTTCTAGCAAACAACAAAGAAAATGATACTTATCCAATTATAAAGTAAGAATATCATTTTAATTCACATTTTTAAATTTAGAATTGATTAATTTTTTTTTGTTTATAATTAATATATTTAAAACTTATATGAATTTTATTAATTTAAAATTTAAAATGTACAAATTAACTTTTTCTAAAGCCAAAAATAAGATTATTCATAGGGGTGTAATTAGAGGAAAGACGAGAAGAAATAACAATTTAAAAAATAAAAAATATCACAAAAATGGCTGCAGATCAGTTATAATAAAAAGTTTTATGTTTATTTGTAATTAAGTTTATGACGATAATTTTAAAATCATGATATATACCGTGGCTATAATCTTAAAAAAAAATTATAAAAAAAAATTATGACGGACGGTATCCTCTTTACAACCGTCGTCGTAAGCTTAAGTATAAAGAAACAAGGCTTTTCATTACAGGATCTGAGATGCCAACTTTTGACCCCAAAATAGGAGAGGAGGTGGAATTGTGTAAACTTTTCCAGAATCGTCTAACCACCAAAAATAGAATATCCACCCTTAATTTTTTCGGCATTTATGTTTTCATATAAAATAAAATTAAAAATTATTATTCAGTTTCCATAAAAACAAACTCCACATCTTTCTGGATTCTGATTATAGACTTTCTAACCATCATAATCTTGCTCAATCTGTCCTTTGGTCCTTACAATAAATCCCATAATATACATTCCTTGTTTGCATATAATTATTATTCAAGAATCCAACCAATTTTTCCCTGATATATGTTTTAATGATTGATTTCTGATGATGTTAATCCATCTGCCATTGACAGTTCTTCAATATGTAAGAAACCATTTAAATTTCTAATATATATATATGGATTTTCTTTGATACCCATTATGTTGAATGCAGAAAAACAATGCAGATAAATGGTCATAGTAGAGATTATAGGGTTTTTTCTTGACTTTTGGGTCTGAAATGCCTACCCAGAAACAAAATATGGATCCCACCACAAATTCAGGTAATTTTGTTCTTTTTAATACCAAAAAAAAATGCCTTTTTTAATATAAAAAAAATGTAGCATTTTGCCCCGTCTCTATTCTGTTTCCTAATATACATTCTGTTTTGAATATGTTTTTGGAATTATATTGAATTTATTGTTGGAAGGGCGCAAAGGTGTTTGAAATAAATTTTAATTATTATCTCCATAGGGTAATCAAACTTGTTTTTGCAGCTTCAAGTGGTCATTATGAGTGATGTTAGGATGTTTCCCAAACTCAATTAATATGCAAGCAGTGCGAAAATATTCTTTATCAGGAAAATGATGGAGTTTTGATTTATGGATTATTTCATAGCCAAATGAATACATTATTATTTGACAGAAATTATCAGTTTATCATGTTTGGAGGGTGACTCTCTATTCAGTCACATACTATTTTGTGAGATGATGGTGCTAATTCACTGTTAACCTTCTGATAAGTATTGAGTTTATGATTTTGTTTCTAGTTATATGGTGTCAGATAATAGGCTTGTTAATAGTTCTTCCTATATCCAATTTGTCTTTAAAGAAACTTTTGCAAATATTTGATCATATTTATTTTTTTTCCATAGAAAATTATCAATAATGACGACATGCTTTGGCATTTTATAACTGTGAATCTACCCCCGGTCTATAATTATAGAATTATTAAAGCTGGTTGACATAGCTTGGTTGTGTTCATGCTTCCTCTCTGAAGTTTCCATTGTTTGTGATTCCTCATTGTTGATCAAAGTTCAGCGATTAATTTCCTTGCTTTTATATTTGAAAAACAATGGAAAAGGTCTTGCAGCATTGAGTATTGAAAAATATTTTGTGTTACAGCATTGAGTTTTATATTTGCTGTCTCAGGACCTTGCCTCTATGATCTATTACGTCTGGATCCCAATTATAAAACTAGAAATGCGAGTTTCCGTCAAAGTAAGAACATATACCTTATTCTAGTATGTTCAGCCTTTGTTTGACTTTTTCGATCATAATGTTATGCTTATATTTTCTGCAAGACTTTTATGTTCCATTTGTATGGTTAACTAATAGTGCTTGAAATCCTCAACATCCTACTAGCATGATGCGCTTGTTTTCTTATTGTAACTGCTTATTTGATGAATTAACAACCATGGATTCTTTTTTTAAAAAAGATGAAGTTCAGATTCTTCAGAACCATTACAAACCAACTAGTGATCTTATTTCTACCTAGCATTGTATCATTCCTAAAAATAATGTGGTAATTTATCTTTTAGACGGTACATTTGTCTTCAAAATCTGGGCTTTCCTGTTTGAGATGAGTAGTTTTAGCCATAGAATAAAAGTTAGCACTGTATATTGTGCTGCCCCCGGACTACGAGTTAAGAACTAAAAAGCTAGACAAATTATACCAGTCTGACTCTTAGATGCGTTGAGATCTAGTTCACTTGCCATTATGAGCTGTAAGTCTACCTAATGAAGCAAAAACACACTTATGAGCTAGAGACCACTCTCTCTCTCTCTATTAGTGTGTGTGTGTGTGTTTGTGTGTGAAAGACAAAGATCATCTTACATTTAATATGTGCAGAACTATAAAAGAGGAAGGCTGATGTTGGTGAAGCCAATTCTAGGATTTACAAATGTGAATTACATGCTTATATGCATTTGTGCTTGTTATTTTGTAAATGGCAATTATTTTAATCAATTATGAATCAACTGATGAAAGCTTCAACCTTATTGTTGTTACTTTTTTCTTATTCTTTTTTAGTATTTATTATTATTTCTTAATTTCTAGTAATATTGAAATCCACATCAATCACCTCTTTCCCTCAATCTCTTATTACTTGTTTGCTCTTTTGTTGTCCATATATATTTTCTTAGTTCAGGATGATTCCCTGCATCAACACTTCAAGAAAGTCGAATGTTCACCAAGACCCATGTGCTTAATAGTTTGTACATATTTTCAAAGAAGTTATTCATGTAGATATAATGTCATGGGTATCCTTGTACTTTACTTGTTTGAAGTTTACTTCTGTGTCTCTTATATAACTTATGTTTTTCACTTATCAGGTCCTCAAGATAGGCTGAAGAATTTATTATCTGAATCTGGCAATAGGTTCTGCGCAGATTGTGGATCATCAGATCCGAAATGGGTGTATGTATCGCATATCAGTACTTACTATGATCTTTATAAACTCGTATTTATAGTCAAAATAACTCTGTTAGCATACTTTAGAGGAGCCTAGAGCCTAGTGCGCTATAGATGATGATTGCTTATATAGGACATAAACTATTAATATTAATGTGTAAATGACAAAACTGTTGATGTAGGACGAAAATGGATGACCAAATAATTAACGAGTAGTGATAATTCAATAAAAAAGATTAATAAAAAATAGGGAGGTCCAACCGCAGGATAACCACTACCCCTAGAGTTTCCCAACCGCGGTAGGGAGGAAAGGTATTGATCGCAACCAATAATTAGGGTAATCCCAGAATTAATAATCAATAACGTCCATAATATGAGTACGTAATCTGTTTAAATAGGCTACCAAAACCCTAATTTGATGAGAATACTAAAAAGACACAAATACCCTTACTAATGAAAATAAAAATAAAACAATCCCATAAATAACTAACATCAAGTCTCCAAATAAAAACATCATGTGAACTCTAAACTGATTCCCATCATTTCTCCCTTGCTGGAAACAATTCGGCTACGTCGAAAGGAAACGATCATAACGCTCCAACAAGGCGGGATCAATGCGGTAGAACTCATCCCTATTAATCCATGTGCAATCACTATGAGGCTTGTGTAACACCCCCTTCCCGACCAGTGGAAAGGGAGGCTACGCACGAATGAATTCTAAACAAAATGTCAAAACAAAAAGTAACTCTCTTCACACTTGCCCTTGAATCCCCTTGCAAACCTGCCGGAAGAAAAACACAGCATGAGCCAAATGCCCAGTACGGATAAAGAGTACAAAAATAAGAACTGAAATTGATTAACAAAATCAACTGAACCAAACTGAGATTTACAAAATCAACTGAACTGAATAACAAAATCTACTAAACTGAACTAATCTACTGAACTGAATTAATCCACTGAACTGAACTGATTTACTGAACATCATAAAAGGCTGAATTGAATGGCTGTGTTTATTTCATACCGAGCTCAGAACAAAACAGAAATATACCTTGTCACAAAGACAAGTCAAAATACTGCCACACAGGCAGGCACACATTGGACTGCAGATCCAAATGCATGCAAAATCGGAAGGTGTGTTCGGCATAAACAACACCAAACCGCAGAACAGAACAGAACAAATAGCTAGGGTCGACCCATACGCCTCCCACAACAAAACACCAATTGGCCAACTCCCATCGGAGCACACAAAATGGAGACGCCGTGGACTAATCACACTGCCACGGAAGTGTCATGCCTCGGTGCCAAGAGGACATGCCTGTGGTACCCCCACAGGTGGTTATAGCTCAGGTATACCCTACGGTACTTTCTAACAAAAATATCATGTCACAACGAATGCGACACAATATCACAAAAGGGGTTCTAATACGCACATGCTAAACCGAAACAAATCGACACAAAGTCTCCCAATTATACTTGCATGTACGTTTCTACAGAATCAAAATAAATACTAGACATGCTTAAGAGTACAAGATAAGTTGTGAATATCTAAAATCAAACAAAACTATCATATGCATTTGACTATGAACAATATATCGAAAAAATATCTAAATTCTAATGAAGAACAAAACAAACAAATTAAAATCAAAGGAATATTGCTGAAGGAGTACGGAATCCGTACCTGGAATACGCAATGTAATACCCAAAATTATATTTCAAAAACGACTCGTTAAATTCCCTCCGTCGAAACTAATAAAGGAACAAATAAATAAATAGTTAATTAATTGATTAAACATTACAATTTCTTTCTCTTAGGCAAATCCAAAATTCTTCCTTTATAAACAAACTTCTACCTAAAGTTATACATACATAAATATTCTAATCATGGTAACGTATATATTAATAAATAATAGCTTTCTTGTTCTTCCGAAATACATATAAAAATATTTACAAAGTATTCTTTCCATTTTTAATTCTATTACAAACAAACAAATATTATTATTATTATTATTATTATTATTATTATTATTATTATTATTATTATTATTATTATTATTATTATTATTTTCTTTCAAAATTTTAAAGTTACAAAAATATTAATTTAATATTCTAAAATGCTAATTACTAACAAAGATATACCAAAATATATTAACTAACAAACGAAATAGCATACAAAAATTAAAACTACAAAATTATAACTAATACAGAAAATTAAATAATTACACAAAGAAAGAAAAATAGACATACCCGAAATTATGAGGTTCGCAGTCCGCCCACATCCTCGACACCGAAAAATATTTTAACTAAGGAGTTCCTTACTAAAAAGGTCCTCACACAAAAAAGTTTCCTCACATTGGGAAAAGCCTTAATGTTTTTGTTGTTAAAATGGGAAGGGGTATGACCATACATATAGGTAAAGGCAAGGGAGATGGTTTAATATTTAGGTGATGTGGGACTTTTCTTTTAAAAACTAACCGGGTATTACATTATCTCCCCTTTAAAAAGGATTCCGTCCCCGGAATCAAAAAAATAAAATGTAACGAACTTAATTATCAAAAGATGCAAAAATTTCACTCAAATAAAATTTTTCACAAAACAAACGAAGTAGTTTTCCTCCGAAATCTTATCAAAACAGATAGTGCACCATGTGCAACAGATGATAATGATAACTCTTCAGCACTAAGACACGAAATACATTATGCACATGAGCTGACTATGAAGGCAAAGCTAACTGAAATGCAACTTTGCCAACCCTTTCTAAAATCTCAAATGGGACAATAAAACGCAGACTGAGTAATTTCCCTAGCACCTTAAGCACTTCAAAATATCAAAATCTCAATTCGAATTAGTTCTTAAATACTATTACTCAAAATAATATACTACTAAAATATTGAAATCACCATATTAAACTCCAAGTCACATTCCATTATCTGCATAAGTAAACTGTCTACTCTAAACTATTCAATGTCTCTCAAAATTTATTGAATCTCATCACTTAATATAAAACCATTTAAATAAATCAATCATCTCTTAGTGCAAACCTTAGTCCAACAATTTCCAAGATCTTCTCATACTATTACTCGTCATTTAACAAAACTCCAAAAATAGCTGCAAAATTGATCATTAGCCTCAATGATTAATCTAATTACCTCGAATATCTACAACTCAAGTTTACAAGAGATCGTCTATAAATACCAAATAGTTTTCACTTATCATATTGTCCCATCAATACACATACCTCACATCATCCACGAGCTTAACACAAATCCCACCCGACCTAGATCAAATCCTTATGTCTAAGATCATAACAGATTATTACTAAAAGAACTCTAACGATTAATTCTCCAAAATCAAATATACTTGCTGATACAAATACTCATATCATAATCATATTACATATATGATCATTTCTTAACTGTACAAAATATAACTTTATTTTCCTTAATGCTCTAATCACAATTCTTAACTAATATCCTTACTCCATTGTATAACAAAAATAACCTTGACAAATTATCTCCCTTTTCTCATATCAACTACAAATCAAAACAGATTAACATTTGGTCAAAATCAAGACCAACCAAACAGAGAACCAAATCGAAACAAACTTATATGTCTGCCTAGTGATTTACCCATAACTCACAGATCAAGCCTAAAGACAATCTACATAATCATAACTTAAGCTCTGACAGTCCATCCCAAGAATTATATCAAGGTCGTACATACGCATCGACCGAAAATTAGACCCACGAATCTTTATTTCCAAAACTAATAGAAACAACCTCAGTACAAATCAGAGATAACAAAAAAATTCTCATCGGAGCAGAATCTAAAGACTGAAATGGCACACCACGATGCCGAACAAAAGAATACGAAATAATTGAATAAGTAGAGTCAAACTCAATAAAAGTCTTACGACTGCCAATTAAAAGAGTGTCAAAACAGAATATTGCGCATCTGTTACCAAATTATATGACAAGGCGAACACACGTCTTCCGTGGTGCAGACCAACATTGTCACCATTATCACTGCCTCCACCACCTCTAGTGGTTTTACAAGCTCTTGACAAAACAAAACGGACGAAAACGAAATTGATTTAAGGCAAATTTAAATTCAAACGGATAGGATAGCTGAACAGAACTTCAAACAAAATAAAAGCCTATCCCAGATGTCTACCCATAACTCACAGGTCAAACCTAAATAGGTTTTCTACAAGAAAGAAACCTAAGCTCTGATACCAACTCTGTAACACCCCCTTCCCGACCAGTGGAAAGGGAGGCTACGCACGAATGAATTCTAAACAAAATGTCAAAACAAAAAGGAACTCTCTTCACACTTGCCCTTGAATTCCCTTGCAAACCTGCCGGAAGAAAAACACAGCATGAGCCAAATGCCCAGTACGGATAAAGAGTACAAAAATAAGAACTGAAATTGATTAACAAAATCAACTGAACCAAACTGAGATTTACAAAATCAACTGAACTGAATAACAAAATCTACTAAACTGAACTAATCTATTGAACTGAATTAATCCACTGAACTGAACTGATTTACTGAACAACATAAAAGGCTGAATTGAATGGCTGTGTTTATTTCATACCGAGCTCAGAACAAAACAGAAATATACCTTGTCACAAAGACAAGTCAAAATACTGCCACACAGGCAGGCACACATTGGACTGCAGATCCAAATGCATGCAAAATCGGAAGGTGTGTTCGGCATAAACAACACCAAACCGCAGAACAGAACAGAACAAATAGCTAGGGTCGACCCATACGCCTCCCACAACAAAACACCAATTGGCCAACTCCCATCGGAGCACACAAAATGGAGACGCCGTGGACTAATCACACTGCCACGGAAGTGTCATGCCTCGGTGCCAAGAGGACATGCCTGTGGTACCCCCACAGGTGGTTATAGCTCAGGTATACCCTACGGTACTTTCTAACAAAAATATCATGTCACAACGAATGCGACACAATATCACAAAAGGGGTTCTAATACGCACATGCTAAACCGAAACAAATCGACACAAAGTCTCCCAATTATACTTGCATGTACGTTTCTACAGAATCAAAATAAATACTAGACATGCTTAAGAGTACAAGATAAGTTGTGAATATCTAAAATCAAACAAAACTATCATATGCATTTGACTATGAACAATATATCGAAAAAATATCTAAATTCTAATGAAGAACAAAACAAACAAATTAAAATCAAAGGAATATTGCTGAAGGAGTACGGAATCCGTACCTGGAATACGCAATGTAATACCCAAAATTATATTTCAAAAACGACTCGTTAAATTCCCTCCGTCGAAACTAATAAAGGAACAAATAAATAAATAGTTAATTAATTGATTAAACTTTACAATTTCTTTCTCTTAGGCGAATCCAAAATTCTTCCTTTATAAACAAACTTCTACCTAAAGTTATACATACATAAATATTCTAATCATGGTAACGTATATATTAATAAATAATAGCTTTCTTGTTATTCCGAAATACATATAAAAATATTTACAAAGTATTCTTTCCATTTTTAATTCTATTACAAACAAACAAATATTATTATTATTATTATTATTATTATTATTATTATTATTATTATTATTATTATTACTATTATTATTATTATTTTCTTTCAAAACTTTAAAGTTACAAAAATATTAATTTAATATTCTAAAATGCTAATTACTAACAAAGATATACCAAAATATATTAACTAACAAACTAAATAGCATACAAAAATTAAAACTACAAAATTATAACTAATACAGAAAATTAAATAATTACACAAAGAAAGAAAAATAGACATACCCGAAATTATGAGGTTCGCAGTCCGCCCACGTCCTCGACACCGAAAAATATTTTAACTAAGGAGGTCCTTACTAAAAAGGTCCTCACACAAAAAGGTTTCCTCACATTGGGAAAAGCCTTAATGTTTTTGTTGTTAAAATGGGAAGGGGTATGGCCATACATATAGGTAAAGGCAAGGGAGATGATTTAATATTTAGGTGATGTGGGACTTTTCTTTTAAAAACTAACCGGGTATTACAGCTTGTCTCGCCACTTCACCAAAAACTAGCGGTACCCTTCTTGCCTGGTCGACACAACCCTCTCGTCTAATACATCCTCGATGTCATCTGTTGTATGTTGTGAAGAAACAAAAGGAGGTGCAGGTGGAACAGGTAGTGAAGGAATAATGGTAGGCTCAACAGGGTTAGTAGAATATAAAGAAATAGAAGATGGAGTCGAAGACCCTTGATAAGGAGTAAGATCAGCAACATTAAATACATGACCAATACCCTAATTTGATGAGAATACTAAAAAGACACAAATACCCTTACGAATGGAAATAAAAATAAAACAATCTCATAAATAACTAAATATATTAAGTCTCCAAATAAAAACATCACGTTAACTGTAAACTGATTCCTATCAACTATCCACCAAAGTTTGCATTGATTT
The DNA here is from genome assembly GCA_947179155.2 of Hedera helix. NCBI lineage: Eukaryota > Viridiplantae > Streptophyta > Magnoliopsida > Apiales > Araliaceae > Hedera > Hedera helix. The sequence continues at coordinate 19,796,985 of OX359272.1, read as the reverse complement.
TAATTTGCATCTCAAGGTATGGATATTGTGAATTTTACCCCTAAAGTTTTGTTAAACAAACAAACATGTTCTCTTTCGGGCGGTCCACCCAATTGTTGCTTGAAATTGCCATGTGTCAATTTATTGTGACATATAACCAATCGAATTTGAATTGATTTTTTCTATACCTAACAGATATACATGAATACATATTTCTCAAATTTCCCCCCAAATATATTATCTATTTTATTTAGGGAAAATGGAGTATGTGTCCTGTACACACACAAGTTTATGTGTATCTTGTTATTTTAAGAGATTAAATTAATGGTGATTATGGCATTTCACCATTTTCATTAATGGCTCTCACATTTCACTCTTTTATCAATCAAAACTACGTCACAGTAAGTACAAGACATATACTCCCTTCTCCCTTTTAGGTTTTATTAAAAGATATTAGAAAGTTTAACTGCTTGCCTGAAGCTGTGTAACTATTTTTGCTAAAAGGGTATATATTATTTATTAATTTTTAATTAGCTTTAACCGCTAAATGGGGATGTGATTTGGTTATAATTAATTTCCTTTCTCTCCCTTATTTTTGTACCCATATTTTATAACACTTTTAAAAAAAAATAAAAATCTTAATTACATACACATAATGTGTGCTACCTACAAAGACTTAGTATATATAATTCAACATCTCAATTTCAATAAGAAGAGGGAATTAATATTTTCACAAGTAAAAATAATAGGTCCATAAGGTCTCTCTCACATTAATAGTAGATGGGGTCCCAAACTCATGTGATGTGAGACAGATCTTGTGGAAATATCAAAGTTTACTTATATTAATATCAATTCTCTAAAAAGAATACCAAAGTCATTATAAAATCTATTTAGCTTTCCAGTAAACAAATATTGTGCAAAGAAATTTCAATTTCTTTAACTAGGTTTCAACAATACGAGTCTGAACACCAATCCAACGTGTAAAACAACTACAAATCTCCAAATTAATCCCAAAGTGCTTCTCACAAAATATCGTAAACTTTTTAATAACAAATACATAATTGATAGTCTCCATGACATGTTTGTGTGAGGTGGTCGTCGCTCGGATCGTTTCTAGCAAAGTCGTATCGGTGGACACTAACGACACCGCAACACTTCGCTTATATTGAAGCGAGAACCTTGGTATAATTGACGATTGATGTATTGAAACGGTGTTGAATGGAACTTCAACCCGTTGTCTATATTGAGACAAAAACCTTAGCATAGGTAGAAGACGTCATACCCAACTATGGATTGTTGAATGATAAGTCAAATTGAATATTAAGAAAACTAAGAAAAACTTATGAATTCTTAAATAACCAAAAGACGAGAAAACCTCACAAGAATTTTATTAACTCAATGAATAATTTGTTATTTTCTATGGAATACATCACTCCTATTTATACTAATCATATGAAGCCCTAATCCTTAAAACAAAAAGAACTAAAATTACGTAAGAATCCAAATTAAACTAGGAAACAAAAACCCTAATTAACATCAAAATATGCTGAAAAACATTAAAATCCAGCAAACTTGCTTGCTGCGGCTACGCTGGCTTGTTCTGCGGCGCTGGACTGCTGTGCAGCTGTAATGTTCCGAATTCTTGTCAAACTTGTAATATGACCTTATGTGATCTATGAAAATTTATTTTTGTGATCCAATTTATGTGTTATGTGATTTTCTATATGTGCTATTGGTTAAATTAAGAAAAAGATTTTCTCGAAAAATAACGCAGAAAAAACACTGTTCACGAGAAAAATGCTTTTCGTCTTTTTGACTTTTCGCATTACGGTATAGCGTTTATACGTGGTATAAATATGTATTCATTATTCAAAAATACGAGAACTCAATAATTTTTTTCCTAACCATTAAACTAGGAAGGAAACTAGAAAGTTAGAAAGTAACTAGGTTGCAAACTTGGTTACTTTGCTAACTTAGTTGGAGAAACCAAACTAGGCTAACTAACTTAGTTGGAAATGAACTGAAAATATAATACGAAAATAATATGAGAATTATACGAAAATAATACGAGAATATACGAGTATTATACGAAGTATAATATGATGAATACTTGTGTATTTAAGTGAAGAATACCTAAAGCTCAGTGTAGAGAATTTGAGGGCATTTATGCAATTCGGAAAGTTAGAATATATACATAATATGTAGGTATTTTGTAAGACTTGATTAAGAAAGTCATCAGGTTAGTTTTGTTTCCAATATGTGGTGGCAATCAAAGAATGGTGAGATGTGACCTCTTGTAAACCAAGCTTGGCTAAGAGGGGCTATTAATCACCAATCAACTCTTTAAGTAAAAGTTAATTACACTTAAGAAGGATTAAACATAAGCTAAGCTAAGTTAGTGAGTTAGTGTGCAAACAAGTCCTTAAACCAAAAGATATTTGGCAAAGGTATTCATTGCAAGCCTTTAATGCACCAAGACTTCTTGCAAAGCATTAATGGCATGGGGAAGAGGTGAAGAACCGACCAGGGGGAAGGGGGATAAGGCTGAGAACTTGGAAAATTTCACCTCTTCCCTTAATAAATAAAATTCAAATTGTTCTATAGCAATGCAGCCCATAATTATATCCCATGCTATTTACAATTATAAAATGCAGAATATCTGATGAAAATTAAACATAGAACCTTATAACACATCCCTAGTGGAGTTAATAATGCAAGGCATTCTCCCTCTGTTTTTCGTCGATGGCAGTTGATGAACTGAGCATGACTTCTAATAATTTAAAAGTACCTTTTACTGGGGTTTAAAGTAGGAAGATTATATGTCACTTCCCTCGAAAATTCTATTGTTATGCAAATTATTCTATATACATTCTTACTCAGTTGCACTTGATGCTCAATGTCTTTATAGTATTTTCGTGTTACTCAATGCATTGGTTCATGCCTTGTTATGACCTTCTCATTTGTTGATCACCAGATCTTCGAATATTGGAGCATTTATATGTATCAAGTGCTCTGGAGTACACAGAAGCCTTGGAGTGCATATATCAAAGGTATAGTATTCATGCCATGAGTATAGCTGTATTGTTGTCCCAGTTCTTGTGAATTTTACTCATAAATGCTTTATTGCTTCTTCTTCACGATGAATTTTTATTGATAGTGAAGTAATTCCTTTCTGTTGAGGAAGAAGAGTGAATATAGGAGTCCTAATATGGATCTGACCCACTATAAATCTCATGTCTATTTCTCCTTTTCCTCTCTGAACCCCCACCTATTTTTTGTTTGCCTTATTATTTGTTGTGTGGATTGTTTAAAACTGATTGACATTATTACTTTTGTTCTTAAAACTGTTTCTTCAAGATATTTTAGAGGGAATTTTTTCCGGCTGTAAATATTTGATTTTGATTATTTAACTGAACAAGTTGAGTGACCTATCTTAGCAGAGATATTACTCAGCTTGTATAAAACAAACCAAAGGATTTGGTTTTATAGGCTAATCACCCATCTCTAGCCTAGTACCAACCCTCTCCAGATCCAACACATGATCTTGAATCTTATTTAAGGTCATAAAATTTTCTCACATGTGATGATGCTATATTAGATTAGACATTAGAACACAATTTGTACCAAAGTTGTAGTAATAGTGAATCTCACATCGATGCACATCCTTTATTCAAACTAATCTCCTGGACACACACGTGTGTTAATTATTTTTAAATATTAAAGTCTAAAAGTAAAAAAATAAAAATAATAAAGTAATGAGAGAAACTTGCAATAATGAGGAGAAAGAAAGATAATGGGCAGACCGTGGGAGAGTGAGAATAGAAAGAGAAAAATGTATAGATTGAGATTAAATTGAGATATTTTTTATTGAATATTTTTCCCCACTATATGGCTTCACAAAGAGCATTATAGTCTCCCTCCTCAGGCTTATTAAAATAGATGGTACAATTCACAGCTTGTCATCTAAATAAGATCAAGTTTTACTGTATTGTGGTAGTCTTTATTGAAATCAAATGTGATGTTCTCTGTATGAACACCTAAACACAAGATTTTTTTCTTCTTTTCAAATTGTTATAATTGAATCAAATTTGATGTGCTCCAAAACAACACCCCTGCATAAAAATATATTTTAAAAAATATTGTTTTTGAATTGATCTCACTTATAAGACTTTCTTTTTTGTATGTCAAAAAATCTCTAAACATCTTTTGAGTGATCCAAAATTGTCAGTAACTCCAAGACCAAACAAGTTGTCGCTCATTTTTAACAGGCCCCTTATTACTTCAACAAGGTAACCAATCTTAATGAAGTTGTAGAATTTATCATGTGCATAAACCCAAGTGGTAAGTATAATATGCCCTTGAAGTAAGTAGCAACAGCATACACACGAAACAACATAATTCCTAGTCATAGGATTCCAACACTCATAATCTGTTTCAGTACAAAATTAACCAACAAACATACAATTAGTACTTTGAGCTTTCTCTTATTACAACCTCGCGTCAGAATACGAGCAAAGCGAGCACACCCAAACTGTAAGGCGGCAACTCATGCAAAGGAGAATCAGGATGCACTGTGTGAAAGGGCATATTTCCCCAAAGAACAAAAGAGGGTATTCTGTTAATAAGATAACAAGAAGCTAACACGACATCCTTAAAATGTCTTCAGAAACTTTCATCTGAAGTATACTTGTACGAGCTACTTCGATGAGATGCTTTTTTCACTTTCTGGTACCCAGTTTTTTTGGGAGTATAACTATACATTGTCCGATGCACAATACCATATTTAACTTGCAAATAAAGCACTAAACACCTGATATAGTACTGTGGTGATTGATCTCTATGTCTTCATTATTTAAAGTTTTGAGCTTTGTTTTTTTCTTTTCCAACTTTATTAACATCATGGCCGAGAATCTGAAACCAAAAATTGAAGGTGGGCTTTTTCATATTTATTCCAAGATACTAATTATGCTTTCTTTTTCCATTACTTGTTTCATAGAAATATAAGGATTAGATGCTAAGTTGTCTGTAATGTGTCCTGAATTCTTTTGTACTTGGCATGATCTCCTCCCCAAAGCAAAGTCCCATACTAACTGATACTTCCCCGCCTTAGGACTGATTGTTACGCACTTAGGGTTATCACTTGAAGTTTCACTCTAATATGTCATCTGCATATCTGTTTTAAGTTATCAATTGGCCTAAAAGTTTAAGTTGTTAGAGAAGAGTCATAAGCATAAATCATGCAGAGTGCAAATGCAGCACCCAAAACATGGTTCTCCCAGAACTTGAATTTGGTGTCACTACCCACTGCTCTAAAATCTCAAGTTGTTAATGGTTAAATCCACATGTGAATCATGCTTGTTGATGACATATACGTGCTTAGTCAATATATATTTACTTCTCAAATGTTATAGTTTCCAATTAAAAGATGAACCTTTAATCCAGTCGTTAGAATTGAATTGTTAAGAGACCTCGGTTTTATATAGGAATTAGATATTTTAGTATCATCATTGAAACGTACATGGTCCCATAAGATTGAAAAGCTTCCGGTGTATACGAGTAGGACACATTTATCCTCTTGTTGAATAGTGCACCAGCTAGGATGATATAAATTAGTGTGATATCCACCATATGGACTTAATATGCTTGCAGAACAAGATGATTGGACATGTGTTTACAGGTCATGTGTTTGTGTCACAGGTTTTATCAGTAAAGCTAGATGATTGGACAGATGAGCAAGTTGATGATTTGGAAGAGTTGGGGGGAAATACAGCTGTAAACTTGAAGTATGAAGGTTCCATTCCAGACAACTTTAGAAAACCAAAACCAGATTCTTTAATAGAGGAGCGCACTTATTTCATTAGGTAATAGAAGTTCTACACTTGTCATAAACTTGTAAAAATGTCACACAGCATATTCAACTTCTTTGTACTCAGGAAGAAGTACGAGCTGAAGCATTTTTTGAAAACTGACGAACCGATGTCCTGCCCCTTTCCATATCCAGCATCATCCACCAGCAGTTCTTCAAGTTGTAACTCTAGTTCAGCCCCAGACAAGAAAACTTTTGAGAAGAATAGCAGTCATCGAACTCATGGTTTCGGGCATGCGTTTCGTAATAGTTGGAGAAATTCTGAAAGCAAGTCCACTAAGAAGAGCAACTCAATGGTAATAATTTTCAATTTTAATGAATTAGCTCTCTTTAAATATGCTGCAGATTTATATTTCTAGATGAAAAACGTATTTCTTATATATATACAGAGAGAGAGAGAAATCTATATATGGGAATGATGCATATAGACAGAGCTAGGTGTGGATCACGAACCAACAAACCCATCTTACACTGTTAACTACGAGATTGTGCAGCTGAGGTTAAGAAGCTCATTAAATCACCCATCTGTCAAAGAATTTGATGGACGATTAAAAATGAGCGTGTTGATCGTGCCCGTTCGCTCTTAACTTCAACGGTGTAAGATATACATACATGTGTGTGTGTGTGTGTGTGTGAATCACTGTTAAAAATTTATAGGTGGTTTAGAGTACAAAATTGGAGAAGTATTGAAAGAGTGAATGATTAATATACATGAATGGGTCTAAGAGCTAATGGTTTAAATTTTTTGGGTCAAATTTAGTTCCAAACATATGTATTAAGGCTTTTGAATGCGTGCATACAACGCGTTAGCTCTCCAATTCCCCAACCCAATTCATAGCCAACTAGCGGCTAAAGTTACTATTTAGGCTAATGCATCTCCAGTCGTCCTTAAGATAAATGGATGCACTATATTTGAAAAACTTATTGCCTTTCGGTAGTATTACCCCCGGAAGACTCAAGTTTTCCCCTATAAGTATTTAAATGTTCATGTAGATAAATGGTATAAAATTAAACCGCACAAAAAATTTATTAACCTCATTTTCTCAACATATAAGCAACATGCAATTAATATATGCAAATTGTATTTAACAAAAATAGACGTAAAATATAATTTTATTTGTCACAATTAATCATGCATCTATCTAAGCATGATAATAATCACAACTGTAATGCATAATATACAACAAACTTTAACGTATCAAGAACATAATTAAAATGAAAATAATAATAAAAAATATTGTATCATTCATAAATTTCACATGATATCCATGTGTTATAAGTTGAGTACCTTTAATAAATGTAATAATTCATTTTGCCATTACATCTTTCATCTTTTTGTGTTGCTAATTCTTGAAATTTGATCTTTCATATTGATCCGTTTTCACTTCCATCTTCAAGCAAATTAAATAACGTCTAAAATTGTTGGGAAATAGTACATATATGTAAGTGAAGATAAGCACAGAAAAAAATATAAATATATAAAGACGGAAAATTGGAGGCTCTGAGTTCTTTAGAACATTATTTACCCCACTTGGTAGAGTTTATTAAATGGGTTGCAAGCAAATTTGTTACCAGGATACAACAAAGCCTTAAGAAGAACTGCGACTTAGCAATATCGAAGAATCTTCAAAGTATTTTACTTTAAAAGAGTAGCGCAATAATACTTGAAGAGAGTAAAGAGAAATAAGAGATTTATTGAATTTTTTGATTGATATGTCCAAATGACATGGTGGGACTCCCATTCATTTGTTAAAAGATGCAACAAGCTAGATCTAACAGATGTATCTGTCCAGCAACAAAGGGATTTAAACCTATGACCTCAATCACTTGCAACAACAGCCCATTGCTGCACCAAGCCATCTCTTCAACAAGAGTCACCTGAATATATTTTAACATAAATATTACAATTTCCCCATATCTTGTCTCTTTATAGTTGAAATAATCATACAGTTGATGGGATTTAATATTTAATATATCAAAATAGATTTTAAAGTAACTATAAAATAAAAAAATTATAATTAAATATAATAAATATTATTAAACCCCAACAATAAATATGAGAGAACAACTTTCATGTATTGGAGAGAAGACAGAGTGTCGCGGATACTAAACCAACAGCTTACTTATGGTTTAAAACTACTACCCAAAAGCATCGATTGGACGTGTTTGGCACAACCCAAAAGATCCACACCGGTGGCTAACTAGTAGAGCGTAACTGGTAACACACCACCAGATTATTCCAGCTGTTGTCTTTTAATCAAGGTTCTAAAAGGCGCTAGGCGGGAAGCGGGCGGCCGGGGGGGGGGGGGCCTAGCGCCTAGGAGGCCTAGGCGGGATTTTTTATTTTAAGCCAATTTTAATATTTATCTTACATTTATCTAAACAAAACAATAATATAAAAGAAAACAATCTATAATAAAGATAATAAAAGCTTTTGCTTAAAGTTCAAACACATATCCATAATACTAATGTCAAAGTTCAAATAGAAACATGAAATTGTTTAAAGTTCAAACATAAACAAATAATAAAAAAAACAAACTAATAATCCTCATCTCCATATCCCTCTATATCTCTCTCTAACTTTTCTTCTCCATATCCCTTCAAGATAATATCTCCATCGGGCTCACATTCATACTCCTCATTTCTCTCTTCTTCCGTGTCATCATCAAACAATTTATTTTTTTCATGGAGTTCTCTTACTCTAACATTTCTACTATTTCTCCTAAGCTCTATCACGCTATCAATTTCGGATGCTTCACCAACCGCTTCCCAAGTAAGGCCCAAACAACCCTCAACTTCTTCATCTATTCCTAAAACGTCGTTTTGTAGCTTAGTTATTAAAATTAAAAAAAAAAAACAATTGCAGCCCTAAATTTTTCGCTTGGGGGAGCCTAATTTCTCCATCTTACCCGTCTAGTCCCGTATAATTTCCTGGAGGAATTTTTTTTCCTCTTTGGGTATAGGCAATGCGCTAGGCGGCCTAGGCGTGGCGCCAAAGGGAGGCCTAGCGCCTAGACGGGGACTAATCGGACCTAGGCGGGGATTTTTAGAACAGTGCTTTTAATAATGTTTCACTTGCAATATTAATCTACTTGTCTTATTCTTCTATGCATAATTACTTATTAGATGAGTTCTACGCCATTCATCTACATGGAACTTACATATAGATGATAGATACATGAACTTCTGGATAGATTTAAGTCACTAACTTCTCGTGTGGTAATTCCCTTGAAAGTGATGAAAAAATACTCACTCTCTCTCTCTCTAAAACTCGACGGAATTTTTGTAATTAAACATTAAAAAGACTTCCAAGGGAAAACTAGCGTCTTCCGAGGGTATGACTACCGAAAGGTGATAAATTATTTAAATCTGGCACTTACATTTATTCTATGGAATGCTAGAGATGCATTTCATTCTTTCTTTCTTTCTATTTTTTTTTTGTTGCTAAATTCTGGAGATGCATTTCCACAATAGTAACTATAGCCGTTTGTTGTTATGGATTACTTCTTATGCGCGCGCGCACACACACACACACACACATACATACATATATATAGGGAGATGATCCATAGCCACCACTGGCTATGGATCATTTCCTAGTCAACCCATTCTCAGTCGTTCATCGCAATCACGGACGACCAAGATTAAAAGGAAAAAATAAATATCCACATGCGAATAGCTTTTTTACGTTAAAAAAACCCAGAAAGGGTCAGGACACTCATTCTCTCTCCTAAAACAAAATTTTATCTTTCTTCAACCAAATTTCAAAATTTAATATCATTTTCATCATGAATTCAAAATTGTGTTGAAAAGATCTTCAAAATAAGAGGCATTGTTGATATATTGTGATGTAGTTTAAATGTCAAAAGTTGCAACCAAAACTTATAATGGTGTATTTTAAAATACAAAATTTTAATCCCAATTTTGGTCATTTTAGCTAAATAAAGCAATACCAACAATGGATCTTGTTTTAAATATGTTAACGAGAGCTTTTTAATAATATATAGATTAACAATTTTGGATTTGTAACAAAAGAGTTATTAAATTTTAAAATTTGATTGAAGAAATAGAAGAAGTTGGATTAGGAGAGAGGATGAGTGTTCTAACATTTTTTAACATAAACTATCCGCTGGAACTTCTTGTGGATATTTAATATTTCCTTTTAATCTTGGTCGTCCGTGATTTGCAACGAATGGTTGAGAATGAGTTGGCTGGGAAATGATCCATAGCCAGCGGAGGCTGTGGATCATCTCCCATATATATATATATATATATATATATATACACACACACACACACACACACACACACACAACACTCAAGTTTTCTGTGAAGGAACTCTAGTTTCTATTCTCATAACTTCAAACTGGAAACATGCTTTCACGTGGATAAGTAATTCATATGATGATATCAATGTTTAGATGTAGGACAGCAATGTATTTGATATCAATACTTTTGTTAGTAGTGCCATTTAATCAGCATATTAGTTTTTTAGTTTGACATAGCTGCCTGAAATTCGCTACTCTAATATATTGTCTGTAATCTATAGGCAGGTATGGTCGAATTTATAGGACTAATAAAAGTCAATGTGGTCAAAGGAACCAATCTAGCTGTCCGAGATATGATGACCAGTGATCCCTATGTCATCCTCTCACTGGGGAACCAAGTAAGCTTTCTTTTGCTGCTTGCTTCATTTCTTCATTTTGAAGCTGTGAATAAAAAGTGATTGTAAGCAATGAATCCTCTTTGTGAATATGTTGTAGTCAGTGAAGACACGTTCCATAAAAAACAATCTGAACCCTGTATGGAATGAAAAGCTTATGTTGTCAATTCCAGAAGACATTCCTCCTCTTAAGCTGGTAAGTCTGTTTTACACAACAAAATAAATTTGGTACAAAAATTTCAAAAAAAAATTGTCATGAGAACTTATTGAATCACTGCACAAAATTATAACACATAAATGTCATGTCACTTGCTTTGTTATGGTCTACCTGGTTGATATTACTCTTTTATGCTAAAATTGCTCCTAGTTATTCATGGTTGGCTCGATGGTGTGTGCTCTACCATAGTAAAGGAGAATTCACATGATCAAACCTTGCCAATTCCGAGGGGTACCCACACAAGCTTATGCTTGGATTGTCCAGTGCACAACTCTTGTGTGTGTTGGGGTGTGGGTCCCCATTGGATTACTCGAATGCTCTAAGAGGTTTAGATACCCATGATTGCTGTAAAAAAATAATTAAAAAAATGCCATATATGGCCACGGCTTAAATATTGAAGTTTTTATAACTCATTTGGTAGAAAGTCAATTTCCAATGACAAAATAATTAAGTTCAATATTTGAAGAAATAAATTTCACGAGAACCCACGGCACGGTGCACAAATCTAATACGCATGAATCTCATGCAGATTACTTCATTTTTAGTGTATTTGGTTGGGATTACTCTTTTATGAAAATATTGATCCCAATCATTCATTTTGCTGTTCATGCCATAATGCCATATAATAGTCATGGCTTACATAGAAACTCAAAATAGGTGGAAAATTTAGACAGACCGCTTTTACCATCATAAGTTTGAATTGCTTGAAATATTTATACTTCATTCGTCCCACTTTAGTTCCTTCCCATTCTTTTTGGGATGTCCCAAAATTAAATTTCTCTAGCTTTTTATCTTATACCTTATTTTTTTCTTCTTCTTGTTTTACCTTTCCCGTAAACGATAAGAATTTCATTTCATTTGTAGAACAGGTACATGAGAAAACAGGTATTTAGAAATAAAATTGTAGACAAGGTGTTGCAAGTGTTAAGAGCCAACAAGGTGATGCAAGTTTTGTAAAAATCCAGAAATCCACTAGGCTCCTTTTTTGGATGCTCCAAAAACTTTTTTTATCTTGTTTTCCAGATTCTTTTTAAGCACCCCTTTTTCTATTGTTCTTTTTCATTTTTTTTCCCTATCATGTGGATTAGGTGGGTTGGTGGTAAGGGCATGGAATTAAGCTACTAGAAGTAGAAGTAGTGAAACTTTTTCTTGTTTTGGCCTTCGTCTTATTTTCATGCTTGGACATTCTCATTGGAATAAGTTCTCATTAATATAACGTCCTAATTTCATTTTTTGTTTGTTCCAAATTAAATGTCCACTTTACTCTTTTGAAATCACTGTCGTTATATTTTTCCTATATAAACCCTTGAATTACTTTTGTTAACTATTCATTGAAAATACAACATAGAAGGTTAGTGAAATGATACTTGTTGGCATAGGAAATAGTTACTGATGGCATTTAAATGGAGAGAGAAGGAGAAAGGGAAAGAGAGGAAAGAGAACGAAATATGCAAAATTAATTATGGGAGAGTGAAAATCAATACTAAGATTAATGTCTTTAGAAATAACAAAAGGGTAATTTGGGAACAAAAATTATATTTTTATCATCATTTAAAATGTAATTAGGACGTTTTAACATGGGATGAAGGGAGTACACTCTTTGGTGATAACTGATTGAGCATTGATGCCACTGGGAGTGTTGCAGATTTTGTTTGCTCAGCGGGAGACAGATCAGTCTGGAATGCCAGATTTCATAGGAGGCTTTATGATTGGGAGTTGGAAGTAGCTAGCTGGTTTTTACAGTCTTCTTCATGAGCCGACTTTCAATATAGGGCAGTTAAACTACTTGGTGGAAAGACTGTGTATGGCCTCTTTTCGGTATTTTCTTTTTATCAGCAGCTAATCCAAGGAGTGGTGCACTTACATAAGTTAATTTTTTTGAGGGACTGTTCCTAGAGGTGCTATTTTAACAATAGAAAAAATTCGGACTAGAGGGTCAGTTCTAGTGAATTGGTTTTGTGTATGTCAAAAGGAGGCAGTCTGTTGATCACCTTTTGGTCCGCTTTGACTGAGCTAAGGACGTGTGGAGTACATTGCTAATATTTTTTGGGATGGATTGGGTTCTAGCATAAATGGTTAAAGGTTTAATGGCCCTCTGGAAAGGGATCTGGCCCCTTGCTGCATCATGGGGTGAATTTTTGGTATGGTTATCAGAAACGTGGATCGATTCGGTACACAAAATAAAATCAGGTACGTGGAACGCTAGATACAAAAGGTATCTATGTTCTCGTACCATGATTAGGAATGCGGGACGTTTGTTCATGGATGGTGGCCTCAGCCAGCCTTTAATATATACATACTTACACCACATACATTGATATTTGTATGTATTTATGCAACAGATTGGAATGATTCATAGTTAAAAGTTAGGGTATGAACATTAGCTCAGTAGGAACGGGTGGGAAGTAAAGACATAGACTTGGTGCTTATGAGATCTATCACAAAACGAGATATTGGGATTGGGTGAATAGAAGTTACAAGAAAGAACCGTGGAGGAAGAATTAGAGGAGAGAGTGCAATATGGGCTCAACAATTTGAAATGTTAGATTCCTTTGTTTTAGAATATATGGGAGTGCACCTCAGGTGTTTAAACATTTCAGAAAGGTTCAGGAGAGAGGAAAACTATTATTGGTGGCAGGTTCAATTTAAAAAGGTGACAGGACTTCAAATTGCCCGAACCCAACGCGGCCTTCCCGATCCCGTCCCTAATGGAATCCAAAATTTAAAACCCTAAAGGGTTAGGGTCAGGTATATGATATTATACCCTTCCATCCCCGCCCCAGACCCAATTATATATGTATATATAATTTTTTTTCAAAATTAGCCTTTTAAATATATAATTATGTACCTATTTAAGTTATTTCATCAAAACTTCATAATATTTGTAATACAAGGTGTTGTTAGTAATAAAAATATTGCATGTTGTTTGATTTTAAATTAAAAATAATTGTACAAAGTAATATAAATAAATTTCGAATAATTTGGATAAAAGAGAAGAATTTGGGGGAATCAGGGCGGGGCAAGTATAGGATATATATTTTCAGCTTGGGTTGGGTATGGAGGAAATGTACGGTTACGGGTATGGGGGAGGGTCCCCCGAACCATTCCTGCCCTGTTGTCGGGCCACTGATTTCCAGAGCAACTTGAACATTAATTTTCAACATTTATTTTTTCACGTTAGCAATAGTACAATGTTTTATTTTATGGATATTATTTTTGAATAGCAGATTATATAAGGGCGTCTGAAAATTTCTTCTGTTTAATATCTGCTTCCATTTTTATCCATTTGTGAATTATGGTAATTGAATTCGCATCTTAGATTCAGACACCCAATTCTACTTGAAAGCTATTAAACAAAAATAAACTCATAATGTAGTTTGACGGTTGGCTTATGTTATTTACAAGATTAATATTATCACCTTATAACATATTCCGTCCGTTCCGGATTATAAGATTATGATTGATTTTAGAGACATTTTAAGTTCAAAATTGATATAATTCATTATAAATTACAAAACAATAAGGCTGTCAACAAAAATTATATTGCTAAAATAATAAGTGTCTCTTTTAAGTGTTAAGTGTCGGTAACTATACATTTGCTCTGGCAATATCAATAGCCAACAATAAATCTTATTTTTGTAGTATTTTTTAGAAAGTATACAATATTTATAATTGTATTGATTAAAATTTAATGAATCTATGTCAAGTTTGAGTTTGTAAATGACTTCAAAAAGTCAATAAATTTCTTATATTTTGGAACAAAGAGAGTACCTAGTGAAACTTCTGGAACTCTTTGCAGCTTGTATATGATAAGGATACATTCACAAATGATGATTATATGGGGGAAGCAGAGATTGATATTCAGTCACTCGTCTCTGCTGCCAGAGCAACGGAGACTGTTAAACTTGAAGAATCAATTCATCTCGGAAAGTGGGTTGCAAGCAAAGACAACACCCTACTATATGACGGTATCATCAACCTTGTGGATGGAAAGGTGAAGCAAGACATTGCACTTAAGTTGAAAAACGTTGAAAATGGAGTGCTAGAGATTGAGCTTGAATGTGTTCCTCTCACTCAATAACTGGTAAAAGGGAGTCTAGGAAAAAAATATACAATGATGGTGTGTTTGTGAGATTTGATTAAGAAGGAATGGAAAAGAAAGAAAAGTTGAACGATTTTTGTTTCTTTCTAAATTTGGAAAGAATGGATCCAACTTTCTCTTCTCGGCCCTTCTTTTTTCTCCCAAAATAAAAATCACAAACACACCATAAATGACCTTTTAATGTCAAAACTTTGTTTTACTAGGTAAAAGCTTATAACAAACTAACCTTTAAGGTTTTCCGATGAAGAAAATGTGTATTTTGTACTTGTTATAAAGAAGTATTAATTCTAAATTCAGATCAATGTTCTTTTACGTAGTTTATTTAAATAATTTTTACAAAAATATGTTTGTACTAAAATTGGAAAATAGCCAAATTAGTGATTAAATAACTTTTTTCTTCACATTTTACAACAATTTAATTAACTTTTGGGAGAATTGAACTAATGGAATTGAGAAAATAAGGATTATGAAGTGGAAATTTTAGTTGACAAAGTTTCAATGGTACAATTTCAAAGGAAAAACTAATATGGAATTTCAAGTATACTAAGACAAAAAAAAGGTCCAAAAAAAAATAAAAAATGTCTGATTGAAATTGAACATTAAATGAATGAAGTTGTTTGTTAACTGTTCGTCTAAAGTAATTAAATGATAATTTTTTTTATTTTAACCCAAAATATGTATAAGAAAATCATACTTGTTTTTTTAAGGCTTAAATATATTTTACTATCATGGACTACTTTTTTTTTTTTCACTTCGGTGATTCACTTTTTAATTTTTTCAATTAGATGAATAAACTATTAATTTTTTCCACTTTCGTCTTAATTGATGTTACACATCAGAAATTGCTGACATGGCTCTTTAAGTGGGGTCATGTCCAGCATTAAAAATTGTTGAGTACGCAAGGGTAAAATTAGTAATTCATATTTTTATGCACCGACGTGCATTGCAGTCCAATCTCTCCCTCCTCAAAGAAGGCGAAGAAGCAGCACAGAGAAATTAACTAAAGTAGGAGAAGAAAGAATGAATAAGAGGGAATTTAGTTTTTCAAGGGATTTGCATTTTCCACCATAGAAATCCACGGACAAATTGTAATTATATTTTTTCAATCACTACTCTACAAGAAGATGAATAACCATTTTTAAAAAATCAAAATAAAGCTAAATCCAAGCAAAACTTTACATGAATAACAAAGTTCATCAGAAATGCTAAAGAAGAATAAACACATAGATAGACCAAAAATGGAACAAACAACATTCCATTGTGATGACACAATTTAATTGAGATATTACATAGCCCAATTCCTTAATCAAAACCAAAAGATTGAGTTGCCCATATTTAAAGGAAGAAAAAAACGACTGAATCGAATCCAGTTGGAGTCCTTCGACCCATTAAACATGTCATCCCAAAACAAAATCCAATTGATTCTATATCGGGAGTTACAAGTATAGGAGTGGAAATATAATTAGTTATAACAGCAGTATATTCCAGAATAAGGAAAAATAAGATATTTTATGTAGGCACATGGGGAAGTTAGTTATTAGTACAGGAGAGTAGGATAAGAGTTGGTGTGAGATTAGTAAAAGTAGCTTTTCAGCATTTTTAGAATATCAAATATATATGTATTGAGCATGTGATTTTAAGCATTATGAATGAAATGAATTAAGAATTTATCTCTCTCTCTATCTTTCTTCCTTCTCATGAATTCTTCTTCTCCTTATTTCTTCTTCTTCTGCAATTTTGCTTCTCTTGTTCTTCCTCATTCTGTTTCTGCTTCTATTTCTTTTTCTTCTAACTAATTATGTAGGTTAGACTCTAGTAAGGTCCTGACAATTGGAATAAGAGCTTCCTTTCGTTGGAAAACTCATCTTCCACATAACCACGTCACTGTTCATCATCCAAAAA
Organism: Hedera helix; assembly: GCA_947179155.2. Classification (NCBI taxonomy): domain Eukaryota; kingdom Viridiplantae; phylum Streptophyta; class Magnoliopsida; order Apiales; family Araliaceae; genus Hedera; species Hedera helix. The sequence continues at coordinate 19,780,256 of OX359272.1, read as the reverse complement.
TCAGACTGTAAGACCCCGAATTTTATGAAATACAAAATTTAATTTTTCTTCATATATATTTTTCTTGAAACAGTAGGTGGTTAAATTGATAAGGTTAAAAGTTAAGGATGTTATGTGCAAATTTTATTATGTCGGACAATATTCGTTTGGTCGGAGAATATTCGTTTTGTCGGGGAATATTCGATTCGTACGACGGCGCCGAAATAACAAAATAATGGTGGACCCCCACAACGACTTATTGTCGGATATAGAAAGCGACATACGTAACCTTTTTAAATAAGAATAGTCAACGGTATTATCATTTTGAACTGTTAAAATACCTGATGGTAAAAGAATAGTAGCACACGGTATTACATAGTAGCACACGGTATTGCACTGTAGCACACGGTATTGCACAGTGTTTCATATTATTAAATGATAAAGTGGTTATTGTACTATATTGACTTTATTGAACCAATAATTGTCACATGCATAATAATTCATATTATTGAGCTGATAATTGTCACAGTAGCATATGCACAATAATTCACATTACTGAATCAATAATTGTCATTACACAGTAACGTGTTATTTTCTTATTTATTTTCAGCATTATTGTTATCTCTTTTGTGATATTGATTAAACTGTTGTATTATATTATTGGGTGATTTTCCTATTTTTCTAACTCGAAAAGTCAACTACACTGCATTTACAACAATTAGCCATAATAATGAATAATTGTGAATTATTGTTGAATAATTGAATTGATAAAGTTATTTGTTTTTATTATGATAAATTATATAAAGTTGTTTGTTTTTATATATAAAGATAATTGATTTATTTAAAGTTAGTTGTTTTATATATAAAGTAAATTGAATGGTATAGATTAAAAGATGATCTTTAAATGAATGGTTTAGATTAAAGAAATCTTAAAAGATAAAATGAGTGGTATGGATTAAACATTATCTTGAAATATACGGTTTGGATTAAATTAGGAAATCTTGGTGATGATAAGAATTTTTGCTATAAATAGAAGCCTTAACTTAAGGATTTTTCATAAAAACTTCCTTGCTTATTCTTTCTTTCACTCTCCAAATATTTCTTAGTATAAGTTCTCCTTGAGTGTGCTAAAGTCATCTTGAGTATTTGTAAAGAGCTGTAAGTGTACGAGTTCATATCTAGTCACGTGATAAGGTAAGGGATACCATCTTTTTCATCTTCCATTATTCAAACTTACTATGGTAAGGGATTATCATTATTTGATTCTCGAAAATAATATCGTTTCTTTCTTACTCATAAGACGTGTCATTTATTTTCATATATTAAATTGTGGGAATAACCTTACGGCGCGGATTATCGCCTGTTGGTGAATAACCTTTCGTATTTATTTCCATATATTAAATTGTGGTAACCTTACGGCGCGGATTATCGCCTGTTGGTGAATAACCTTTCGTATTTATTTCCATATATTAAATTGTGGGAATAACCTTACGGCGCGGATTATCGCCTGTTGGTGAATAACCTTTCGTATTTATTTCCATATATTAAATTGTGGGAATAACCTTACGGCGCGGATTACCGCCTGTTGGTGAATAACCTTTCGTATTCATTCCTTATTAATTTGTGGGAATAACCTGACTATGCGGACTACCGCATGTTTGGTGAATTACTCTTCGTATTCATTTCTTATTTATCTCTTCTTGGTAAAGTTTCCTGAAATGAATACATATTCTTTAATAGTTTGCGCTTCATCTAATATCATTTCAACTGAACCTTCCTATTTTTCTAAATCTTTTTATTGAACCTTAACTGTTATTCTGAACTGTGGATCTGAAATATCATTCTTGAATTTTAGTCCACATCATGTTGGCAATTTGGACATTATTTGAATCTGCACAAAGTAAAGTCATAAACTTTTGATATTTATTGATCATACTATTTCTTCTGATTCATCATCTATATCACGGTTGTTATTCTAATCATCAAGAACCATGTTGTTGTGAATATCTGTGGCCTGGGGCACAGTTGATAGGATAAAGGCGATATAATTATTGTGTCTTTTAGGGCACGTGGTGAATATTCTCTTTGGCCTGGGGCAAAGATGAACTGTTGTTGGTATGATTATGACCAAAGGCTGAAAACTGGTATAATCATTACCGTTGGTGTTATATTTGAATATCTTTGGCTCGTAATGCAAAGATGAACTATTGACTGGCATGATTATAATCAGGAACTGGAAATTTATATTATCTTGACCAGCGGTGTTTAAGATGATAAAAGTTGAGGATGTTTTTCCTAAAAAGAGAATCGAGTGGATATTATAGTCTGCATTATTCTTCTAATAGATTGCTCATTCCGCTGCTATTATTGATACAAAGCTTATTGTCTATTATATTCAATTAAGAACTCATCTGTTGAAGGCTAATGATAATTTATTTGTCGTTATCTTAGTCATGATATTTCTTACTGGGCTATTTGAGCTCACCCTTTCTTTTGTTCCATTGTTTTTCAGAAAAAGAGAGAGTAGCCGGGTCTAGCAGGGGAATGGAGTGACGGTCCGAGTGATAGCTATTGTAGTCTTCACATGTTGTATATAGTGTGAAAATAATAGTGAAGACTTAGTTGTGTATTATTGAGTTTTGCATTTCTGTTCTATGAACTATTTGTATTAAAGATTATGTATTTTATGGCGTCTCAAATTGGGCTATGTAGGCCTAGATTTGGGGGCGTCACACAGACCATCCAGAAAAATCACAAACAGCCACAAAACCTGTTGAAACATATCACAAATCATCACACAAACATAGCCCAGCCTAGCCGAGAAGAAAACAAACTAGGAATTGAGCTCAACAATAACTAAACCTTCAGATTTGATACTCTGTTTTTGGCGACACCTACAACACAACAAACTTCAAGGATTAAACACAAATTTCAGGTATAAATCACTTTCATCGCTTTCACCTCTACCAAATACAGATAACCCATAGCTGAAATAACAAACATAACTTCACCCAAACAGGTTTTAATCCAAACTTTTGAGTGTTCATCTTTGCCAGAATTTTTTTCCAAAATTTGGAAATTAGTGGAGTTTGATTTGTTTTCTTCCATTTTAGTGGTTATAAATAGCTTGATTAACATATCTAATAACAGTCTAAACCCTCAAAAATAAAAAAAAAATTATCATAATCAATTTTTAGCAACTTTTCAACTTTAGTAACAAACAATGCTCTGCTTTAGACATGCACAGTAGGTCGGACTGGTCTGGCCTGGCCTGGGTCTGGTAGGCTTTGGCCATTGATCGGGCCAGGCCAGGCTTTGACTTTTGGGCCTATAAGTCGGGCCAGGCCGGGCTTCTCGATCAAAGTCTGGCCTTTTGAGGCCTGTAGGCCAGGCCGGGCCAGGCTTTGGGTCAGGTCAGGCTAGTCCTTAGGCCGGGTCAGGCCTAAAAATGTAATCAACTAATTTTTAATGTGAAATATAAATATTAAATAAACTAACTACTATATTAATTAAAATTAAAAATGAGTAATTAATCAATAATAAATAATGAGTCGGTTACAAATATTTTGCTTCAAAATATTTTTAAAATGTCTTCAAAATTCAAATCTTCAAAAAATGTGTCTTTCTATCTTCAAAAAATATCTCTTCGTTATATCTTAAAAAAACATATCTTCAATCTTAAAAAAAAAACATATATCTTCAATATTCATGGATGTGCAATTTCGTCAGTTTCTACTCCAACTTCGAGATCTTCTGAGCTATCTTGATCGTCTATTACATCTTGTACTCTTTTTTTGTGCGGCAAGATAATCTCTATAACAAATGCATATCTCCAACGATTCTGGGCTAAGTCTACTTCTCTTTTCATCCAATACCCTGCCAGATAAAGAAAAACAAGATTCCGAAGCTACGGTACTAGCTTGGATAGTTAGTAAATCACGGGCCATCGCGGCCAAAATAGGAAATTGTCTACTATTTTTTTTCCAAAATGCAAGTATATCAAAATTTTCTAATTCTTCATCGGTTATAAAACTTCTAAAATCGGTACTACAATATAAACCAAGTTCATTTAAACTGTTTGTTTGTGTTGAGGTTTTTGGGTTTTTTTGATAATGATTTTAATAATGATGCATACATAGAAGATGATGAATGTGCAGGGGGTGGTGCACGTGTAGATGTAGAATATATAGACTCATATTATTTGTAAAATTCAGTAAATGTAGTATTAAATTTTAGTTTAATGTTATCAATATTTTGAGTACCTAAATTTTCTATTATATCTTCTAAAACACTTTCCACACCTCCTAATTTTATTATGGGATTTAATGTCGTTGGACAAGTAATAACACTAGGCATGTCTTCAAAATATTTTTAAAATTTTTCTTCCATATTCAAAATAAGGGCCGCCCAAAAAGGATCATATTTATATTGTTTAAACATATTTGTCATTTCTAAACATGCAAACATAACATGATGAATTGTGGGATAATAAACACCACTTAATAATTTTGTGTGTTTTTTAAAAACTTTAAGAATATTTAAAAGTTGCCATAATAAATTCCAGTCTTCATTTGTTATTTCATGATTAGTTTGTGTGTTGTAAAACTTCATAAGTATATTTTTACGTTTATAAACATCTCTAAATAAATCATATGTACTATTCCATCTAGTGTTATTATCAAATTTTACTCTTTTAAATTTTTCACCTCTTACATGACAAAAAGTTCTAAAATCTTGCATTCTTCTATTTGAACCATATATAAAAGCAATCATACCACAAAATTTAGATAATGTCACTTGCAAGTAAATGAATCCGGATTGTACAATCAAATTTATTATATGACAAACACATCTAACATAAAAAAATGCACCATTTATTACAGGTTTTAAATTATTTGTTAACATGTTAATAGAACTAGTATTATTTGTTGCATTATCTAAACTAATACTCATTATTTTATCTTTAATTTTGAAAGTACGGATTATGGGCATAATTTGAGCATATATTGATTGACCAGTATGTGGTAATTCAAAATATTCAAATCCTATAATTCTTTTTTGCATAAACATTTCAGAATCTATCCAATGAGCTGTAACACAAATATAGCTAATTCCAAGTTGATGATTAGCAGACCAAGTATCACTAGTTAAACAAATTTTAACGTCAAAATTATCAAAATATTCAATTAATTCATTTTTAGCTATATATTATATAATTTAATTGCATCATGTTTAGTAGTCATTCTACTTACTTGTTTATATTTCGGTTGCAATGCTCCTTGAATGTAGTCAGTACAACGCGCATCGTCAAAAAAATTGAATGAAAGCTCCTTATCGATCACTAACTTAGCTTGCCACTCCTTTTGTAATATTTGATCGTAACTCCAATTGTGGCCAGAACGATCAATTTGTGATTGAGTGCTTTCATTGGTTATTTTATGCTTCTTTAAACACGACTCATAGTGACGGACTAATGTGGAACTTCCTTTAATCCCAAAGAAGTTGTTACATATTTTGCATTGTGCTCTTTTTACACCTTTCGCAATCCACACTTCGATGAAATGATCCCAAATAGGCGCTGTACGTTTCGTTTGCTCACCGGTTGGACGTGAAAATGTTGTACAATTTGTACTCGAACCTGGAACGACACTTTCGGGCATGATATTTGGATCATTTTGAATAGTAAATGACACTTGTGAAATATTGGAGGAATGAGAATCCATTTTAATAATGAGTGTACTAATAAAATAAATATTATAATTTGTGTATAATAAATTATAAATATTATAGAACTAGTATAATATATCAGAGAATGTCGATGAATGAGCTTGCAAATGTATCAGAGAACTAATATAATAACTATTACTAATGAGCTTGTAAATATATGAGAGAATAGAGAAAAATATGAGGAGTTGTAATTTGTGACATAAATTGTATGATATTTATAAAGAAAAAAATATTCGTTAATAAATTTGACCGTTGATAAACATGATCGTTCTAACCACAGTTGATAAATATGACCGTTGATAAATATGATCGTTTTGACATTTTATTCCTCTCAAGATGATAGTACCACTAGCATCGCTGCATATCAGTAGCATAGTTGCATAGGCAGTATACACGAGTAACATAACTGCATATCAGTACCAGTAGTATAGCTGCACATTATACACGAGCCACGAGGAGATGATATATATATATATATATGCTTTTTAATAATAAAAATGTTAAACTTGACTTGCTTGATATGTTGTCAATCCATCATAACTATCACTATTACACGTCTACAACAGAGTCTATTTGTCTCTCTCTTTATGTAATTTTTCTTTCTTTCACTTTTTTGTCACTTAATGGATGTGATTGACACGACTTGATAATAATCAATAACCTTCTCAAATAACTCAACAAAAGAATATTAACTTTGGAAATTCTGTAGTCATCTAATTTTAATATTAAAATATTCAAAGTGTAATGAGGCTCTCTGTGCACTCGGTGACTGTCACTATCTCAGTAACATTTAGAATAGAATCATGCTACCATTTAATAATTTGTCCATTTGAATAATATACATGAAATCTTTATTGAAAATAATTGATATTTTGTTGCAGCACAAATAGATTAACTATGAGTTGTACATGATAGCTAATGTGTAATATGGCAAGCAAAATTTTTGGTGATTTTGGTCGTCTCACAAAAACACGGTCAGAGAGAAGAGAAAAGAGGGAGCGTAATGAGTGTAATATGGCAAGCAAATGAATATTAAAATATTGTTTCCATGTCCATTTATATTTTCAATAGACTACATGCAATATATATTATGCTGAAAAAGGCATTATTAGCTAATAACGTTAGTATCTCCTCAAAACTATATAAGAGACGGAATACAATTTTTTATATTTTTATTTGTTTTAAAATTAAAAATATGTTTTTATATTCAATTTATAAAATAACATAAATTTTGAATATGTTTTTTTTAACTATCATCGCTACAATTCCAACTAATACTATTAATTAATTTTTAAAAATAATTATTATTTCACAAATATATTTGTAAATTTTGTTGTCCCTTCTCATTATTACCCATTGGCATTTTATTCAACAAAGTAATAGTTCACTACTACTACCTATAACTACAAGACGATCTAATATATATATATATATATATATATATATATATATATATATATATATATATTGTGAATTTGTGAACTATGCATCCAAAAGCTGCCAGTCCCGAGAGGTTGTCGTTCCAACGTTCGAAAAAGCTGCCTTTTCCCCGAGTGGACCCCCAATTCTGCTTCTGCACCATGCATCTCTCATGTCATATAAGACGGACAGAGATGAGATAGGTAGATTACAAAATAATATTAACCCATGCTTGGACCATTACTCTTCCTGCCTCACCACCACCAGTCCATCAGCTAGCATTATTGCCAACCGCATAGGCTAGGCTGGTCCTCTACGTAAGATGGGCCGGGCCAGTCCTCTGTGTAGGCTGGGTCAGGCTTTTGCATAAGCTGGGCCAAGCCAGTCTTTTTCGTAGGCCGATCCAGGCTGGTCTTTTTCGTAGGTCGGGTTAGGCCGGGCTTTTACGTCAAAATAGCAACCTGTTCAAAGACTGTAGGCCAGACCGGCCCGGTCCGGGCTTTGACCAGGCCAGGCCAGGCTAGCCTGTGGGCCGTAGGCTTTTTGTGCCTCTCTACTCTGCTTATTTAGACTATAGTTATTACTGTTGCTACATTGGTGACTGGTATTTGCATTTAGCTCATAGTCGTTGTTGCTATAACTGGTTTTTCTGAGCTTATTTACTCTAAAAAATTTGACTAAGCTTTAAGCTAGTTAAGTTTTAGAATTGTTTTACTTCGAACACTTAGATTGTTCTCTAAGAAAGTCCATTTCCACTTAAAGTACTACTCCAGCTCACTTACTCATTATCTGGTAGTGTTGCCACTTCTGGATACCATTTTTAAACTCTAAATCACCTTATTTTGTGATTCTATTCCACTTTTGTGTTTCACAACATGGTTGGACAATCTCAAATGTTGCAATAAGGCTTCCTGAATTATAGAGAATACACTAATGAAAGGCTGCTTATTATAGATGAGAAGATGGACCAATTTATTGAAGGAATGAATGAGCTGCTAAGGCAAAAGAGAATGATAGGTTTGAGAATCCATTTGGAGACAATGGTAGGGAAAAAAGGCCAGTGCATATGGAACACATAGGAGATAAAGGTGATATGGGTTTCTTCAGAAACCTCAGGCATGCTGAACAGGAAAGGAATATAAGGCATGAGGAAGATGATGATCGGTTGGGAAGAAGGAACCCTCTGGGAGATGATAAGGAAGGGGAAGGAACTGAAACATCTGAAGTTGGGTTTCCTTTCATTTATAAAGGGAGATGATGCTAAAAGTAGGATTCAATATTGTGAGGAGTACTTTGGTATATATGGGATTCATTCCTAGAAGAGGATTGCTATAGCTGGTATGCATCTCCATGGTTCTCTTAAGTATTAGTATAAGGCTTATGTTAGTGGCAAAGAAGACCTTAATTGGGGATAGTTTACAAGAGACTTTATACTAAGATTTACTGAACCTGGTGGAGAAAACATATATGAGCAATTTAAGTAGCTATAGCAAACGAGTTCTATAAATGCATATTATGATGGTTTTGAGAGGCATAAGGGCAGACTACTTGAGAAGTTACCATTTCTGACTGAAGATTTTTTTGTAGGAAACTTTATTGATGGATTAAAAGAAGTAATCAAAAAGATGATCAAACTGCCTGAGTCTGACACACTCACTTAATCCTTCAAGCAGGCTAAATTTTATGAAAATCTATTACCAAAACCTGCCAACCAATTTATCCTTCTAATTTACAACCCAGTTCCTTTAACAACCAGCTCAGCCAAAAAAAAGACCCCCTAATTTTCCCTCAGCAAAGCCCCCTATGCTAACCTATCTCAAGCATGACTTCAACAAACCTAAGCCAATCACTGCTTTGCAAAAGAGATGAAGGGAGTGCCAAGGGGTTATGTTATTATTGTGATGAAAAATACACCTTGGGACATTAGTGCAAAACTCCACAGAATTATATAATAACTTGTGAAGAATTCCTGGAATGTGATGACTGTTAGCCCTCTCTGAAATTTACCTTAGACCTCCCTTATATGATGAAGAACCCCACACTGTTCCAATCCAGGAAAAATGGAAACTGGAGGAAAAAACCACCCTGTACAACCTATAACTTCAGAAAACAGACCAACAAGAACAAGTCTTGGTTCTAAAAGGGGAAAAAAGAGAGAAACATTTGATGACGTTAGTGGATAGTGGTAGCACCTTGAACTTCCTAAAAATGAAGAAATTGCAGAATCCTTAAACTGCTATTCACAGTCTATTGAACCAATCACCATAAGCCTCCCCAATGGGAAATAAATGCACAGTTATGCTTGGTGCCCTAAGTTTACTTAGAGTATTGATGGCTATAATTTCAGCACTTCAACAATGTGGCTTATTAAGTTATAGAAATATGATGTTATTTTGGGAGCGAATTGGTTGAGACAGTTGGAAAAAATACACATGGACTATGGCAAGCAAATCATCAGCTTTATGCAACAAAGGGTTGAAATTCAACGGCAAGGAGAGACTGGATTCCAAAAAATAGCAAACTTTAACTATCTGACTATAGCTCAGCCAACTTGGATGTCTCAAATAGCGAAAAGTTATGAGGGGGATAACAATGTCTCCCATGTTATAGTGGAGTTATCTGCCACTAAAATGGGGCCTAATGAATTTGAATTAACTCAGGGGTTATTAAAGTATAGAGGAAGGTGGGTGATATGATTTTATGGAGACTTAAGGAGGCAATTGTTTGAGGAGCTACATGAAAAATGGGTAGAGGGCCATTTAGGGGTAATGGTCACCTTAAAAAGAATAGAACAATACTTCTATTGGGTAAGGATGAGAATTGATGTTAACAAATGGGTGGCAAAATATCCAATTTGCCAGTTTTCTAAGCATGAGAATGTGAAGAGTCCAGGGCTACTCCAACCTTTATCCATACCTAGTCAACCATAGGTGGATATAGCTATGGATTTTATCAGTGGATTACCTAATTCTAAGGGCTACAAAGTTATCTGGGTTATCACAAATATATATAGCAGGAGTTCTCATTTTTTAGCTCTCAGCCACCCTATTTTTGCAAGGACTCTATCTCAGCTATTTTTTGAAAATATCTTCAAGCTCTATGGACTTCCCAGTTTAATTGTAAGTAATAGAGATCCTATATTTTTGAGTGATTTATGGCAAACCTTGTTCAAACTAGCAGGAACTAGATTACATATCAATACTTCTTATCATCCCCAGAGTGATGAGTGCACTGAAAGAGTTAATCAGTGTCTTGAATAATACCTCAGAAGCATGTGCAGTCATTCCCCAAAATAAGGGAGTTAATGGCTACCTATTATAGAGTGGTGGTTTAATACTACCCACCATACTTCTCTCTAGACTACTCCCTCCAAAGTTCTTTATGGCCATGAACTTATACACCTAGCCCTGCCACCCCAGATTAAGACCAACATAGTTGCAGCTGAAGACATTCTTACTAAAAAACAACAGTAGCTAAAGATTCTGCAAGAAAACCTGACTAAGGCTCCACAAAGAATCAAAAGTCAATCTGACAAAGGAAGAACTGAGAGGAATTTTGAGGTTGGAGAAATGGTGTATTTGAAATTACAACTTGACAGGCAAAGTTCAATTGCTATAAGAAAATCTATGAAACTGGCTCCTAAATTCTACGGGCCTTTCAAAATTTTGGAGAAATATGGGACTATAGCTTATAAACTGGAACTTCCCTTTACTTCAAGGATACATCATACTCTCCATGTCTCACAACTAAAGACGCACTTGGGAACAACCATAACTAGCAACCAACTACCAGAGGTAAATCAGGATGGACAATTTGATGTTGTCCCTCTTATAACATTGAAACACGGGAGGATTTATAAGGGAGGTAAGGTCATATACCAACAACCAGTACAATGGAAATTCTATAGCATTAAAGATGCAACCTGGGAGGATGAAGATCTCCTTAAACTTCACTATCCAGATTTAGCTCTTATTTTATGAGGACATGAACTCTTTCAAGGGGAAGGGAATGTCAGGAGTTACAAGTATAAGGGTGGAAATATAATTATTTATAACAGTAGTATATTTTAGAATAGGGAAAAATAAGATACTTTATGTAGGCACATGGAAAAGTTAGTTATCAGTAGAGAAGTGTAGGATAAGAGTTGGTGTAGGATTAGTAAAAGTAGTTTTTCAACATTTTTAGCATATCAAATATATATGTACTGAGCATGTTATTTTGAGCATTATGAATGAAATGAATTAAGAACTTATCTTTTTCTCTCTGTCTTTCTTCCTCCCCGCGAATTCTTCTTCTTCTACAATTCTACTTCTCTTCTTCTTCCCCATTATGTTTTTGCTTTTGTTTCTTCTTCTTCTTCTAACTAATTCTGCAAGTTAGGCCCTAGTAAGGTCCTGACATTCTACTAATGACGAAATCATATCTTTCTTTTTAAAAAAAACATAGAAAGTTAGGGTTTATAGAGAGAGCAAAAGGAGGAAGAAGATGAGTTTGCTGGGTTTAGGGTCTATAACCTTCACCAAAGATGTAGCTACCTAGATTAAGGGAAAAAATAGAGAATAACAACAGTTACCATCTCCATCTTCGTCCGAATAATAAACAGGAAGAAGAAAAGAGTGGTCATTGACCCTCTTTTCCCTCTCTCTTCTCTACCTGCCACGAAGTCTCCGACCTCCCCCTCTCTTCCGTCTAGTCCTTAAAAGAGTTTCTAATTTATATTAATCAGACTTATATATTTGAGAATTAAAATGTATATGATCAAATAAAATAAGACTTGCCAGTAATTTCATGTCTTATATTTGATTGAGACATTATATCGTTAAATGATTGAATTGTACGGTAATTATTAACTGAATAAGTTCTTTGTGATTAAACATTGATTTTATATTATCCGAAAAGTCGTTTTATATACTAAGACACTTCACCCTCATTGTAGAATAAATATATTTCTTTATTTTGAATTAGAGGAGTTTAATTCATAATAAATAATATTAGAATGGTTCTAATTTATTTATTCTACAACCGATATAATATTGAACCTAAAGGGTCACACCATAAAAGAGAAATATTTATTTTAAAAGTAGGGCTTAATAGTAATAATAAATTAAGTATATTTAATTTATACTATGGTGATAGAATAAATTAAATAGCTTAATATTTATAATTAAGAATTTTAAAGATACTAATTATAAATTAATAAGAGAAGTCTTATTATACAGTTCTTAAATGGTTTAAAAATTATTAATTATTATTTATTTAGTTTCTAATTAGATTGTGAATTAAATTAGAACCATATTTCTAAAGAATTTAGGAGAGTTGTGCAAGTCTATAAATAAGAGATTTCTTATTATAGATTGGATTGTTGGAAGTATAAGAATATTTCATAATTCTATACATATAAGGGATTAGAAAGAGAGCGAGAGAAAATAAATGCTAGCCACCCAATATTTTGTTGAATCCAAAATTACTTATTCTATTGATAATCTTTTAGTAGATCACCTTTAGAGCTCTACCCATACTAAGTATCTAGCATTTAATCGGTGGAATCAAAGAAGAACGCGAAGGATCAAGGGATATGAACTTGTAGTTGTTCAAGAGTTTATTTGTCTAAAGGTATAATCTTTTATCTTTCCTCAATTAATAAGTATCACATAAGAAAGATCCTGAAAACTTGGTTTGTAAAAAAAATTTAAATATGATTTATGTTTACTTCCACTGCGTTACATCAATTTTATTACATATATGTATAGTTTTCGCAAACCAACAATGACATCAAGAGCCAATCTTATGCAAATTAGTAATTGTTTTGTTTCCGTATATGTATGTGATAGGGCTAAATTATATGATATTTTTATTCCCTAATACTTAGTTTTTATATTTATTGTATGCTTGAATGTTTAATTATTTAGCTTATTTTGGTTTTAATAGGTTTTATAGGGTTTTAGTTAATTTATATTAATTTAGGTAATTTTATAGTGTTTTTATATTTCTTTTTATTTATGAGTTTTTATTTATTTTTAGTGTTTTAGGTGTTTTATTTATTATTATGTGTTTTTAGGATTTTTAGTATTTTTATATTATTTTTATTTATTACTTTATATTTATTTTTGTAGGAAAATCAAAGTTTGGGGGCAAAATCTGTAAATTCTGCAAAGCTTCGGGGCCAAAACTGTAATTTCCGGAGTTTGGCTGTCCGCGCATTGCGCGGAAAAGGATAAGTAACACAGCAGGTGGGACGACGCCGTTTTGGGCTGAAGATGCAAACGGCCGCGCAATGCGCGGGTGTTGCTGAAGGAGGCTGACGTCAGGAAGCGCGTGGCTGGCGGCTGACTCTTCTCTCTCTCTCTCCGCGTGACAGCTGGCTGCTTTATTTATTTTCAGGCGCGTGGCAGCGACTGAGCAGCAGATTTTTTTCCTTTTTCCTTTCTTATTTTGGATTTTCTACACTGCAATGCAACAAATCAGTAGAATAAAAATCCAATTTTAATTTGGAAAAGGAAGCAATAATTCTTTATTTTATTTTTAATATTTTATTTAGAATTCCAATTAGGGTTAGGAAAATAATTATTTTCTTTTTCTTTTATTTTTAATTGTAAATCCTACTAGGGTTAGGAGGATTTTGGAGCCTATAAATAGAGGGCTTGAGACACATTGTAAGACACAACTTCTCTTAGAATAAAAATTATCTCTTCTATTATTTAGTGTTCTCTACAATTATGAGTAGCTAAATTATTTTTCTTGGTTTAAGTGATTGAAGCCATCAAGATTTATCCACTGTGAGATCTAATTTATTTTAATTGTTCAATTTATATTTTGATTATTGAATATTCTTCTATGCTCAATTTTATGATTGATTTGTTTAATTGCTAGGAGCGCTACTAGTTTATTATTCATATTAATCTACTGCTATTTTTGAAGCAACTAAGTTTAATAATTGTTTTGCAGATCAAAAGATTATTTTATCTTAGGAAGAATATTCATCTAAATTAAATGCAACCAAGTGGCTTGTGTTGTTTAGTTCAACGATCTCTCTAATTCTTTATGCTGCTATTAAATTAAATCTTTAGCAAGTGCCGAAGGTTGTTTATTAGTAAGGATATTTAGACCAAGTGGCTCTACTTATCTAAAATTAAGGAGAGAGGAGAAAAATTATTCCACCTGCGAGTAGTTTTTTCTATGGTGAATCTTTAAAATATTAATTGATTTATTTTTGCATCAGTGATCAGTTGTAAATTCTTGATGGTGGATATTAACTTAAACCAAGGCTTTTTCTCATCGTTTATTTCATTAAATTACTTGCATAATTATTTTAATTAGTTTTATTTAAATTATTTCTTTAATTACAAAACCCCCCAACTTTTGTTTGCGAAAACATAAAATTAAATTAATCATTCTCTGTGGGATCGACTCTTGCTTACACTACTACATTAATATTTTTCAAAAGTAAGATTTTATTTTTGGGTGCTTGATACATCACACCAAATTTTGGCGCCGTTGCCGGGGAATTGATTTTAATTTAATTTTGTGCTTTTGTAAATATTAATTTAATTTAGTAACTATTCTTAGTTTTTTTAATTATTTTTCTAGTTTACATATTTTATTTGAGTTGTGCAGGTTGAAGATGGAAATCATGGCTAGGAATCGAACTTTGAAAGAGCTTTCGACCCCTGATTTGAATCAACAACCTTTAAGCATAATTTTTCCAAATGTAGATGCTAACACTTCATTTGAATTAAAATCAGGTTTAATCCATCTATTGCCAAATTTTCATGGTCTTGCAGGTGAAGATCCTCACAAACATTTAAAGGAATTCCATATGGTGTGCACAAGTTTGAAACCTTCTGGAGTGACTGAAGAGCAAATCAATCTAAGAGATTTTCCATTTTCTTTGAAAGATTTGGCTAAGGATTGGCTCTACTACCTACCCTCCGGCAGTATCACCACATGGGAAGAGATGAAAAGACTATTCTTGGAGAAATATTTTCCAGCTTCAAGGGCAGCCAATATTAGGAAAGACATTTGTGGTGTGAGGCAGAACCATGGAGAATCCCTGTACGAATATTGGGAACGTTTCAAGAAACTATGTGCAAGCTGCCCCCACCATCAAATCAGCGAGCAACTCCTCATCCAATACTTCTATGAAGGACTCATGTCTACTGATAGGAGCATGATCGATGCTGCCAGTGGAGGAGCTTTGGTGGACAAAACGCCCGAAGCTGCAAGGAACTTGATCGCAAACATGGCTGCTAACTCCCAACAATTTGGCACTAGGCTTGATTTTTCATCCAAGAATGTTAATGAGGTAAATATTTCTTCACTTGAGCAACGAATTGATAGCCTAACCTCTGTTGTTCGTCAAATGACTGTAGGTAATACGCAACAAGTGAAAGCTTGCGGAATTTGCGCGGTCGTAGGACATCCGACGGATATGTGCCCCACTCTTCAAGAGGAGTCCCACGAACAAGTGCATGCAGTAGGTGGTTTCCCTGGTCAACCACAAAGGAGATATGATCCTTACGCAAACACGTACAACTCAGGTTGGAGAGATCATCCGAATTTCGGCTATGGAAATCCACAAGGGAATCCGTCTGCGACTCAAAACTTCTCAAGCTACCAACAATACAAGCAGCCATATCCTAACAAACAACAGGGCCAATCATCTGATTCTAATGTGTCTTTAGAGGATTTGGTTAAACAAATTAGCACTAACACTTTGCAATTTCAACAGGAAACGAAGGCAAATTTGCAGAATTTGGAAACACAGATAGGACAAATGACAAGTGCCATTAATAGATTGGAGGTGCAAAATTCTGAAAAAGTACCCTCGCAAACAATGGCAAATCCAAAAGCAAATGTTAGTGCAATCACGTTGAGAAGCGGTAAAGAGATCGAAACTCCAGCAAAGACAGAGTCTGCACCAAACGAGACAAGCAAAGTTGAAGTAGACAACAAGGAGGTAGACAACAGTCAAGAGGACGACAATGTTCTAGTCAACAATGGTACTCCTAAGCATAAATTTCCACCTCTCTCTGAGTATAAACCGGTACCCCCTTTCCCTCTTGCTTTAACAGAAAAAAGGACATACGAGAAAAATTCAGATTTATTTGAGACTTTTCATAATTGCGAGGTAAAAATTTCATTGTTAGATGCAATTAAACAAGTACCTCGCTTTGCCAGATTTTTGAAAGAATTGTTTACACACAAGAGAAAGCAAGCACTTAAAAAATATGAAAAGGTGCAAGTAGGAAAGAATGTGTCTGCCGTAATTCAAAGAAAACTCCCTACAAAATGCCAAGATCCAGGAATGTTTACTATCCCTTGTAAGATAGGAGACACGAGATTTGAAAAGGCTATGTTAGACTTAGGAGCATCTATTAATGTCATGCCATATTCTATATATGCTTCTTTGCAACTTGAACCTTTAAATAGAACTGGTACTGTGATTCAGTTGGCTGATAGGTCTAACACTTATCCTAAGGGTATAGTAGAGGATGTTCTTGTGCAAGTAGATAGTTTGATTTTTCCTGCTGATTTTTATGTGCTTGATATGGAAAACGGTGATCAAAATGCTCCTATTTTGTTAGGAAGACCTTTCTTAAAGACTTCCAAAACTAAGATCGATGTTCATAGTGGTACACTGACAATGGAGTTTGATGGCGAAATTGTTAAGTTTAATATTTTTAATGCCATGAAATGTCATAATCCTGTTTACTCCGTTGATGTGAGTGATTCTTTAGCAGCAAAAGTTTCTAAAACTGATGGAAAGAGTGAATTGAAAACGACATTTAGTCCGAATATTGGGAAAGAGAAAGAGGAGTTAGTCTTGACTGCTGATTTAAAGAAAACTGTGGCGGCTGTGAATGACTCTTCGAACACAGGTAATGATCCATATTTTGACTTACCCGTTTCTAACAAGAAATCTTTACCTTTTGTTTTGCAGGATTACATTCCAGATTTGAAGCCTCTCCCTAATCATCTCGAATATATGTTCATTGAAGAGGGAGTAGAACATTCATATCCACTGCAAGGGAGTTTTAACAAGACTATGATAAATGGAGTAAAGATGGATGAAATGGTCAAAATTCAAGAGGAAGGAGTAACGTAGTGTTTAAGCATGCTGTCAAGCCAAGGACAATAAACAAAGGCGCTGCTTGGGAGGCAACCCAAGAAAACAGATTTGCATTTCTTTTCCCTTTTTCTTTTTATATTTATTTGTGCCTACTTCTTTGCATTATAGTTTACATTGGGGACAATGTAAATTTTAAGTGTGGGGGAAGGGATTTAGGATTTTTGTTATTATTTTTATTATTTTTAGGTCATATTTTAAAAAAAAAAAAAAATTACGAAATTTTAAAATTTTAAAATTTTGAAATTTTAGAATTTTGTGGGTAAATTCACTGCAAACCCTCACGAGACAAAACTCGTCCACTTGGGGTAACCTTGGGGTTTAAAGGCTTGTTGCACGTGCTAAGTGTAACCGTGTTTCCTACGAAAATGGGGTAGTTTTTATTTTATTTTATTTATTTTTTTAGGATGTGTCACTTGAGCAATGAGTTAATTGAATTTTAAATTTTTAGCCAATGATAAAATTTTGATTTTTATTTAATAACTCTTGGAAAAATAATAAATTTTTGCTTAGTTTGAATTTTGACTTTTTATTGATTATTACTTTGTTTGAGATCTTTAAAATTTTTATGCACTTATATCCATTTGTTTGAGCTAGTTTTAATTTAGAGAAAGTTTAAATGGTTAAATGCTTATGAAAAATATTTTTGAACTCTATATTTTATTTGATCATTATTTGAAGTGAAATATAAGACAAAATATAATTTGGAAGAGATGATTTAGGTAATTTTTCTAGGATTATTATTGATGAAAAATCTTGTGGTGGGTTGAGATGGAGTGTAAAACGCACTCACTCATAAACACATGAAAAAGCGAGATGGAGCGTAAAACGCACTCGTTACGCACTCACTCATAAACACATGAAAAAGCGAGATGGAGCGTAAAACGCACTCGTTGGTGAGATGGAGCATAAAATGCACTCACCGTGAAAAAAAAAAAAAAAAAGAAAGAAAAAAATGGGATGAAGCATAAAATACACCCATAAAAAGAAAAAAAAAAGAAAAAAATGAATGAGAAAAAATATTTGAAAAAATGCATATTCATAATCCTAGTGTGTATAATTGTTAAAAACCTTTTGATCTTCTAGTTATATGTGTCTATATTAATGAAAAATGATGAGAAAAGTAAGACTATAGAGTATTGTTGTTACACTAACCATTTTTGATATCATTTATGAGACATTTAATTATGTGAATGCATCTAAGTTTTTTGCTAGTTCGATACATTTGGATTCACACACACACAAAAGGTCTTGAGTAAAGTAGAATTAATAAATATGTTAAAGTTCTAGATTTTACATGATTTTGAAATTTTCTTTGAGTTATCATTTTAAAAATCTTTGAGGCTGATGTTGAAATTTATATTGCTCTGTTGCTCAAGTAAGTTGTTTGGTTATTAGTTTTATTTTATAATTTTAATTTTTGTTTTGCCCGAGGACGACCAAAAAGCTAAGTGTGGGGGTATTTGATAGGGCTAAATTATATGATATTTTTATTCCCTAATACTTAGTTTTTATATTTATTGTATGCTTGAATGTTTAATTATTTAGCTTATTTTGGTTTTAATAGGTTTTATAGGGTTTTAGTTAATTTATATTAATTTAGGTAATTTTATAGTGTTTTTATATTTCTTTTTATTTATGAGTTTTTATTTATTTTTAGTGTTTTAGGTGTTTTATTTATTATTATGTGTTTTTAGGATTTTTAGTATTTTTATATTATTTTTATTTATTACTTTATATTTATTTTTGTAGGAAAATCAAAGTTTGGGGGCAAAATCTGTAAATTCTGCAAAGCTTCGGGGCCAAAACTGTAATTTCCGGAGTTTGGCTGTCCGCGCATTGCGCGGAAAAGGATAAGTAACACAGCAGGTGGGACGACGCCGTTTTGGGCTGAAGATGCAAACGGCCGCGCAATGCGCGGGTGTTGCTGAAGGAGGCTGACGTCAGGAAGCGCGTGGCTGGCGGCTGACTCTTCTCTCTCTCTCTCCGCGTGACAGCTGGCTGCTTTATTTATTTTCAGGCGCGTGGCAGCGACTGAGCAGCAGATTTTTTTCCTTTTTCCTTTCTTATTTTGGATTTTCTACACTGCAATGCAACAAATCAGTAGAATAAAAATCCAATTTTAATTTGGAAAAGGAAGCAATAATTCTTTATTTTATTTTTAATATTTTATTTAGAATTCCAATTAGGGTTAGGAAAATAATTATTTTCTTTTTCTTTTATTTTTAATTGTAAATCCTACTAGGGTTAGGAGGATTTTGGAGCCTATAAATAGAGGGCTTGAGACACATTGTAAGACACAACTTCTCTTAGAATAAAAATTCTCTCTTCTATTATTTAGTGTTCTCTACAATTATGAGTAGCTAAACTATTTTTCTTGGTTTAAGTGATTGAAGTCATCAAGATTTATCCACTGTGAGATCTAATTTATTTTAATTGTTCAATTTATATTTTGATTATTGAATATTCTTCTATGCTCAATTTTATGATTGATTTGTTTAATTGCTAGGAGCGCTACTAGTTTATTATTCATATTAATCTACTGCTATTTTTGAAGCAACTAAGTTTAATAATTGTTTTGCAGATCAAAAGATTATTTTATCTTAGGAAGAATATTCATCTAAATTAAATGCAACCAAGTGGCTTGTGTTGTTTAGTTCAACGATCTCTCTAATTCTTTATGCTGCTATTAAATTAAATCTTTAGCAAGTGCCGAAGGTTGTTTATTAGTAAGGATATTTAGACCAAGTGGCTCTACTTATCTAAAATTAAGGAGAGAGGAGAAAAATTATTCCACCTGCGAGTAGTTTTTTCTATGGTGAATCTTTAAAATATTAATTGATTTATTTTTGCATCAGTGATCAGTTGTAAATTCTTGATGGTGGATATTAACTTAAACCAAGGCTTTTTCTCATCGTTTATTTCATTAAATTACTTGCATAATTATTTTAATTAGTTTTATTTAAATTATTTCTTTAATTACAAAACCCCCCAACTTTTGTTTGCGAAAACATAAAATTAAATTAATCATTCTCTGTGGGATCGACTCTTGCTTACACTACTACATTAATATTTTTCAAAAGTAAGATTTTATTTTTGGGTGCTTGCGACATCACACCAGTATGGGTATGTGTTTAGAAAAATTTATTGGGTATAATTTGTTGTATAAAATCATGTTTTTTGAAAACAAGAAGCAAAAATTGCGATTTGGGAAGAAACTCGCCAATTGATTCTAATGTCGGTTGTCGTAGTGCCTAATTTGTAATAGATCATAGCGCCGACTTGCAGAATCTTCTTCTGATGTCAGGCGTCGTATTGCATGATTTGTACTAGATCACGGCGTCGCGACGTCGACCTACAGAATTATTTGATTTTTTAAATTTCTTGGGTTTTAAAATTAAAATAAAATGTTTATTTTGAATGATTTTAAAACTTAAGAATAAAAAGCTTATTTTGGACTTGAAATTGGATTTCATAATAACAATATGTATGTATATATATATATATATATATATATATATATATCCAAGAGGGCACAAAAAAGGATCTAGAAGGGGGGCTTGAATATATCATTTTATTCTTTAAAACACATGTGCCAAATTATTTACTTGGTGTGAATGCAGCGGAATAGTTAATTTGATAAAACACCCCTCCTCGATCTGAGATTGTTAATTTACAGTTATGGTTTTAAATTATACCACTGAAGTATTAATGCAGGGTGTGAAACAGTTAGAGCAATTATAACAATTGTAATGTAAGCAGTAAAAGAGACAAGAGAGAACATGTAAATGTTTAGTGGTTTGGAGCACAAATATCTCCTAGTATACTCTTCTACACTTCTTGTAGAAAATCCACTAAAGATGCAGGTCATTCAGATCAAGGTCCATTAAGAACGTTTACAACAATGAATTACCAAGATTCCTTTAAGTCACTAAGTCTCGATAAAGGTCACAAAGACCTAGGTTAACAAAGAACCACTCCATTTTGCACAACAAGTCCATCCCACTCAGGAACTGATTCCCTCAGAATTAGGCGAGTCACCAAGTCTCGTCTTTTGCTATTGATGAAGGTGCTTGAGGTGCTGCTAAATTAACATTAAGTTATTCTTCACTGATATAACTTAGAAGCTGAGCAATTTCTCTTTGACTTTGATATATGAAGTTATTGTTCCCTTCTCCACTGATTTTATGGAAAACGCTCTTTTAATGGATCCTCCAAAGTGTATGTTTCACTTTGGGTTGATGATATATTCAATTAGTATATCGATCCTCTTCTCATCTTTCTTCTATTCTTTTTTAACTCTATGATTTTGACAGTTTCAACTCTCTCTCTCTCTCTCTATATATATATATATATATATATATATATATATATATATGTCGGCAGTCTCATCTTGCTCACTCTCTTCTTTAATTAATTTTAAATTAAGTCTTTCTATTTATAGAGAGATGTATTATTGAAACACCAGTTATAAAATAGTCGTTACTTCAATTAATGCTCCGATCTCAGAAGATCTTGATGTTGGCATTTATAGATAATTGTCAACTTGCTTTCGACTCCGTCTTCATTTCCTATATACTAAAACTGGAAACCACGTGGATGAAATTATACTACCAGGATAGTTGTTTAACACGTCTTCTTCTGATCTTCATCATAAGCATCTATCGATCGACTGAGTGTTTTTGATTATTTAAACACTTCACATTTCTTGTTTCTCGTTCAATAAACTACAAATGTTATTTCTCATAAACTGTAGTGTTTGACTTGACTAACTTATGAATTGCAGCTCTACGAGAGCTACTTGACCGTACTAACTTAGAACTAACTTTGTCGTCGTCACTTTACTTTACGAATTTAGAGTTTACTTTATGATCCTTGTCTTTGCTTTACGATTGAATCAAACTCTGCGATCTTTGTTAGAATTTTTATGTATGATTTGATGATACAAAATTGATTAATGTATATTTGTTTAGTTGATTTTGTAAAGTCCCTATCTAAGAATTATTGTACAAAAGACTTAGAATAGATTGATCAAACTTATTAGGTTGATTCTTTTGAGTTGATGTTATGTATAGATTGATAGGATCAGATCCATCATAAAGTTATTATGCATGTTCGTAAAGTCTTTATTGATCGTAGAGTATCTTGAGCTCATAGGGCAACAGTCAGAATTGTCAAGTAAATGTGTAAGCTATCTGAGCAATAGTAGAACAAGTCATAGAGCTACCTAAGCAATACTGAAGCATCGTAGAGTACCTCTGCCTGAATAGTAATATGAAAACTGTTACCAGAGCACTCTAGTAGTTCGTAAAGCAGCAAAAACATCTAAGTATTAAAGTCAAAAATAGTTTACTATCAGGAACATATAGCTGTATTCAGAATCGTAAAGCTGCTATCAGAGCCGATACCTAAGCTGAGAAAGCTTTTTAAAAGAAAATGTTCAAATAGTCTACTTCAGCATCGTACAACACAGTTCATAGAGCAGATTGTAGAACATCTTACTGATTCGAATAAAGGCATTCGTAAAGTTGAGAACGTTGAGTATCCCATATTAGACTCTACGTTCTTCATCAAATTCAACGCTCAAGCCAAACCTGAAAATAGGGTTAGAACGGTTATAAGTCTGACAAGTATAGAGTTTTGCAGAACATCAGAGTAAAGATTTTAAGGATGTTTCTCACCATTTTCAAATTCAAAAAGGAAGGTCAGAAAGACTATTTTATAGAAGGTATGTCACCTCACTTCAAAGTAGTGAGAACTACTGACTGATGGGATATACTAGGACCAAAAGCAAGCCTACTTTTTACCCCAAAGTCAGAAGCGTATTAAATGCATTATCAGAACATTAAACGCTCCAACAGAACTCTTCAACGGAATAATTTCTAAAGAGCTATAGAAACATATGAGGATTCAAATCCAAAATACAGATCACACAAGTACAAAGTTGAACCTCTATAGAAAGTAAAACTAAGAAATCTACTCTACGAAACCAAGAACAAAAAGTACTTGTTCAACGCTGCTAAGTACCAAAAGAATTCAAGTATCATTACAAAGCTTAATATATAGCACCTCATACTCAATCAACAATCAGTTGTGATTCACTTGATATGTTTGATCATTATACCAAGTTAGAGTGACTTGAAGATATCTAAGTGTCCTTTACTAAGTGCCTGAATATTTCGAGACTAAGTGACTCGAAGGAATCTAAATGATTCAGTTGTAAGAGATCTTTGTGACCTGGTCAGTATGACCCATCCTTAGTGGATATTCTACTTGTTGAAGTAGAAGAGTGGACTAGGAGCATTGTTACTTTGAACCACTTAAAACATCTTGTGTTGTTTACTTTTAATATTTATATTCTGTCACTAACTGCTATATCTGTCAGTGACAAATTCTCACAAATAGAATTAGGAATTTAGTAAAAATTTAAGGGAGATTTTACACTAATATTCCGCTGTGCTAAATTAATTAAACAAATTAATTATCTTGAAATTGATCTATTGAATGAATAAAAGTTTTTAATGATCTATTCAACCCCCTCCCTTCTAGATCTCTATTGTGCCTCTGGGAAACAAGTTGTATCATAGTTTGTTCTCACAAACATAAAGCATAAACACATTGAGTTGATCATATGGCATATACTAAAACTGATTTTAAGTTTAGCGGTGAAAATGAATTAATATAGGCAAATTTGATAACGGGGATGTTCATCTACAGGAATATCTGGATGACATAGATACATATCTAAATGATACCATAACTAATGGTCCATACATTCAAAAAAGAGCTAATTTCCATATGTGATGATACAAACGAAATAATGCTCAATCACAAAGTTGAAAGGTCATGCAGTGAAACAGAAAGTTGCTTTAGCTCAGATTCAAGTAATGAAGAAGAATCTCATATGAATAAACTCAGTCTAATGGCCATAGAAGAAAAGTTAAGCAAATCCACTTATCGTAAAAAAATTGACATAAGTGAGGTATTTGATTTTAACTCTCCTAATATAGATATTAATGATCTCAGAATTGTTTTATGAGATATAACTAAAGATCTACATCAATATATGAAATCATTTAGAGTTCTATCAAAGGACTATTCCCTTATTCAAGAGGGGGAAAAAAAAAGCTCTTATAGAGTTGAAAACTGCTTTACAAAGTGCTGCCTATTTTGCCAACCTTTAGGCTGAGAATGCTCACATGAGAAAAATAACTGAACTAAATGCTCAAAGAGAGTTAACTCTAACCTCTAAGATAGAGGATCTAGATAAGACAATTTATATATAGAATCATTCTTCTGTATCTATGGATACATTTATTGAAAGTCAGGATTAGGATTTGAAAATTATTTCCTAATTTTAAATATGGTTAATAACAATAATGAGGCATGTAAGTTAAATAAAGATATTATATTTGTGAAATCCACAAAGACCCCTGAGTCAATTATTCAGAGAAGTTCAAAATCTATAAATTAAATTGTTGTTCGAAAAAATAACAGGTACAGATTGGTCTTGATTTTGTGAAACTGAAGAGTAAGCTAGAGTCTACGGTCATAACTAAAAAAATCGTAAAGTTAAAGTAAAACTCACTCTACGAATCGACTAGGAATAAATAATAGAACTAACTTTTACTCTACGAAACCAAAATATCCTAGAACAGTCTGGTGGCTGAAGAAATTCAAGTCAAAAGAATAACTAGATACAAGAATCCAATACAAGAGTTTCAAGTAAGAAAATTGAACGATATTAAATCATCCATACATAATGATAAATGTTATATATGTCATTATTATGATCATAATGCTACAATGTGTTATAATTAATATTATCCATCAGTTTATAAGAAACCCAAAGTCAAGCAAATTTGGGTACCTAAATGCACTAACATAAAAGGGCCCAAGCTAGTCTGAGTACCAAAATAAAGAATGACTCATTTGCAAGCACCTAACTCAACTGAATTTGTTTGGTATTTGGATAGTGGATGCTCAAGGCACATGATAAGAAATAAGGCTCTTCTATCAAACTTCAAAAAGAAAGATGGTCCAGCTGTTATCTGTGGAGATAATAGTTGTGATTCTGGAAAGACTAGAGGTTATGGTTCTATTGGAAATGGAGTAGTATCTTTCAGTAAGGTTGCCTATGTTGATGGTCTAGAGCACAACTTGCTAAGCATTAGTCAGCTATGTGATAAAGGTCATCAATTCATCTTTCTTAACAATCAGTGTGAAGTCAGAGATCTTAAAATCAACTCCTTAAAACTGATTGGATCAAGAGAAGAAAATATATATATAGTTAATCTTGCTACGCTTAGTTCATCAGAAACAACTCGCTTCCTTACTAAAGCCTCAGAAGATGTGAGTTGGCTGTGGCACAAAATATTATCTGATCTAAACTTCAAAAGCATGTCAAAGCTTGTCTCCAAAGATCTTGTTATAGGTTTTCCAAAGCTAAGTTATGTTAAAGAAAGACTATGTAAGGCATGTCAACTAAAAAAGCAAACGAGTTGTTCATTCAAAAGTAAAGTGGTAAATTCAAATGTGAGTCCCCTACAACTGTTGCATATGAATTTATTTAGGCTAATATCAATTGATAGTCTTGGAGGTAAAAGATACTCATTAGTCATAGTAGAAGACTACACAAGATATACATGGGTATTCTTCTTAAGCTCTAAAGACGAAACCAGCAATCAACTGATCAGATTATTCAAGTTGGTCATGAATGAAAAGGGTGAAAAGATCAAGGCAATTAGAAGTGATCGTGGAAGAGAATTTGATCTTTCTGAGATGAATCAATTCTATGAAGATAATGAAATTCAACACAATTTCTTAGCTCCAAGGACTCCACAACAAAATGGAGTAGCTGAAAGAAAGAAAAGAACTTTGATTGAAGCAGGAAGAACACTTCAAGCAGCTGCTCATCTCTTTGAATACTTTTGGGCAGAAGCTGTCAGCGTTACTTGCTACACTTAGAACAGATCATTAACTCACTATACGTTTAAGGAAACACCTTACGAGTTATGGAAAGGAAGAAGCCAAACATAAGTTACTTTCATATTTTTGGCTACACGTGCTACATTCTAAACAATGGTAAGAGACACTTAACAAAATTTCAGCCTAAGTCAGACGAAGGAATATTTATTGGATACTCTTTGAACAACAAAGCTTATAGAGTGTTCAATAAGAAATTGTTGAGCGTTGAAGTTTCCATTCATATAACCTTCGATGAATTTGACTTAGGAAATTCATAGAGCAGGTTTAGCCCTATGAGTGCAGAAACTAAAGTCACAGAGCCAGATCCAACGATCATAGTACCAGATCAAGAAATCGTCGAGCAATTAGTCCCTGAAGAGAATACTCTACGAAATAGTGAACATGATGTAGAATCAAATCTTGAAGAACTCAGACAAGAAGACACAAGGACAAATGTTCCGATTAGAAGAAGACGGACAAGTGATAACACTCTAGATTTAATCATTAAAGATTCAAATGCCAAAGTCAGAACAAGGTCAACCTCTCAAAACGAGTGTTTTTACCTAAGCATCATCTCTCATATGGAACCTAAGAAGATTGAAGAAGCCATGGAAGATTCACGCTGGATTGAAGTTATGCAAGAAGAGCTGAATCAATTTGAAAGAAGCAATGTTTGGAGGCTAGTTCCAAGACTAAAAGATTATCTTGTTATCAGTACCAAGTGGATTTTCAGAAATAAGATGGATGGAGATGATGTAATTACTAGAAACAAAGCAAGGTTAGATGCAAAAGGCTATTCTCAAGAAGAAGGAATCGACTTTGATGAGATATTTTCTCTTGTTGCCAGATTAGAAGCAAAAAGAATGTTTCTAGCTTATGCAGCCTTCATGAAATTAAAAATATTTCAAATGGATGTCAAGAGTGCATTATGAAATGGTGAACTTCAAGAAGAAGTATACGTTAAACAACCTCCAGGTTTTGTCAATCAATCTCATTTAAATTATGTCTACAGATTAGAAAAAACACTCTACAGTTTGAAACAAGTACCTAGAGCATGGTATGAAACACTAACTTCTTTTTTAATTGAAAATGAATTCCCTAAAGGTAGAGTAGACACAACACTATTTTTAAGAAAGCACAAAGATAAGATTCTATTAGTACAAATCTATGTAGATGCTAGTATTTTTTGTTCTACTGACAAAAAATTATATGAGAGATTTACTAAGCTAATGCAGAGTAAATTTGAAATGAGCATGATGGGGGAGCTGAACTTCTTTCTTGGACTACAAGTAAAGCATACTGAAGAATGAATCTTCATAAAGTAGGCCAAGTACATCAAAGATCAAATAAATATATACATACACAAGTATATTCATTAAATTATTTAATGCACAATTAATTAGCACAAATTTTTTTATTTATTGCTAATTATTTAATAATTATAATTACAATAACAAATAGAATTCGTAGTCATTACAGTACCTCTCTTTTTTTATCCTTCTAACTCTTAGTCCTCCCCCTCAATGACTGGACTTCTCATGAACATTTAAGTTCCTCCAGTCCTGCTGATTGAATTAACGTAAGAATACCACGATGGTAATCCTAAATGCTTCAGCATGGGGGAATACTCCTTCGATGTGATGAGGAAACTCGGTTTGGATATGACGATGAACCGACATCCGAAATTCACTTAAGTGAAATCGAATTTAACACGTTCGGATCGATGCCAGAATCCTTTTTCCAGATTATGTCCTTGTTCACTATTAATGACTAACATTTTGATCTTACCTTTTTCCTAAGGGTGTGATCATGTGTTCTTTCTTAGAGAAGTAATACAAAACGCGATCGTTTGAAAAGAATTAGGTTGGAAAGGGGTTGGGCATGGACATGATTTTCTACTGAGAAGGGTTTGTAAAAGATGTGATTAATTCTTTGTCGGAATACCAAATATTTTATAGAGGGGATGTAAGTTGAATGGTCAATCAAGCATTTATGAAGAACGAGACTTAATAGCTTCTGTAGAAAATAAAAAGACGAGATTTAAAATTGTTTGCCTAATTTTTAATTAGCAATTAACACGCAAATATACGTGGCCAACATGTGATATAATGATTAAATCGAGTGTCAAACCCACATAGAATTAAAAATAATTATTGTCAATCATTAATTTTATATCAAATTAATTTTATTTAAACAAATGCAATTAAATTATAGAATAAAACTAATTAAAATTAACAACTAAACTAGATTTTAAATACTTAAAATTATAATTTTTGCCAATATTTTATTTAAATTTTGTATATTTCTATTTAGTTATGTGGTCATGATAAATTGTTAACCTGAGAATTATTTATAGTATTTATACACATTTGGTCCATGTCATATAAACAAATCTCTCTAAATCTAACCCTAAGACAACAGAATTATAAAGAATATCCTAGCTAAATAAATCACTATATGTCTATGAGATTTAACATTAACTAGGATTTTAAGCTCAGATTCTCAAATTAGTTACACATGACATATAGGTATATGTCTATCATATATACGAATTATGCATCACATCCCACGCAGAATACACAAACACTTGTCATTATATTCAGATCTAAATTTATAATTCGTCTATCAAGTTATTATAAATTATCCCACTAATTATCGATAATTAATTTATACATTAATGCACAAAATATTTAATTATGCCTAAACATTATAATTCATTCATCAACTTCATATAGGTTACCACATTAATTAATGCAAATAATTAAATACTTGAACTCACAAAATATAATGAACCAATTCATATGGTGTCAATTCGATAAAAAGATAATTAATTCAAACTATTCATTGGGTTCAATTGCAATCTTAATTAAAAATTAGCCCATAACTGAAAAAGAAATCAAAATCATATTATAATCCATCATGTTCAGAATACAAAAATAAAAGAAAGAGATAGAGAAGAAAAATCTGTAATTGAAACGTTTGATCTCCACTTTAGCCTTGAATCTTTGAATCCTTCCTTGAATTCTTCTCAGATCTAATAATAATCTTGCTTTTAATTGATATTATACTCCTAATCTACTCTAATATGTGTTAATCCTATGTTATTCTATCTAATTCTATGTTAGTTCATGTATTTTGACATGTATTTATGGGTTACATATTAAATCCTTAACGTATGCGGAGAAATAAATTCAATTTAGAGTCAAAAATATCAACAACAAAAAAATCCGGTCCAAATCAAGTTTTGACCTACCCTCAGCGCCCCGACACTCAATTTCTTCATGTTTTCAATGTCTAGGCACTGAACATTCTGCCCACCAGTGTCCTAGCCCTGACCACAAGCCATTTTCTGGTGCCCCAGCACTGGAACATTTTTTGCTCTGATGTCTTTTGAAAAAACAGCCATAACTTTCTCATACAAATTCCGATTGAGATTATCCAAAATATTTCAGAAAGTTGAGAAGTAGATTTATAATTTTTATGTTTTAGGATTTGACAAATTTTGATCAGATCATGGTCAAAATCAGTTTTGAAATGACTGCTCCATAATTGGCAAGCTGAAAATGTGAGGATCCGAATTTCCAGGATTTCTTTAATAATATTAAATGAGAAGTTAATTGATAAAATTATCAAGGTTGTTAAAGAAATTATTATTTTATGTGAATTAAGGTATGTGATATGATTTAATTGATAAATTAAATTTGTACAGAGATGGTGATGAATTGTGTTGAATTAAAATAATTGAAAAGTAAATAAATTGTTTAAAAACAATTTATGAGAAATAAAAGAATTTCAGATAAAGGTACAATAAATTGTACAATTAAATTGTTATGAAAATGTAGAAATTATGATTTAATAATGTATGTGGTAATGTGAAATATGAAAAAATTGGATATGTATATATATACATTTGTATATATATGTGAATGTTTAATTGATAATTATAGATGTTATTAATTATGAAAATTAAGGGATTAATAATTAAATTAATCCGAAAAATTTATGAAAAGTTAATGAGGAAGTTAGTAGAAATTGTAAATATTGATTTTAAATTAATTACGAATTATGGAGGAAATTTAGAAATTAATTGAGAAGGAAAAGTAATTATATAAATTATATAATAATAAATTATATAATTTATATACGGAAATTAAAATAAGGTATGAAGAAAATAATAATTATATAAATTATATAAGAATAATTATGTAATTTATATAAGGTGATTAAATGGAATAAAGTTAGAGGAAATTAAGAAATTATTTAAAAAGGAGAATGTAATTATATAAATTATATAATATTAAATTATATAATTTATATATAAAGAAATTAATATGGATATTAAAGAAATTGAATAATAAATAAGAAAAAGGAATATTTTAAGTTATTAAAAATTATATTTATGTATAATGGATGTATTATGACTTTTATGAAAGATAATATTTCAGAAACGTGAACATGTTAATGTAACATGTTGTCCACGTAATGGAGTGAAAAATTATGGAAAATAATTTTTATATGTCCGATGATTTATTTTATGATTTTTGGAGGTATAAATTACCTTATATGATTACATGCATGTCGTTATGCGTGTACAAAATTTGTTAAGTAAAATACCGAAAAAAGTATTAATATTAGTTATAAATCAAATTATGATTTTTGGTGAATTAAAATAAATATTTTATATTTATTATATAAAATATTTATTACACTAAATAAATACATAATGTATTAAAAAATTAATTATGCATGCGATATTTTTGAAATTTCCGGATACTTCTAAGATTGGTGCGTGGCTAAGGCGGTGGAATTGTAAATGGTTTCCAAATTGTTTAAGTATTAATATTATAAAAGGAAAATGAAGGGAAGAAAAGAAAAAGGGGGGAAATAAAAGAAAACAAAATAAAATTCTTTCTCTCCTCTCTACCACACCCGACGCCACACCATGCCGGCAACCACCATACACCACCATGGCTGTCAAGAAAGGAAGGTTTTGGTGCCATCAAGAGGAAATTTACAAGCCAAGAAAGGTATAAAAACTAATGTTATTTAATTTATTTTGGAATTATTATTGTTAAAATAATTTTGTGAAAAATTAGAAAATAATTAGAATTATTATTCTAAATAATTTTTAGATGTATATGTATGAATTATGTGATTTTTGGGAATAGTTTATGGTGAAATTTTGGAGCAAAAATGGAGAAAATTGAAGGAAAGATGGTGTACTGTTACGGCGAAACTGGGAGAAGAAAAGGAACAGTGGCCCGCGCATTGCGCGGGCGTGTTTTTTTCTGAGGCAGACAATAAAACGGCGTCGTTTTGAGCTAAGAAGGTCGGGTCGCGCATTGCGCGGACGAAGATTCTGGAAAAGGGAAAGAAACGACGTCGTTTTGAGTCGACCGGAGGTCGGTCCGCGCAATGCGCGGCCGATCAATTTCCGGAAGTTACGAAAATACCCCTGACTTTTTTCTTTAATGCCGGTTGAATCCCTAAAGCTGCCAAAATTACAGAAATACCCCCCGGCTTTCCGGAAAATTCCGGTTATGTCCCTCACATCGCGAAATTTACGGAAACGCCCCTGGGCTTTCCGGGAAATACCTAACATGTCCCTAAGAGCGCTAAAAGTACGAAAATGCCCCTGGACTTTCCAGAAAATTCCGGTTATGTCCCTAGGGCGCGAAAATTACCAAAATGCCCCCAGAATTAGTTTTTAATGAAATAAATGTTTAAAAATTGTTTAAAAATTCTAGAAAATTCTAGAAAAATACTAAAAATATAGAAATGATGTTTGGGCATTAAATTTAATATTTTTGTAAAAATATTAAATATTGGGGATTAATATTTAAATGTTTAAATATTAATCTAATAAGGTTATAATTTAGAAAATGTTTAAATAAAATTTTCGGGCAACCAAATATATTTAATTTATCCGATGAGTCGGGTTGTCCGTAGTGAAGGCATTAAATATTAAGTTATGTTAATATTTTAAAGGACGAGGTTAATATAATTAACCATAGAAATTAATAATTGGCCTAGAGATGATATTAATTAAGTAAATTAATATCCTAAAGAGATAAATAATTATTATTTGATTATTTTATGATCATAGGTTGATCGAGTTAAGAGTTTGAGCTAACAATTTAAATAACTGGACGCCAGGCAAGTTCTTCAGTCCTTTTTATGTTAAATGTTGAACTAATATGATAGGAAATTCTTGTTTTAAATGCATACAATTTATGTGCTATGTGATACGTGTTTAATATGACCACAATGTGTTCTTCGTGCAACGATATGAGATATATTGCTATAGTTGAAGCACAAGCACATGATATATAACACACCCCAAGCATGTTAAAGTATGTGATATGTGAAGCATAAACTGTTGAGCTTGCTGAGCCGTTGTGCTCATTACTTGCTTAATAAACATTTTTGCAGGAAAGAAATGAATTTCAAAAATATCAGATGATATAAAGACGGATAATCATAGAAGGTTGTGAACGTTATTGTTATATTTCAATAAAATAATTTAATGTGAATACTATTGTTAAGTTTATATTTTGTATGTACATATATGTTGAATCCAGACAAGATAAGTAAAGTTAAATTTTGAATTATGATTGTATTAGATATATGTTGCGATAGAGATTTTTAAATGGCTTAATTATGGATTATGAAATCAAGAATAATTTGTATGGATACGAACAATATTAATTTTTGAATATCGAGCTTTATGATACTGGTTACAGAAAGAAAAAAGTGAAGGTTGCGATCCAGGGACTAGGATCCAGATGTAAGGATTTTAAATATCCAATTATTTTAATACAAAGATTTGGAAAAAGAAAAATTTATACCGAAAATTTGGTAATTGATGATATTGAAATTAGATAATAGATCAATTTAGGTGATGAAAGATTTATTAACGGACCGAAATTTGGACGTAATGAAAATAATATTTATTAAATACCAGATTTAAGAAAATAAAGTGGGTCGAATTTCGGGGTCGTTACAGTTGGTATCAGAGCTAGAGGTTATAAACCTTAGGTAAATGATACCTTAGGCTATAACCTAAGTAAGGAAGAGTAAAGATAGTTGTGTGTTCTGAAAACTCAGGCGTATAGTAAGCTCGTGACTCATGATTGTATGGTGGAGCCCCTTTAGCGAATGGGCGACTATGGCCTGACTAGGACAAGCTCCTCAACCATATGATTATGCTAAGTTTCTGAGTCCAAATACGTGATAAGTTTGATGAACACGGGGGAATTAAAATAGAAAGATGTAAGTTAAGAAATGCAGATCTCAGATATTGGCTAAAGTAAAGGAACTATGAAAGATAGAAGGTTATAAGGAAGAAATAAAGATGTTAAGAAAGATCGGAATGAAGGTAATGAATTAAGAAAATTATAAGTTCAATTAAGAACATACTTGAAAAAATATTTGAAATGATTCAAAGATGAATCTCAAAGAAAATCAAGGGACACCTGATTCAAGCAATAAAGATGACAAGATAATCCAAAATGTATAGGAAGAGATCATAATAATATGATCAGGAACAATGAGAGGATCGTACTATAATACGATCACGAGATAAAGGAAGCGAGTAAGAAGTAGGTTGTAAAGCAAGGTCATGATGGGATCAAGTGAGAATATGAAATAATAGAAAGACCTGTTAATGGTCAACGAGGTATAGCTTGATGCTATAAAGAGATATGGTACTATAAAATAGTACAAGAAGAATTAAGAGAATGATGAGACATGAATGATAGAAAGATTATGATAAGGGGGCAGGAAGTCTGGGTACGGAATTTCAATTGAGGACTCATGTGGTGACTAAGTTGCACAATCCTTTGTATGGGCGGGGGATTTGTGTTTACTTAGTTACTATGTGATAATCATTGAAATGCTAGAGTCGCGCTAAGAGTTTCTGATAGGTAAATAATATTAAGTTAGGCACGAGTTCTTAAAACTCATGCATATGGTAAGTCCATGACTTATAATCATATGGTACGTTTTGAGCCCCTCAGCATATGGGTAGTCTTTGATTTGTTCTCAGACTACATATTGCTAGGACAAGCTTCTAAACTCATATTATTGTGGTAAGTTCCTGGACTCATAATGTGTGGCAAGTTTGATGAACTATACGGGGGTATAGAAAAGCTGGAGTAGATAGAAATTTTAATGTGATAAATGAAAATAGTCCTAGCAATAATTTAATATTTAAGTAAAGGAACTGAAGGTGAATGTTAGGGAATTTAGGATATTCCCACTCTTCTAGCTTTGCTAGATTTCGAAAATTTTGGCCTCAAGTTGATTTGGCACGTGTGTGCTTTGAGAAATATAAATGAAAATTTTTTTAGCGAACTAAAAAGTGTCTATGCTACTTGTTTCGGCTAGACAAAAATATTTTTACATCAAAATGTATTTCAAAATAATCATCCACGCACCTTTTAGCCCGGTGCAGATGTGATGAATGACGGAATGCTCAACGTGTTGTTGAGACGGTGCGGTACTATTTCGTTATAAGATGATTCAACACCATAAAGTACGGTTTATGGTGTAGGAATTATTAACGACGAAATCCTCAACGGACTGTCAAAATAATGCGGTAACATGAAGTCATAAATGATTTTGATTTATAAAAGTATGTCAAAGCTATAAGTTATTGCCATTTGACTCGGCTAGACGTTTTGAAAAGTTTTGACATGATGAATGTTTTGAAAATTTCTGCGAGTTATAAATTGTTACAAGTAAGTCTATGCTAATTGATCTGGCTAGACAAGCGTTGAAGAAATATAAGTCTGAGCTATTGATTCAGCTAGACAAATTTTGTGAAATATTGAATTCATATTCTTTGAAAGTTATAACCAATCAAATTACTTTTGAATGAATCATAACGCTGAGATGAACAAAAAGATTAAGAAACACGGGCATGACAGATTGTTCTACTGGCGTGCCAAATTACGGATTAAATATGCATCACTTTAATGACAGACTAATCCACTGTCAGGGTTTACAGTACGACGTACTCTGGGAGTGAAGTACTGTAACCGGGGTACATGTTTACTTTAATGACAGACTAACCCACTGTCAGTGGTTTGCAGTACGACGTACTCTGGGAGTGAAGTACTGTTAAACCGGGATAAAAGTTCATTCAGCATACTACAAAAAGTTTTATTTTTCCTCTACTCTTATGAAGATTGGATGGTAGGATGGGTTATTATTATTTGATTGTGAGTGATAATGAAAGTAATAATTGTGAAGCAAATACATTATGAATTGTGATGGATTAGAAATTTCAATGTACAATGATCACGAGAAAGGAAGAAAATAAAGATATATAGAATAAATGTAAAGAAATTGTGAAGTACGAGTACATAGAAATTTCGAGGACGAAATTTTATGAAGGAGGGGTGAATGTGATACCCCAGGAATTTTAGAATAATTTCAAATAAGGATTATGAGAAATCAAGTAAATGTTAGTATTAAAACCTAATGTTGAATAATGGAGGTAGTAAAGAATAGGAATTTTAGAATAATTTCAAATAAGGATTATGAGAAATCAAGTAAATGTTAGTATTAAAACCTAATGTTGAATAATGGAGGTAGTAAAGAATGAATTATGAAATATGAAGAAGATTATGAATGTGAATTAAGAAGAAAATGATGAATGTACAGAGTATAAATGAGGTGTAATAGAAGGTATGAAATGAGTTAGTGAAGTAAGGATAAGTACGATTAGAGAAAAAGAAAGTTTTCGAAGAATGAGAAACTATCTTGATAGGTACATCAAGAAATGAATTAAAGTCTTATTAATAAAATTTTAGAGAATTGTGAAATGCGATATTATGAATTAAAATAAGAATGGAATATTCTGATAATTATGACAATTATGGTATTATTTTTGTAAGTTACGGATATTAAAGAAATAAAATATGATTATTATGGAATTAATTGTTATTCATCAAGATAAAGGTATAGTAATGTGCGATAAATAAAATACGTATGATTAGTACGGCAATTATGATTCCGAGGACGGAATCCTGTTAAGGGGGGAAGAATGTGAGGATCCGAATTTCCAGGATTTCTTTAATAATATTAAATGAGAAGTTAATTGATAAAATTATCAAGGTTGTTAAAGAAATTATTATTTTATGTGAATTAAGGTATGTGATATGATTTAATTGATAAATTAAATTTGTACAGAGATGGTGATGAATTGTGTTGAATTAAAATAATTGAAAAGTAAATAAATTGTTTAAAAACAATTTATGAGAAATAAAAGAATTTCAGATAAAGGTACAATAAATTGTACAATTAAATTGTTATGAAAATGTAGAAATTATGATTTAATAATGTATGTGGTAATGTGAAATATGAAAAAATTGGATATGTATATATATACATTTGTATATATATGTGAATGTTTAATTGATAATTATAGATGTTATTAATTATGAAAATTAAGGGATTAATAATTAAATTAATCCGAAAAATTTATGAAAAGTTAATGAGGAAGTTAGTAGAAATTGTAAATATTGATTTTAAATTAATTACGAATTATGGAGGAAATTTAGAAATTAATTGAGAAGGAAAAGTAATTATATAAATTATATAATAATAAATTATATAATTTATATACGGAAATTAAAATAAGGTATGAAGAAAATAATAATTATATAAATTATATAAGAATAATTATGTAATTTATATAAGGTGATTAAATGGAATAAAGTTAGAGGAAATTAAGAAATTATTTAAAAAGGAGAATGTAATTATATAAATTATATAATATTAAATTATATAATTTATATATAAAGAAATTAATATGGATATTAAAGAAATTGAATAATAAATAAGAAAAAGGAATATTTTAAGTTATTAAAAATTATATTTATGTATAATGGATGTATTATGACTTTTATGAAAGATAATATTTCAGAAACGTGAACATGTTAATGTAACATGTTGTCCACGTAATGGAGTGAAAAATTATGGAAAATAATTTTTATATGTCCGATGATTTATTTTATGATTTTTGGAGGTATAAATTACCTTATATGATTACATGCATGTCGTTATGCGTGTACAAAATTTGTTAAGTAAAATACCGAAAAAAGTATTAATATTAGTTATAAATCAAATTATGATTTTTGGTGAATTAAAATAAATATTTTATATTTATTATATAAAATATTTATTACACTAAATAAATACATAATGTATTAAAAAATTAATTATGCATGCGATATTTTTGAAATTTCCGGATACTTCTAAGATTGGTGCGTGGCTAAGGCGGTGGAATTGTAAATGGTTTCCAAATTGTTTAAGTATTAATATTATAAAAGGAAAATGAAGGGAAGAAAAGAAAAAGGGGGGAAATAAAAGAAAACAAAATAAAATTCTTTCTCTCCTCTCTACCACACCCGACGCCACACCATGCCGGCAACCACCATACACCACCATGGCTGTCAAGAAAGGAAGGTTTTGGTGCCATCAAGAGGAAATTTACAAGCCAAGAAAGGTATAAAAACTAATGTTATTTAATTTATTTTGGAATTATTATTGTTAAAATAATTTTGTGAAAAATTAGAAAATAATTAGAATTATTATTCTAAATAATTTTTAGATGTATATGTATGAATTATGTGATTTTTGGGAATAGTTTATGGTGAAATTTTGGAGCAAAAATGGAGAAAATTGAAGGAAAGGTGGTGTACTGTTACGGCGAAACTGGGAGAAGAAAAGGAACAGTGGCCCGCGCATTGCGCGGGCGTGTTTTTTTCTGAGGCAGACAATAAAACGGCGTCGTTTTGAGCTAAGAAGGTCGGGTCGCGCATTGCGCGGACGAAGATTCTGGAAAAGGGAAAGAAACGACGTCGTTTTGAGTCGACCGGAGGTCGGTCCGCGCAATGCGCGGCCGATCAATTTCCGGAAGTTACGAAAATACCCCTGACTTTTTTCTTTAATGCCGGTTGAATCCCTAAAGCTGCCAAAATTACAGAAATACCCCCCGGCTTTCCGGAAAATTCCGGTTATGTCCCTCACATCGCGAAATTTACGGAAACGCCCCTGGGCTTTCCGGGAAATACCTAACATGTCCCTAAGAGCGCTAAAAGTACGAAAATGCCCCTGGACTTTCCAGAAAATTCCGGTTATGTCCCTAGGGCGCGAAAATTACCAAAATGCCCCCAGAATTAGTTTTTAATGAAATAAATGTTTAAAAATTGTTTAAAAATTCTAGAAAATTCTAGAAAAATACTAAAAATATAGAAATGATGTTTGGGCATTAAATTTAATATTTTTGTAAAAATATTAAATATTGGGGATTAATATTTAAATGTTTAAATATTAATCTAATAAGGTTATAATTTAGAAAATGTTTAAATAAAATTTTCGGGCAACCAAATATGTTTAATTTATCCGATGAGTCGGGTTGTCCGTAGTGAAGGCATTAAATATTAAGTTATGTTAATATTTTAAAGGACGAGGTTAATATAATTAACCATAGAAATTAATAATTGGCCTAGAGATGATATTAATTAAGTAAATTAATATCCTAAAGAGATAAATAATTATTATTTGATTATTTTATGATCATAGGTTGATCGAGTTAAGAGTTTGAGCTAACA
This sequence comes from Hedera helix, assembly GCA_947179155.2. Lineage (NCBI taxonomy): Eukaryota > Viridiplantae > Streptophyta > Magnoliopsida > Apiales > Araliaceae > Hedera > Hedera helix. Next base: position 19,741,415 of record OX359272.1, on the reverse strand, counting down.
ATTTAAATAACTGGACGCCAGGCAAGTTCTTCAGTCCTTTTTATGTTAAATGTTGAACTAATATGATAGGAAATTCTTGTTTTAAATGCATACAATTTATGTGCTATGTGATACGTGTTTAATATGACCACAATGTGTTCTTCGTGCAACGATATGAGATATATTGCTATAGTTGAAGCACAAGCACATGATATATAACACACCCCAAGCATGTTAAAGTATGTGATATGTGAAGCATAAACTGTTGAGCTTGCTGAGCCGTTGTGCTCATTACTTGCTTAATAAACATTTTTGCAGGAAAGAAATGAATTTCAAAAATATCAGATGATATAAAGACGGATAATCACAGAAGGTTGTGAACGTTATTGTTATATTTCAATAAAATAATTTAATGTGAATACTATTGTTAAGTTTATATTTTGTATGTACATATATGTTGAATCCAGACAGGATAAGTAAAGTTAAATTTTGAATTATGATTGTATTAGATATATGTTGCGATAGAGATTTTTAAATGGCTTAATTATGGATTATGAAATCAAGAATAATTTGTATGGATACGAACAATATTAATTTTTGAATATCGAGCTTTATGATACTGGTTACAGAAAGAAAAAAGTGAAGGTTGCGATCCAGGGACTAGGATCCAGATGTAAGGATTTTAAATATCCAATTATTTTAATACAAAGATTTGGAAAAAGAAAAATTTATACCGAAAATTTGGTAATTGATGATATTGAAATTAGATAATAGATCAATTTAGGTGATGAAAGATTTATTAACGGACCGAAATTTGGACGTAATGAAAATAATATTTATTAAATACCAGATTTAAGAAAATAAAGTGGGTCGAATTTCGGGGTCGTTACAGAAAATGCAAGCATAGTAACTCCAAACTTTGATCCACCAAGCTTTTACTCTAATTCTTGCAAAATAACATCAAAACACATAAAATTAATATAAAACACTTAAAAGCAATATAAAATACTTAGAAAATACAAATTATTAAGATAAAAGATAATCAATATATAGGTATAAAACTTACTTATCAAAACGATTTTGTGACAGTTTTCTTTTTTGTATTTGAGAGGGACACGTGTCTTATTTCTGTTTGTTAGCAAAACACCAAATTGACTACAATGATTTACGTGTTAAGTTTCTTTATATTATCTAGGTCGGCGTAGCAACTGACCCTTACACGTTATTTCTCTTAATGTAGTCTTTTGCAGATTTTTAGTTAATTCCTTTTGTTATCGTAGCATGCGCTCAATGAATAAACATGACTTTACGATCTTTTCCAAATTAATTTCACTTTACGATCAGTGTTACTCTACGATCTTCTTATCAACATGGTTTACTACAGTAGGCAGAACAAATATTAATCAAGATCACCATAATTTTCCTAATATACTTATAACAAATATGACATTAGCTAGATCATCTGTTTGAAATCAATACCTTTTTTCTCATTTATTTTTAGTTTAGCTCAGTTGCAGAAGCTGAAAATGTTTTTTTAGAGGTGACTGATTTGAACCATTATCTTTAAAGAGTTTCTTGAAGTTCTTGCTTTGGTTCATGAGATTAGCTTCACCAATGTGCTCCATTTGTCATTCAAGGAATTCATTCTGCTCACCATGTTCTTGTTCGGCAAAAGCTTGGCTAACTTCTCACAAACTTATCATTAGTAGAGTCAGACATTATATAGTCTACTTAAATTTGTACTAACAACGCTTACATTTCCCAAGAGATAGCATAATGTCTATTTTACTTATAAATTTATACCATGCTTGGATTAATTTATGATAAGAAGAGTTGAATCAAGAAAACTTGATAATTATTTATCTTTAAATTGAATATTGTCTACTCTTTGAAGGTCATCTTTGAGGAGTGTACTTTCATCATCCACTTAAGCCTTTTTTTTTAATCTTCAGATGGTTATCATGAGTAAACAACTTTCTAGAATCTTTAGTCATACTGCTGGTGTAAGAGTTTTGTGTTAAGTCCATATTCACTTGTTGTGATCACACCATATTTATCCACTTAGTTCCTAAAGATCCAATTTGTGCCATTTTATCTATGTTCTTCAAGATAGAGTTCTGACATTGTTGATTTGCTTATTCATAGAGTGTCCAAATGTGGAGTTGTTGTTCTTGTGATTTCTTTAATAGTCTTACGATCATTGAGGTAAAGATCGTATACTTGACTTACTCGTTGTTTTTATCTCTACGATAGGTATGATGTTGATCGTAGAGTTTATTTGCTCTTCTTCACTCAACGTTGAGGATATAAAGTGTACAGACAAGGATGAGTAGACAAACAAGATTTGACTTCCTTTTCTTCCAAGATTTGTAGTATGAAAACAATATTCTGATAGCTAGCAGGGGTGTTGATAGTTTCAAGTGCTGAAGATAAGAATGTGTTCTCTGGATCTTTAGTTCTTCTCTATTCCATTGTGAAGTTCATAACTTAGTGAGACTTTGAAATATTTGCTTCATGGAAGAAGTAAATTTCCAAGAAGTTGAGTATTTCCCCATAATTATTCTTTTGATCAAACTAGAGAGTTTGATTAAATTGGTTTTATCTTTGAAGATCAGAAGGAATATTTTTATACATTTACAATGATTATCCATAATGAATGGAGTGCATTTCTTTTCTTCAAAATTTGACATTTGGTATAGGCCTAAAGATATATGTTCATAGAAGTTGTTGGGACTTATTTGTTGAGGTTGATTATCTTCTTTTGAATGATCTTTTCCTTAACACTCCCTACTCACAACTTTGTATGATATTCTCTTTGATAGAGATTGGCTTGGAAGTCCAAAGACTAGGCTTTTGGATACTACTTTTACACTGCCATATGGCTGAGTTAGGAAGACTACTTAATGTTCTTCTTGTAGCAAACTTGTCTGATTCTCAAAAGATTGTGCTAAACTCCTCTTTTTTTTGAAGTACAAATGAAGAGCTTGACATGCATTGAGCATCTACTGTTTGTGTTTCATGTTTATTTGGTGGACCTTCTTTCTTGCATTTAGTTTTAATTTTGGTATTCATACTAGGTTAAGTCCATTAAAGTTAGATGACTTCTAAAACTCATGGATACTTTAACCTTGAGTTTTCCAAACATAGGATATGAATTCAAAATTACACACAGTAGTAAGAATATAACAATGTCTTTTTAGTGCTTTTGTGTGATTGAAAGTGTCATTAATCTAGACATGTATGAGCAGTTTGATTTTCAATAGATTTTCTAGGTTCCTACATTTTCTGTTTCCATTCTGATCCGTGATTTTAAGTTTTCGTAGAGTGAGAAATAACTCCACCGTTGTTACCCTATTGGTTCGTAGAGTAAATCTATTTACTTTACGTTTCTACTTAATTCAGTCGTAGAGTTAACAAGATATAAAAGTTCTTACACATAGCAGATATGACACTTACACTTATGTGCATGTTTGTAATTTAGAGCTTAGATTTACCTCTTTTTGAACATTTTAAGGAGTAGCACTTGCCTTGCCCTTTTTTCACTTTTCTTCTTATGAGCTTCTGGTGATTACAGACATTTGTTCGTTTGAATCGATCAGACTTCATGTAAGCTTGTGTCCACTCTTTGATTCAAGACTTTGTAATACATTTTGTGATTGATATAGGATTCTTCTTTCTCATTTAACCCTTTGTTGTCCCTTGAAGAATCTTTTCATTCAGCTTCTTTCCTTGTTGCATAACTTTTCTCATGCTTCATTATCGAATCATTCTTTTGGAGGTTTTCTGTGTTATATTGCCTTTGTTGAGCTTGTCTGAACATAGAGATGATTGTTGATATTGTCTGATATTTCGCGCTAAATTTGAAGACTCAGCAATTAATGAGCTGGGATGCTCTATAATCGTAGAGTATTGAACAATTGGTTGGATTGTAGGGCTTTTGGAACATAACGATCGTGGAAATAAGGTGTCGGATGTGTCCAAAATATTTTGTGGAAGAGTAATATAGGTAGCCTGTTAAATCTGATCTGCATTTGTTTTGTTGGTTTCACCTTGCAACTTCTTTTTTTTTTATCATCATACCTTCTGGATCTTCTTATTCTTTTTAGATCTGAGGTAATCCCTCAGTCGTGTCACCTTAGATCTGGCTCTAACATAATTTCCTTTCCAAGAAAGTTTTTGAGTGATATTTCTACAACTTTGATGACAACAATTTTAATCTTTCTTCTTGCATTCATAACTGATATTGTCTTTCTCTTATCTGATTAAGCATTGGCATACTACAGAGTTGTCCTTTCTTGAGCACGCCTTGTCAGAGACTTTTGAGAAGTTGAGAAGAATATTGAATCTCTCATATGTGAACTCATTTCATTTTGATGAACCAGGAGTGATCTCTTGCTTGATATAGCACCTTCATGTATTTCTGATGAGACTTCTGAGACTTCTTAATGACTTTGTAGTTGAGCAAATTTAATTTTCTAGAACCATGGCTAAGATGTTCTTTTCTAGCTTATCCAGAGTGACTATCTGCTTCTCTGTGTCTGTTCATTCTAACATAATTTGACAGCCATCTTGATAGAGTCTTTGAAAGATGGAGCCAGTTTGAAAGTAGTGAATGAACCATATAATTCCTCTTAAAATAAACTTGCATTAAAGATGTACATTACTGCAAGCACTTAAACATTTCAGTAAGCAATTTATCCATGTAATACTTAAATGAATTTTTATCATTTAAATTCAAAGTTGATTTTGATGAATGCCATAGGATTTACTTAAGCGGTTAAGCTTTGATCAAGAGAACCTACTCTAATACCAATTATTATTCCCAGATGGCACAAAAAGGATATAAAAGGGGGTTGAATAGATCATTTTATTCTTTAAAACACAGTTACCAAATTATTTACTTTGTGTGAATGCAGCGAACTAGATAATTTAATAAAACACCCATCCTAGATCTGAGATTGTTAATTTGCAGTTCTAGTTTTAAATTGTGCTACTAAAGTATTAATGTAGGGTGTAAACAGCTAAAGCAGTTATGACAGTTGTAATGTAAACAATAAAAGAGACCAAAGCGAACACAAAATTTTTAAGTGATTCGGAGCACAAATATCTCCTGGTACACTCTTCTAAACTTCTGCACTTCTTGTAGGAATCCACTAAGGATGCAAGTCACTTAGACCCAAGGTCCACTAAGAACCGTTACAAAAATGAATCACTAAGATTCATTCGAGTCATTAAGTCTCAGTAAAGGTCACAAATACATGGGTTCACAAAGACCCACTCCATTTTAGACACCAAGTCCATCCCACTTAGGGACTGATTCCTTTATAATCAGGCGAGTAACCAAGTCTCGTCTTTTGCTGGTGATGTTGATGAAAGTGTTTGAAGTGCTTGAGGTGCTACTAAGTTGTCATTAAGTTATTCTTCATTGATATAACTTAGCAGCTGAGCAATTTCTCTTTGACTTTGATTTTTGAAATTGTTGAATAAGCCTTGTTCCATTCTACTCTGATTTTGTGAAAATCGCTTTTTTAATGGATCCTCCAAAGTATATGTTTCACTTTGGGTTGATGATATATTCAATTAGTAGATCGATCCTCTTCTCATCCCTTTTCTGCCATTTTTGAACTCTATAATTTTGACAAGTTCAGCGCTCTCTCTCTCTCTCTCTCTCTCTCTCTCTCTCTCTCTCTCTCTCCCCCCCCCCCCTCTCTCTCTATGTCAGCAGTCTCATCTTGCTCACTCTCTTCTTTAATTAATTTCAGAATAAGTCTTTCTATTTATAGAGAGATGTATTATTGAAACACCCGTTAGAAAGTAACTATTAATTCAATTAATGCGCCGATCTCAGAAGATCATGATGTTTTAATTTATAGATAATTGTCAGCTTGCTTTCGGCTCTGTCTTCATTTTTCGTATGCTGAAAATGAAAATCATGTAGATGACATCATACTACCAGGATAGCTGTTTGACACATCTTTTGATCTTCATCATAAGCATCCAACAGTCAACTGAGTGTTTTTTATTATTAAAACACTTCTCATTTCTTATTTCTTGAAAATTGTAGTGTTTGACTTGACTTACTTAAGAATTGCAGCTTTACGATTTGTTTACTCTACGAACCATATTACAATCTTCTGGCTCTACGAGAGTTACTTGACCTTACTAACTTAGAGTTTACTTTGCTAACTTAGAGTTTACTTTGTTGTCATCACTTTGCTTTACGAATTTAGTGTTTACTTTACTATCCTTGTCTTTTTTTTACGATTGAGTCAAACTCTACGATCCTTATTCAGTGAGTTGTTCTACGATTTGTAGATTCTTTGATCAACCTTACGATTCTTCTGCTTGGTTTTCAACTTTACGATCTGCCAAATACTGTGATTAGTTTTACGACCCTTCTTTATTATCCTTTATGTTTTAGGATCTGTAACGACCTCAAAATTCGACAAACTTTATTACCTTACATTTCATATTTATTAAACATTATTTCCTTAACGTCCAAATTTCGGTTCGTTAATAAATCTGTAATCACCTTATTTAACCCATTAATTGACTCTACAGTCATCAATTACCATATTTTTTTCGTATAAATTTTTCTCTTTTCTCAATCCTTGTATTAAAATATTTGACATTTAAAAACTTATTGTCTTGATCCTAGTCCCTGGATCGCAACCTTTACTTTTTACTCTTTCTTTCTATTATAAGTGTCGTAAAGCTCAACATTCAAAATTTAATATTGTTTTTACTCATACAGTATTCTTTGTTTCATAATTCATAATTAAACATATATCATTCTCTATCGTAACAATTACCTTGAATAATCATAGTTCACATTATAACTCTATTTGTCCTATCCGGATCCAATTTATATGTACATACGAAACATCAATATAAACTTTGCAATTTACCACATTGAATATAACAATTTCATTTACATCCTTCTATGTTGACCCATCTCTAACATAATCCGATATTCTTGAAATTTATATCTTTACCTGCAAAAATGTATATTATGCAAGTAATGAGCACAAAGGCTCAGCATGTTCAACAGTTTACACCTTTCATGCTTCACGTAGCACATAGCATAACATGCTCTGTGTGTGTCATACATCACGTGTTGTACTTCTACTTAAGCATTATATCTCACGTACATTCATATTATAGCACAAAGTACACATCATTGTCATATTATCCACAGATCACATAACACATAATTTATATGCATTTGAAACAAGAATTAACATATCATAACAGATGAACATTTAACATAAAAGTACTGAAGAACTTGCCTGGATTGTGGAATTAATAAATTCCCATTCTATAATGCTTCTCGTACAACCTATGATCATAAAATAATCAAATCATAATTATTTATCCCTTTATGATATTAATTTAATAAATTAATATCATCTCCGGGGCAATTATCAAAAATATGGTTAATTATATTAACCTCGTCCCTTAATATATTAATTTAACTTAATATCAAAAACCTTCAATACGGACAACCTGACTTATCAGATAAAATTTAGCATATCTGGTTGTCCAAAAATTTTATTTAACCATTTTCTAAATTGTAACCTTATTAGAGTAATATTTAAACATTTAAATATTAATTCCCAATATTTAATATTTTTACAAAAATATTAAATTTAATGCCCAAACATCATTTCTATATTTTTAGTATTTTTTTATAATTTTTAAACAATTTTTAAACATTTATTTAATTAAAAATCACTTTCTAGGGCATTTTGCTAATTTCCGCAGCTTTAGGGCATAATTGGCACTTTTCGAAAAGTTTAGTGGCATAACCGTAATTTCCGCGCGTCTAGAACACGCTGGGTATTTGTCGGAAAGGCCATGGGCACGCTGGTAATTTCCAGCGTTGCCGGCAGTCACGCATGGCGCGCGGCCTATCCTCCGCCTATGCCAAACGACGTCGTTTGGGCTGGCGTTACCGAAGCCTCCGTGCATTGCGTGGAACCCTTCTACTGCGTGGCCGAAATGCTGTCGTTTCGGCCTGCGTTTCTGAAAAAAAAATTGCCGCCGCGCATGGCGTGGGCGGCCTTATGTTTTTTTTTTCTCCTTTCTGAAGTTAGTAGCCCAACACAACCAATTTAATCCATTTTTGCTCCAATGTTTCTACTGCCAAATTATTCCAATCATGATATAATTCACATATATATATAAAAAAAAATTAGAATAATTATTCTAATTATTTTCTAATTTTTTATAAAATTTATTTTACATCATAACTACTAAAATAAATCAAATGAATTAATTTATACCTTCTAAAAGCTAGAATTTCCTTCCTTTGAAGCTTTTCTTCACTTTGTTAGCACCAAAATTTTCCTTCTTGGTAGTCATGGTGGTTCCCGGGTGGCATGGTGATGGTGTCGGGTGGAGGAAAGAAATGGAGGGTATTTTGCTTGTATTGCTTGCTTTTGTTTTTGTTTTGTTTTTTTCTTTCTTTCTTATTTCTTTCCTTTTTAATAACCAAGGAACTCAACCAATTTGAAAGCAAGAACAAGTCCACCGCCTCTTTACAATTTTGGATTGCACAATTCAAGCATAAAAAGTGTATTTTAATGCATTACGTAGTTATTTCGTGTAATAAATATTTTATAAAATGTATATAAAATATTTATTTTAATTCACTAAAAATCATAACTTGATTTATAAATAATATTTACACCCTTTTCGGGTACTTTACATGACAAATTTTGTATACGCATGACATGCATGTAATTATATGAGGTAATTTATACCTCCAAAATAAATAAAATAATTCGTATAACATATAAAAATTATTTTTCATACATTTTCACTTCGTTACTTGGACAACATGTTACATTAACATGTTCACATTTCCGAAATATTATTCCTCATTAAAGTCATGAAAATTCCGTTATAGAAAAACATAATTTTTAATAAATTAAAGCATTCTTTTTCTCATTTATTTTTCATTCCTTTACTATTTACATTAACTTTCCTTATATAAATTATATAATTTATTATTATATAATTCATATAATTACATTATCCCTTTTTAAATAATTTTTATTTTACACAAAATACAATTTATAAAATTTTTCTTCCATCCTTATTCAATTTAATCTTCTTGTATAAATTATATAATTTATTATTATATAATTTATATAATTACTTTTTCTTCTTTATTAATTTCTAAACTTCCACCATAATTATTGATTAATTATATAATCAATATTTTAAATTTTACTAACTTCCTCATTAACTTTTCATAAATTTCTGGATTAATGTAATTATTAATCCCTTTATTTCCATAATTAATGTAATTTATAATTATCAATTAGACATGCACATTTATATACAAATATATCTATATACATATCTAAATCATATATCTCACATTACAACATAACATCATTTAAATATAATTTTTGCATTTCCATAATAATTTTATTGTACAATTTATTGTACCTTTACATAAAATTTCTCTTATTCTTCATAAATTATTTTTAAATAATTTATTTACTTTTCAATTATGTTAATTCAACATAATTTAACACCATCTTTATACAGATTCAATTTACCAATTAAATCCCTTCACATACTTTAAATTACATAAACATATCAATCACAATTAATTTAAATAACCTTAATAATTTTGTTATTTAAATTATTATTTAATATTATTAAAATGATCTTGAAAATTTGGGTCCTCATAGGATCTGTCTTGCCTGCTCTTATGACTCTACAATCTAAAGCTTTAGTTCTATAAACTGCTGCTTTGTTTTTTGAAGCTTTATAATCTTCAGGTCTACATTCTGTCGTGTGCTTTTTTGGTAACTTGTATTCTATGACTTCTTCCGTCATTGTATCGTAGAGTATACTTCTAGACTTATATTTTTCAACAACATCACTTCGCATGTTTATTCTTTGTCTACTACCATTTTTCAAATCTTCATCGCATACTTAATTCACTTCCTGAAAACTGATATTTCTCCTTGATTTGGACTCTTGTCTTTTTCACTTTCTTCTTGAAAATCAACTTTCCCTTACTTTGTCAATTTCTATCATCGTGACTCCTTGTATAGTGTCTTAGTCATCTGATGAAGTTCATCTCTTAGTGTTGTTGTCTTTACGTACTCTGACATGTATGATGCTTTATAAGTGAATTTTATTTATATTTATTGAATATTTTTAGACTTAATTATTTGTGAGTTTTTAAGTATTTTTAGGTATTTTATTTATTATTATGTGTTTTTATTATTTTTAATTATTTTATATTTAATTTTGTAGGAAAAAATGAATTAGATGGCAAGTTTGTAATTTCTACAGGAATTCGAGGGAAAAAACGGCAATAAGTGGCTACTGATGGCATTGTCGTAAATATGCAACAAAGGCTTGGCGCGTAATGCGCGCATGGATTAGGATTCAACATAGTGGTTAGAACGACATCGTCTGGGAGAAGAGCCTAACACGCCATGCGCGCGGTTCGATTAGCAAAGCATGTGTCGATACTATGTCATTTTGCGGTTGTAGAAGGAACAAGGGGTCGCGCTTATTTTTCAGAATTAAGATCAGAATGACGACATTTTGCTGAGCTACTGAGCAGTTAAGCTAGCAGGCTGGCAAATTAACGGAATTTTGGGATTTTTAGCTTCTACTTGATTCCAAGTTGATTTTTAATTCCAATTTTTATTAGGAATTTTATTGTAAACCTATAAATACACCATAAGACTCTTATTTTCAAAAGATTAGATTAGATTATATTAGAGAAGAATAAATTAGGAGTAACATAGGATAGCGATATACATATATGTCATATGTAACCTTAAAGAGAATATAATCTTAAAATCTTATTTAATTTAATTCACATAGAGATATAATGATTTATTTAATTAGGATATTCTTTATAATTTTGTTACCTCAATGTCAGATTTATAAGGATTTTTTTATGTTATCGAGAGATGCGTATAAATACTATAAAGAATTCTCGGTTAACAATTTAATATAATTAATTAATTAAAAGGGAAGTGAAGAGATTTAAATGAAGCATTGGACGAAATTATAATCTTAATAATCTTAAGTATTTAAAATCTGATTTTTATGTTTGTTATTTAAATTAGTTTAATTTAGTTGTTAATTTTAATTAGATTTATTTTATAATTTTTTACAATTATTTAAATAAAATTAATTTGCTATAAAATTAGTAATTGGTAATAATTATTTTTAATTTTCTGAGGGTTCAACACTCGACTTAATCATTATATTACTTGTTGGCCACGTATACTTGCGTGTAAATTCCTAATTAAAATTAGGCAAACAATAATGAAACAACTCATCACAGTTGTGACTATGTGTTCTGAAGTGCCTTCAACAATTTAATGATTTTCATTATGCTGTTTTGAGTATTTGACTTGTTCTATGCATGTGTGCTTTCATATCTTCTTTTTGGTTAGTGTCTATGATCTTTGCTATATTGAGATGAATGTGAAAGTAGTATGCCCTCAAGCCAATCACATTTGATGTGATAAGCATATACTTTGTAATCTTGTTCGTTTATTAATAAAAGTATCAAGGCATTTCTTTATTCATGATTAATTACTTGAATTAATCAAATGGATAAACCCATAGTTTTCGAGCAATGCTTTTAGAACCATGATGAGGATCATGCTAATGAGATCTAAATTCAAGATAACTCAAAACTAAAATTGTTCCTAATCGTTGGATCACTAAAAAAGGGATTAGTAGATCCGGATAGATTGGTACATACTATGCTTGCTCTTATGAAGAGGATGATTGATCTCATAATCATTTGTGTAGAGATACTAAAGCAAGTATGTAGGTTCTTATTAGAGAATAAGTTCACTGAACGTGACTCGCTCAAGGAACACCTAATGGAGTCTTACTTGCCTGTCAATAAGAGTTCCTTTTGTGATAGTAGTACAAGTGATCCTTGGACTTGAGATCATCATAGTATCTTGTGTATGATGAATTATATTTTGACATATTCCTTAAAACCTTTAGGGTGTATCAAAGGGTATGATTGGATATAATAAGTCATACATGGAGATAGGTGAGTGATCAACAAATAATCTACCACTTCTAGTAAAAGAAGGGAATGTCCTATGCGATTCGATAAATGACAACTCAGTAGTCCTTGGCCAAGGTAGAATGAAAATTAGAAAGTAGTTTATAATTTACATTAATTGGAGTTATTCATTTAAGGATCGAAATGCATATAATCAAATAAAATAAGACTTGACAGTTCTACCATGTCTTATATTTGATTGGGACGTTGTGAGGTAGAAGGATTGAATTGTACGGTAACTATTCGCTGAATAGGTTCTTTTGTGATTAAATGTTGAAATCTATATTATCTGGAAAGTCGTCGATCGCTAAGGGGGCTTACCCTTATTATGGAATAAATATTATTTATTTAAATGAATTAAATAGTTTAATTTATTTATATAAATAAGATTAGAATAGTTCTAATTAATTTATTCTATAATCGGTTTAATATGGAGAACCTAAAGGGTCACACCGCAAAAGAAAAATAATTATTTAAGAAGTAAATGACATAATTGTAATAATGAATTAAGTATATTTAATTTATACTATGTGGATAGAATAAATTAAATAGCTTAATATTTATTATTTAGTATTTTAGAAATACTAATTATAAATTAATAAGAGGAGTCTTATTATTATTATTATTATTATTATTATTACTATTATCATTATTATTTAGTTCCTAAATGGTTTAGGAATTGATTAATAAGAGTACTCTCATAATTAATAATTAAGTTCCTAAATAGTTTAGGAATTATAATTATTATATTAAATTAATTAAGATCCTAATTAGATTAGGAGTTTAATTAAAAACCCTATTCTTAAAGGTGTTAGGAGGGTTTACTAAATCTATAAATAAGAGAAGTTTTATTATGGATTAAGGTTACACACATACACTTCCACAAGTTTTGGGAGAGTACTCATATATTTCTAGAGAGAAAACTAGGGTTTGCCATCACCCACTTCTTAAATTATTGTTATTCCTTGGTGGATCACCTCTAGAGGCCAAACACTTGGGTGGCTAACATTGATCATTAGAATCCAATCGGTGAAATTCAAGGAGATCGTGAAGGATTTGGAGGTGAACTTGCACCCGTTGAACCTTTGAGTTCTACAAGGGTATATCTCTAACTTCTTCTTTATTATTTAATAATTGCGCATAAAGGTCGATCTTGGATTATGGTTTGTAAATTTTTTAAAATTTGATTTTACCATGCTTCCGCTATTTTATGCAATTTGATTGCGTCTATGAATATTACAAACCAACAGTGGCATCAAGAGCCAAACTTTATGCGAATTATTATTTATTTTAATTCATATGTGTATAGGTATGTATTTAGAATAATTTATTGGGCATAATTTGTTGTATAAAATTATTATTTTTTAAAGGATTTTGGATTATATATATATATATATATATATATATATATATATATATATATATATATATATATATTACCGAATTGAATTAAAAAAAAAAAACGTTTTCGGATTGTATTCACCAAAGCAACAGTTTCGGTTGTGGAAATTGAAAAATTAAAAAGTAGCCGCACGGTTTTGCCGGCACTGTTTCGGTAATGCAAACAAATCCGGAAACTTGCTTTTCCTTTTTCATGCTTTACCGAAAGTGATGGCTGGTGCTTTGTTGTTATATATATATATATATATATATATATATATATATATGATATATCTTATATCTGCAAGCATCCGGAATTAGTTTTATATGTATATATAAAATTATATTATGGTAAAGCATTGCATCACAGTTTCGGGCAAATGTTGAATATACTACCGAATGGGTTATTATATATATATATATACTAACGGGTTATATATATATATATATATATATATATATATATATATGATATATTTATAATATATATATTAATTATCCAAACAATTTGGTAATTTTGTGCAGATTTTAAAATTTCAAAATAAAAGAGTTTATTTTGGGTAATTTTAAAATAATAAAAATAAATAGTTTATTTTTAAATAATTTTATAATTAAAATAAAATGTTTATTTTAAACATGAAATTAGATTTCATGCAACTTTAATTGCCCATTAAATGATACCAATACATATATGGAATGTTTTATTTAATTCATTAGATGAATACTATTTATTGATATATATGTTGATATATATGATAATAAATGAGATTGATTATGGACTATTGACCAATGTGATTGGATTTAATTTTAAATGGATGCATGAATGAATGGGTTTTATAAATGGGGTCCGCGTACCTCGTCTTTCTAATTTTTCTTATGTATAATTCTATCTCCCTCCTATGTACTTCCTATTGACTGTTGATCAAGGTTTCTATTTATTGTAAATAGTTTTGTAATAGGATTAGTTAGAATTATTTTGAAGAATTGGAGCAAAGGAGCAAGGAGCGCATGAAGACTCATTTGTAATGGAGCCTGGATTTAAATGTAATAGTTACATATAATTTAATTTATTCTTGCACCCTAGGTTTGACCTTTTGGTTCACTTGGTGGCTCTAGTGAACCAAACTAGAATAAAAGTTCATAATCAATCCAAGTAGAATATAGTATTCTATATGTTCATGTTAATTATATATATTTATATATTATCCAAACATGCTTCGCATGTTAAATAATATGACGCGTATTTTATATATATTTGTGCATGCACGCTAAATAAGATGAGACAATTAATATTAACAAACCCCTCATGATGTAGAATAAATATTATTTATAAAATAAATTAAAATGTTTAATTCATGAATTAAAAGGAGTTTAATTCAATTAAATAAAATTAGAATTGTTCTAATTTATTTATTCTACTACTAAAATATTAAGTTGTAACGTTCAAAGATATTTGGAATATCGAACGTCGCCTTCTAGCATGATAAAACGATAGAGTATCAAATAACCAATATACGTTTGTTGTGCACACACAAGGCTTATATCGATCATTTGAGATGTTGTTTTATCACATTTGATGCTTATATAGGAATTGAACATTACTGTTTTGTTGTGCACACACAAGGGCGGTATTTTTCTCTTCACTTATATGGAAGTGCTAGGTATGACTTAACTTATATAATTTTGATTTGGATGTGCACACACATGATCATAATAATCTAAGAGGCAAAATACAAGGAATTACATGTTGATGTAATTGACAAGGAGTTGTCTACCTATTGAATAAATTATAATTTGTTGTGCACACACAAGATTATACTTATGTCAATATGATCCTTATTCTCACTAGCAAGTTTTTTAATTAGATTTGCCGAACTATATAAGAAGAGGGTAATATAGTTTGATGAAAATAGTGGGAGACACCATTTTAAATAAAGACCTAATTAACATGGTGATTAATAAAATGAATGCATGTTAATGTTGTTATTAATTCACTTAAAGAATATTGTTATGTTTAATTCACTAATACTGCATAGCATATTAGATGCTAACAATTAATCGAACCGAATTGTTCGGATTGATTAAACAAATTTGAGAATAGTTCTCAATGCTGAAAAACTAGCAAAATGCCCTAAATTTGTTTATCCCTGCAAACGTTGCAGACTAAGCCTATGAGGAAGATATTTTTATTTTAAGAAATAGCAAGATAATGCAAAGGTGGTTCAATGCATCATGCTCGCATCCATAAGTATCGAGTTACAGCGTCAACACGAGAAAATTGATGCACCTACTATATTGTTGCACATTCAATAGTTGTTTGGTGAGCAAAGTAGGTCAACTAGATATAAGATATCTAATGAGCTCTTCCAATCTATAATAACCAATTGCACTACAGTAAAGACACGTGTCCTAAAAATGATTAATCTGTTTGATCAATTAGGACACCTAGGTTTTGTTAAAGATGGAGAGTTGAGTCAAGATTCGATCTTGCAGTCACTCACTGACTCTCTTTCACAAATTGTTGTGAACTTTAACATTAACAAGCTTGAAGTCAGTTTACCTGATTTGCTTAAATATGTTGAATAAGTTGAGAGTCACTTTCCTTCCAAGAAAGACCAAGTCTTTCTTACTAGTAGATGAATCTTCTAAGTTGAAGAAGATGGCCAAAGGTGTTTCTGAGGAGTCAGAAAAGATAGAAGGCAAAAGAAATGCTAAACAAAGGACATAAATAAAAGTGATCCCGAGGGCGAAGGAGTTTGCTTTCATTGCGATAAGCTGGGACACTGGAAGAGGAACTGCAAGGAGTATCTTGTAGTAGTTAAGCAGAAGAAGCTTAGTGAAGCTTCAACTACAGATATAGATTTGTTCATAATGAAGTAGAACTTTCTATAAGTCAAGTTTCTACTTAGGTATTAGATACTGGCTGGTGGTCTCAAATATGCAAACCGTTGCAGAGACTAGGCAGAAGTAGAAAGCTAAACTAAAGATAAGTAATCTTGTGCGTGTGGAATGGAGCAAAAGGTTGCTGCATTAATCATAGGAACTTACAGTTTAGCATTGCCTACAGGCAAGTCCATTCAGTTAGTAAGATGTTACTATGTTGATTACTTGATGGATTTTGTAAGCTTGACTTACATGAAAATATTTCAAAATTGAACAAACTAAAGGCAAAGAGATGATATGAATCATACCTTCATGCAATACTGTTAACTCGGTCATGTTAATGAAACAAGACAAAACAAGTTGTTTAAAGATAAGCTTTTAGAGCATTTTGATTATGAATCAAATACAACTTGTGAATCTTGTATCATGGACAATATGACGAAATCTTCATTTAGTGGACATGGAGAGAGAGTTACAAAGTTGTTAGAGATGGTACACATAGTCGTGCGTGGGACCTATGACAACAAATGCAAGAGGAGGTATTGAGGTATTAATTCATTACTTTTACTGATAATTCTAGATTTTGATATATGTATTTGATGAAATACAAATCTAAATCATTTGAAACATTCAAAGAATTCAAAAGTGAAGTATAGAAACTAAAGGCCAAAAGTATTAAAGTTCTTTGATTAGATCGAGAAGGGAATACTTAAGCAATAAGTTTCTAGATCATCTCAAGCGAAATGGTATTCTCACATAATGGACATGGTGATGATCCATGATAAGTTATACCAATCTTCCAGTATCCTTCTAGGGTTATACCTTAGAAACGATCGTATATCTACTAAATCAGATACCTTCTTATTTCCTCCTCAAGACTTCATATGAGTCATGGATAGGGAGGAAACCAAGTCTTAAGTATGTTAAGATTTGGATTGTCCAGCTTATGTCAAAAAGTTTGACAGTGATAAGCTTGGGACAAGATCTGATAAGTGTAAATTTGTGGGATATCCTAAAGAAAGTTTAGGGTATCACTTCTATAATCCGACTAACTAAAAGGTGTTTGATGAAACACGCTGCCTTATAAGAAAAGAAGTTTTTCCTTAAAGGGTTAGTGGGAGTAAAATAGATCTTGAAGAAGTTCAAGAACCACAAAACACCACAGATCAAGTGAAGGAATTTGTACAAGTAGATAAACCTATTGTACCACAACCAAGTCGTAAATATGGTTTAGTACCGAAGATACCTAAATGGTATGGATTCATCATAGTGGATGATGATCCAGATATATACGATGAGGTATGGGTATTAGATACTTAAGAGAAATGGTCGATAACCATAAAATTCAAAATGAGTCTTTAGAGAAAGACTAAAGCAGATGGCTAGGTGGATACCTATAAGACCTGACTAGTGGTAAAAAGATTACAAACAAGGTCAATTAGTTGACTATGATGAAATTTTTCACTAGTGAAAATACATATATCCATTCAGATTTTACTTGCAGTTGCAGCTTACTATATAAAATGATGTATGTATGATACAACCAAAAGAATTTGTCTCCATAATGATGGAGTAAATCAAGTATGTAAGTTACAACGATCCAATTATGGATTGAAATAAGTTTCTCGAAAGTGGAACATCTGTTTTAATGAGACAATCAAAGGAGTTTGATTTTATCAAAGACGACGATGAACCAAGTGTGTACAAAGGTTAGTGGGAGCACTGTGACATTCCAAGTATTATATGTTGATATAATACTGATAAGGAATGACATACCGATGCTACAATCAGTAAAGATGTGGTTGTTTAAACACTTCTCCGTGAAGGACTTGGGAGAAACATCCTATATTTTGGGGATAAAGATCTATAAAGATAGATCTAAAAGGATGCTTGGCTTATCCCAAGGAACGTACATTGATTATATGCTAAAGAAGTTTAGCATGAAAGATTCCAAGAAAGGGCTCATGCCGATGGGTTCTGGAATACATCTCTCGAAGAAGCAGGCCCCAAAGATACCTGAAGAGAGAGACCGTATAAGTAAGACTCCTTATGCCTTAACAATAGGATGTATCATATACGGGATGATATGTACTTGACCTGATATTGCTTATACATGATAAGCAGATATCAGTTCATTTCTGGAGAAGAATATTAGAAAAGAGTTTCTAATGATGGGTCCGATATCAAACTAGAGGGTTTAACAAACTCAAATTTGTTCAGACTAATCAAGATAACAGCATATCCGTTTCAGGTAATATGATTACCTTGAACGGTGCTGCAGTGAGTTGGAAAGGTTCCAAACAGCAAGGAGTTGCTGATTTAGTGACAAATACATAGTAAATAACCATAAGTGAAGCTGCAAAGGTGATTGTTTGGTTCAACAAGTTCATTACAAAACTTATAATGGTTCTTAGTATTAAAGGAGTTTAATTAGCCAAAAAACCTAGGTCTCATCTGAAATCCAAACATATGTTGCAGCACTTTCATATGATTAAATAAATCATTGAAAAGGAGACGACACCATAAAAATGGCAAGCTCTTAGAACAACATTACAGATCCATTAACTAAAGCATTTACTAAGCAATTTGTATGCCACTTAGAGAAGAATGGTATGGGGATACCAAAGGGCGATTGGCTTTAGTGCAAGTGGGAGATTGAAAGTAGTATGCCCTCAAGCCAATCACATTTGATGTGATAAGCATATACTTTGTAATCTTGTTCATTTATTAATAAAAGTATCGAGGTATTTCTTTATTCATGATTAATTACTTGAATTAATCAAATGGATAAACCCATAGTTTTCGAGCAATGCTTTTAGAACCATGATGAGGATCATGCTAATGAGATCTAAATTCAAGATAGCTCAAAACTAAAATTGTTCCTAATCGTTGGATCACTAAAAAAGGGATTAGTAGATCCGGATAGATTGGTACATACTATGCTTGCTCTTATGAAGAGGATGATTGATCTCATAATCATTTGTGTAGAGACACTAAAGCAAGTATGTAGGTGCTTATTAGAGAATAAGTTCACTGAACGTGACTCGCTCAAAGAACACCTAATGGAGTCTTACTTGCCTGTCAATAGGAGTTCCTTTTGTGATAGTAGTACAAGTGATCCTTGGACTTGAGATCATCATAGTATCTTGTGTATGATGAATTATATTTTGACATATTCCTTAAAACCTTTAGGGTGTATCAAAGGGTATGATTGGATATCATAAGTCATACATGGAGATAGGTGAGTGATCAACAAAGAATATACCACTTCTAGTAAAAGAAGGGAATGTCCTATGCGATTCGATAAATGACAACTCAGTAGTCCTTGGCCAAGGCAGAATGAAAATTAGAAAGTAGTTTCTAATTTACATTAATTGGAGTTATTCATTTAAGGATCGAAATGCATATAATCAAATAAAATAAAACTTGACAGTTATACCATGTCTTATATTTGATTGGGACGTTGTGAGGTAGAATGATTGAATTGTACGGTAACTATTCGCTGAATAGGTTCTTTTGTGATTAAATGTTGAAATCTATATTATCTGGAAAGTCGTCAATCGCTAAAGGGGCTTACCCTTATTATGGAATAAATATTATTTATTTAAATGAATTAAATAGTTTAATTTATTTATATAAATAAGATTAGAATAGTTCTAATTAATTTATTCTATAATCAGTTTAATATGGAGAACCTAAAGGGTCACACCGCAAAAGGAAAATAATTATTTAAGAAGTAAATGACATAATTATAATAATGAATTAAGTATATTTAATTTATACTATGTGGATAGAATAAATTAAATAGCTTAATATTTATTATTTAGTATTTTGGAAATACTAATTATAAATTAATAAGAGGAGTCTTATTATTATTATTATTACTATTATCATTATTATTTAGTTCCTAAATGGTTTAGGAATTGATTAATAAGAGTACTCTCATAATTAATAATTAAGTTCCTAAATGGTTTAGGAATTATAATTATTATATTAAATTAATTAAGATCCTAATTAGAATAGGAGTTTAATTAAAAACCATATTCCTAAAGCTGTTAGGAGGGTTTACTAAATCTATAAATAAGAGAAGTTTTATTATGGATTAAGGTTACACACATACACTTCCACAAGTTTTGGGAGAATACTCACATATTCTCTAGAGAGAGAAAACTAGGGTTTGCCATCACCCACTTCTTAAATTATTGTTATTCCTTGGTGGATCACCTCTAGAGGCCAAACACTTGGGTGGCTAACATTGATCATTAGAATCCAATCGGTGAAATTCAAGGAGATCGTGAAGGATTTGGAGGTGAACTTGCACCCGTTGAACCTTTGAGTTCTACAAGGGTATATCTCTAACTTCTTCTTTATTAATTAATAATTGCGCATAAAGGTCGATCTTGGATTATGGTTTGTAAATTTTTTAAAATTTGATTTTACCATGCTTCCGCTATTGTATGCAATTTGATTGCGTCTATGAATATTACAAACCAACAGAATGTGCTTGATAGAACTCTTAAAATGACTTGCTTTCTCTGAATCTTTCACCTTTCTTGGAATGATCCTCATTTATCCCATCTTGCTCTTAAGCATTCTTGAAATCTTCAGCTTGTAGTACAGTTTCTTTCCTTAGTAGATATGTCATCTTTTTCATTCTTCTTTCCATGGATGTATACCTCAATCTCTCCCTTTGATCTGTTTCTTTTTGTATTTGACCATTTAGCTCTGTCTTACTAGTTGAGTTGATCGTAGTGTTGCATGAGGAATATAGAGTTTGTGCTACAATTTGAACTCTACGTTCAGCTCTACAATCTTGCTTCTTAAGATCAGCTCCACGAAATTTAATATCTACGATGCTTGATTGGACTTCTGAGGACTTTCCTTTATTGTACGTCCTTGAGCTAACTCTGCAAGCTCTGCAAGCTAGTCTTATGCTCTACTGTTGACACTACTATATGTTCTCTTATGTGAAGTACCCTTATACTTTTGACATAACATGCTCTACAATCTGGTCTCTTTTCTTCAACAATGTGAGTGAGTTCTGCAAATTGGTTTGAAGCTTTACGATTTGCTATACCATACGAATTTGCTTATACAAACTTACGTATTCTGTGATCTCCTCATTGACTGTATTTTATCTTACGATTTCTAAGCATACTCTGCGAACCCATAATGAACCCAACGATCGTTCGATACAAAGCACTCATGAATTTCTATAGTCAATACATTCAATTTCCTTAATAGGTCAACCTAATAAGTTTGATCTTCTATTCTAAGTTCTTATACATCATGAATTCATTAAGGACTTAACAAAAGTTACATATTACAAATATACATTAATATTTCTATTAAATTATAAGTTCTTGTACAGTGAGTTCTTTTAAGAGTTATACAAGTTAATCATCAAGTATCAATAAATTTATCATTTTTGACAAGCTTCTTATTTCTATATATTTAGATTTAACAATTAACTTGTCATTATCAAATCATTTTAGCATATCATGACTATCCGAATAATATGAATTTCAACGTTTGATCACTAAGAACCTATTTCGCGAATAGTTACCGTATAATTTAATCTTTCTACCATATAATGTCTCAATCAAATATAAGACATAAAATTTCAGTCAAGTTTTATTTTATTTGATCACATTTCAATTCTCAAATGCATAACTTTGATTAATGTAAATTAGAACCTTCTTTCTAATTTTTATTTCACCTTAGCCAAGAAGATGAAGTGTTATGCGATACAGTTCCAGTACAAGCTGGCCATTTACTACTTGTTAGGCCATGACAATTCGATAGACGTGTGAAGTATGATAGCTTTACTAACAAGTACTCGCTTGTATTCAATCAAAGAACAATCACTCTAGTTCCTTTAACACCATACCAGTTTCATGATGATCAAATGAGTTTACAAAAAGAGAATGTGCAAATGAAAAAGAATGAGAAAAAGGAAACAAATAAGAGAGAAAATAAAAGAGAGGTTGAGAAAAGTGAGAAAAAAAAAGAGAAAAACAAGTTTCTATGCACAAAAAAAAAAAGTGAGATAAAAAGAGCGTTGATTTCAAAATAACCGATGATTGTACTTTTGTACAAAGAGACGTTTTTAAATACTAACCATTTTAACTCATATTTACCTAGTTCTGTTATTTCTCTTTTATAGAAGTTTGGCAATGTCTTTCCCTAGGAGTTATCATAAGGTTTGCTGAAGGAAAAAATCTCCAAAAATTAGTTTTAAAAATTTAATAAAACATGATCATCTTTATGATTTTATACAAAACAATAATTATATATATAACATAAGAATTGTTACCTAGTGCTTGGTTAAATTAGCACGTTTAAATCTTCGAATAATCTCTAGTATCCTCAAGATCTTCCTTCTTATGACCTTATGCTGAATTTGGAGTATGGTCTCTAAAGCACCCTTCTGAAAAAACTTTTACGTGTTTTTCTTAGGCAGAGAAAGAATATGTTATTTGCTCTTTTACTCTGATTTGGAATAAATCTTATTTCACGTATCTGATCAATGATATATTTATATCCTTATTGATCGTTATTTTTCTTATAAAACTAATTCATATTAGGCTAGGACTGGGATCTTAAGGGATTCCTATTATGACTCCAATACTTATTCAGATATTATTATCTAATAATAATATACAAAATAAATATTAATTATAATTAATTTAACTAAATAATTGTAATTGCACTCCAGTCCATGAATTAATTAAAATAAATCATTTACTAATAAACTGTAAATATTTTCTCTATAGATGTACATAAATATTTCATAATTAAATATAATTCGGATATTTTAAACTAATTTCATAAGTCCATTATTTATTTTCATTTGATCATAAATTGATTTAATAATTAAATTAATCCTTTTAATAATAAATATTAAAAGACTTGGCCAAGATTCTATGATCAATAATAAATTATCTTATGAAAAACTTTATAAATATTTTGACAATAACAATGTTCCTAGTATTAATTAAATATATTAATTAACATTTTAAGTTATTTATTAACTCAATATAATTTCACTCGTTGAAACATTAAATTAATATATATAATAACACTATTAAGTCCATTAGAATTTTCAAAATTAAAAAAAATTCACAAATTAGTATTTATGTGAAAATATTATCACGTGATCCGTTTAATGCACACTGTTAATGCACTAGTACTTTAATTAGAAGTTCAACTTTCATGATCAAGATAAATCATCTCTACTAAGACACTATAACCTACATGATAATATCTCCAAATTATTATAGGTTATAAATCATTATTTCTTTATTTAAATATATTACATATGATTTATATCTTCTGTGTATAATACTTATTTATATACATAAATCATAATATATATAAATTTGGAGATTTATATAAACAAAATAAATAACCATTTAATGAATAACTAATGATGTACTTTTATTAATAAATAAATGCCCAACATAAATAAACATTAAATAAATAGATAAATAGGATTTTTATAGCAAAAATTCAACAATCTCCCACTTGCTATTAAATCCTATTTGTCATGCATTTAATAATAATTGCATCAATATGTTACTCAAAAACTTTAGCAGATAATGTTTTTGTGAATGGATCTGCTAGATTTTCAGCCCCTATAATCACGCACACTTTCAGATCTATTTTGTTCACATACTCTCGAATGATATGGAACTTGCGCTCAATGTGCTTCAATTTCTTATGATTTCTTGGATCTTTGATTGTGCCACTGCCCCGGTATTATCACAATATACAATCATGGGACTAATAGCTAATGGTACTACGCCAAGTTTCATTAAAAAAAATTGAAACCATATAGCTTCCTTAGAAGATTATGAAGCTGCCACATACTCTGCTTCCATAGTAGAATCAACAATACAACTTTGCTTAGCACTCCTCCAACTAATAGCTCCACCACCTAAAGTAAACACATTCCCAGAAGTTGACTTTCTGAAATCTTTGTCACCCATAAAGTCTGAATCATAATATCCAATAGGAACTAAATCATCACTGCGATAGACAAGCATATAATCTCTCGTTCTCTGAAGATATTTGAGTATATGTTTCACAGTTTTCCAGTGCTTAGGTCTTGGATTAGACTGATATCTACTAACCATTCCAACTCCATAACAGATATATTATCTAGTACACAACATAGCATACATTAAGCTTCCCACAGCTAATGCATAAGGAACTGCTTTCATGCACTCTATCTTAAATTCTGTCGTAGGAAAATGATTTGAAGAAAGAGGGAGTCCATGTCTAAAAGGAAGTAGTCCCTTTTTAGAATCCTGCGTAACATACTTAACCAAAATTTTATCTATATATGCAACTTGAGAAAGGCACAACATTCTTTTTTGACGATCACTAATAACTTGGATCCCAAGAATGTATTTAGCCTCTCCCAAATCTTTCACGTCAAAATGATTAAAAAGCCACTTTAACCTGAGATAACATCCCTATGTCATTTACAATCAATAGGATGTCATTTACATATAAAATCAAGAATATCACCAGTTTACCTTCACTTCTTTTATTAACACATGGCTCTTCAGGATTTTGTTCAAATTCAAGTGATCGGATTACTTGATCAAACTTGACATTCCACGATCTCGATGCTTGTTTAAACCCATAAATAGATTTATGTAGCTAACAAACCATTCATTCTTGGCCTTCATCTATGAAACCATTTGGCTGAGATATGTAAAAGTCTTCTTTAAGATAGCCATTAAGAAAAGGTGTCGTGACATCCATTTTTCATATCTCGTTGTCAAGATGTACAACAATAAATAAAAGAATTCTTATGCATTTAAGCTTTGTTATTGGCGAAAAAGTATGCTCAAAATCAATGCCTTCTTTTTTAGTATACCTTTTCGCCAAAAGCCTAACTTTATAGGTATGAACCTTCTCACACATCACTTTCTTTCTCTTGTAGATCCACTTGCACCTAATATATTTTATTCCATTAGGTGCATCTACAAGTTTTCAGACTTTATTGGAATACATAGAGGCCATTTCTTGTTTCATTGTTTCTTGTCATAGAATAACATCTTTATCAGAAATTGTCTCATTATAGTTACTGCGATATGAATCTTGACCATCTGAGACAATCTCAATAGACTCACCAAAAAGAGTAAGTCTTTGTGTTGGTCTAGTAATCTTCCCACTATGACAAGGCTCTCATGAGTTAAAAGATTCATGTATTGTGACTTGTGGTGTAATTATTTGTTTATTAGGTTTTGGTGTTGATTGTTGAGAAGGAATTTCAGACATTTCCTCTAAAATAATTCTACTACTTGACTTGTGTTCCATTATATAGTCCTTCTCTAGAAAAACTGCATTTGCACTCACAAATTCTGGAATATAAAACAGTCCACTCCTTATCTCTTTTGGATACCCTACAAATAAACATACTTCCGATCTTGTTCCTAACTTATCTAAATCTGTTTCCCTTTCCGAACATGTGCAGGACAACCCCATATATGAATGTGTTTCAAGCTAGGCTTGCGACCTAACCACAATTCTAATGGAGTTTTTAGAACTGATTTAGATGGAATAATATTCAATAAGTACATAGCCGATTGTAAAGCATATCCCCAAAAGGATATAAGTAGTGTATAATAACTCATCATAGATCTAAACATATCTAAAAGAGTCTTGTTTCTTCTTTCTGCTACACCATTTTGCTGAGGAGTCCCAGGTGCAGACAACTGTGATACTATTCCATTTTCAGACAGGTAATTCTTGAAATCAATAAGAAGGTATTCACTACCTCGATCAGATCGACGAATCTTTATGTATATACCCGTTTGCTTTTCAACTTGAGCTCGAAACTCTTTGAATTTATCAAAAGCTTCAAACTTATGATGCATTAGGTACACATAACCAAATCTTGAGTAAACATCAGTAAATGTGATAAAATACTCATAGCCTCCTTTAGCTTTTACTGTCAATGGACCACATACATCAGTATAAACCAAATCTAACTTTTTTATGGCTCTATTACCTTTTGATTTAAAAGGTGTTTTAGTCATTTTACCCACTATATAGGATTCGCAGACTAGATAAGAATTAATTTCAAGAAAACTTAAAGGTCCATCATTTAACAGTCTTTGGATCCTGTTTAGATTCGTATGACCTAAACGTAAGTGCCATAAATAAGTTTTATTTATTGAAGAAACTTTTCTTTTTTCTTAAATATGTTTTTATTATTTTCAGTAATTTGCAATGTTCTTGTAATAGGAGTGAGAATATATAAGTTATCTAGTAATGTACCAACACAAACAAAAGTAGAATTTTTCTTAATAACATCTTTATTATTAAAAACACGGAGTACCCTTGCTTAGTTAAACAAGAAACCAAAATTAAATTCCTACGAGCGTTTGGTACTTAAAGTACATTATTCAAATATAAACTCCTATCATTAGAAAATTGTAAATGAACTATTCCTACTACTACTGCTGCAACTGTTACATCCAATGCTAAATGTAGATAATTTCCCCATCACTTAGCTTTCTGGTCTCATGGAACCCCTGCAAATTATTGCAAATATGATTAGTGGCTCCTGAATCTACGCACCAAGATCCCATAGAAACTGTCAATAAACATAATTCAACTAGTAAATTTTGAAGCTTACCCTTGTTTTTCACTTTCTCTATGTATGCTGAGCAATTATGCTTCTAGTGTTCCTTTTCACCACAATGAAAACACTTTCCTTTGGGCTTCACATCACCTTGACCCCTATTTTTTTTCTAACTACTCAAGTACCATTAAACTTTGCATTCTTTTTCTTCTTGTTTGGTTTCTTTGTCTTGCCGGCCTTAGGCTTAGCAACGTTAGTCTTAGCTACATGGACAACTAGTTTGGGTACTAGAATATCAATAGCTTGGGCAGACTGTAGCTATTTCATTAACTTAGGGACAGTATAATGATATTGGCCCATATTGTAGTTAACACTGAAATTTTTAAAGGTAACTAGCAACGACTGTAGCAACATGTCAACCTGCGTATCTGCATCGACCTTTGCTCTGAGGACCTCTAATTTGCTAAAGTGAGATATAAACTTAAGACAATGTTTACCCACTAGAGTTGCTTCAGCCATTTCTTCTTCCATAAGAGACTTCATTATACTCTGTCTTACGACGCGAGTATGCTCACCAAACATACCATGCAAAGACTCTATAGTGGCTTTAGCAGTTGGAACAACTATATACTGATGCTGCAAAATATTAGTTAAAATGCCCAAGATGTAACGTTTAACCATCTCATCAGCCTTTACCCATTTTGCATGTGTTACTTTAATATCACGTGGTGTATTAGCTGCAAGTGTCTCAAGGCAGGGTTCAGTAAGCACAAATTTATAATCTTGAGTAGTAAGAACAATGTCCAAGTTCCTTTAATTAGGGCTAGTTAATTGGTTCTCTTTTAAAATGATTGAGATTAGGTTTATTGCAGACATGATATCTAGAAATAAAAACATACATACATCATTCATATGGTCATCATCAAGTAGAATTACACATATTTTATAAAGAATCCAATAATACAGGTATCTTAATTTTTCTTAGATAATGTCCATCCTTAGGAAAAAATAATTATTTTAAATTACCATTATTATTTTTTCTAGATAACTCTTTAACAAAGAAAATAACATACCTATATTTTATTTTTAAGCCTTAAAGAGTATTAATAAACTACATTTTCGTAGGAAAAAATATTAACCTCTCTATCAAGTGTATAACATTATATTAGACTTCTTAAAATATGCATAGCTCAAAATGTATCTCTGCATTGAAAGTATATTTATACAATTATTTTAACAAACTCATATTTAATGAGGGTATCTATACTTATTATCTTGATTATCAATATTTTCGTAGGAAATATATTAGTTATCATAACTATAAATATAAAATGGAGGCTGTGGGATTATACTCATCTCCCACTTGAATTTTTATTTATTTTTATTTAAATCATTTATTCATATATTACTTATGAAATAAAATAAATATTAAAAATTAGATAATTCAAAAGTTCTTAACGTCAATCCCAAAGTCACTGTTTCGTACAATCCGTACAGGTCGTACTGTTCGTACAATCCGTAAAACATCCCTTTTTAAATAAATAAAAAATCTTTTGTACAAATATAAAAAAAATTGGCTTAATATTCTAAATTTTGTCAAATCAACTAAAATTCAATTTTGCTGTTTTAATCTAAGTTTTAATAACAAATATTTATCACATCAACATGAAACACATATCAATATAATTACTAATAATATATTCTCATGGCTAATTACAATCTTGGATCCATCAGGAGTCTGCTTAAACATCCCTGTTTGACACAAACATTGTATTCTCCATGTCCATCTCGGATTCTGAAAAATCTCCATGTTCATCTTCTTCAACAGCTTACAAATTATTAACACAGCAAATTACATATAGACCCTATACTTCATACGAAGCGTACATCTGATCTATGTATAATTACATCAATTAAACTTATACTCTTAAAAGTTTACATATCATCTAAATTGCAAAAAAATAATTAACTCACAGTACGAGTTTTACAACCCAAAATTAAAGCCACAAATTATTTAACTAATACATACACTCATATTAGCCATGAGAGTATGTAACATTCAATTCTGCAAAACAGAAGTTAGAACAATAATCTATCTAACTATATACCATGAAGAATACTTTAATACATTTCATGCATACTTTAATTCCATATAAAAAATGGACAAATTACTTTATTAAAATCCTAAAGCAACATATTTCAAAAGTACCTATACACACATATATATATATATTCTTGTTATTCATATAAAAGCATAAAGATGGTTGTTGATACCAATTGAAGAAAAAAATCTCCGAAAAATAATTTTAAAAATTTAATAAAGCAGGGTTATCTTCAAGATTTTATACAAAACAACAGTTATATATATATATATATATATATATATATATATATATATATATCATGTATCTAGAGTACAAAGTGTTACCTAGTGCTTAGTTGGATTAGCACATTTAAATCTTTGAATAATCTCTAGTATCTTCAAGATCTTCCTTCTTATGACCTTATACTGAATCTGGAGTGTGGTCTCCAAAGCACCCTTCTAAAAAAACTTTTACGTGTTTTTCCTACGCAGAGAGAAAAAACGTTGTTTGCTCTTTTACTCTGACTTTGAATAAAATCTTATTTCACGTATCTAATCAATGATATATTTGTATCATTATTGATCCTTATCTCTCTTATAAAACTGATTCATATTATACTAGGATGGGGATCCTAAAGGATTCCTATTCTAAGTCCAATACTTATTTAGATATTATTATCGAATAATAATATACAAAATAAATATTAATTATAATTAATTTCACTAAATAATTGTAATTGCACTTCAATCCAAAAATTAATTAAAATAAATCCGTTACTAAAAAACTATAAATATTTCAGAATTAAATATAATCCCGATATATTTAAACTTATTTCATAAGTTTATAATTTATTTTCATTTGATCATAAATTGATTTAACAATTAAATCAATTCTTTTAATAATAAATATTAAAAGACTTAACCATGATTCTTTGATCAATAATAAATTATCTTATGAAAAATCTTATAGATGTTTTGACAATAACAATATTCTTAATATTAATTAAATATATTAATTAACATTCCGAGGTATTTATTAACTCAATATAATTTCACTCGTTAGAACATTAAATTAATATATTTAATAATATTAAGTCAATTATAATTTTCAAAATTAAGAAAATTCACAAATTAGCATTTATGTGAAAATATTTTATAAATAAAATATTATCACATGATCCGTTTAATGCACACCGTTAATACACTAGTACTTTAATTAAAAGTCCAACTTTCATGATCAAGATAAATCATCTCTATTAAAGTACTATAACCTACATGATAATATCTCTAAATTATTATAGATTATAAACTATTATTTTTTTATTTAAATATATTATATATGATTTATATCTTTTGTGTATAATACTTATTTATATACATAAATTATAATATATATAAATTTGGAGATATATATAAACAAAATAAATAACCATTTAATGAATACAAATGATGTACTTTTATTAATAAATAAATGTTCAACATAAATAAACATTAAATAAATAAATAAATAAATAAATAAATAAATAGGATTTTTAAAGCAAAAATCCAATATTTACCACTTATACAAGGGATTAAACATCAAATTAATTTTGTACCCGGTGCTACAATCCCAAATCGACCAGCCTATAGAAGCAATCTCAAATAGACGAATGAGTTACAAAGGTAGGTTAGTGAGTTGATAGAGAAAGGATTCGGAAAAGAAAGCTTGAGTCCATGTGTCGTTCCAGTGATCTTGGCTCCTAAGAAAGATGGGTCGTAGAGAATGTGCATTGATTGCCAAGCAGTTAACAATATCACTGTAAAAGTATAGACATTTTATTTCTCGCTTAGATGATATGTTAGATGAACTGCATGGAGCTTATGTCTTTTCTAAAATGGATTTAAAAAATGGATATCATCAAATTCGAATGAAAGAAGGTGATGAATGAAAAACTTCTTTTAAAATAAAAGATGATTTATATGAGTGGTTAGTTTTGCCGCTTGGATTGACTAATGCACCAAGTACTTTCATGAGATTAATGAACCATGTTTTGCGTGCTTTCATTGGCAAGTTTATAGTTGTTTATTTGGATTATATTATAGTTTATAGCAAAAACTTGGATGAACATGTTGTGCATTTAAAGTCGGTTTTAGATGTACTTAGAAAAGAAAAGTTATTTGCTAACTTTAGTAAATGCACGTTTTTCATAGATAAACTTGTGTTTCTTAGATTTGTTGTAAGTGCACAGGGAATACCGGTTAATGAGGAGAAAATTTGTGCAATTCAAGAGTAGTCGAGTTCTACGAATGTCAGTCAGGTTCGTAGCTTTCATGGACTCATGAGTTTTTACAAGAGGTTTGTGAAAGACTTCAGCAGCATTACCGCACCACTTATCGAAGTCATCAAGAAGAATGTTAGTTTCAAATGGGGAGACGAGAAAGATAAGGTATTTCAATTGATTAAAGAGAAATTAACCCATGCTCCTTTACTTACTTTACTTGACTTTACTAAAACATTTGAAATTGAGTGTGATGCTTCAGTTATAGGGATAGGCTTCTAATGCACGGAGGAAGACCAATTATTTACTTCAATAGAAAGCTAAATGGGGATGTTTTAAACTATTCTACTTATGACAAGGATTTTTATGCATTGGTTCATGCATTGGAGACATGGTAACACTACCTATGGCCTAAGGAGTTCATAATCCATATTAATCATTAATCCTTAAAGCACTTAAAAGGCCAACATAAGTTGTATAAGAGACATGTGCGATGGATGGAGTTCATTGAAACATTTTCATATGTCATTCAATATAAACAAGGTAAGAAAAACATCATGGCAGATGCTCTTTCTCGGAGGTATGTGTTAATTTCAACGCTTGATGCAAAATTACTTGGTTTTGAACATATTAAAGAATTATATCCTTTAGACCATGATTTTTGTGTAAAGTTTCAGTCTTGTGAGAAAAACGCAGCAGGTAAGTACTTTAGGCATAATGGTTTCTTATTTTGAGAAAATAAATTGTGTGCACCTTGTTGCTCATTGTGTGAATTGTTAATGAGGAAATCCTATGGTGGAGGATTAATGGGGCACTTTGGTGTAGCTAAAACCTTAGCAGTATTGCAGGAAGACTTTTATTGGTCACACATGAAAAGGGATTTTGAGTGAGTCTGTGATAGATATGTCGCGTGTCAACATACAAAATCCTGAGTGCAACGCCATAGTTTGTGTTATTATATTTATGTTTATCTCTACTAGCTAGATTAGATGATGACTTAATCATGTACTTATCTTTGCAATATAACTACTAATAATATAACTGTTAATGTATGATAATCAATAAGTTATTTCTATAAATTTCACTATTGGATAAACTGAATGATCAATGTATTAGTGTAAAAGAAAAGTAGACAATATTGTACAGTCCTTACAAGAACAATCATTGTACAAGGACCTAGAGATCAAATTTGTTAGGTTGATCCAAATGACAAAAGATAGACTAGTTAGGCATCAAATTTGTTAGGTTGATCCAATTTTGTAATAGACTAGGTTAAAGATCATATCAGAGCAGCTGTAGATCAATCAAGTAGAACAGAGAAGCAGCAGATTCAAGTAGAGCACAAAACAAAGGACTAGAAGTTCGTAGAGTGAACTTCAGAACTGCCAAATCATAGAGTAAGCCAGGATCGTTGAGTGAGATATCTAAAGCTTATCTCTACAATCCCTGGCTTTTAGATCGTCGAGTGAAGAATAAAGTAGATCGTCAACCAGAGCATAGCAGAATCGTTAAGTGTAAAGTGGAGCAGATCGTCAAACATGTCAAAGCTCCAGAGCCAAGGAAAAAAGATTATAAGAGACTCTGGAGTGATGTCGCAAGCACCCAAAAATAAAATCTTACTTTTGAAAAATAAATATGTAGTAGTGTAAGCAAGAGTCGATCCCACAGAGAATGATTATTTAATTTTATGTTTTTGTAAATAAAAACTGGGGGGTTTTTTTTTTTTTTGAATCAAAGAAATAGTTTAAATAAAATTAACTAAAATAATTATGCAAGTAATTTAATGAAATAAACGATGAGAAAAAGCCTTGGTTTAAGTTAATATCCACCATCAAGAATTTACAACTGATCACTGATGCAAAAATAAATCAATTAATATTTTGAAGATTCACCGTAGAAAGAACTACTCGCAGGTGGAATAATTTTTCTCCTCTCTCCTTAATTTTAGATAAGTAGAGCCACGTGGTCTAAATACCTTTACTATTAAACAACCTCCGGCACGTGCTAAAGATTTAATTTAATAGCAGCATAAAGAATTAGAGAGATCGTTGAACTAAACAACACAAGCCACGTGTTTGCATTTAATTTAGATGAATATTCTTCCTAAGATAAAATAATCTTTTGATCTGCAAAACAATTATTAAACTTAGTTGCTTCAAAAATAGCAGTAGATTAATATGAATAATAAACTAGTAGCGCTCCTAGCAATTAAACAAATCAATCATAAAATTAAGCATAGAAGAATATTCAATAATCAAAATATAAATTGAACAATTAAAATAAATTAGATCTCACAGTGGATAAATCTTGATGGCTTCAATCACTTAAACCAAGAAAAATAATTTAGCTACTCATAATTGTAGAGAACACTAAAGAATGGAAGAGAGAATTTTTATTCTAAGAAAAGGTGTGTCTTACAATGTGTCTCAAGCCCTCTATTTATAGGCTCCATAAACCTCCTAACTTGTCCAAACCCTAATAGGATTTACAATTAAAAATAAAAGAAAAAGAAAAATAATTATTTTTCTAACCCTAGTTGGAATTAAAATCCAATTTGGAATCAAAAAGTAGCAAAATCCCGAAATAATTCCGTTTTGGGCAATTAACGCGTCAAACAAACACTGCCTTCGCTACAGTAACCGTCTGCGTCATCCGCCCGCGCGCATTGCGCGGTCCTGGCCCAAAAACGACGCCGTTTTTCTCCGGTTCCTGCTACTGTTTCGCGACCGCGCGCATTGCGCGTACGCTGTGATGAAATGGCGTCGTTTCGATACTCGGCATTCCATCTCTGCGCATTGCGCGCTCGTATCTTTTTCCGGAAATTACAAAAATGCCACCGGTGCTGGTTAATTACCTTTTTAGCCTCAGAGTCTTGCGGAATTTGCACTGTGGCCCACCGATTTTGCTGAATTTACAGATTTGCCCCCAAAGCTTATTTTTCCTACAAAAATAAATATAAATTAATTAAAAATAAATAAAAATAATATAAAAATACTAAAAATCCTAAAAACACATAATAATAAATAAAACACCTAAAACACTAAAAATAAATAAAAACACATAAATAAAAAGAACCATAAAAATACTATAAAATTACCCAAATTAACATAAATTAACTAAAATCCTATAAAACCTATTAAAACCAAAATAAGCTAAATAATTAAACATTTAAGCATGCAATAAATATAAAAACTAAGTATTAGGGCATAGAAATATCGTATAATTTAACCCTATCAAATACCCTCACACTTAGCTTTTTGCTCGTCCTCGGGCAAAACAAAAATAAAAACTATAAAAATGAAACTAAACTACTTACTTGAGCAACAGAGAAATATAAATTTCAACATCAGCCTCAAAAAATTTTAAATGATAACTCAAAGAAAATTTCAAAATCATGCAAAATCTAGAATTTTAACATATTTATTAATCTTACTATACTCAAGATCTTTTGTGTGTGTGTGAATCCAAATGTATCAAACTAATCAAAATTTAGATAAGTTTCAGTCATTGATTACCTTATAAAAGATATATAATAAAACTCAATATATTTATTTTTCACATCACTTTCAGTTAATACAGTCAATATAATCAGAAGATCAAAAGATTTTTAATTAATGAAACACACTAGGATTATCAATTTTTTTTCTTTCAAATATTTTTTCAATTTTTTCCTTTTAATGGGGGCATTTTATGCTCCATCCCATTTCCTTTCTTTCTTCATCTTATTTTTTTCTCACGGTGAGTGCATTTTATGCTCCATCTCACTAGCGAGTGCGTTTTACGCTCCATCCCGCTTTTTCATGTGTTTATGAGTGAGTGCGTTTTACGCTCCATCTCAACTCACCACATAATATTTTTTTTTTTGTCAATAATAATCCTAGAAAAATTACCTAAATCATCTCTTCCAAATTATATTTTGTCTTATATTTCACTTCAAATAATGATCAAATAAGATATGGAGTTCAAAAATATCTTTCATAAGCATTTAACCATATAAACTTTCTCTAAATTAAAACTAGCTCAAACAAATGGATATGAGTGCATAAAAATTTAAAGATCTCAAACAAAGTAATAATCAATAAAAAGTCAAAAATTCAAACTAAGCAAAAATTTATCATTTTTCCAAGAGTTATTAAATCAAAACCAAAATTTTTATCATTGGCTAAAAATTTAAATTAACTCATTGCTCAAGCGACACATCCTAAAAATAAAAAATAAAATAAAATAAAAAAAACTACCCCATTTTCGTAGGAAACACGGTTACACGTAGCACGTGCAACAAGCCTTTAAACCCCAAGGTTATCCCAAGTGGACGAGTTTTGTCTCGTGAGGGTTTGCAGTGAATATACCCACAAAATTCAAAATTTTTAAAATTTTAAAATTTTCTAAAATTTTCAAAATATGACCTAAAATATGACCTAAAAATAACAAAAATCCTAAATCCTTTCCCTCACACTTAAAATTTACATTGTCCCCAATGTAAAATAAATGCAAAGAAAAAGACACAAATAACTATAAAAAGAAAAAGGGAAAGAAATGCAAATCTGATTTCTTTGGGTTGCCTCCCAAGTAGCGCCTTTATTTATTGTCCTTGGCTTGACAGCATGCTGCTCTTCTCAAGTAGTATAAATTGGATCCTCAAGGTCGAAATTAGCCGCGTCTTCTTTGTGAAAATTTTCATGAAAATGCTTAAATCTATAGCCATTCACCTTGATTACTTTAGAAGTTTCCAAACTTTGAATTTCAACTGCACCATGTGGAAAAATATTAGTAACAACAAAAGGTCCAATCCATCGAGAACGTAACTTACCTGGAAACAACCGAAGTTGAGATTGGTATAAAAGAACTTTCTCGCCAATCTTGAATTCTTTCCTAGAGATCATCTTGTCATGAAAAATCTTTGTTTTCTCCTTGTAAATTCTTGCACTTTCGTAAGCATCATTGCGAATTTCCTCCAACTCTTGTATTTGCAACTTCCTATGCTCCCCACTTTCACTTATCTTCATATTGAAACTCTTAATAGCCCAATAAGCTTTGTGTTCTAGCTCCACAGGTAAGTGACATGGTTTCCCAAAT
Organism: Hedera helix; assembly: GCA_947179155.2. NCBI lineage: Eukaryota > Viridiplantae > Streptophyta > Magnoliopsida > Apiales > Araliaceae > Hedera > Hedera helix. Next base: position 19,705,077 of record OX359272.1, on the reverse strand, counting down.
ACTAATCTGTAAGGTGACATACCAATAGGCGTTTTATAAGCCGTCCTATATGCCCATAAAGCATCATCCAAGCGCAAACTCCAATCTTTTCTGTTCGGATTGACTGTCTTTTCAAGAATGGACTTAATTTCTCTGTTTGACACTTCCGCTTGTCCATTGGTTTGCGGATGATATGCAGTCGACACCTTATGAGTGACATGATACTTTTTCAACAAAGCTTCCACAGTTCGATTGCAAAAATGAGTGCCTCTATCACTTATTAGAGCTCTAGGAATTCCAAACCTGGAAAATATGTTAGTACGGAGAAAATCTGCAACAACTTTGGAATCGTTAGTCCTTGTGGCTTTAGCTTCCACCTATTTCGAAACATAATCGACAGCAAGTAAAATATAAACATTACCAAAAGATACAGAAAATGGTCCCATAAAATCAATGCCCCAAACGTCAAAAATTTCACAAAAGAGTATGGGGGTTTGCAACATTGCACTTCGTTGAGATATATTACCTGTCTTTTGACAATTGCAACACGACTTGCAGAACAAATATGAATCTTGGAATAGAGATGGCCAATAAAAACCACTGTCAAGCACTTTTCTTGCTGTCCTTTTAGATCCAAAGTGACCTCCACACGCATATGAATGACAAAAAGTGAGAATAGGATCAATTTCAGTTTCAGGGACGCACCTTCTAATTACTTGGTCCGCACAATGTTTCCATAAATATGGGTCATCCCACACGTAGTACTTTGCTTGACTTTTGAGTTTATCCCTTTGAGCTTTAGACAAAGTAGAAGGCAAAATGTTAGTAACTAAATAATTGATAATATTTGCATACCAAGGTGATTTTTTATATACAGAGAACAATTGTTCATCAGGAAACGTCTCTTGTAGAGGAAGCTCATCTTGCACATTCGTCAAACGACTTAAGTGATCTGCAACCCTATTTTCTGTCCCTTTTTTGTCCTTTATCTCCAAATCGAATTCACTTAAGAGAAGTATCCATCTTAGTAACCTTGGTTTTGCCTCTTTCTTTGTCATCAAATAACGAAGAGCTGCATGATCAGAATAAATAATAACTTTAGTACCAAGCAAATAAGATCGAAATTTTTCTAAAGCAAAAACGACAGCTAAAAGTTCTTTTTCAGTGGTCGAATAATTTCTCTGCGCATCGTTCAAGGTCCTCGAAGCATAATAAATTGCATGAGATGCTTTCCCAACTTTTTGACCCAAAACAGCTCCTACTGCATAATCATTCGCGTCGCACATAATCTCGAAAGGTATGGCCCAATTTGGAGGTTGAATAACTGGAGTAGAGGTCAACAATTCCTTCAAATTATCAAACGCTGTCTTACACTCCTTGTCAAAATTGAAATCCGCATCCTTTTGTAGCAGTTTGCATAGGGGTGATGCTATCTTGGAAAAGTCCTTTATGAATCTCCGGTAAAAACCTGCATGTCCAAGAAAAGAACGCACTTCCCGCACACTAGTGGGATAAGGTAGAGACTGAATAATATCAATTTTTGCTTTATCTACTTCAATTCCCTTAGATGAAACAACATGACCCAAAACTATACCTTGTTCAACCATGAAATGACATTTTTCAGAATTTAGTACAAGGTTAGTGTCTATGCATCTTTGAAGAACAAGTGTAAGATTATGCAAACAATTATCAAAAGAGTTCCCATGAACTGTAAAATCGTCCATAAAAACTTCCATCATATGCTCGATATAATCAGAAAATATACTAACCATACACCTTTGGAAAGTAGCGGGGGCGTTGCAAAGTCCAAACGGCATACGACGATATGCAAAAGTTCCAAATGGGCATGTGAACGTCGTCTTTTCTTGATCCTCCGGAGCAATTGCAATTTGGAAGTAACCTGAATAACCATCAAGAAAACAATAATAAGAATGACCAGCTAATCGTTCAAGCATTTGATCAATAAAAGGTAAAGGGAAGTGGTCTTTTCGGGTTACAGCATTTAATTTTCTATAATCTATACAAACCCGCCACCCATTTTGAATACGGGTGGAAATTAACTCATCATTTTAATTTTTGACCACAGTTATGCCCGTCTTTTTAGGAATTACTTGAACTGGGCTAACCCAACTGCTATCCGAAATAGGGTAAATCATGCCAACTTCAAGAAGCTTTTGAATCTCTTTTTTCACCACATCCATCATGGGTGGATTTAGTCTTCTTTGTGGTTGACGGGTAGGTTTCGCTCCTTCTTCAAGTAAGATACGATGCATGCATGTTGACCGACTTATTCCCTTGATATCAGCAATTGTCCAACCAATGGCCTTCTTATGCTCCTTAAGAACTCGCACGAGTTGTTCTTCTTGGGAGGTACTTAGTTTATTGGAGATGATCACTGGCGATTTCGTTTCTTCTCCAAGGAAAATATATTTGAGATGATCAGGAAGGGGCTTCAATTCTGGAGTAGGTGGCTGCAAAATAGATAGTAAAGATTTTTCGTTAGATACTTGTAGATCAATAACAGGAACGTTACCTGCGTTTGGAGAATCCTTTAGTGTGGCAATAACATCCTTCAATTCACTGGTCAAGGCGAACTCTTCTTCCTCCTCTAGATTCTGACTGATGGTCGTTTCTATTGCATCCTTTCCATCAAGTTCAAAAATTTCCTGTGCTAATGAGTCAATCACATCAATAGAATAAACAGGATTATCATCATTAGGATATTTCATGGCATCATAAATATTAAACTGCACAACATCGCCATCAAATTCCATTGTAAGTGTACCACTATGAACATCTATCTTGGTTTTGGATGTCTTTAAGAAAGGTCTTCCTAACAAAATAGGAGCATTGTGATCACCATTCTCCATATCAAGCACATAAAAATCAGTAGGAAAAATCAAATTATTTACCTGCACAAGGACATCCTCTATTATACCTTTAGGATAGGCATTAGATCTGTCAGCCAACTGAATCACCGTACCAGTTTTATTCAACGGTTCAAGGTTCAAAGAAGCATATATAGAATATGGCATCACATTAATAGATGCTCCTAAGTCTAACATGGCTTGTTCAAATCTAGTGGCACCTATCTTACAAGGGATAGTAAACATTCCTGGATCTTGGCACTTTGTAGGAAGTTTTCTTTGAATCACGGCAGATACATTTTTTCCTACTTTAACCTTCTCATACCTTTTGAGTGCTTGTTTTCTTTTGTGCGTACACAATTCTTTTAGAAATCTAGCAAAGCGAGGTACTTGTTTAATTGCATCTAATAATGGAATTTTTACCTCGCATTGATGAAAAGTTTCATATAAGTCTGAGTCTTTTTCATATTTCCTGTTTTCTGTTAGAGCAAGAGGAAAAGGGGGTACCGGTTTATACTCAGAGAGAGGTGGAAATTTATGCTTAGGGTTACCATTGTCGCTTAAAACATTGTCCTCCGCTTTACTGTCGCCTTCGTCCGTGTGGTTTGCTTCTGTTTTGCCTTGCTCTGTTGGTGCAGACTCTGTCGTTTCCGAAGTTTGTAACTCTTTACCACTTCTCAAAGTGATTGCGCTTGCGTTCTCTTTTGGATTCACCACCGTTTGAGATGGTAATTTTCCAGAGCCTTATCTCTACAATCCCTGGCTTTTAGATCGTCGAGTGAAGAATAAAGTAGATCGTCAACCAGAGCATAGCAGAATCGTTAAGTGTAAAGTGGAGCAGATCGTCAAACATGTCAAAGCTCCAGAGCCAAGGAAAAAAGATTATAAGAGACTCTGGTGTGATGTCGCAAGCACCCAAAAATAAAATCTTACTTTTGAAAAATAAATATGTAGTAGTGTAAGCAAGAGTCGATCCCACAGAGAATGATTATTTAATTTTATGTTTTTGTAAATAAAAACTGGGTTTTTTTTTTTTTTTTGAATCAAAGAAATAGTTTAAATAAAATTAACTAAAATAATTATGCAAGTAATTTAATGAAATAAACGATGAGAAAAAGCCTTGGTTTAAGTTAATATCTGTAACGACCCCGAAATTCGACCCACTTTACTGTCTTAATTCTCATGTTTATTAAACATTATTTCCTTAACGTCCGAATTTCGGTCCGTTAATAAATCTTTCATCTCCTAAATTGATCCATTATTTAATTTCAAAATCACCAATTATCAAAATTCTCATATAAATTTTTCTTTTTCTCGATTCAATCTTTATATTAAAATATTTGGATATTTAAAATTCTTACATTTAGATCCTAGTCCCTGGATCGCAACCTTTACTTTCTCTTTCCTTCATGTACCATAAAGTTCAACATTTAATTTTAATGTTGATTATATTTCCACAATTATCCTTTATTTAAAAATTCATAATTAATCATAGCGTAATTCTCTATCGTAACATTTATCTCATACATTTACAGTTCATAACTTAATTTTACTCATTCTGTCTGGATTCGACATATCCGTACATACATAACATCTATAGAACTTAGCACATGTATCCACATTGAATGGAAAATATAACGATAACATTTCCCCACCTTCTAGGCAATTCATCTCTAATTTAATCCAGTATTCTTGAAATTTATTTCATTGCCTGCAAAAATGTTTATTAAGCAAGTAATGAGCACAACGGCTCAGCAAGTTCAGCAGTTTGTATTTCACGTAGCACATACCTTAACATGCTTGGTGTGTGTCATATATCATGTGCTTCTGCTTCAAATATAGCAATATATCTCATATCGTTGCACAAAGAACACATTGTGGTCATATTAAACACGTATCACATAGCACATAATTTGGACGTATTTAAAACAAGAATTTCATATCATAATAATTCAACATTTAACATAAAAGGGACTGAAGAACTTGCCTGGCGTCCAGTTATTTAATTGCTAGCTCAAAACCCTTTCTCGATCAACCTATTATCATAATATAATCAAATAATAATTATTTAACTCCTTATGATATTAATTTACTTAATTAATATCATCTCTGGCCAATTATTAATTTATATGGCCAACTATAATAACCTCATTCCTTAAAATATTAGCATAACTTAATATTTAATACCTTCACTACGGACAACCCGGCTCATTGGATAAAATTTAGCATAATCAGTTGTCCGGATTTTCATTTATTCATTTTCTAACCATTATACTCATTAGATTAATATTTAAATATTAATCCCCTATATTTAATATTTTTACAAAAATATTAAATTTAATGCCCAAACATCATTTCTATATTTTTAGTATTTTTCTATAATTTTCTGGAATTTTTAAACAATTTTTAAACATTTATTTCAATTAAAATCAATTCTGGGGGCATTTTAGTAATTTCCGCGCCCTTAGGGACACAACCGGCATTTTCCGGAAAGTCCAGGGACATTTCTGTAATTTCAGCAACTCTAGGGACATATCCGGAATTTTCCGGAAAGTCCAGGGCCATTTTCGTAACTTCCGTAGTTAAGGGACACGTTCGGAATTAGTTGAAAAGACCGGGGGCAATTTCGTAATTTCGCTACTTTGCATCGGCCGCGCATTGCGCGCGGCCTGCCCTTGCCGACGCCAAACGACGTCGTTTGGGTCGGTCGCTACAGAAATCTCATCCGCGCATGGCGCGACCCCTTCTGCCCCCCCCCCCCCCCCCCATACGCTGTCGTTTTGACTCCCGCGCCAGAAAAAAAATTGGCTGCCGCGCAATGCGCGGCAGCCCAGAAATTCTTTTCTCCTTCTTCCGCTTACAGTAGCCCAACCAAGAATAAATTACACCATTTTTGATCCAAACTTTCACAATATAATCATTCCAAAAATCATATAATTCATAAATACACCTCTAAAAATTATTTAGAATAATTATTCTAATTATTTTCTAATTTTTCACACAATAAATTTTACCACAAAAATACCTAAGTAAAACAATAAAATGATTTTATACCTTTAATAAATCTTCCATGAAGCTTGACAAATCCTTGAATGTTATCAAAACTTTCTTTTCTTGCTAGCCATGGTGGTGCGTGGGTGGTGGAGGGTGGCGGTGATGGAGGAAAATGAGAGAGAGAGTTGTTTTTGTGTGTGTTTGTTTTTCTTTTTCTTTTTCCTCTCTTATTTCTTGTCTTTTATAACATACACACTAAATCAATTTTAATAGATTGACACTTCCACCGCCCAAGCCACGCACCAATCTTAGAAGTATCCGGAAATTTCAACAAAAATCGCATGCATAATTAATTTTTTAATACATTATGTACTTATTTCGTGTAATAAATATTTTATATAATAAATATAAAATATTTATTTTAATTCACCAAAAATCATAATTTAATTTATAACTAATATTAATACCTTTTTCGGTATTTTACTTGACAAATTTTGTACACTCATAACGACATGAATGTAATCATATAAGGTAATTTATACCTCCAAAAATCATAAAATAAATCATCGGACATATAAAAATTATTTTTCATAATTTTTCGTTCCGTTACTTGGACAACATGTTACATTAACATGTTCACATTTCCGAAATATTATTCTTCATAAAAATCATAATAATTCCATTATACATAACCATAATTTTTATTAAATTAAAACATTCCTTTTTCTTATTTATTATTCAATTTCTTTAATATACATATTAATTTCTTTATATATAAATTATATAATTTAATATTATATAATTTATATAATTACATTCTCCTTTTAAATAATTTCTTAATTTCCTCCAACCTTATTCCATTTAATCACCTTATATAAATTACATAATTATTCTTATATAATTTATATAATTATTATTTTCTTCATACCTTATTTTAATTTCCTTATATAAATTATATAATTTACTATTATATAATTTATATAATTACTTTTCCCTCTCAATTAATTTCTAAACTTCCTCCATAAATCTTAATTAAATCTAAAATTCATCATTACAATTTTACTAACTTCCTCATCCATTTTTTTATTTAAAATTGGATTAATTTAATTATTAATCCCTTTATTCTCATAATTAATGAAATCTATAATTATCAATTAAACATTCACGTATATATACAAATGTATATATATACATATCCAATTTTTCATATTTCACATTACCACATACATTATTAAATCATAATTTCTACATTTCCATAACAATTTAATTGTACAATTTATTGTACCTTTATCTGAAATTCTTTTATTTCTCATAAATTATTTTTAAACAATTTATTATTTTAATTCAACACAATTCATCACCATCTCTGTACAAATTTAATTTATCAATTAAATCATATCACATACCTTAATTCACATAAAATAATAATTTCTTTAACAACCTTGATAATTTTATTAATTAAATTCTCATTTAATATTATTAAAGAAATCCTGGAAATTCGGATCCTCACAATATCCACCATCAAGAATTTACAACTGATCACTGATGCAAAAATAAATCAATTAATATTTTGAAGATTCACCGTAGAAAGAACTACTCGCAGGTGGAATAATTTTTCTCCTCTCTCCTTAATTTTAGATAAGTAGAGCCACGTGGTCTAAATACCCTTACTATTAAACAACCTCCGGCACGTGCTAAAGATTTAATTTAATAGCAGCATAAAGAATTAGAGAGATCGTTGAACTAAACAACACAAGCCACGTGTTTGCATTTAATTTAGATGAATATTCTTCCTAAGATAAAATAATCTTTTGATCTGCAAAACAATTATTAAACTTAGTTGCTTCAAAAATAGCAGTAGATTAATATGAATAATAAACTAGTAGCGCTCCTAGCAATTAAACAAATCAATCATAAAATTAAGCATAGAAGAATATTCAATAATCAAAATATAAATTGAACAATTAAAATAAATTAGATCTCACAGTAGATAAATCTTGATGGCTTCAATCACTTAAACCAAGAAAAATAATTTAGCTACTCATAATTGTAGAGAACACTAAAGAATGGAAGAGAGAATTTTTATTCTAAGAAAAGGTGTGTCTTACAATGTGTCTCAAGCCCTCTATTTATAGGCTCCATAAACCTCCTTACTTGTCCAAACCCTAATAGGATTTACAATTAAAAATAAAAGAAAAAGAAAAATAATTATTTTCCTAACCCTAGTTGGAATTAAAATCCAATTTGGAATCAAAAAGTAGCAAAATCCCGAAATAATTCCGTTTTGGGCAATTAACGCGTCAAACAAACACTGCCTTCGCTACAGTAACCGTCTGCGTCATCCGCCCGCGCGCATTGCGCGGTCCTGGCCCAAAAACGACGCCGTTTTTCTCCGGTTCCTGCTACTGTTTCGCGACCGCGCGCATTGCGCGTACGCTGTGATGAAATGGCGTCGTTTCGATACTCGGCATTCCATCTCTGCGCATTGCGCGCTCGTATCTTTTTCCGGAAATTACAAAAATGCCACCGGTGCTGGTTAATTACCTTTTTAGCCTCAGAGTCTTGCGGAATTTGCACTGTGGCCCACCGATTTTGCTGAATTTACAGATTTGCCCCCAAAGCTTATTTTTCCTACAAAAATAAATATAAATTAATTAAAAATAAATAAAAATAATATAAAAATACTAAAAATCCTAAAAACACATAATAATAAATAAAACACCTAAAACACTAAAAATAAATAAAAACACATAAATAAAAAGAACCATAAAAATACTATAAAATTACCCAAATTAACATAAATTAACTAAAATCCTATAAAACCTATTAAAACCAAAATAAGCTAAATAATTAAACATTTAAGCATGCAATAAATATAAAAACTAAGTATTAGGGCATAGAAATATCGTATAATTTAACCCTATCAGACTCTGTGCTGAGCATTAAACCATCAAAGAAAAATGCTCAAGCATAGAATAAAAGAAATCAAACTTACTTCAAGGCGGTAGAATAAACAGGAAGAAGAGGAAAGGTTATTCCACAAGATCAGCACAAATATGAAGAGTTTATAGAGTTTAGTCAAATAGTTCAACACCGCAGAGAAAACACAAAGGCTCTGGTCGTAGAGTGAAGACAAAAAGCTCACAAGTGTAAAACAAGTTAAAATGCTAAGGATCATTGAGCTACTTCATAATGCAGAGTCACGTCATTGTTAAGTTGCATCAGTTCTACCCAATAGAGTACAAAATACAAAATGTCAAACAACACTGAATGACATAATCATAAAAGCTGCTTTCATCATGGAAAATGAAACAAAGAAGACGATTCACTGACCTGGGACAGATGATTGGGATGTCCTTATCAAGTATTTTCCAACAAGAAGAAGTCCATAATAAACTATGTTGAACATTGCATGCTTAATTTGATGATAAGAATTAAGATTATTAAATGCATCCATTAGCAGAATTGTAAAGACCTTTGATTTTGTATAATGTACAAAGACTTAGCTAGATAAGATCAAAGCTATTAGGTTGATCTTTTGATATAAATTTGTTGAATTGTAAAGTCCTTTGTGATGTACAAAGACTTAGATTTAAATAGATCAAAACTGTTAGATTGATCTTGTGTTATAAGCTAATCGTAGAATGGACTCTACGATTATGCTCAAGGAAGACTACGACAAACAGACTCTACGATCAAAGCGAGCAACCACAAAACAGACTCCACGACTTCACGCCAAGAAGACTGAATGACTTAATCTAATTGTAGAATGGACTCTACGATTATGCTCAAGACAGACTCTACGACCAAAGCAAGCAACCGTAGAACGGACTCTACGACCAACAGAGTAACAGTAGAGTAAATTCTACGATGTCAATGAGAGATGATCTATTGCAGAACAATCACAACAACACGAATATTCGTAGAGTTGATCATAGAGGGACATTGAGCAAAAAGGCAAGAGACATTACGATCAGAACCTTGAACTAAAAGATCAGAAGTTATTTTGTTCAAAGATACAATCTGCATTGATGTGACAGAAGAGCTTCTGCTAATCGATCAAAGTCAGAAAAGTCAAGGAACTGACCCAAGCGCACTATGCAACAGAGAGAAAACTTTCGAGGCAGTAAAGTCAGAGGACTGTGTCCTATAAGTCCTATAATGTGGAAGGACCAAACGACTCTATGAAAGTTGGTAGAAACCTATGACTGACATGACTGTCCCCAAGGAAAAGGAAAACACCTTTTGTGGACTAAAATAGCAGATCAATTAATACCTCATCAGAGTTTTATTAAGCTATATTAATATAATATTCAGAAGCTCCCCTCTGTGAGGTAACGCGAAGAAACTGATGCAAAGAGCAGACACTCCAACGGGAAGAAGACAGAAGCTCTCATATAAAGCTCCCAGATCTGAAGAAGAAAAGAAGGCTGAAAAACACAAGAAAGAGAGCAATACGCAAGAATTCAAAAAGATCAAAACTAAAGAGGAGTCTTGCCTCACTGCTGAGTTCTTCAAAAACATATGTTAAACGCAACTCAGTAGTACACCCAAATCATAACTATTCATGTTAAAAGTTCTTAGTGAACTAGAGTATCTAAGTCTACTGGACTTGAAGAGTTCTTCGTGAACTAGAGTTCCAAGACTGTTGGTCTTGAAGGAATCTTAGTGATTCAGAAATTGTAAAAGTATCCTCAGTGGATTTGTTGCTTGAAGAGTATAACAGTGAAGTAGGAGTCTTGTAAACTCTGAATCACTTAAAATCTCATGTTGTTTATCTTGTGTGTTTTAACTGCTATATCTGCTATATAATTGCTTGCTAAATTATTACTTTTACAAAACAAGAAGGGGCAACTAAATCACATTCCTCTATGCTAAACTTATTGATTAAGTATTCATTATATCTTCAAAGGAAGAAGTAAAAGATAAAAAAAAGTTTTAAAGAATCTATTCAACCCCCCCCCCCCTTCTAGATATCTTTCGTGTCTTTGGGAACTAACAATTGGTATCAAAGTAGGTTCTCACATTTAAAGCCTTACAAGCTTGAGTAGATCAAATGGCACTCAACAAGAACGGATCAGAACTCGGTGGAGGTAACAGACCACTTATGTGTAACAAAGAAAAATTTGCTAACTGGAAAGTTCGTATGCAGGCTTACATGGATGCTATAGATGATGAATTGTTCGAGACAGGGCTAAATGGGCCGATCATACCAATGAAGTTTGCACTATCAACTGAAGATCCAAGCAAGCTAGTAGCAAAGAAAAGATACAAATTGACAGACAATGAAAAGAAGGATGTTCAAAGAGACAAAAGGGCTAAGAACATCTTATTTCAATCTCTAGATGATGATCTATTTGAGAACGTTGTCAACTGTAAAACAGCTCAAGAAGTATGGCAAACTCTGTTGATCATGTATGAAGGAACAGAAGAAGTCAGAGAAAATAAGCAATCACTGCTTATTCAGCAGTATGAAATGTTCACCCACATCTCAGGTGAAAACATTACAAACACCTATGAGAGATTTAACTTGCTACTAAACTCTCTCAGATCTTATGGAAAAGTCTATCCAAACAGAGATCTCATCATTATATTCATGAAATCTTTGCCAAGCAAATGTGATGCCAAAACCACAGCCATTCAGGAGTCAAAGAACCTGCATGAGATGACTGTACAACAGCTAGATGGAAATCTTCTCACCTACGAGCTAGAGCTAAATGAAAGAGCAGAGACTCTATCTGGGGAAAGAAAGAAGGAGAAAAATATTACTCTTAAAACCTCAACCTCAACTCATAGAAGCAATCACAAGGATAACTCTGACTCAGAAAAGGATGAATCAAATGATGATGAAGGAGCTGCCATGCTAGTCAGACATTTTAAAAGATTCATCAACAGGAACAGACCTCAGAACTTTAGAAGAAACAGCAGCAAAGAACAACCAAATGACCTTTGCTATAATTGCAAAAAGCCAAGTCACTTCATTGCTAAATGTCCAAAACCCTTAAGAGAAGAGTTGAGGAGGGACAAAACAAAAGCAAATCCAAAAAGGGAATTCAAGAGCTTCCACAAGCAAAACAAGAAAGACAAAAGCTTCATAGCTGAAGGCTCCTGGAGTGACTCAGAAGAAGAACTAAATTCTAAGTCAAGTGACGATGAAGAGCCACAGAAGGCCAACTTGTGCTTAATAGCAAACGAAGAAGGAAGCAGCAAAAAGGAATTCAACATAGATGAGGTATTTGATTTCTACTCTCCTGAATTAAGCATTGATGATCTTAGAGAAAACATGCATGACTTAATGGTAGAATTACACAAATACATGAAAATGTTTAGAAGGTTATCTAAAGATTACTCTCATCTAAAAGAGGATAAAGAGAAGATAACAATAGAATTAGAAGCCTCGCTTCAAACTGCAAAACTTTATTCCAGTCTTGAGAATGAGAATGAAAGACTAAAAGAGATAAATGATTTAAGCATTCATAAAGAGTCTTCACTAGCCTCCAAGATTCAGGAACTAGAAAAGACAATTTTTCATATGGAACAAGTCTAGTTTGTCTATGGACACCCTGATCTCAAGTCAAAGAGATGTGACTGATAGATCAGGATTAGGATTTGAGAATTCATTCTCAAAGCCTAATATGGAGAAGTCTATGGAAATAAATGAAGGCAAATCCTTTAATCTTGATAAAGGAATTGTGTTCATCAAATCCTCAGATTCTATATCTCCCAGCTGTCCACACTCTGCTAAGCCTGCTATCATTTTTGACAATAAAACTCGCATTGGTCTGGGGTTCAGAAAATTGAAAAACAAGTCAAGCAAAACTCACTCTACGAACCATCTACACAAAAATCGTAGAGTTTACTATCACTCTACGAATCATGAGAATCGTAGAGTAGTATGGAAGCAGAATGTAGATCAGCAAAATCAAAGGACTATGAGCAATCATAATCCATACAGGTCCTAGACAAATAAGAATTCACAAATGCACACATATCATCGTCAATATCATATCAATCATAGGCACCATCATAAAAATGATAAATATTTGTCAAGATATCATAGACTGCAAGGATCTAAAATCAAACAGATTTGGGTCCCAAAAGGTACTAACAAAACAGGACCCAAACAAATATGGGTACCAAAATGAAGATTGATTTGTTATGCTGGTAAAGAGATCCATTTGGTATCTTGACAGTGGATGCTCAAGCCACATGACAGGAGACAAGGCTCTTCTGTCAGATTATAAGGAAAAATATGGACCTGCTATCATTTTTGGAGACAAAAACTCTGGGAAAACCAGAGGTTATGGCTCAACTAGAAATGGTGCAATATCTTTCAGTAAAGTGGCTTATGTTGAGGGACTAAAGCACAACCTGCTAAGTATCAGTCAACTCTATGACAAAGGACATCAAGTCACCTTCCTCAACAACCAATGTCAAGTTAGAGATTTGAAGACTAACTCTCTAAAGCTAGAAGGAGTTCGAGAAGGAAATGTCTATGTGGCCAACCTTACTCAATTAAGTTCAAATGAGACAGTCTGTTTTCTTGCTAAAGCCTCTGAAGATATGTGCTGGCTCTGGCACATGAGGTTATCTCATCTTAACTTTAAGAGTATTTCAAAGCTTGCCTCCAAAGATCTAGTAAAATGATTGCCAAAGCTAAATTTCATCAAAGAAAAACCCTGCAAAGCCTGTCAGTTTGGAAAGCAAAAAAAGACTTCATACCAGAGCAAGACAGTAAACTCAAATGATAGAGCTCTTCAATTACTTCATAAGGATTTATTCGGGCCTATCTCGACGACTAGCCTCGGAGGAAAGCGATACTCTCTAGTGGTAGTAAATGACTACACTAGATTTACATGGGTATCTTTTCTAAGCTCTAAAGATGAAACCATTTCACATCTTATCAAGCTCTTCAAACTAATCATGAATGAAAAAGGCGAGAAGATCAAGGCCATCAAAAGTGATCATGGAGAAGAGTTTGACTTCTCAGATATGGACCAGTTCTGTGAAGAAAATGGAATCAATCACAACTTCTCAGCCCCAAAGACGCCTCAACAAAATGGAGTAGCAGAAAGGAAGAATAGGACTCCTATTGAAGCAGGAAGAACCCTTTTAGCAGTAGCCTATCTTCCTGAATATTTCTGGGCTGAAGCCATCAGTACTGTATCCTACACTTAGAACAGGTCACCCATAAACTCAACATTGAAGAAGACTCCGTACGAATTATGGAAAGGAAGAAAGTCAAACATAAGTTATTTTCATGCGTTTGGCTGCCTATGTTACGTACTCAACCATGGCAAGAAGCATCTAACTAAATTCCAGCCAAAATCAGGTGAAGGAATCTTCCTTGGCTATGCAACAGATAGCAGAGCATTCAGGGTGTTCAACAAGGAATCCTTAACTGTTGAAACCTCCATCCATGTCACATTCGATGAATCAGATCCTGAAAAGAAAAGATCAACATTCAACGAGTCATTAGACACAAGCTCAACGATCGAAGAACTCAAAATCGTAGAGTCTGACTCTACGACCATAAAACCAGCAACAGAAATCGTTGAACAAGTAGAGGAAATCGTATAGCACACCACACCAGACATTGAAACTCTACGATCAGAACAAGAAGTTGATTTAGAGGAACTCAGACAAGAAGGCACCAGAACAGACATTCCTAGCAGAATAAAGTGAACCAAAGATCACACTCAAGATCTAATTATTGGAGATCCAAACACTGGAATCAAGACAAGAGCTGCAACTTCAAATGAATGCTTTTACCTAAGCTTTCTCTCTCAAGTGGAACCCAAGAAGATCGAAGAAGCCTTAGGAGATTCAAGTTGGATAGAGGCCATGCAAGAAGAGCTAAATCAATTTGAAAGGAGCAAAGTTTGGAGACTAGTTGTCAGGCCTCAGCATAAACCAGTCATTGGCATCAAATGGGTTTTCAGAAACAAGATGGATGAAAATGGTGTGATAACGAGAAACAAAGCAAGACTGGTGGCCAAAGGTTACTCTCAAGAAGAAGGAATTGACTACGATGAAACTTATGCTCCAGTTGCCAGATTGGAAGCCATAAGGATCTTCCTTGCCCATGCTACACACATGAAGTTCAAAGTCTTCCAAATGGATGTCAACAGTGCTTTTCTAAATGGAGAACTTCAAGAAGAAGTCTACGTGGAACAACCTCTAGGTTTTATCAATCTAACCTTTTCAAATTATGTCTATAAATTAGATAAAACACTATATGGTCTAAAACAAGCACCTAGAGCATGGTATGAAACCTTAACTAACTTTCTCATTGAAAAAGGATTCACTAGAGGAAGAGTAGATACTACCTTATTTTTTAGAAAACATAAGGATAAAACACTGCTAGTTCAAATTTATGTAGATGATATCATATTTAGTTCTTCTAATGAAAAATTATGTGAAAGATTTGCCAAGCTTATGTAGAGCAAGTTTGAAATGAGCATGATGGGAAAACTCAACTTCTTCCTTGGACTTCAAGTAAAGCAGACTGATGAAGGCATATTCATTAATCAAGCCAAATACATCAAGGACTTATTAAAGAAGTATGACATGGAATCTGCAACTATCATGAAAACTCCTATGACACCTGCCACCAACCTCGACAAAGATGAAAATGGTAAATGCACTTAAATCACTCAGTACAGAGGTATGATAGATTCACTATTATATCTTACTGCTAGCCAGCCAGATATAATGTTTGCTACATGTATATGTGCTAGATTTCAGGCTAATCCCAAATAGTCTCATCTATTAGCTGTGAAAAGAATTTTCAAATATCTTAAAGGAACTCTAAATTTAGGATTATGGTATCCCAATGAGTCATCCTTTGATCTAATGGGATACTCAGATGCTGACTATGCAGGATGCAAAATAGACAGAAAGAGCACAAGTGGAACTTGCCAGATGCTTGGCAGCAGACTTGTCTCTTGGTTTAGTAAGAAGAAGAACTCAGTATCCACATCAACTACAGAAGCTGAATATATAGCCGCAGGCAGTTGCTGTGCACAAATCCTATGGATGAAGACTCAGCTTGCAGACTATGGGTTTGAGCTTAATTCTATTCCTATATATTGTGATAATACAAGTGCAATTGCTATAACTCATAACCCTGTCATGCATTCAAGAACTAAGCACATAGATATAAGATATCATTTCATTATGGATCATGTACAAAATGGCAATATATCACTTCACTATATCCCAACTGAAGATCAACTAGCAGATGTGTTTACAAAACCTTTAGATGAATCAAGATTTAATAAACTTATAAGTGAGTTAGGAATGCTAAATCTAGACCCTTAATATATATCATGCTTTTGGAAGATACTAACTCTGCAGGAAGAAAAGTGTGCAAGGAAAGTAAGTAAAGGACAAGTTCGTAAAATTCACTTAACGATCGACAAGCGAATGATCGTAAAGTACGCTTAAGATCGTAGAGATCACTAAACGATCAACAAGCCAAGAATCGTAGAGCACACTACAAACCGTAGAGCTCACTCAACGGTTGTCAAGCCAAGGATCGTAGAGTACTCCTCAATCGTAAAGCTAACTCAACGAACATCAAAACAAAAGAATCGTTGTGTCAAGAAGGATCGTAAAGCTCTGGGGAAACTAAGGGCAAAATGGTCATCAACCAACTGAAATGCTCCTATCAGAACTTGACACGCATCTCAGCAAACATAGACGAAAGTTTTAAATACTTTGAAAACTGCACGTCGTTTATTTCTTCAAAAATCAAAAATCTAAATCTCTTTATCTCTCTCTCTCTCTCTCAATCATGAACCTTAAGTTTTCAATACTCAGTAAATCATTCTTCTTGTTACAGAAAAACTATCAAATGGCACCTGCTCAAGTCATTTCTGGAAACAAGCTCAACTTCGAAGCCTTCACAACAGCAGATAAGCAGTTCAAAAGAATAATCCAGTTGCTAGATAAGGCTGGTCTTCGAGAAGCTTTGGGAACAAATACGAGGATTCTATCAAAGCTTGTCCGAGAGTTCTACATCAATGGATCCTATGCTAACGGAACTCTAACCACCACAGTAAAAGTGGTTCAGCTCAATCTCACTGCTGAAGAATTTAACCTAGCCCTAGGTTTCAAGCAAGGGAGCCTCACATCTCTAAATATGGTGAGCACCGAAGAAGGCCTGAGAAGAATGCACCACCAAAAGAATCCAGGACTGAAAGGTTTGAAGAAGAAAGAATTTCCTCAGAAATATGAGTTCCTGGCTGATATTATCGGTAAATGCCTCCTCTGCAAAGACTCAGCTCATGACTCAGTCAGTGAGGTGCAGCTGAAATTAATGACAGCTATAGTCAAGAAGATAAACATCGACTATGGCTCCTTGCTATTGGAATGGATAAGGAACTGGGTCCAAAATGCAGAAAAAAAAGGGACTAGAAAAATGTTCTATAGGAGATTCATCAGCATTCTCCTTAGATCTTCATTGGGGGATATGATTGAGCATGATGAAGGAGAAGCCCTCAATACTAACAAGAGAATAACCCAGAGACTCTTTGAAAACTGGAGGAGGAATCCAGTTGAAAATAGGAAACTATCCCGGTCAGGGGACAGTGAAGGAACGCAGAGTGGTGCAGGGCCATCACTATTGAAGAACACACCTGCAGAAGGAGAATCTCAGGAGGTCAGCAAGCAATCTTCGGGTCTCATTAGAAAGAGGAAAGGAAAGAGAGCCCTTAAGATTGAAGAATCCCAAGGCTCATCAAATGAGACTCTTGATGCTGCTCCTGAAGAAAAGGCTGCCTCAGAGGATGAAAATTCAGATCTGCGAAGGAAAACTCGCAACAAGTATGAAGCTGAAGAGGCCACTCCAAAAGAGCTAAGAAGAAAGATAAGAAGGATAGTAAAATTAGCCAACAAAGGCTCAGTAGCTAAGGGGGAGCTACTTGAAAAATCTGACATTGCTCCAGTTGAGAATGAGTCATCTGAAGCAGCTGAGCCTATGGATGCTTAAACTGAAGGGGAGCCACCAGTTGTTCCTGAGCCAGCAAATGCTCTGGCTGAGGGGGAGACTCAAAAAGACATTTCAATCCCTTCAGCCATAATGAATAACGATGAAGAGGATGACATCGAAATAGTGGCTGTCGAAAGAAATGAGCAAAGGCACTTCGACTTCAACTGCCTGCTAAAATTCTTGCTACTGATGCCATTCCACCGAGCTCTGGTGCACAATGCGTGGGATCAGCACTTCTGGACTTTCAAAGCATACCCTAATGTTGTGGTTATTACTCAAGGCTATTCTCAGAATCTATTCTTTGCCCAGAAGCTCATTTCATGCAGCCCCTTTTCACATTTGTTAGGGAAAAAGGTACATTTTATTCCTCTAGCCCTCATACATAATCATGCACCTTCTTAGACATTCAATAAATTTGAGGAACTGTCAAATGCTAACCCTGGAAGAAGCTCTACGTCCACAAATTTCCCAGCAGTAGAGTCCCCACACTCTATGACTGTTGGCCAAGAATGCCTGAATGATCAAGACGTAGAGTGCCCTCCAGACTCTCCTGAAGATTTGTCTACTCCTCAAACAATGTTTCCTGTTCAAACTTCACGACTGCTCTTAACACTCGAGGACATTCCATCCACCTTTGGTCATGAATACTTCCACATTCCAAGCTCTACGTCTGACCAGGGGCAACCATCTCAACTCCTCCAAGAAATTCTGGACAAGATATCTCGGCTTCCTACAACTGAGGGCCTAACTGACTTGACAAGCCATATGCACACAGAGATACAGAAAGATCTGGCATCTAAGTCCCACAACATTCAACGAAGAGTTGACAATGTCATTGATGCTGCCAACGATCTCTCTAAAAGCATGGGAAAATAATTCTCCACAAGGTTAAAGCAATTAACGGCAGCAGTCTATGAAAATCTCCAGAAAAGGGATGAAATATTCCTGGAAGCCATAGACAAACATTAGAAGGTGGTCGTCACCCTTCAAAAAACCAATGATAAATCTATAACACTCCTCAGTAATGAAATCATTGAATTGAAGAAATCTCTCAAAGAACAAGAATATCGTTCGAATGACACTCTGTCCTTGGTGGAGCAAAAACAAATACTGGTTGACGAACAACTCCAAGCACACAAAGACGATGTAGCTGCCACTAAGACTCAACTTCAAGAAATTATTCAGGGTCTGTAGCAGCTTTTAGAACAGGTAGCAAACATAAATAATGCCAACAAGGGGGAGAAGAAACTGAGCACAACAGAACAAAAGAGAACAAGCTCAGATTACAGTAGAAGAGGAAGAGCACCTCAAGGGATGAGGATGGTTCAAACATCAATACATCCTCCTAGATTCGAAGCAGTACCATCTCATCCCAGACAGGACTCAACAACAAAACCTTCTTCCTCAACTGCGAGGCCATCTAGCTCACAAGAATGGCTCTAAGTTAAAGAAGAAGAAGCTTTACAGAGTGAAGAGGAATTGAGAAAATCAGAAGAAGAAAGAAGAGCACTCTTCAGGCAAAGGGACAAAGAAATAAGAAGACCTCCTAGTAGAAGGAGATAAGTTTCTTTTATTGTTTGTTCAACAAAACTATACATCAATAAAATTCATATTTTTTCATTAGAAATACAGTTGCTCACTGTATATTAGGCTTTCTATGATTTAAATGCATGTGCTTACTTAAGTTGCTCAAATTGCTTTCTGCTATTGGTGTTGTCATCATCAAATAGGGGGAGATTGTTGAACATTGCATGTTTAATTTGATGATAAGAATTAAGATTATTAAATGCATCCATTAGCAGAATTGTAAAGACCTTTGATTTTGTATAATGTACTAGGACTTAGCTAGATAAGATCAAAGCTGTTAGGTTGATCTTCTGATATAAATTTGTTGAATTGTAAAGTCATTTATGATGTACAAAGACTTAGATTTAAATAGATCAAAATTGTTAGGTAGATCTTATGTTATAAACTAATCGTAGAATGGACTCTACGATTATGCTCAAGGAAGACTACGACCAACAGACTCTACGACTTCACACCAAGAAGACTGAATGACTTAATCTAATTGTAGAATGGACTCTATGACTATGCTCAAGACAGACTCTACGACCAAAGCAAGCAACCGTAGAACGGACTCTACGACCAACAGAGTAATAGTAGAGTAAACTCTACGATGTCAATGAGAGATGATCTATTGCAGAACAATCACAACAACAAGAATATTCGTAGAGTTGATCATGGAGGGACATTGAGCAAAAAGGCAAGAGACATTACGATTAGAACCTTGAACTAAAAGATCAGAAGCTATTTCGTTCAAAGGTACAATCTGCATTGATGTGACAGAAGAGCTTCTGCTAATCGATCAAGTCAGAAAAGTCAAGGAACTGACCCAAGCGCACTATGCAACAGAGAGAAGACTTTCGAGGCAGTAAAGTCAGAGAACTGTGTCCTATAAGTCCTATAATGTGGAAGGACCAAACGACTCTATGAAAGTTGGTAGAAACCTACGACTGACATGACTGTCCCCAAGGAAAAAGAAAATAACTTTTGTGGACTAAAATAGCAGATCAATTAATACCTCATCAGAGCTTTAATAAGCTATATTAATATAATATTCAGAAGTTCCCCTCTGTGAGGTAACGGGAAGAAACTGATGCAAAGAGCAGACACTCTAACGGGAAGAAGACAGAAGCTCTCATATAAAGCTCCCAGGTCTGAAGAAGAAAAGAAGGCTGAAAAACACAAGAAAGAGAGCAATACGCAAGAATTCAAAAAGATCAAAACTAAAGAGAAGTCTTGCCTCACTGCTGAGTTCTTCATAAACATATGCTAAACGCAACTCAGTAGTACACCCAAATCATAACTATTCATGTTAAAAGTTCTTAGTAAACTAGAGTATCTAAGTCTATTGGACTTGAAGAGTTCTTCGTGAACTAGAGTTCCAAGACTGTTTGTCTTGAAGGAATCTAAATGATTCAGAAATTGTAAAAGTATCCTCAGTGGATTTGCTGCTTGAAGAGCAGAACAGTGGAGTAGGAGTCTTGTGAACTCTGAACCACTTAAAATCTCGTGCTATTTATCTTGTGAACTGCTATATCTGCTATATAATTGCTTGTTAAATTATTACTTTTATAAAACAAGAAGGGGTAACTAAATCACATTCCGTTATGCTAAACTTATTGATTAAATATTCATTATATCTTCAAAGGAAGCAGTAAAAGATAAAAAAAAGTTTTAAAGAATCTATTCAACCCCCCCTCCCTTCTAGATATCTTTCGTGTCATTGAGAACTAACAAACTAGTCGAAGAAGACACAGATCATATCACAATTCAGCAATGGCCAGTTTATCAAGTGAAGAGAACAAACATAGTGGAGTCTGTATCCTTGCAAAGAAACAAGTGTCCTTAAGAAGAAGATGGCTCAGGTAGAGTAGGTAGAACTTGAATTGGACAAAAGGTTCAAGTTCATAGAGCTAAAGTCTTAGTTCTCTGGGAGTGTAGAGTGAACTAAGCACATCTGGCAAAGTTAAAGTATTGAATGTAGATCAAGGAGAGATTATAAACAGAGAACCATATTACAAAATTGCCAAAAGGTTCCTTAGGAGTATTGAGCAATAAAAGGCATAGAGTAAGAACACAAAGCTACTAGTTTCATAGAACATCTAAGGAATGACTTCGTAGCGTGGAACTCTAACATCAACAAGTAGCCATTCTGACAAAGAAGATTCTCCTACACACCTTCATCGTAAAAATCTTCTAAAATGTGTTAGAAGAAAAAAGAATGTCCAATCAGTCGAGTTTCTTACAGCTATATTTTTGAAACCCAAGTCTATCAACCATACACGTCAGTGGAATAACCTTGCTCAGTGGAGTAGAAGAGATGACTATGAGTAATTTAGCCTCTAAATCTCTTAAAAATCATGTGTCTTATTATCTCTTTACTACTTTCATTATCTTTATTGCATTTGTTATAATTGTTATAACTGCGTTATTACAAGATTACTTATTGCAATATCTTTTCATTAGTAAAATTAAAATAGAACTGTGTGTTTATGTGACACCCCCAAATTCAGGTACTTGTACCTCGAACTTGGTGTTCACGAATCCGTACATCCATACACCTCTAAACAATATAATATACTAATGCGGAATGAAATAAACATATATTGTTTATAGAAAGGTTCACTACATGTCCCAAGGTTCGTAACCTTAATAAAATACATCATGAATTTAAATATATAAAAGATGGTTCGTGTTACATGTCATCAGAGATAAACAAAAATATATTCTTAGGCATTAAATCCCAAAGCATCTAGGGTTTCAGCTTTCCTTTGCCTTTATCAGCCTTCGAACTCTCAGGTTTAACTGCAATATATTTCATGACATAGCAAGATTGAGCAACTAGCTTGCTCAACAAGTTTTAATGGAATAAATATAAGGAATGTCATGAATGAATAAAAATGAATAACTCAAAGGATTTAGAAATAATAATATCATTGGTATAATCAAGGCTCACATGATAAAAGACAATTGATTATTTAAATGCTGAGTGGTCAAACAGACCATGAACATCTGTTTGAGGGATCAATCACTTGATATACCCCCTTAGGTTATAATCTCATAACTGTACTTGAGGGGATCAGCCTCTTGTACACTATGTATATGCATAACATTTAATTCTATTTGTATCATGTATCTGATACTTAGGTTACTCCCCATTCAGGGTTGTTCTTCTCAGTCTAGGAATCCGTACCACTATGGTTTGGATAGCTTTTAAAATTCAACACGTATATGTCTAGCCGAACAAAGGCATAGACTTTATCTCTAAACAGATCATGAGATCAAACACTTTAAGTATTTCATGATTTAATAATAGAACATGTAATTCAACTACATTATGTGTGAATGACAATAATCTCGATGTGGAATAATTTACAACATTAAACCACTTAGCATATAGTAAAGAAAGATAACTCGAGTTTGAGTTAGGGAACTTGCCTGGTTGTCGAATTACGGCTAAATGCTTAATATAATTCTCTTCAGAAAACCTAACATTGATAAGTCAGTCTACCGATTAGTATAACACATAATTGCTCACTTAAACATTTAAGTTTATTATTTACTTCTCATTTAATTACCTAAAATTATCACATAACACAAACATCTTATTGACTTGGTTAATCTACTTAATTTGATTCTAAGTAATTAACTTAACTGTCAAATATTACCTCTCTCTAAGTAATAAAACATCCCTCGCTTAAATATTTAAACTATTAAACAATTTATTTCAATTGTTTTAGTACCTCATTTATCATTGTTATAATAAATGATAACTATTATTAATTGTTATTACACAATAAATAATTATTCGTGTGCTAATAATCCTCCTTATTTATCATTAATTGATAATTAAATGTTAAATAATTAACTTACTTATTTTAATCTTCTTTAATCATTATTTAACATCAATTAAATAATAATAAGTCAATTAATTATCCTTACCTATTATTTAATCTTAAATAATAAATAATGTAATAACTTAATCCTCATTTAATTATTATTTAATGTTAATTAAATAATATTTAATTAATCAATTACCCTTACTTATTATTTAATTTTAATTAAATAATAAATAATTACTTTATTAATTCAATTCTCATTTAATTATTATTTAATATTAATTAAATAATAATTAATTAATTAATTACCTTTACTTACTATTAAATAATAAATAATTAATCCTTTAATTTAATCCTCATTTAATTATTATTTAATGTTAATTAAATAATAATTAATTACTAAATTATATTTCTTTATTATTTAAATAATAAATAAATAATTTATAAATTTTATCTTTCTTTAATTATTATTTAATATTAATTAAATAATAATTAGTTAATTACTTATCTTTATTTACTATTTAATTCTCAATTAAATAATAAAAATTAATTTATTCACTTTATCTTTCTTATATTATTATTAAATACTTAAATCACGTATTTATTATTTAATAATAATTTATTAGTAATTTTATCTAATTACTAACTAATTAATAGTTAATTAGTGTACTCTTTACACCTTAAATACTTTTAAAAACAATTAATTTCTTAATTAATCATACTTATTATTTAATTAATATTAAATAATAAGTAATTAGTAGTTTTATGATTTTTCAGAAATTAAACATATTAATTTAGCATTTTTCGTTTAATTAGTAAGGTTTAATCAACCATTAATTCTAATAAATACCAAAGGACATAAAATTTCAGATTTAAAATTTTTATAATATTCTTTATAAAATTACAAGCATTTTCTCTTTTAGAACCAACCCAAGAACCGGCCTAAAAATGCCTGAACCGGCCCCACCCAAGAAAATGGAAAAATCGGAAAAAACCGAACCGGCCGGTTTTTTTCCAAAAATAGGCATAATGTTTTTTAACATTTTCGGATTTGGGGTCCTTTATGAAAACTTGAATATCTTGAGTTCTATAACTCCGATTGAAGCCTATTAGGTATCGATGGATTCGTATCTTTCCGAACTACAAGATTGCATTATCAAAAATCAAATTTGGATTTGTTTTGGTCACTGAAATTAGCTCCAAACCGGACTGTTACGCACAGCCCTAAAATCAGTGGGGTGTTTTCGTAGAAAATCCATATGTTGCTCAACTTGAAGAATCTTCGTATTTTATATATCTAACACCCAAAATTGACGGATCATAAATCTGACTTACGGATCGTGCACAGTAATTCCGGTAAGGGGCTGCTATGTTTTAGGTTACGTTATTTTCGTCGGTAAAAATTTATTCAACGAGTTTGATGAAATTTTTCAACATAAACACATATAAAACTCCATGATAAACCCATGTAACCCTATATATACCAATCTAACATGGATCTATCCATTTAGACTTTGAAAATAAGTTTTCTAATATAGAAATCACATAATATACCAATTGAAGCATTAAACTAGAGTTTTGAGCGATTTATACCTTTTGCTCCTAATAGCTTGTTTCCGTTGCTTCCCAAAGTAGGATATGAAGCTAGATGGCATCCCCAAGAACCCTCCTTGCTGCCTAGACTCCCCCCCACATACAACTCTTCTTGGTATTTTAATTTTCTCTCAAGAACCCTAAAGTTTCTTCTCTCTTGCTTTCTAGTTTCTCTTTTTTTCTCTCTAGCAAAGACTTAGAAAATGACCAACTCTTGCAAGAGTTGGCCAAGTCTTATATTTATAGAGGTAACTTAATTTTATTTAGGCTACCTTAATCATCCAACAACTAGTTAATCAAGCTCTTAATTTGGGTCAAAGTAAGATCCACTTTTTAGGGGATTTGATGGAGCATGGGGAAGGCTTAGCATGGGAGTGATTTAAGGGCCTTGAGCATTGCACCATTTTTTATTTCCGTCCCCCATATTGCCGGCACCTACTCCCCTTTTCCCATGATTTGATTTTCTTTTTAGTTATCAATTGACTATATATATATATATATATATATATATATATATATATATATATATATATATCAACCATCTTGTAAACTTTGACTAATTTTTGACTTTTTGGGCTATTTTTTGGGCTATTGGAATTCAATTTCTTGGGCTAACAATTTAAATTCACTTGGGCTCCTAATTAAATTCATTTGGGCTCCCATCATTACTTCCTTGGGTTATTAAATTATTTCCATAAGCTAGGTATTTAATCTGTACCTTTAAATCACATAATATTAATTAGTATTCCAAAATTTACCCTAGCTTGTTTAATGCTATATTTAGGGTCATAAGTATCACATGTCCTAGTTGGATAAATTAAATCATCATATTAGGCTTTCGTTGGAATTTTATTTACTCTACCATGCATTGGTTTAATTATAAACCCTAATGCTTTTAATTGGGACATCGGTTTAGGGTTTTGATCTTATCGTTATCGATATTATTATTTCTAGGTTAGTCACTTGGTTCAACAATTTCACCGAGTGAACTTCCCTTTAATTCCAACCTTATACACATCGATATGATTATTCATGAATGCAAAATAAAAATAAATTTTTAATTTCGTTTCATTGATTAATACGACATCAATTATAATGGAAATAGGTCGTAATATTTGCGGTCATTACAGTTTATCTTTCAAAGATCATAAGTGGATTTTACCAAATAACTAATTATATTGTGCTATTTAATTGCAATAATATTTGATAAATATGCTAAAAAGAAAAAGTATACAATGATGTATAATGCTTTATTCAAACCCCCTTCTAGATCTTATGTGTGTCTCTGCGAATAACAATCAGTATCAGAGCAAGTTCTCATAGACTTTGCTTAACTACGTTAAGAAGATCCTGGGGCACATTCACTAAAACCAGTTGTGAGGTTGGTGGAAATCCACCTTTGTGCGTCAAAGTTTTAATTACTAACTGGAAAGTTCAAGTGCAGACATCTATGGTTATTTATGATAAAAAAAAAAAAATACATAAAACAGGACTAAGAAGCATCGGGTTACTCTAGACAAGCAAAAAATGTCATATTCATGGCTCTAGAGGACAAATTGCTCAGGAATGTGACTGCAGAACCACTAAAGAAGTCTGTGAAGCTCTATCGATAAAGCATGAAGGAGCTAGAGTAAACAAGCAGTCTTTCTCAGTTTAAACAGAGTAAAATGTCTTAACTCACTTCTGGTAAAAGACATTGCTACAAATGATAGACTCAACACCCTTCTCAACTCTTCGAGAGCCTTTGACAAGGCATGCCCAAAGAAGGATGTCAACTACAAATTCATGTGAGCTTTACCCAATAAATAAAATTCCAAGACTTTAGCCTCTAGAGAGTTAAAAAGTCTACACAAGACAACTTTGCGGCTACCATATAAAGATTAGCTCACCGATGAGCTTGAGCTTAGCTAAAAAAGTTGTAGAAAGGTCATTCAAGACTCTCCTTGAAGAAAGATGAAGACAGTGTTGTCGTAAGGTTTAATAAAGACATCGACTACAACAGCAACAAAGCATTCAACTCCAAAGATTTGTGCCTCGTCTGCAAGAAGCCAGATCACCATATTTGTTGTCTGTAATAAACTTCATATGACGAAAAGAAGTATGATCTTTGAAGGATCATTGTAACGCCCCGGGAATCCCCGCACTTGGCTACGGGTGACCCCCTATCGTTAAGCACAACCTTCTCATAATATCCACAACATTTAATAATAAAATGCTGCTAAAACTCAATAAATTTTAAACCTTTATAACATTCTTTATTCCCTGAATCGAAATCTTTACATTAATCTTCTTGATCTCAAGATCATACATATCATGATCAATTTACCACAATAATTGTGAGTACACAACAACTCACACTCCAACAATAAGCCATTATAACAATACCTTAAGTTTTATTATCTGATCGAGTCCAATAATATTAGTACTCGTCTAACATAGGTTCATCTTTTATTATAATTACCTAGTCTCTAACTAAGGATATTACAACAGTATAAGAATCCCAAAAATTTTATATCTAAGGGATATTATTATCTCACTCCATAGCTACACTTCTAGGGCTACCTTGATATTCATTATCAATCCTGATGGCAAAGTTATTACCAAATTAAAACTTCAATCCTGTTAGGTCATTAAGAATTTCTTGTTCCTTGGTCTTTACTATAAACCTTGGGTGCACACAATTATCTTCTTAAATACAACCTAAAGACATTAAGTAATTAAAATTTATTACAAAATATCATTACTTATATCAAGTGTATTAACCTTTATAGGAATACAACAACTCTATCTCAAAGATTAGCAACCATTGCTAATTACATAACTTATTAACTTGCAACATCAATGTGTTTCGAAATTTCAATCTTTACATATTTTCTTAACTCACAAAAATCATATATATTTTGATTTGTTCAATTACAGAGTTATGAGTAATTAATACCTCATCAATTGTCTTTAAGTCTGCTTGTTATACAAAATCCACTCTTGTCTTTCGAGTTCGTTATTAACGATGCTCGTCCAGTTTATCAAAAGTTATACGAACTATTACGAGTTTTATAACTTTTACTATTACAGTCAATATGACTACCTTAACAGGCTTCTAACAATATATAAAATATTTTTGCCGACAGAGTTTAATACCAACAACATAAGGGCTGAACAATTTTATACCTTATCAGGTTTGCATTAATTTAGCATATTTGTCATACTACACAATTTGGTATGACAATGAATTAATCCTCATTCGCATTTAAACAATAACTCATCCTTACTCTTTGGCTTCATCGAAAATATCCGGCCTTCACGTACTTCACTAAAAATATTAGTTTATGTAACGGTGAGCACAACGGCTCAACAAGTCTAACAGGTATCACATAGCACATAACGACATGTTATCATGCTTCATGCATCTTATGCTTTGTAATTTATACATATCTTATGCATATCATGCTTTGCAATTAAGTCTATGCTTCATGCTTTTCATGTACAACATTTATTATATCAAACAGTTCAATATAGAACATGCATCTATTATCATTAACTACACATCAATCATTTATAACACATTATTGCACAAAGGCACATTAACTCATTTATACACATAAAAGCATATCACACATAGGAGCAAGTTCTGATAGACTTGCTTGGCTCACTTATCCTGTTTACGCTAACGCCTTGTGTTTCTTTCACGACCTACATTTATTAATGTCGGTTTACACATTAGTTATCAACATTACTTCTTATTAGTTTCTTTTACTAGTCTTTAAATCATTTCTACGTTCGATTTATTACCTCAAATGTTAGTTTAGTTAATACCCAACTAGGTTCTGCTTAATTTAAATGTCCAACGAGAAAAAACTGCTCTATGGCACAAAATAGGACATAATTTTTCTTTTTCTTCATAACAGATTAAACCAGACACCCATAGCAGACAGCCTTACCTGTCTGTTTCTTCACAAAAGTAAAGCAGACACCCCAAAGAGACAGCCTTACCTGTCTGCTTACTTAAAAAACTAAAGCAGACAGTGTTACCTGTCTGTTTATTCATAAACTAAAACAGACACCACAAAGCAGACAGTCTTACCTGTTTGTTTACTCACAAAACTAAAACAGTCAAGAACATATACTAAGCAGACACCCAAAGCAGACAGGTCTACCCTATCTGTTTATTAACAGATTTTCTTTTATAAAATATTATTTTTAATTATATCATAACTTCTTCATTACATGCCCGTTTTTGATCATCTTTACATCAAATTAAAGCTTATTAAGTCTAATTTAATCTTATCTAGGCCTTGACTTCATCCCATTCTTCAAACAAAACAGATCTAAAACTTTTCACAACCTGCCCAGAGAATTTCATTTTCTGGACAGTTTTACCAAATTAATTTTTTCAAAAATGCTCCGCTTCATAAAAGTGCTCAATCTCGGGAGTACTTCTAGAAAACTTCCATATCTACAGCTTTGTAGTTTACATCAACATCAAATTCTAAGCACGTGATTTTATACAATTTTTATAAGGTCCAAAATTGTTGCAGACTCTAGGCTGACTATTTTTGGCCCGACTCAGCCTGCTACAAACAGTCACTACGAACAAACCACAAGGAATTTTTGTGTGCTTAAAATTTTTATTTAAAGCTTACTTCCATACCTTTAATTTCATAAATAGCCCACTCTCTAAATCCAAAAACTAGATTTTATATGATTTTTATAAGCACAGCAACAAAACTCCATTTTTCTACGAATTTGTTCTTCGACTTTTCTTTCATTTTAATTAAATTCGTGAATCATCTACTAGATTCATGATAATTCATGGTTAGACCATTATACACAAGGTTAATCATGATCTACAACCATTAATCTCAATAAAAACTAACATTTACCCAAGAAATCAAATATTACACAAGGGTTTAGTATTACCTTCATGGCTTTCTTCTTCAAACTCTTCTTAAGCTTCCTCTCCTTCTCTTTTTCTCTTACCCATGAGCAATATCTCTCTCTTCCTCTCTATTGCTAATTTCTATTGTTAGAATGAAGTGGGTGTAGCCAAAATTAAATAATATAAGAGATGGGGTGAGGTGAGCTATGATTGGTTAAAATAGATTACATTAGAATAAGGATTGAGTGGCTCAATTTAATTCCAACCACTAAAAATATGAGATTCTAGCTGGCCCCACTTAAAAATTTGTCGATTAAATTCCTCTTTTCGGTCCCACTTTTAATTATCTGATATGCTCTTTAACTTTTTGACCCAAAAATTAAAATTTTAATATTATAGTCATTTCCTACTTATTTTGACGTTTCCGTAGTCGTGGCGACATCCGTTTCTTCAAATTCACTTCTGAACTTCAAGTTTGACCTTTTACCCCAAAAAGTCAAACGGTCAACTTTGACCAAAAAGTCAACCGGAATACCTATCATATTTACAGTCCATACTTACTAAATTCGACGTTCCCGTCACAATGGTGAAGTACGTTTCTTAAAATTCTTCTTCAAACTAAAACTTTGACTTTTCACCTTTACAAGTCAAACGGTCGACTTTGACCTAAAGTCAACCCCCAACACCAAATTGTGTTTACTAACTCTCTTTGTTAAATTTAACGTTCTGAACTCAACGGTGCAATCTACATCTCCAAATTCTCTTCCAAACTCTAAATTAAGTTTCGTTGTCTTTCTTTTCTTTTCCGTTAGTCAAACTTTGACTAGTTGACCACTCTGTCCTTTCTTGACATTTCAATGTATTAAACTGCCTTCACATATGTAAGTATACTAGTGTTATCAGGTATACATTACCTCATTCTTTTCACACCGCTATTCCACATAATCAAAACCACACATGGTTCATTCTTAATTTTAGACTACACATTACTAACTTAGCCATACATACAAGTCTTACAATTATTAAATGTTTCAGCTTGTTCACTATATTCATATGGCTTGCCCTATATATTAATTTGACCAGCCATAATCTTAATCCATTTTGGACTATTATTTAATTTCTAACACTTGACTACTAGGTTGGGTTTAAGCTTAATTACCACCACAATACCTAACTTATCTCTTCCTAATTTATTAATTTGGGCTATCTTAATTTACCATTCAAGGTTTAATTTTCATAAGCTTGTTTAATTAATATATCAAGCTTTACATTATTCTTGATGATTAATTTCGTTAATCATTTATTATGATCGGCTAAAATATAATTAGCACACCTCCAAGTATATATGTATTTATACATATACACCTTCACGTTAACTTAAAAATATTTTTTCAATTGAAATTTATTCCCTTAATAAATTTTCACATACCTTATATTAAAATTTTCAAACATAATCTCTTTTAGTCAAATAAATTCATTGAACTTTAAAGGTACTATATTACCTTATTATTAATATACCTTCAAGTATACATAATAATCAAATTTTAGGTTTTAAAATTTAAAAATCTACATTTACTCACATTTAAATCCTAACATAAATATTAGGGTCAAATGTTTACTCACTTTCTACACCTTTTACTTCTCCAAATTTAGGTTTTAACTTCAACCTTTATTTTATCATCAAGATCTTATTTAAAAATCTTTGTGAAATATCCGGGATATTACAATCATGACTCGTCATCAAGCGACTCTAATGATAAATGTTGATGATGATAGAAGTCATCAGACTTATCATGTCTGATATCACTTGAGGTTAAAAGAAAGGGTGTGCCAAGAAGGAAACAATGGCATATCCCAAGAAGCTCTAAAAGAATACAGGGGATGATCTCTGAAGATCTGGAACACAACTCAAAGTCAATTTGTGCATAAGAGATGGACAAGACAAGGACATAACCAGTGATACTTAAGAAATTGATATCAATGATGTAGTATGTTTTAACTCCTCTAATGTTTGTATGCATAATTTATAAAATTTCTTTATTTGATATAACTGTCATACATACATAACACTGTTTCGAGATACTCTTAAAAGATCATTATCCACTTCAATCAGATATAGGGAAAGCACAATTTAAGTTAGAAATAATTCAAGGAAATGCTTTATCTTCATCTAAACCTGGGGTTGATAATAATATTTTAAGACCTATCCTTGAACAGCTTGCACTAGGAGATCTACTCTTGTCAGTAGTATAAAAGAGCTAACTACTTCTGTTGATCATATTGTTGTTTTAGAAAATAATAGATCAAGTACTAATCTTTGGTTAAGAAAATACAGAATAAGGTCAACCCTATGATCGAAATCTCGAAAGATCGTAGAGTCAGTGAAAATTAACTCTACAAATCAACTTGCTGAATATTGTAGAGTTAATCATTACTCTATGAACTCTCAAAACCTAAGATTTAGTGTGGTAGAAGCAGAGTAAGCCAAGAAGCAAGGTTAATGTTGCTCCACATATGCTTAAAAAAGATAGACATCAAAACACACACACAAGCATACATCATATGTACTATATCTGTTATCTGTGTGAATTTAGTTATGGGTATTTGAATGTATCCCCTAGGATTAGAAGACTAAATCTAAGTAGATCTAGGTTTTCTTAAGAGCTCTACCTAAGATAGTGGATGCTCACTGCAATTGTACTTAGGAGTTAATCTCTTCTTTTAAGAGAATAGAAGGTCCAGTTGTTATCCTCGGAGATAATAAGTCTAAAAAATTAATAGAAGATTGAATGGTACTATCACAGTCTAAAAAATGGCTTATGTTGAAGGATTGAAGGACAACCATTTGAGCATCAGCCAATTATGCGTCAAGAGACATCAAGTGAATTTCCTAAACAACCAAAAGTCATTCAGAGTGACAATGAGAAAGAGTTTAACTCTTCTAAGGATTTCAAGTTCTGCATATTGAAATGATCATATCATAATCGGTTGAAAGAACTTCATTACAAAATGGTGCAACTGAAAGAGAGAACAAAACATTCCTTAAAGCAAGAAGGGCACTTCTGGCCACCGGACTATCAAAATACTATCAAGATAAATCAGTCAACACTACTTACTTTACTTAAAATAGTTTCTCATTCACTCAACTATTGAGGAAACATCTCTCGTGCTTTAGAAAGGAAGGTAACCCAAATCTTATTTTTCTATGCATCGTTGGTTGTACATGTTAAATCCTTAAAAAACAGTAAGAATTAACTTACTATTCCAAAAATAAAATGAAGACATGTTTCTTGAATACTCAGATAATTGTAAAACTTACTATAGTAAAGATTGTTAACTATTGGTATTGCATCTTATTTTGTAAAGCTAACAATCTTGAACCAAGAAAAGCTACTACTAGTAATAAATGAAAAACAAAAAGATATCACAACCATCAACCCTCCAATCTCAAAAGAGCTAACAAACTCTATGATTGATGTTTTATCGATCATAGAGTCAAGTGATAGAAATAGTGAACAATCAAAATGCAATTCTGAACTCAACGATCGTAGAACCAAACAAAGCAATCTCATAGACAACTTTTTCAGATCTAAGCACTCTACAAATCAACAAGCTAACAACAGAAATCCATATTTAGGAACATAAAGAAGAAGGCACAATGACATACATTCCTGGAAGTTTAAGGGCAAAGAAGCAGTTCGTATTGGTACTCCTATAGCTAAAGTCATCGCTCGATCTAGTACTCAGAATAAATATTTTCATTCGAGATTAATATCTCAAATGGAACCTAAAAAGATCGACGAGGCTATTCAAGAAGCTAGACAGATAGAAGCAATAAAAGAAAATTAAATATATTTAAAAGGAACAAGGTATGGAAGCCAGTTTCCAAGACCTAAAAGATCATCTAGCAATAGGCAGAAATAATTCTTC
This sequence comes from Hedera helix, assembly GCA_947179155.2. Classification (NCBI taxonomy): domain Eukaryota; kingdom Viridiplantae; phylum Streptophyta; class Magnoliopsida; order Apiales; family Araliaceae; genus Hedera; species Hedera helix. The sequence continues at coordinate 19,671,441 of OX359272.1, read as the reverse complement.
AGACACAATCTAAATGAAAATAAATTAACAACAAGAAACAAGATCAAATTGGTTGTAAAAGGGAATGAACCGTGATAAAACCCTTGCACCAGTAACTCAGTTGAAAGCTACTTTGGTATTTCTTGATTCATACTACCCTTACAGAGCTCAAGATATGTTGCATGGATGTAAATAGTGTATTCCTATTTGTTATACTTTAAAAGGAGGAATATGTAAAATAACTTTTAGGGTTGGTTGATTTAACTCTCTAATTTTAAGTTTTAGACTTGACAAAGTTTTATGTGCATTAAGATTAGCTCCTAGAGCATAGCATGAATGCCTTAACTATTTTTCTTATTGGAAATAGATTTATCAAGAGTAAAGTAAACACAACACTATTTTTTAGGAAACGCAAGGCCTTAACATTGTTAGTACAAATTTATGTAGATAATATAATTCTTGATTCTACTGATGAAGAGTTATGTTAGAGGTTTGTCAAGCTTATGCAGAGCAGGTTTGCAATGTGCATGATAAGTGAGCTGAACAACTTCCTTGAATGACAAGTGAAGCCATCTAATGAAAACATGTTCATCAGCATGACTAAGTACTTTAAAAAGATCTATGAAAGAAGCATGGTTTGAAAATAGCCATTATCATGAAGACTCATATGCCTGTTGCATTAAAGCAAGATCAAGATAAAAAAGGATAAAAGTATTGATATTACTCAATATAGAGGTATGATTGACTCTCTCATATATCTGACTGCTATAAATTAGAAATTATGATTTTAACATAAACAGGTGTTAAATATTAAGATTAATTCTATGGAATTGTAATTTGACATCTATTAAACGAGTCTTTAATATCTAAATAGCTCTTTAAATCTGTGGTTATGGCAACTCAAGGAGTCACCTTTCAATTTTTTTAGATATTCAGATGCTAACTTTGCAGGATACAAAATGGACAGTAAAAGTATTAATGAGATGAGTAAAAACAGTCAAGGGATAAATTTGTATCATGGTTCAACAAGAGGCATAACTCAATTTCAATAACTACTGCAGAAGTTGAATATATTGCAGTTGAAAGCTGCTAAACTCAAAGGATGAGAAATCAACCAGCTAATTGTGGTTTTGAATATATTCCTATTTTTCTCCCTATTAATATTGTTACTATAATTCATAATATTGTCTTGCATTCTTGAGCTGAAACATTCAAAAGGCATCATCTGCTTATATTGAGATCATGGGCTAAATGATAATATACTAATAGATGTTCAACCTGCTAAAGTGTTTATTAAACTTTTAAACAAATCTAAATTTAAATGAGTTAACAAGTTTTGGGTATGTTGTACTTAAGTTGATTATACTTAATCTGACTTGTCAGTCTAACTATAAAGGAGAAAATCGTAGAGTGTAGGTACTTTATGAGGGATCGTAGAATGATCACCAAATTGTTGAGTGAACACACTTTGAAGTATCACTCCGCGAAAATTAAAGGTTAATAGACTCTTCGTAGTTCAACTGAAAATCTCTTAATGAGATAGGCCAACAATCAAATCAGGGAGTTACTGGATAATGTAAGGGTTAGACGAATAGTCAAGAATAACAGTTACGCCGATTTATCTTAAGAAGTTAACTGTCACACTCAAACTACTTTAGCTGACTTAGCCGCTTGACTAACCAATAAGAGTTTGACATGTGGCCCATTCAGTCACTGAAAGAGTAAAGTTTTGATTCGAAAATCATCTGTTTTATATACCTAAAAAATGGTGCATATTTAGTTATTTACCAATAACTGACTCTTCGAATTACTCATTTAATTTATTTAATTAAGTCCTCAGTCGTTAATCTTTGACTGACTCTTCACTTTACCTTTTCTTCTCTATATAAATTTAATATATCAAAGAAGAAGTCATATAAATTCTTTTCAAAATGTTTCCATCTCTAACCATCTCCATGAACCTTTCAAGCTTCATTTATAATATTGTCTCTCATTTTCAACAAGTTGATTGTGTACTACAAATCCACGACAAGACCAGCGATCACGAATGAAAAAGGGTCAAAAGAATCAAAATGATCGTTGCAACAAGTGAACCAAGACATAACCTAAAAAAAGGATTTTGATATAACTCAGGACATACCAAATTTGATTTCATGATCTTGAATTCATTTATCGCTTCATTATCATAACTAAGTTGTTATGCACATTTCATCATCCTTCTCAACAGGACTAAAAAAGCTCTGTTTAATCCAGTCACTGAGGAGGAGGAACTATTTAACCTTAAGATAGTTCAGCTACTAAGGGGGAGCACATGGTATATAGGGAAGGCCTACCAAAAGGATATTATAAGGTCTTTTCTCATCATAAAAGCCCTCAATCGTTCAGCGTCATCAAAAAATAAATTTGTTGGAGATTTATCACCCCCGATAATGCTGACAAGAAGGGGAAAAAAGATAACGAAGTATAGATGATGAATTATTAACAAGAAATAATTCATTGATATTTACTCTCTGCTCAAACACAACCACAGAAGGAGATATAAAAGTTAGGGAGTGACAAGAACAAAATTTGTATATGACAAATCTTTGTATTGTTAAATCATCGATAAATAAAATATTTGTTTAGACAAATAAAGCTTCTTATTGTATACTTATTTTTATGCTTAGTTGTTTTTAATATCATTCTTTTTATTTATTTGTATGATCTGATAGTTATTTGTAATATCAGACTTTTTATTGATTATGCTTGTATTATTTAATATTTTGTTTTAATATTATTCATAATTATTAATTATTTTTGTCATCATCAAATAGGGGGAGATTGTCAGTGTATTTATGTTGATCTCTATTATCTGGATTTGATGATAACTTAATCATGTACTTATCTTTACAATATAACTATTAATAATATAAATGTTAATGTATGACAATCAATAAGTTATTTCTGTTAATTTCACTGTTGGATAAACTGAATGATCAATGTATAAGTGTAAAAGAAAAGCAGACAATATTAAACAGTCCTTAAAAGAACAATCATTGTACAAGGACGTGGGGATCAAATTTGTTAAGTTGATCCGAATTACAAAGATAGACTAGTTAGGGATCAAATTTGTTAAGTTGATCCAATTACATAATAGACTAGATTAAAGAGCATATCAAAACGGCTGAAGATTAAACGAGCATAATGATAAGTAAGTTTTATACCTGAAGTGTTTTATATTAGTTTTATATGTTTTGATATTATTTGATAGGAATTTGAGTAAAGGATTGGTGGATCAAAAATTGGAGTTGTTATGCTTGCATTTTCAACTTGCTAATTATGCATTTGTCACTTCAAGCCTAATTTAGACCATGATGGAATCAGAATTTGTCAAATCCTAAAACATTAAAGTTGTAGATCTACTTCTCATCTTTTTGTAACATCTTGAATCGTCTCAATTGTAGCTCATAAGAAGATGTTATGGCCGTTTTTACGAATGATGTCAAAGCAGAAAATGGGGCAACTTAGCTATGCAGAAAATGAGGCAGTTGCATGGTGTATTTCAGCAAAAAATAGTAGCATTTGAAGCAGTTATGTAGGGCCTTGAGCAACTGCGTTGGGCCTTGAGGCAGCTGCGTGATTTTTGACTCCGAATTAGATTGGGTTGTCCATATATGTTAGGAATTTGATGTGTAACCTATATATACTGAAATTTAAATAGGCACACTTAGAAGGGGGGTTGAATAAGTGTAGAGTAAAACTATATCCAATTTTTGTAATCTATTAAAACAGTAAGTAATTCAGTCTACTGAATAACTGATTTTAGTTTGCGGGTTTAGAAATTGATTTACACTATTAATGAAAATAATTCTTTCCGCTTGGAAATAAATGTTATGTGTTGAGTTAGCAGTTTATAATGATAATTAAAATAACCAACCACATGAACACAAGAATTTTAACGTGGTTCGACCCCTATCTTCTACTCTAGTGGCCTACTCCACGTCCAATACCAAATGGTATTGAAGACCCATTTTTATTAAATAATTTTGTCTTACAAGTTCACATCCTTGAGGACAGTTCCTCCCGAGCAACTATGTTACTTTGTGCACACCTATGCACCACTTAAGTACTTTTACTCACCAAGCTATTAAGCTAACCCAGAACTAAATTGCAAAACCCTTCAACAAAAATTTGATTAGTACAGATTCAATAATGATTATAAAGAGTACTATGATCAAGGCACGAGTTATATAACAACACAACGCTTAAATCTAAATGCAATGATCAAGAATTAAGATATCACTAAGTTAAGTTCAAATGATTCACGGCTGAAAACAGATTCTTCAACAATAGCAATACTTCACGAGAGAGAGAGAGAGAGAGAGAATAACTTTCAGTGCTGTGTATGATTTTTATATTCAGTGTATTATTAAGAATCTGTGTGTCTCATCTTGGTTCGGTTGGACAGGAATATATATGTGATGCCCCCAAATCGAGCCCACACCACCCAATTTGAGTCGTCAAAAGACTACAAGAAAATTATTACAATACACCGTTTAGTACCCAATAATACACAACTAAGTCTTCTCAATTATTACTATTTTACAATACAGTAAAGACTACTATAGCAACCATCTCGGACTGCTACTCCATTCCCCTTTTATCCCCGCTAGTCCCGGCTACGCTTTCATTTCCTGAACAATTGAACAAAAAGGAAAGGGTGAGCTCAAATAGCCCAGTAAGGAATATCATGACTAAGATAATGAAAAATAAATTATTCTTAGCCTTCAATAGTTGAGTTCTTAATCGAATATAATAGACAACAAGTTTTAAATCAACAGCTGCAGTTGAGTGTTAATCGAGTAATATAAACAGCAAGATTTAAAATCAAAAATAGCAGTTAAATTCTTAAACAGAGTTCAACTGCAGAGAAATAACCACCACTAAGAGAATCAAGTAGATCATGATGTCTACTAGCGTCTCTTTTTAAGAAAATCAATATCAACTTTTATCATCTGAAACATCGCTGGCCATGATTATGCCAAACAACAGTTCTTTTTTGCCCCCGGCTAAAGAGAACATTCATCACGTTTCCTTGTTATCCGACCAAAGACACCCAATAATTATATCGCCTTTATCCTATATCGCCTTTAACCTATATTGTCTTTAACTTATCATATGTGTCCTAGGCCACAGATATTCAGAATAACCTGATACTTGATGATTGAAATAATAACAGAGATATAAAAAAATGAACAGAAGGAACAGGATAAACAATAACATGAGGAGTTAACAAATTTGACTTTATCCAGATTCAAATAATATACAAATTATCAACATGATATAGAGAAAAAGGTGTCCAAGTCCAGTAGTAATGTCCAAGATTCATAGGAAAGAAGTTCAACGGTAAGGTTTATGGTAAAAGGAATTAGTCCAAAATATTCACAGTTCAAATAAATGTCCACAGTTCAAAAGTTCAAGGTCCATAAGTTCACAGTTCAAATATGACGATGGAAATTTAATAGGAATGTTCTTGTCAAAGGGTATTAGATGAAGTGCAAACTATTAAGGGAATATTAATGAATTATTAGGTGTACAAATGAGTTACTTTCTTACCGTAGTAAGTTTAAATGATAGAAGATGAAAAAGATGGTATCCCTTACAAGTAAGAAAGAAAATAATATCCCTTTATAATGATAAAAAGAATAATACCCCTTACCATAATAAGTTTAAGAGTTTGAAACAAAATGATATTCCTTACCATAATAAGTTTAAGAGTTTGAAAGAAAATGATATCTTTTACCTTATCTCGTGACTAAATACAACTTTTATTAGGTTGATCAACCTATATGTATATTCATAATTTAATTAGTAAGTAACACATACTAATTTTATGTATAAAAAACATCAAAGTGACTATATAGTATAAATATACTTTTAAATAGTTTTTAAAGTAAAATCTTTCAAATGAAGTTTTTCAAAATAAATCTTCTAATAGAATAGTCTTCTATGGAAGAGTTGTAAATTGATGTGTGTGTGAGTGTTTATATAACTTTTATAAAAAAAACTTACTTAAATAATACTCATACCCTTCCAAATCTTCAACGTTTAAGATAGTTTTAATACACTCAAAGAGACACTTATACTAAGAAATATCTAGAGAGTGGAAAAAAGATTGAGTAAGGAATGCATGAAACTCCTTATGCTAAGCCTCCTATTTATAGCCAGGGCCTAACCAACTTTTCCACACACACATTACACATTTTAATCTTCATCTTTTAATTTAAACCATTCATCAACCAACACATGTTTCACACTTTAATCTGCATCGTTCTTTGACTAACACATGTTTCACGCCTACATGTGTTACGCATTTACACGCGTTACGCATTTACGTGTGTTACACACTTACACGTGTTACACATGTACACGCATTACATATTTTCATATTATTTTATTGATTTAATATCCCAATTATTAAACATACAGTATTTTTCAAATAATAAATTTATCTAATTGTTTAATATCTGTTACTACTACTGTAACAATTATTGGCCCAATAATGCAAGATGCTGTGCATTATGACAATTATTGATTCAATAATATGAAATACTGTGCAATTAATAATGTAAAATATTGTGTAATAATAATTATTGATTCAATAATGTAAAACGATGTGTAATGACAATTATTAGTTCAATAATGTAAAATGTTGTGTAATGATAATTATTGATGAAATACTGTGCAATAGTCACTTTATCAGTTCAATAACTTAAACATTGTGTAATACTGTGTGCTGCTATGCAATATCATGTGCTACTGTAAAATACCGTGTGCTACTGTAAAATACCATATGTTATCATACTTTTATTATTGAGTATTTTAACAGTTAAAAGTGATAATACCATTGACCATTTTTATTTAGAAATGCTACTACTGTCGTTTTTTACATCCGACAATATTTTTTTGTGGGGTCTACCCATAACTGAATAATTCGGCGCCGTCGTACGAATATTCCCCGACAGAACGAATATTCCTCGACCAATCGAATATTGTCCGACATAAAATTTTTGTACATAACATCCTTAACTTTAATTTTTATTAATTTAACACCTTACTATTAAGCATAAAATTATGAAAAAAAATTTTAAATCTATTTATTAAAGTTCGGGGTCTTACAATATATATATGAGCAACTAGCCGTTTAGGAAGGGTCCAAAAGAAAAGTTACCGTTAACGCACTTTTTGGACTTGGTAGTTATTTCACAAGATATTTATAGTGATTGCATATAATCGAGACTCATATTTAAAAGGAATTGAATTTATCCCATATAATGAAGATGCCCCATAATAGATGCTATAAAACAAAAATCGTGGGATAAGATTCTTTGACACCTCAGTATAAAGTAAGCATAGGGATTATATGACATTTTTAAGTTCACACCATAATTGATTAATAGATATTTACATGCAAGATTCTAGCAATCAATCATATATGAAAAGCAGTCTCGGTCATATATTTTAATGGGAGCAAGAATCAAGCAATTAAATATTATGTTTAACACCAATCACTCTAAACTCAATTAATTTGTTAACAGAAAACTCTTAATTATACCTATCAATCAATCAAGTATTAAAGTCTTTGATTAACTAATTTCTCCCAACATGGAAAGGTCAATAATTTAATTTAGATTCCTTAATTATTCTAACATGGAAGGTTCAATCAATTAATTCAAATTCCCTTGATTATTCTAATTAATTGATCTTAACATGGAAAGTCCGAATTACCTCATTAATTCAATATGTCATTTTTATTCCATTAAATCACATTATTAATTTCTTTACTTTTAACTATGCAATGCAACCTAATGAGCTTTGAATTGAAATATAAGTTTATGCCAAGACCTTACATGAAAACCTAACGACTTGAGGAAGATCTTCAAAACTTTGACAGGAAATTTTCCATATGTAGCTTTAATCCAATGGCGAAATCAATTTGCTGCATACTATTAGTTTCAAATTACTGCACATATCTCATTAGATAAAATCAAGATTTTAGTATAAGAATAAGATATCATCAAAACCAATGATCAGAGGGTGACAAAGTCAACATATACATGTCAAAACACATAAACCAACATAAGTTAGAGGAGTTTAACATAAGATTAACATAGATTATAATAGATTCAAGAAAGGTTTATTAGATCTAAAGACGAATTCTATGAAGGATTGCAAGGATTGAAGAAGAAGATTGGAGAATACGCTTCAATACAGATTTTTCTCTCTAACTATTCTCTTTAACTTTTTTATTCTTGGGATGATTTATATATATGTGATGATGTTTTCTTCTTTAGTTATGAACTAATCGTTTAATTAAGATTGCAATGGAACCTAATGTGTAGTTTATATTAATTTGCTTCCTTTTTTATTATATTTGATTATATATGAATTGTTTATCATATTTCATGTTTTTGGGTATTAGTTATTCATAATAATTAATTTGATAATATGTATGAAGTTGTCTAATGGATTATATTTTGAGATTCAAATATTTTTGTGCTAAATATTTGAGGGCATTCAGGTATACATTATTTGTGGATAATTAATTGGGATAATCTATATGAAATCAACAGATGACTTATAGGTATAGATTTGAATATGATATCATGTGACTGATTTATTCTTCTTTTGATTGAATAGTTGGGTCGTGTGTAGGATAAAAATATTTATATGTCATATGTAACCTTTTTGGAAATCTGTTCTTCATGACTTGTGCTTAATTTAATTCACATGGACTTATAGTGATTTATTTAAATAAAAGATATTTACTTGTCATTGATATAGGCTTATAAATACTATAAGGAATTTCTGGTTAATAATTTTATATAATTAATTAATTAAAAATGGAGTAAAGAGATTTAAATGAAGCATTGGGGGAAATTGTGATCTTCAGTCTTTAAAATATGATTTAATCATTGTCATTAGATTTATTACTTGCTAATTTTAATTAGATTTAATTCTACAGTTTAAATTTAATTTTTTAAATAGAATTAATTTGATTAAGAGTTAGTTATTGGTAGTAATTATTTTTAATTTTCTATGTGTTCGACACTCGACTTAATCACTTTATTACTTGTTGGCCACGTATACTTGCATGTAAATTCTTAATTAAAATTAAGCAAAAAAATTATTGGCACCATTGTCGAGGAATTAATTTAATAATTGTCGCTAATATTAATTTCAGTCAAATTAGTTTTAATTTAAACGTTTATTTTATTTCTAGTTAATAATTTTATTTTTATTTTTATTTTTACTTCTTTTCAGGTTAAATGAAGGACTAGGATCGAAAACTGTTGCGAGATTATGCGATGACGCAAGTCATAGAAATTCAATCGAGCATTCATAGGTTAGTCATACATGCTTTTACTTTTGAGATTAAGCTGGGCACGATTCAAATGATACAGAATGTGCAGTTTGGGGGTTTGCCCAATGATGACCCAAACGAACATCTGATGAGCTTTTTCGAGATATGCGACACATTTAAGTACATTGAAGTCTTGGATGATGCTGTTAGACTTCACTTGTTCCCATTCATTCTTAGGGATAAGGCAAAGAGTTGGTTACACTCACTACCACCGAGTTCTATTACAACATGGAACGACTTGGCTCAAAAGTTCCTAGCAAAGTTATTTCCACCAGCCAAAATAGCAAAGATGAGGAACGACGTCACCTCTTTTATTCAACATGATTCCGAGTCTTTGTATGAGGCATGGGTGCGCTTTAAGGATTTACTATAGAGATGCCCACAACATGGTATTCCTAAGTGGCTACAAATGAAGACGTTATATAACAGATTATTCAATTCTACGAAGAGTAGTGTAGATGCAGCTACGGGTGGTGCTTTGATGGTAAAGAACTTTGATGAGGCCTATGACTTGTTGGAAACCATGGCTGCAAATAATTACCAGTAGCCTTCTACAAGGATGACACAACCAAGGACGGTGGGAAGACTTGATAATGATATATTTACTGCCTTGGCTGCATAATTAGAGACACTTACAAAGAAAATTGAAGCTTTTGAAGTTCAAAATATGCATAATGTGTCGATTGTGTGTGATCTATGTATGGGGAACCATTCAATTAATCAGTGTCCTATCAACCTAGAATCGGTTCAATATATTGGGAACTACAACTAGCAGCAAGGGATCAATAATCCTAGTTATTATCATCAACATCAGTCATGGAGCAACAATCAAACTCAATCCTATGCTCCAAGACAATTTTTGAATTAATTCCTCAACGTTGAATCAACCCGAATTTTTGAATCAATGTCCACCACAACAAGCAAGGGATTCGAATTTGGAGGACCTTCTTTCTAAGGGCTAAGAGGAAAATATGTTGTTGAGGAAAAGTCAAGAAGTTATCATTCGTAACTTGGAGAATCAAATAGGACAGTTCGTCAACCATATAGGGCAACTTGCGAGTGCCATAAATAATCAATCCCAATGTGTTTTGCCGAGTAATACAGAGGTAAATCCAAGAAGGGACGACAGAGAATAATGCAATACTGTGACACTTAAGGGTTGTTTAATTAGAACTTATTGGGTCTGAATGAGTTTAAATCTGAATCACTAAGTCATTTAGAGTGTTTGATTTGCATACATGAAAATCTGAATGGAATGAAATTGGTCTGAACAAATAAGCTTCAAATTTCTGGCTGGATCGATAAGTTGAAGCTCTGAAAAAATTATTACTTAAATACCCTCACACAACATAGAAAATTACTCTCCATATCCTATCTATAATCGATCTCTCTGGCTTCCTCCCTCACCCTCACGACTTCTCTCAATTTCATAGGTACATCTCTTCTCGTTCATCACCAAAAAAATTCTCAAATCATTTGCGATATACATATGGATCTATAATTGAATGTTCTCTCATTATAATCCTCCCTTCTCCCCCTAATTTTTCTACATAAATATGTGCAATACAGTTAGAGCTTGTTTTTTTACTTGCAGGCTTGTCCTTGTTTACATATTAAGGCTTGTTCTTGTTTACATTGCATTTAGATTTTGTTTGTTATACAATATTTTGGGCTTATGCTTTTCATTTGTTTCCTTCTCTCATTCACTTCAGAGTATCGTAAAGAGTTTTAAATTCTAAGGATAAAAGATTTGGTTCATTTTCTTTCTTTGTGTTTTCATTTTATTACTGTAATTGCTTTTTGGAGCCCCCCCCCCCCCCCCCCCCCCCAAATAATGGAGGTGGGTTTTGAAGGGCTGCTTTTGTTCTTCTTCCATTATTAGGTAAGGGGTTTTTTGGAGGTTTTGAACTGTTGAAGTTTTGGAAGCTCTAGTTGGTTTTTGATGGGGATGACTTTTTTGTTAATGGGTTTTGGATGATTTTGGGTTTTTGACTCAGGATTGAGTTAGTGAGTCAATGGGTACTTGAATAGTTTTTTACCTTTTGCAATTTCAAGTTTTACCGGAGGATCAAAAAGATTTATGCTTTTATTTCCTACAAGATGCTTGCTTGAACAGAGAGCATTATCATTATATTTATACTTTACAAGTGTGAATGAGCCTGTACTTGCTACGTCACTGAAATTCTTTAAGGTACTTTGTGATTAATTCCCCCCACCCTTTCTTGAAGATTGATGAAATGTTTTTCAATTCAATTTAATATGTTAATTTTGCTTTTATGTTTGGTTATTATATTTTCTAGTTTTGGGTTTTCATTTGTATGTGCTTTTTTATTGGTTTTGTTAAGCATGGAACAATCGGGTGAAACTCAAAATCAAAAGAAATTGAGAGTGAGTTGGAGAAATGAAAATGTAATGAAAACTTTTCTTGAAGCATGTATTTGCGAGGTTACAAAAAATAGCATGCAAGGCGGTAGTCTTAAGCCACATTCATGACCAAAAGTGGGAGAAATACTAAAAAAACACCCACGATTTTATTGTAAATTATAAGCAGATGAAAAATCGTTATGATTATATAAAGGGAAATATACCGCGTGGTGTCAACTCAAACGAAAGACCAGAAATCATTATGATCCCATAACTAACACGTTCAACTTCACTTATGAGGAATAGGAGCTAGAGTCAAAGGTTATGTAACTACTTTTTATAAGTTAACCATAAAAACTTATTAAATTATTAAACATGTTAGGTATGTTTTTTTAATTACATGTTGGGTATGATTTTTGGATACAGGCAAATAAACATGTTGACTCTTTGAGGACTTCACCTTTAATTTTTCTAGAGCTTTGTACTTAACTCTATGATGGAGTTGTTGCTACGGGGATTGATGGTTGGGGACCTAGCTCTAAAAGGGATAGGACAACTGATCCAAATAAAGATTTGGAAATTCTTAGTATCAAGGATATACCTTTTAGTAGTCAAGCTCAAGAGTTCGCGAACCCACCTCTTAATCCATCAACTCCGGGTAACCAATCACATTCTTCCACTCCCAACTTTGAAGGACAACGACCAAAGAAAAAAGCTAAGAATTCAACATATAAATCTAACAACTCTGAATTAGAGGAAGAGATGTGCAAAGCCTTAAAGCTCATTGTGAGTAACAATAGTGGACCTTCCTTGAAGGAGTGCAAGGATAAATTAAATCGCCTTGGGTGGGGATCACAAAATCCATTGCACAAAATGGCACCTGGGATATTTTGTGATAGTGCAAGTTATAGGGAACAATGGATGCTCCTAGAAGACGATGAGAATGAAGCTTGGGTTGAAATTGTTTCACGCAAGTTAGGATTCATTGTCTAGTTTATTATTTACCGTTGGATGATTCTAGTTAAAACTTTTATATTTTGTATGGATCGATGGACATAACTTATTATTTTGGGTACAAATGGTTACTGTTTAGATATTTGGCCAAAACTTTTATATGAACTTGTTACTGTTGGTATGCATTATAAAAGTCTAATATTTATTTAGTGATATTCATTATGCAAATTCATTATATTTATTTAGTGATATTCGATATTTTTGAAAATAGGTCAAACATGAATATTGAAGATCAACTTTTATGCTTAATCATTATCTGTGGTTACTTGAAACGAATTCGTTCAAGAAATATACCAAGAATTAGAGATAATACTTCAATCTTGAGTGGACATGCATATACATTGGAGTTATTATATGGATCAAGTACGTAATGTCAAGAATTGATGCGTCTTTCATGTGTTGCATATGTGCATTTATGCAGTCATTTTAGGCAACAACAATGGGTACAAGATAGTAAGTACGTAACTGTTGAGGAAAAGATTACTATGTTCTTGACTATAATAGGTCACAACGAACGATTTAGAGTAGTGAAACGAAGATTTCAACACTCTACACAAACAGTTCATAGATTTTTTCACGAGCTGCTGAATGGAATGATAGAATTTACAAAGGAAATCATAGTGCCCACATCTTTTGATCCAAATCCAAATGTTCTGGGGAACCATAAAGACTTACGAAAAATATTTTCGATATGTAATTTTAAATTTGGTAAATATAATTGTCACAACATATACATTTGAGAATATGTTAATAACATAAATATAATCGTTCAATGTAGGAAGCGGTTGGTGCACTAGATGGAACAATGGGTACAAGATAGTAAGTACGTAACTATTGAGGAAAAGATTGCTATGTTCTTGACTATAATAGGTCACAACGAACGATTTAGAGTAGTGAAACAAAGATTTCAACACTCTACACAAACAGTTCATAGATTTTTTCACAAGGTGCTGAATGGAATGATAAAATTTGCAAAGGAAATCATAGTGCCCACATCTTTTGATCCAAATCCAAATGTTCCGGGGAACCATAAAGACTTACAAAAAATATTTTCGGTATGTAATTTTAAATTTAGTAAATATAATTGTCACAACATATACATTTGAGAATATGTTAATAACATAAATATAATTGTTCAATGTAGGGAGCGGTTGGTGCACTAGATGGAACACTTGTACATGCAGTTATTCCTGTCAATCAACAAGCTCGCTATAGAGGATGAGGAAGGGGTGAATGCTATCAAAATGTATTAGGAATTTGGGACTTTAATATGATATTCACATTTGTTTGGGCTGGATGGGAAGGAATAGTACATGATTCAAGAGTATTAACAGAAGTTATCTTCGATCCTAGTTCTGGCTTTCCATTTCCCCCTCAAAGTATGTATTATAATTTTTATTTGATTATCATATTTTCTTATTTATTTTAATAACTATTTTTAAATTGTGTTTTTATAATTATAGATAAATATTATCTTTGTGATGCTGCATATACAAACACTCAAGGCTTTTTATCTCCATATCGCAACACAAGGTACTGGCTAGCAGATTTTCGACGTCGGCGTGCCTTAAACAGAGAAGAAAAGTTTAACCATGCTCATGCCCAACTCAGAAATATTATTGAGCGTGTCTATGGTGTATTAAAAGCAAGATTCCCAATATTGAGGCAGATGGCTCCTTATCCTTTTTTAGTGCAAATGGATGTAGTTATCACTTGCTTTGTTATTCACAATTTTATAAGAAAGAAGAATATTGAGGATGAGTTATTTGCTCAGTATGATCAAGCTACTACAATTGATGGAGATGATGAACAATATGAAGAGAAACACGAATAAGAGTAAGCTGCAATGCAATGAGGCCCTCAATGTGTACAATATATGAACAATCTAGGTGACCAAATTGCTAGTGAACTATAAAGCGACTCATTGAAATTAATGTAATTTTAATATTTTTATTATTATGTTGTCATATTTGTTTAACTCATTACATTTTCTATTTTCTATGAAACTTGGGTTAAAATTGTTTGAATTATTCAATATTATGTTTGATAATTTTTTTTAATTATTTATTTTTATCTATTGAACAATGAATATTGTATTTAATTTTTTTTAATACGTTCAGACAAAGTTATTTATTTGTTCAGCATAACTTAGAAGGATAAAATAGTAAAAGACTGTTATTCAGATGATTCAGACGTATCAATTATCAAACAACAATTTTCATTCAGTATTTAGTATTCAGCTCCATTCAGCTTATTCAGATTGCTTAAACATTCGGAACTATTTCATTCAGTTTTTATCAAACAGTCCCTTAGGAGTGGTAAGGAGTTGCACGAGGCTGATGGAGAAAATTCAAAGAGGGCAAATCCGGAGATAGATGATGATAGTGAAGCTAAAATGAAGAAAAATCAGAATGGGTTACATGAACATAAGGATGGAGAGTGAGTTGTGAATCCTAAGTAGAGTCAGATTGTGCCACCCGTGCCATTCCCATAGCGACTTCAAAAATCAAAACTTGACAAGCAATTTTCAAAAAGCTTCATATCAACATCTCGTTTGCAGATGCCTTAGAATAAATACCTAGCTACATGAAGTTTATGAAGAGTATTTTGTCTAACAAAAAGAAGCTAGGTGAATTCGAAACAATGGAGCTTACGGAGGAATGCAGTGCAATTTTGCAAAAGAAACTACCACCAAAGTTAAAGGATCCGGGTAGTTTCATAATTCCGTGCACCATTGGGAGTTAATTTTTTGGGAAGGCGTTATGTGATTTGGGAGCAAGCATAAACTTAATGCCGTTGTCTATTTATAAGAAACTTGGTTTGAATGAAGTAAAGCCAACGAATGCTACCTTATAATTGGCAAATAGGACAATCACTTATCTAAGAGGGATTGTTGAAGATGTGTTAGTTAAGGTAGATAAGTTCATATTTTTCGTGGATTTTATTGTTTGGGATTATGAGGAAGATAAAGACATACCTATCATTCTTGGGCGACCGTTTTTAGCCACGGGGAGAACGCTTATAGATGTGCAAAATAGAGAGCTAACTATCCAAGTCCAAGATAAAAATGTGACATTAAGATTTTCAAGGAGATAAAACTTTCAAGTGATTCTGAGGATTGTTTCTAAGTTGATGTGATTGAAGATGTTGAAAAGAATTAAAATGACAAAAAGGATAAAAAGAAAAGTAAGTTTCAGTGAAAGAAGAAAAATGAGCTCGAGTTTGGGGGTCATCAATCTCAAGGGAAGGTTAAGCGCATAATCAAGAATTGGCTTCCAAGACGGTTAATCATACAACAATTAGATCTAGACTAGAAGAAAAAGGGAGTAGTCAAGCTGAAACTTTAAAACAAACGCTTATTGGGAGACAACCCAAGTTTTAATTTTAGTTTTTAGTTTTATTTTTATTTCTAGTAGATTTCTTAGTAGAAAATTTTAGTTTTTATTTATTTGTTTTAATATTTTATTATTGTTTTGTTTCAGATTTTTCCTATGCAGTCTAAACTTAACATATGAGGAGAAAAATGCTATAAATTCAAGGGAGTCCTTTGTTTTTATTTTTTTTATTTTATGCATTGAGGACGATGTCCGTTTTAAGTTTGGGGGTATAGCGTAAATTTTGAAAAAAATTAAATTTTTGTAGATTAATTTTAGGTTTTGTTTTTGAAATTTGTGGGAAAATTTACTACAAACTCTCACGAGACACAACTCATCCACTTAAGGTAGCATTGGGGTTTAAAAGATTGTTGCACCTGCTAAGTGTAAACACGATACCTACGAAAATGGGTAGTTTAGGTTGTGTTTTGTTTTCGTGTTTAGTTAGTTGCTTGAGCAATAAATAGTGTGAATTGGGATATGGGCAATGATAAGAATCTGATTATTCACTGTTATTTAAGAGAAATTGATGAACAAACGGGATTTATATTTTGACATTTGAGTTAATTTTGCGATATTCACGATTCTTTTGCATTCATGAGCACATACACTGTTATTTGACTAGTTGTTATTTAGAAAACTTATTAAGTCAAATGTTTGTGAGAATTACCATTGACAATTTAAATTTTTTATTTGAACTCGTGCTAAGTTTAGTCTTTTATATAAGTTTAGGAAAATGTTGGATAATATTTAAAATTGGAAAAATAAAAAGGTAATATATATATATATATATATATATATATATATATATATATATATATATATATATATATATATATATATAATAGTAAAATAACTTCACTTCATCGAATTTTGTGGCATTTGTTACTCGAACAAATAAGCCCTTAGATATGTCTTTACATTTAGTGCCCTAAAGCTAACTGATTTGGGAGTCATTGGTCAAAAGTTGTTACATAGGTAGTACTGAAAAGCCTAATAAAAATTGATATTACACAAGTCAAAAAT
The DNA here is from genome assembly GCA_947179155.2 of Hedera helix. Taxonomy (NCBI): domain Eukaryota; kingdom Viridiplantae; phylum Streptophyta; class Magnoliopsida; order Apiales; family Araliaceae; genus Hedera; species Hedera helix. The sequence continues at coordinate 19,654,281 of OX359272.1, read as the reverse complement.
AAAATTGAGGGTGAAATGGAGCGTAAAACGCATTCATCTATATACACGCGTACAAAGCGAGACGGGAAGAAAAAAGTAATGCATGCACTTGCTTAAGGAAAAATAAAAGTGCTTACATGTTAAATCCGTGTCATCATGTACTTATATGATTGTTTTGCTAGTTGTTATTGATGTGAAAAATAAAGTTTTAATTTTGAAATGAGATCTTTCTTTAAATGTTTGATTGTATGAATTTATCTAAATTATGACTAGTTAAAACAGTGAGGTACACACACACACTAAAGAATCTTGAGTATTTGTGAAATTAGTGATTATCTTGGGATTTTAAATTCTGAGATTTTTCTTGAGTTATGCATATTACATAATCTTAGAGACCGTCAATCCAATTCATTTTGGTATATTTCTTGAATATTTAGTTGTAGTTTTATTAGCTTTTTTTTTTGTTTTGTTTGAGAGCAAGCAAAGGGTTATGTTTTAGGGTGTTTGATAAGTGAGTTTTATACCTACGTATTGACTATCTTTTAGGTTAATAACTTGTGAATTTGTGATTTCTCAAGTGTTTTATATTAATTTTAAGTATTTTATGTTAGTTTTATATGTTTTGATATTATTTTGTAGGAATTAGAGTAAAGGCTTAGTGGATCAAAGTTTGGAGTTGTTATTCTTGCATTTTTAGCTTGTTAATTACACAGCAGTCGCTTCAGGCCTACTTTAGACCTTAATACGATCAGAATTTGTCAAATCCAAATTTGTCAAATCCTAAAACATGAAAGTTATAGATCTACTTCTTAACTTCTTGGAACATCTTGAATTGTCTTAATCGGAGTTTGTATGAAGATGTTATGGCCATTTTTCCTAAGGACGTCAGAGCAGAAAATAGGGCGACGCAACTGTGCGAAAAATGAGGCAGCTACGTGGTGCACTTCAGCCAAAAACAATAGCATTTGATGCAGCTACGTTGGGCCGTGAGGCAGCTGCGTCGGGGTCACAGCCAAGGAAAGTTTTGACGCATTTTTGATGGTTTTTTACTCCAAATTAGATTGAGTTGTCCATATATATTAAGAATTTGATGTGTAACCTATATATACATGTCAGAACATATAAAACAACATAAGTTAGGGGAGTCTAACATAAGATTAACATAAATTAGAATAGATTCAAGCAACGCTTATTAGATCTAAAAACGAATTCTAGGAAGAATTGCAAGGATTGAAGAAGAAGATTAGAGAATATGCTTCAATACAGATTTCTCTCTCTAACTATTCTCTTTAACTTTTGTATTCTTGGGATGATTTATATATATATATATATATATATATATATATATATATATATATGATATGATATTTTTTACTTTAATTAATTATGAATTAATCGTTTAATTAATATTATAATAGAACCCAATATGTAGTTTATATTAATTTGCTACATTTTTTATTGCATTTGATTATATATGAATTGTTTATCATATTTTGTGTTTTTGGGTATTACTTATTTGTAGTAATTAATTTGATAATCTATATGAAGTTGTCTAATGAATTATAGATTGAGATTCAAATATTTTTGTGCTAAATATTTGAGGGCATTCATGTATAAATTATTTGCGAATAATTAATTGGGATAATCTATATGAAATCAAAAGATGGATTATATGTATAAATTTGAATATGATATCATGTGACTAAATTATTCTTCTTTGTATTAAATAGTTGGATTGTGTGTAGGATGAAAATACATTTATGTCATATGTAACCTTTTTGGGTATCTGTTCTTAATGACTTATGCTTAATTTAATTCACATGGACTTATAGTAATTTATTTAAGTAGAATATACTTACTTGTCATTGATAGAGGCTCGTAAATACTATAAAAAAAAATTGGTTAACAATTTAATATAATTAATTAATTAAAAAGACAGTGAAGAGATTTAAATGAAGCATTGGGGAAAATTATGATCTTCAGTCTTTAAAATATGTTTTAATCATTGTCATTAGCTTTATTACTTGTTAATTATAATTAGATCTTAAGTCTTTAAAATATGATTTAATTATTATCATTAGCTTTATTACTTGTTAATTTTAATTAGATTTAATTCTACAGTTTAAATTTGATTGTTTAAATATAATTAATTTGATTAAGAGTTAGTAATTGGTAGTAATTTGTTTCTAATTTCCTGTGGATTTGACACTCGATTTAATCACTTTATTACTTGTTGGTCATGTATACTTGTGTGTAAATTCCTAATAAAAATTAGGCAAACACATAACAAAGAAGCAACAAAGTCAAGTAGAGCAAAAAATAAAGGACTGAAAGCTCATAGAGTGAACTTCATAATTGCTAAATTATAGAGTAAGTCAGGATCGTCGAGTGAGATACTTGAAGCTTAACTCTACTAACCCTGGCTCTCAAATCATATAGTGCATAACAGAGTAGATCGTCGACCAAAGTAGAGTGGAATCATTGAGTGCAAAGCGGAGTAGATCGTTGAACAGAATAGAGTTATAGAGCCAAGGAAAGAAGATCAGAAAAGACTCTGTGATGAGTATTAAACCATCAAAGAAGATTGCTCAAGCACTGAACAGCAGAAATCAGACTTACTTCAAGGCAAGAGACTAAATAGGAAGAAGAGCAAATGTTATCCCACAAGATCGGTATAAACATGAAGAGTTCGGAGAGTTCAGTTATGCAATTCAACACCGTAGAGAAAAGATAAAAGTCTCTGGTCGTAGAGTGAAGACAAATAGCTCTCAAGTGTAAAACAAGTAAAAATGATTAGGATCGTAGAATGGAACATTATTGAATATCTTCAGATCGATGAATAACTTAAGATCGATGAACTACTTCAGAAAGCAGAGTCGCATCATTGTTGTGCTGCATCAATGCTACCCAATAGAGTACAAAACACGAAATGTCAAACAGCATTGAATGACATAATCATAAAAGTTGCTTTCATCATGGAAAGATAAAACAAAGAAGACGATTCACTAACCTACGATAGATGATTAGAATGTCCTTATTAAGCATTCTCCAGCAAGAAGAAGTCCAGAATAAACTAGTTAACGAAGACAATGAATAGAACACTATTCAACAATGGCTAGTTTATCAAGTGAAGAGGACATATGGCATCCACTACAGCAGAGTCCACATCCTTGCAAATAGCAAGTGTCCTTAAAAAGAAGATGGCTCAGGCAGAGGAGCTAGAACTTGAATAAGACAGAAGATTCAAGTTCATAGAGTTGAAGTCATAGTTCTCTGGGAGTGTAGAGTGAACTAAGAAGATTTGACAAAGTCAAATAATTGAATACAAATCAAGGAGCGACTATAAATAGAAAGTCAAATCGTAGAATTACCAAAGGGTTCCTTAGGAGTTTTGAGCAACAAAAGGAATAGAGCAAGAACGTAGAGCTACTAGTTTCACAGGACATCTGAGGAGTGACTTTGTAGAGTGGAACTCCTGACGTCAACAAGTAGTCGTTCTGATAAAGAAGATTCTCCAACACACATTCACCTAGAAGATCTTTTGAAATGAGTTGAAAAAAAGAAGAATGTCCGATTAACCGAGTTTCCAATAGCTATATTTTAAAAATCTAAGTTTGTCGACCATACACATTAGACTAAAACAGTTGAAAACTTGGGTTGCTACAACAGACTGCCTGACACTATCGGAGTGCAGAAGACTTGTGAGGCAGAAACCAGTTGTGCAACAGTAACTGTGAGGATCCGAATTTCCAGAATTATTTAATAAGATCAAATAAGAATTTAATTAATACAATTTTCAAGGTTGTGTAAAGAAATTATTAATTTATGAGAATTAAGGTATGTGATGAGATTTAATTAGTAAATTAAATCGGTACAGAGATCATGATAAAGTATGTTGAATTAAAGTAATTGAAAAGTATATAAATTGTTAAAAATAGTTTATGAAGAATAAAAGAATTTCAGGTAAAGGTACAATAAATTGTACAATTAAAATATTGTGAAAATACAGAAATTATGGTTTTAAATGAGGTTATGTGATAATGTGAAAAGCATGAATTAAATATGTATATATTTATATATATACATTTTTATATATAAATGTATATGTTTATGTGATAAATATATATGTTATTAATTATGGAAATTAAAGGATTAATAATTAAATTAATCCAATTTTAAATAAAAAGCGAATGAGGAAGTTAGTAAAAAGTGTAATTATTGATTTTAAATTAATTATAAATTATGGAGGAAGTTTAGAAATTAATTGAGAAGAAATGTAATTATATAAATTATACAATAATAATTATATAATTTATATAAGGAAATTAAAATGTTATATGAAGGAAATTTAATTATATAAATTATATAAGAATAATTATATAATTTATATAAGAAAAAAATTAAATTAATTAAGGGTGGAAGAAAATTTTATAAATTATATTTGTGGAAAATGGAAATAATTAAAAAGGAATAGTGTAATTATATAAATTATATAATTTATATAAGAAGTTAATGTGAATATTAAAGAAATTGAATAATAAATAAGAAAAATGAATGTTTTAAGTTATTAAAAATTATATTTATGTATAATGGAATTATTATGACCTTTATGAAGAACAATATTTCGGAAACGGAAACATGTTAGTGTAACATGATGTACAAGTAACGAAGTGAAAAATTATGAAAAATAATTTTTATGTCCTATGAATTAATTTATGATTTTTGGAGGTATAAATTACTTCATATAATTACATGCATGTCATTATGCGTGTACAAAAATTGTCAAGAAAAATACCGAAAAAGGTATTAATATTATTCATAAATCATATTATGAATTTTGGTGAATTAAAATAAATATTTTTATATTTATTATATAAAATATTTATTACACGAAATAATTACGTAATGTATTTAAATTAATTAAATTGTATGGAATTTTATCCGAAATTGGCAAGTCGGTGGGGCTAAGTCGGCGGAATTGTTGAAGAGTAAAAGATGATTAATCATCTTTAGTTATAAAAGAAAATAAACATGCAAAGGAAGCAAAGAAAGAGAAAAGAAAATACAATAACACACACACTATCTCTCTTTTCTTCTTCTATTCTTATTCTACCGAGAACCACCACCTCCACCGTGCACCACCACCCGAACCACCATGGCTACAAGAGAAAGAGGAAGAAATTTGGTGCTTTTAAGCAAGGAAATTCATGACTTAAGAAAGGTATAAAAGTATTTTATTTGAATTAGTTTAGTATTATTGATAATAAATAAATTTTGTGAAAAATTAGAAATTAATTAAGAAAATTATTCTAAATAATTGTTGGATGTATATATATAAATTATGTGATTTTTGGAGTTATTATGTTGAAGAAAATTTGAGTAAAAATGGTATATGTTTGGTTTTGGGATGGTTATTGTCGGAAGAAACTGGGAGAAGAAGAAAATATTTCTTTGTTGGGCATTCCGCGCATTGCGCGCACGGATTTTGCGGAACAGGGAAATAAAACGACGTCGTTTTGGAGGCAGAAAGGGGGGCCGCGCATGGCGCGGCAGAAGTTTCCGGAAAATAGGGGCGAACGACGTCGTTTTGGGACGTCCGGGGTCGGCCGCGCAATGCGCGGCCGAGGCACGCGGGGGAAAATGACGGTTGTGCCCTCAAACTTTTCATGAATTACCGGATGTGTCCCTTAGCCTAGGAAATGATGATTATGCCCCTGGGCTTTCCGAAAAATTCCGGTTATGTCCCTAAGGGCGCGGAAATTATCAAAATGCCCCCAGAATTAGTTTTAATTGAAATAAATGTTTAAAAATTGTTTAAAAATCATAGAAAATTATAGAAAAATACTAAAAATATAAAAATGATGTTTGGGCATTAAATTTAATATTTTTGGAAAAATATTAAATATTGGGGATTAATATTTAAATATTTTAAATATTAATCTAATGAGTTTAAAGGTTAGAAAATGATTAAATGAAAATCCGGACAATCAAATATGTTTAATTTTATCCGATGAGCCGGCTTGTCCGTAGTAAAGGCATTGGATATTAAGTTATATTAATATATTAAAGGATGAGGTTAATATAATTAACCATATAAATTAATAATTGACCTAGAGATGATATTAATTTAATATCATAAGAGGATAAATAATTATTATTTGATTATTTTATGATCATAGGTTGATCGAGTTAAGGGTTTGAGCTAACAATTTAAATAACTGGACGCCAGGCAAGTTCTTCAGTCCCTTTTATGTTAAATGTTGGAATGTTATGTTATGTAATTCTTGTTTTAACTGCATACAAATTATGTGTTACATGATACGTGATTAATATGACCACAATGTGTATTTTGTGCAACGATATGGATATATATGAGATATATTGCTATAGTAGAAGCACAAGCACACGATGTATGACACACACCAAGCATGATAAGGTATGTGCTACGTGAATCATAACTGTTGAACTTGCTGAGCCGTTGTGCTCATTACTTGCTTAATGAATATTTTTGCAGGAAAGGAATGAATTTCAGGATTATCATATTCCATTAAAGATGGATTGACCTAAGAGGTTGTAAACATAATTGTTATATTATAATCCAGTGAGGGTAAATTTGATAAGTTTATGCTGATGCGTTATATATGTATACTTGCAAATTTGGTCCAGATAGAACAAGTAGAATTAAAATATGAATTTGATTGTTTAATGTAGTTGGTATGGAAGAGACTATTATATGATTAATTATGAATGAGGATACAAGGAAATTTGGTATGGATATAAATGATATTAAAATGTGAATGCCGAACTTTATGATACAAGGAAAGAAAAGAAAAAGTGAAGGTTACGATCCAGGGACTAGGATCCAGATGTAAGGATTTTAAATATCCAAATGTATTAATATAATGATTTGGAAAGAAAAAAAAATTATACCGAAAATTTGATAGTTGATGATTTTGAAATTAAATAATGGATCATATTAGGTGATGAAAGATTTATTAACGGAATCTTGGCTATGAACTTCACTAGGAACTCTACCTTGATTATTCTCTAGCAAACCTGCTTGGTGAAACCTCAATTCTCAAGAGTTTTCTTTATTTTCTCTAGAATGCTCTCTTTATTCTCTCTTGGATTTCTTACAAAATGACTAACAAACATAACAACTTGGTGGAGCATCCTATTTATAGCACCTTGCTAATCCTTCATCAACTCACTAATCAACTAGTGTTGGTGAAATTAAAGCTTAATTAGGATTACTATTGGATTGATTGACCACTTGAATGACTAGGTGATTGACTAGGGTTGGTGAACCACTTTGATATTGTGTACAAGTGAAGCAACCAAGCAAAATCAAGCCACCCCCTTGTGGGGACCACTAAATCTCAGCAAAATGGGATTAAATCTCTCATTTTTTCTTTATTTTTGTTGTCCGATTTATATATTGACAATTACGCGCAAATATACGCGATCAACAAGTAATATAGAGTGTCAAACCCACATAGACCTATGCCTTGTAATTTCTCAAAACGAATTTCATATCAACTTGATTATATTTAAACAATCACACATGAAGATTATAATGGAAATTAACTTAAAACTAAGATTAAAATTTAACACGAAACTGAAAATCAGATGTTTAAAACTTAAGACTACAATATCCCCAATTACATCACATGAACCTATCCTCTATATTTTCAAATATAAAATCCATTCCAGTTATTGACCAGGAATTCATGAATAACTATTAGATCTTTTCCAATGATCTTGTAAGAATATTCACCTCAATTACCTTGCTATATTCCTATGTAAAATAAGAGAAACCAACACATTAAAATCCAATTCCCGAACAAGTTACATGCAACATATGGATATATTCCTATTCCATACACGAACCTAGTTATTCAATTCACCAAATAACCAAGAATAAATGCTATCACATTTGAATCTAACCCTAGATTTCATCTTCCGAAATCGTCTAGGATATCCCACTAATTGTTGGCCAAACAATTATCAATCACAAACAAAACGTGATAGATAACTCTACATGAATCCATAATTGAATAATAATAGATAATTAATTCATACTAGTAAAAGGTTCAATTGTAGCCTTAATGGATAAATTAGTTCATAATGAAATCAAAAACTAAGAACATCAAAATCATCATCTTAGATTACAAAACTGAGAAAAGGAAGAGGAAAGAAACACTTTAAACAGGATTTCTTGTCTTCTTAATCCTCAATCTTGATCTCCTTGAATGGCTCCTTGATCCTCCAAGTCTTCAATTGTGATCTTCAGTCTCCGTTCAAAAAGCTCCCCACTACTGCCTCCTTGAGTCTACTTATAATCCCCCTCCTTAATTAGGTTTATTTTTCACCTAAACCCAACTAAAAACCAACCAAATTCGTCCAACTGTAAAACTGGGCCGACACACCTACTGTTTTGAATGCCCCGGCGCTCGTTTGAAAGCCCCGACTCTTAACTTCGACTTATTTACCAAAATGTCACTGCTTCTTCAGAAATTCCAGATTTATCTCTACTTTGCAATTTCCTACAAAATAACATATAAAACTAGATAAAATGCACTAAAAATACTTAGGAATAACAACATACCAAGTTCAAAAGTGCCCGATTCGTAGGTATAATTCTCACTCATCAATTTTTATAGCTTAAATATATATATATATATATATATATATATATATATATATATATATATAACCATTGACCAAGATTTTGACTTAGTTTGGGCTCCACATTGGATCTAGAAATTAAATATATTAGGCCCATCCATTTAATTTGTTTGGGCTCAATTTAATTATTACAATAGGCTAACATTAAATACCCTATATTACATTTAATTAAAACAAGCATTGGGCTTGATTAATTATAACTTGAATCAAGGTTTAATTAATTACATGGACTACTAGGTTAATTTATTTAACTTAGTTTAATACATCAATTGAACTTATAATATAATCTAATTAGACTTGCCTTTAATTATTCTACCACATTGGGTTACATAATTAACTCATCCATGGTTAATTCTCATCACCGTATTTATTCACCTAGCAATTAACCAAGGATTGGTTAATACTTTCTCTTGTCTACTAAATAGGGTTATTCAATTAACCCTATATTAGTTAATTCTCTACACTCAACAATTCTTGAAATTATTCTCCCAACATTTGACTTTTAAGTTTGGACACAATGTTTGAGTTACTAGTTTATTTTCATTGGACTCTTTATTTAATTACCTACCTCATGCAAATATTCTCATATTGGGTTAACATCTATAATCCTTTTGGGTTAGTCCACTAGTAGTGATTAAATTACTTGGACTCTTCATGAGGCTAAATCCTTAAATTTATTTGAACCTCTTTATAAATATCAACAAGACTTTTAACAATTAAAATATTTGGCTTGCTTTAAATCCATTAATAGACTATATACAACAACTTAATAATTAAATTAATTACTTAATTAATTACTTCACATTATCGTCATCCAAGACAATCATCTTAAATTTTTCACAACTTTAACTCATACTAATATAATTAACCTAATTAATTATATTTCATGACTTCATATTTAAACTAATTAATTTATTAGTTTAATTGAGTATTAACATACTCATTCTCTTATTTGGCTAACAAGCACGCTTTAGGTATATATATATATATATATATATCCACATTCACTTCTCAAATGAATTTATTTCCTTAATAAATTCTCTACTTGGATCATTAAAATATTCGCACATTTAATTTCTAACAAATCAATTATGTTAAAAAAAAAATGTTTACCCATTTTCTACACATCTCACCTTTTCAACTCTAGGTTTTAAACCATAACCTTTAATTTATTATTTAAAATCTTATCTATAAATCTTGTAAATATCTGGGATATTACAGAACCTCTTAAAATTCACGTGTCTCATTCTCTTTACTGCTTTCATTACCTTTATTGTATCTGTCATAATTGTTATAAATGCTTTATTGCAAGATTACTTATTACAATATCTTTCCATTAGCAAACTTAAAGCATAACTGTATGTTTATCTTTCAAGGATCAGAAAGGGACTTTACCAAATAACTAATTCCACTGTGCTATTCAATTGTAATCATATTTGGTAAATATGCTGAAAAGAAAAAGTATACAATGATATATAATGATCTATTCAACCCCCCTTCTAGATCATATATGTGCCTCTGGGAATAACAGTTTGTATACACCACTTCTTATTCCTACTGAGCATTGGAATGATATTTTTATGGACTTTTTGTTAGGTTTACCTAAGTATAAACGTGGTAAAAAAATCTATTTTTGTGGCAGTGGATAGGTTTTCTAAAATTGCACATTTTATTACATGTCACAAAATTGATGATGCTTCTCATGTTGCAGATTTGTTCTTTAGAGATATTGTTAGATTACATGGCATGCCTAGAACAATTGTTTCAAATAGAGATGTTAAGTTCTTGAGTTATTTTTGGAAGACTTTGTGGTGTAAATTAAGAACTAAGTTATTATTTTCTATTATTCGTTATGCACAAACTGATGGTCAAGCAAAAGTAGTAAATAAGACTTTATCTACATTATTAAGGGTTTTATTCAAAAGAATACCAAAACTTGCAAAGAATGTTTACCACGTGTTGAGTTTGTTTATAATCGTACTATTCATTCTGCTACTAATTTTTCTCCATTTGAGATTATTTATGGTTATAATCCTTTAACTCTATTAGATTTAACGCCATTACCTATTTCTGAATATGTTAACTTAGATGGAAAGAAAAAGGCTAATTTTGTTAAGCAGATACATGAAAAGGCAAAACTCAATATTGAGAGGAGAACGGATCAGTATGCAAAGCAAGCGAAAAAAGGGCTTCGACAACTGATTTTAGAACCTGAAGATTAGGTTTGATTACATATAAGGAAAGAAAAATTTCTAGTACAAAGGCATTCTAAATTGCTTCCAAAAGAAAGTCATTTTCAAGTCCTTGAGTGTATCAATGATAATGCTTACAAATTAGATTTACCAGCTAAATATAGTGTTAGTGTTACTTTTAATATTACTAATTTGAGCATGTTTGATGTAAATGACGATTTAAGGACAAATCTATTTTAAGAGGAGGGGAATGATGAGGACATGACCAGTCCAACAGTTAAAAAGGACAAGGCAAGTCAAACTAAGGAGCCCGCGGTATTAGAGGATTGGGTCAGGGGATGCAGAGTGAGGGAGGCTAGAAATAATGAAATTAAGGCTAAGGGAGCTTGGGTTAATCCAATCCAAGTTCTAATTGGTCCAATTACAAAAGTTAAAGCTAAATATTCAAGCCTTAGTGGATTGATTACAAGCATTTGGGCTGAAGTTAATTCAAGGAGGCCCAAGAATGAAGCTAAACTTCAAGTAACCAACATGATTCAAGCCTTAATAGACTAGCCAATTAAAGGAGCCCAATAGCTAACATTCAAGCTCTATTTTATGGCAACTAAAAGGGCCATGCTCAACAAGTATATAAGCCCAATTCGGCATTAAGCACAAAATGGCATGCACAACAATAGCTCAAACCTAGGTCATATAGTAGCCTAATCTAATTTAAGGCTAAAGGAGCTTAGGCTGATACAATTCAAGTTCATCTAGGGAAAGCCAGGGAGTTAAACATGAGGTAAAGACGGTGGCTAGAATTGACAAAGGATTATGACTGTGAGATTCTATATTATCTAAGGAAAGCTAACGTAGTTGTAGATACACTCAATAGAAAGAATCAATAGGAACTAATTGTATTAACAACTCAGGATGAGTTGTTTACGGAATTTGATAGACTCGGCATTGGAGTGGGGGTTTCTTCCATTTCAACAAGAAAATTATTTACGATGGAGAATCACTCAACTTTGTTGAAAAAAATCAAGGAGATACAAGAAAAGGATAGAGAGTATGAGAAAATGAAGAAAGCGACTGAGAATGTGGACGGCAAGTTCAAGATGGACAAGGAGAGAATCATAATATCTAAATCAAGTATATAGGTACCTTTGGTACAAGAGTTGAAATAGGAGATCATGTCAAAAGCACATAGTACTAAGTTTTTAGTACACTCAGGTAGCACCGAAATGTATAAAGACACGAGTCAACATTTTTAGTGGCCAAATATGAAGAGAGGGGTGGTGAATTCGTTAGTAGGTGTTTGACATGCCAACAGGTTAAGGCAAATCATCAAAGACCAAACGGGTTGTTGCACCCGTTGAAAATTTCAGAGTGGAAATATGAGCATATTACAATGAATTTTGTAGTAGGACTTTCAACCACACAGAAGAGTCATGATACAATTTGGGTGATAGTGGACCGACTAACCAAGTCTGCTCACTTTCTACCAATCAAGGTCAAATTCACCCTAGATAGATTAGCCAAAGTATATATTAAAGAGGTTATATCTGGGCATGGGGTTCCGATTTCAATTGTGTCCGATCGAGATCCACGGTTCACATCAAACATTTGAAAAAGTCTATAAGAACATCTTGGGACACAGTTGAGATTAAATACGACTTATCATCCACAAAGCAAAAGGACAGTTCAAATGCTGGAAGATATACTGAGAGCATGCATGATGGACTTTAAAAGAAGTTGGGAAGATCACTTATCTTTAGTGGAATTCGCATACAACAATAGTTACCACGCTAGTATTGAAATGCCACCTTACAAAGCATTATACGGGGGAAGTGTAGAACACCTATTTGTTAGGATGAAGTCAGTGAACGACAAATACTTGGGCCAGAGTTGGTTCAACAAACAGCGAAAGTAGTTCGAGTCATCCAAGAAAGATTACGAGCTACTCAAGAGCGACAAAAGAGATATGCGGATAAGTATAGACAGAAAAGAGATTTTGACGTTGAAAGTCATGTCTTCTTAAAAGTGTCTCCGTGGAAAGAGAAGATTCATTTTGGAAATAAAGAAAAATTTAGTCCAATGTTTATAGGACCATTCGAGATATTAAGGAGAATATGTAAGGTAGCTTACAAAGTAGTCTTGCTTCCAGAACTGGAATATATACATAATGTATTTCATGTTCCAGTATTGTGTCCCTATAAACCCGACTACAAACATATTATTAGTTATAAACCAATACAGATCGAGAAGGATCTAAGTTATGAATAGATTTCTATTCAAATCGTTGATAGGAAAGAACAATTATTAATGAATAACGTAATATCTTCAGTAAAGATAATAGGAAAAAATCATTCCATGGATGAAACTACGTCGGAGTTAGAAGACAAAATGAAGATAGATTATCCATATTTATTTTATTGATTTTGTACTGTAATTTTGATGACAAAATTCTTATAAGTAGGGGTGAATATAATGTTCTGAATTTCTGAGAATCTTGTAATATGACTTTATATTAATAAATATATAAAGATTGAATTGATGTTCATAATTTGTTATATGATTTGTCTATGAATTTGATTTTGTGTTTTAGTTCAATAAGTCAACCTTAACACTTATTAGAATCAAGAAGTCATTTTAAGGCTAAAACCTAAAAATAGAAAAAGAGTTATAACCTAAACCCTAAACCTAAGGGTTCAAAATGAAAACATAGTTATAACCTAAACCCTAACCCTAACGGTTAAAATCTAAACCCTAAACACTATTTATAAATACAAAAATTATATGAGAATAATACAAAAATTATACGATAGAAATATAAAAAGTCGATTGTAAATAGTAAAAGTCAACTATACTTCAAGTATACTTAATTAAATATTAAGGTTAATTAAGATCAAAGTTAATCTAAGATTTATTCTAAACTAAGTAAGATTAACTAATAAATTAGTAGTATTTAAATCGATCAATCATAGCAAATGTGATGCGAACGATGATGCCACGTGAGATGATGATGTAAGTATGATGAAATTATGACATAAGCCCTATAGAAGCTTCCTAGAAGTGGCGGCAAAATGAGGAGGCTTGCCTAAGATATTTTAATGTAATAATGACTAAAATGCCCTCACTTTGCTAGGCCTATAAATACAAGCCTCCACCTTCATTATTTTCTACCATTTTACAAAGCTAAATTAGTGCAAAAAGGCTAGTATCAAAGTTATAGTAAGAGTTCTTATGATTTAAATTTATTCAAGTATTGAATCATTGTAAAGAAATAGTTAAACCTTGTAACTTCAAAAGATAACATCTTAGTTGTTATTATGTCAATTTTCATTTCATAGTTTAGTTAAATTGAGCATTTATAAGCAGTTGTAATGCCCAATTTATTTCATGTCTAGATTAGTGAAATTATTTTTATAAGCAGTTATAATCCTCAAATTATTTAATATATAGTAGTAAAAATTACTTTTACAAACAGTTATAATGCTCAAATTTTTTTAAGTCTAGATTAGTATAATCACAATTACAAGAAGTTATAATGCCCATTTTATTTCAAGAATATATAGTCGAAAACATGTTAAACACTAGTTGTTACTGTGTTTGATTTGTTCTGTGTTATTGACTCAAAATCATAAATTTCTTTATAAGTAGGTTTATGATTTTGTCATTTGATGTTATAACGTGATAAAACATGATGACTAAGCTTTTCTATGCTTATGGCATCATGATTCACCTAGTTAAACTAAGAGAGTGGGAATCTAGTGTTTATACTGATCTTATAAATCATTTTCGATTTCTTAAGTTTGGAATCTTAAAGATTTAATACATTAAACTTGTAGATGATAAAATTCTGATGGGAATGGACTCAAGAATTACCTTAAAATATTTTAAAATGAAAAAATTATGTATAGTTGTGTCAAAGCTCCAACTCGCTAGAAAATAAGCCAATCCGAGCTCTCTAAGGGTTTCAAACGGAGTTTTATGTACATATGGGTTTTATAACTCTAACCATCTATGGAAATAGTTTAAATAAGTTAATATAAAACTTATGAAGATTTAATATACGATAAACTAACCATTGTGTATACATAACCCATTAATGTAGGTTTTACGAAGCCAAATTAAGCTAGTATTAATACTATTTACACACCAAGGCAAGTCTTCTACCCTAAATCTATGTTTACAAGTTTTTTACTTGATTTAAGAACTTTGTGCAACAATGTGTTATAAATTCTTGATATGAAAGTTATTGCTATTAGTTTCAGCATAATTTGATAAATGAATGCTTATTCGTGAAATATTGAAATGTAGTTCTTTATTAAGCTTTTAGTTAAACCAAATTGTTTTGGTACGACTTTTGCATGTGAAGTAAACTGTGATGAATAAAACTTTAAACATTGTTCATGATTAGTCCAATGTAGTGTATGTTATGCATAACATAAGATATCGTTAGGTTGATCCCCTATAAATATCTATTGATAGTCTCGGTGTCGAAAGACGGGCAAACAATAGTTATTAGTTTAATTACCACTTAGTTTTGCTATGTTAAAACAAATTGAAATACCTTTTGTTGAAGCAATGAATCTTTTTAAATTCATATCGATGTGAGTTCACTTGTATACTGTGTGTTTAGAATTGTTGAGCTTTTGTATGCTCACATTTGCGAATAAACCATTATTTGTAGACAAACTCGAGAGCTCTAGTTCTAAAAAGAAAGGAAAGAAGAAATGCATAGATTAGTTTACATGTTTTATTAAATTGCTTGTCCTTTTATTTTAAAGCATTGATGACCTATGTAATATGAACAAGCAAACCATGTAACCGAATCTTATATTAACATATCAAGTTTCATCACATATTATTGTCATGTCTTTACTTTGATTAAACTTAGAATTATTAAACATTAACATTGTATTGATTAAGAACTATGTATTTGAGAGGATATTGAATAACATTGTGAGTGATGTAAGAACAGAGATTTAACACCGATAAAGAAATCAAATTCATTGCAAGGTTCCTCCGTTCCAAGTACAAATGTGTTATTAATATTGTGAACTTCAGATATATAACGAATATCGATATGAAGAGATATCTTTATAAAGTTATGTGTCTAAGTGAGGGTATTGAATGATATTTGGAGTTCTTTAAGTTTTGAGGTTACATTAATAAGTGTCGGCAAGATGGCAAAATTATCGAAATGTGCCCCTCGGTTCCAAGAACAATCTTATTATTAATACTATAAATCTTGGATATGTAAAGTTATAGAATATCTAAATCTTAAGGTTAAAATGATATAAGTTAGTATTAAGTCTCTTGCATCGATTACAAGGACTTAGTATGAAATGATGAAAGATCTTTGGTAATTAAGATGAGAAATTTGTTTATGAAACTGTTGGACTAAATGAGGGTATTGATAATATGGATTGTTCATGTTATTGTTGATACTCTAAATTTTAGTTTAATAAGGTTTATGAATAAGAAAATCATCTATAAACTTAACGATTTAGCATTTATAGTAAACATCAAGTTAGCTATCGAAAGTGTGGTGATTTGGGGGTGTCATAAAACCTGTTGGTTGCAAGTGGGTTTATAAGACCAAATTAGATCCTAAAGGAAACTTTGAAATATATAACACTCGATTGGTTGCTAAGAGTTTCACTCAAAAAGAAAGTGTGGATTATAATGAAACTTTCTCTCCAGTATCCAAGAAAGATTTATTTAGAATAGTCATGGCTCTAGTAACTCATTATGATTTAGAATTACATCAAATGGATGTTAAAACTGAATTACTTAATGGTAACTTGAAGGAAAATGTCTATCTGGCACAACTAGAAGGTTTTCTAGTTAAAGACAAGGGGCACATGGTATGTAAGCTAAATAAATCCATCTTAGGTTAAAACAAGCTTATTAAAAATGGTATCTTAAGTTTTATAAGGTTTAGTAAGTTTGATTTTAAGAAGAATATAGTGAATCAATGCATATACCTAAAGGTCAGTGGGAGTAACTTTTTTATTCTTGTTTTGTATGTTAAGGATATACTACAAGTAATAACTTAGATCTATTACACGAGACCAAACATTTTTTTCCTGAAATTTTTGATATAAAAGATCTCGATGAAACCTCTTATGTCATAGGTATCGAAATTCATCGAGGTAGGTCTCATATGATATTAGGATTATCCTAAAGAGCTTATATTGATAAAGTTATTAACAAATACAACATGTAAAATTGCTCCTTTACTGTCGTCTCTGTTGTTAAGAATGACAAATTTAGCTCATATCAATATCCTAAGAATTAGTTGAAACGTGATTAAATGAATCTTATTCCTTGTGCTTTTCTGTGGTTGAAAGTCTTATATACGCTCAAATTTATACTTGTCCATATATAGCAAATGTAATTGGTATGCTTGGACGTTATTAGTCAAATCTAGGTTTGGATCACTGAAAAGCAGTCAAAAAGGTTTTACGCTACTTGCAGGGTACTAAGAATTTTATGGTTATATTCAGAAAATAGATAACCTTAAAGTTGTTAATTATTTTGATTCTGATTTTGCTAAGTGTAAAGACAAAATGAAATTTATATTAGGGTGTACATCTTTATACTTTCAAGAGACCCTATTTTGTGAAAAAGTCATAAGTAGGAGTTAACAATCATTTCCACGATAATGGCAGCGTATGTGCCTTATTATCATGTTGTTTGTCACACCGTATTATTGAGGAATCTTATTTCAGTACTTAAGGTTGTGGATTCCATTTCACGGTCATTGAAAGTATTTTGTAATAATGATTCTGCTGTTAGTTTTTGAACAACACTAGCTCGAGTGGTGCTGGAATATATCTCGACATTAAGTACTTATTTGTTAGGGAAAGTTTTGAAGATCAAAGCATTGTCATTAATTATATTAGTACACATGATATGTTAGCGAATCCATTTATGAAAGGATTACCACCCAAACTCTTTTTAGAGAATGTTGCCAGCAAGAGTTTAACTTGTAACACCTCAAACTCGCTACAGGCTCGAAGTGCTACACGCCGCAAGCCCAAAGGCCCGCAAGAAAACAATATCAATAGAGTGCAGTTCAAACAAAAATAACTCAACAATAATCCTAAATTAAAACCCAAAAAACCTAACAAAAATCGTCTTTCAAAACCAATTTAGATGAATAACAAATTAAATACTAAATTTCGTAAAATGGAGACGCAACGCCCAATACTAAGAGTTTTATCAAAATTTTAGCGACAAAAAAGAAATAAGCATCCTAAACTAAATTTCAGCTATCCAAAATGTATCAATAAGTGCGCAACTATTAACGATATAACATGTAAAAATTTAATATAAAGTGGTGAGCGGTAATGCTTAGTAAGTGACAATCTTTACTACTTAGGTGGATCAAGTATAATTTACAAAACACATTTTTGAAATAACTTTTGTTCAATAACAATAGTAAATATATTTTTCAAAATAATCTTTTCTTATTCGTTAACAATAGTAATTATAATTTTCAAACTAAAATGAATAAACACAAAACACAATTCAAAAACGATTTTAATATGTTCAATATATTTGATATATCTTTTAATCCACAGTCCTAGCGACTAAAGTTACAATAGCCATGTAACATGATCCAAAAGTTCGATAATGTCAATGAACACGCACCATACTAAGGGATCGATGAAGCACGCAGTGCACCTTAGTATACTAAGGGATCTATGAAGTACGTTGCGCACCTTAATAGTGTGACATCTCGGATTTTTATTAGATTGCTAAATAAGAATTTTGGCTATTTATGTAAAGGTTAATAGTTAAAAACCTAATTAAAAACCTAATTATGAATTATTGAGGTACTAAAGAACGATTAAATACGAATTATTATGTGATCAATGTGCTATAAATGACCTATGTGGTTGAATTGGTAAAGATGGACTCTTAATATAAATAAGGGTCTATAGAATGAAAAAGGATCAACTGTCAATTGGAAGTGCTTTAATGATGTAACATAAAATGAAATTGTGATCAATACGATTTATGATGATTAAATGGTAATGAAATGGATTAAAGATGAAAGATAGATTATTGTAATGCCCACAATAGGATAATTTGAAATAGATCAGTGTAGAACACTGTGTGGCGTCAGCAGGTTGTAGATTGAATATGTGTATATATATATATGTGATCGAATAAAGAATTTAAAGTTAGAAAATAATGAAATGAGGAAAGAGTATGCAAATTAAACTTAAGTTATAAGTTAATAGCGAGCTTAATGAATAGGCCTGGCGATGCGAGGATATGGAAATGGCAAGGTAAGGTAAGTCTGTATGTGCAAAAAGGACGTAAAGTCGTAATGAAGATATTATGAGTTGAAATGGTTAAAAGAATGAATTTTGGTGATCCGAGTAAGGTTCGCTTTTCGAAGAAGCGATTTATGGACAAATGAGCAATTCGATTATATTGAGATATCGGAAAGTAAAATTGATTGATCATGGAACCGAAATGGTTCGAATCAAATTAAGATTTTATTAATATATAATTGGGCATAATGATAAATTGATGATTATGTAATTGATGAAATTAACGTTTTGATGTGCGACAAGCAAGTTATGGAGTATTGGATGCTGGAATAAAATTCATGCATATTGGAATAAATTTGGATCAAAAAAGACTTGACTTGGTTGAAAAAATGAGCATGTATGAATTTAAGAGAATTAAATTCTCTAGACTTAGTGGCTAAAGTCCAAAATGCCCCTCAATAATTTAAATAATGACCATTGTGTCATAATGGGTAAAATGACCAAAATACCCTTGATAAGTTAGATAATGACCGTCATGTCCCAACTGATGAAATGTCAAAAGTGCCCCTCACTTATTATATGAAATGACCAAAATACCCTTAATTAGTGTTAACTATGGTAGAATTGACTTAACCCAACTTGGGTTAAGCCTTATTAAATCTAGCAAAGTAAGTTTCTTCTTCATTTTGCTGGAAAAATCTGAGCCTAAGAGAGAGGGAAAGAGAGAGTAGAAGTCATGGAAGAAAGAGTAAAAAGGCTTGAAGTTTTTGGGCTAGGATGCTTAATTGATCATGGAACAAGAAGAAAAGATGAAGCTCTCAACATGGCAAATCTTTTTATGTAAAGAAGTTGGACATACAATAAGGTATAAAGGTGTTTAAGCTATAAAACTTGTCATTTATGCATTTAAATTCAAGACTTAGAGTAGTCATGCTTGTATTAATGGCTAAGTGTAAGATTTATGTGCATTATGTGCTATATGTGGGAATTACAGTGAAACCCTAAGCTCATGTGTAGTATACCAAAGGTGATGCACTATTCATGTATGAAAATAAGCTAGAAACTATGATTTAAAGGAGGATCATGTATTATTTATTGAAAGTTTTGATGAAAACTTAGTTGGAAGTGGTAATCATGAAGGAATCAAGTGTAATTTTATGCTAGATAACATCATAAGCTCTTATATGATTGAGAAACATGTTTTGTTTAAGGAAATGGTAATATTAAGCTAGGATTTGTGGATGATCATGTGTTACATGTTGATGATTTTGATGAAAACCTAGTTTAAAAGATTGATCATGTTAGATACAAGCCAATTATAGTGCTAGATGGAAGGTTGGATGCCTAAATGGTTTGAATGTATGATTTGTTAAGAAAGAGTTATAATATTAGTCTATGATTTGCATATAGATTAAATCGTAATTTGTAAAGTACATTGGAAGGTGCATATAGAAGTTATATGATTGCATAAAGTGGTTAAATTTGTATATGATTGCCTATGTGGTGTGTGGAGTCGAGAATTGAAATTAAGTTTAAGTTTGGAATTTGAAAAGTTGTAAAAGTTAGTGAAATTCCAACTTAAAGGTATTTTTGGCAATTTTTGAGGAATTAAAGGTGAAATAAAGTCAAACTACTTAATTTTATGTTATTACATGTGTTTAGGTTGAATTGGTTATCAACGGATTGAAATTTGAATAAAAAGATGATTCGAACGATCGAAATCGATCGTTTCGATTCAAAATAGATTTTTACAGACAAATATCGCCTTGTGCGAAGTTTTATGGATTTAAAAGTTTGGACATGTCATATACGACCTATTTGAACTATGTCAAGTATTGAAATGAAGTTTTGAAGCATATGACCAAAAATCACAAAGTTGGTAAAATAGAGTTTTAAAGTTAGAAAAATTTTCTAAGTCTGAAAACGAGTTTGAACGCCCTCCTACGGGCTAGTGTATCAATGATTTTCAGAAGTCAAATGAGACAAGTAAAAAATTTATAAAATACTAGGTACTAAGACCTAGTTCTTTTCCAAATTTGGACTTAATTGGATGTTTGAGGAAGGAGTTAAAAATCAGCAAAGCAGCAGTAAAAATCACAGAGTCTGAAACTACAGGACTGCGAGGGGGCGTAGTGTACTGTTCATGGCCGAGAAGACTTCGCGGCCAGCGAAGTCTGAAGCGGCCGGGGCGCAGTGAACAGTGCCCAACAAATTTTTAAAGTGTTTGAAATGCGATGTTTTGACAGGGAATGATAAAGATGAGTTATGTAAACCCTATATAGCTAAAGCATAACCAAAGTAAATGGTGTTAAAGCATAATGAGGAAATGAATGGCATAATATAATATGCCTAAAGTTAAGCCAAATCATGTTAGGAGTTATGAAAAATGTTAGTAGCGAGTTAGGATGTATTATTAACCTATTTAAGGTATAATACATCACATGTGAAACGTTTAGAGACGAATGGTTGTGTAATTATGAGATAAGTTTGACAAGTTATATTAAGTTTTTATGATCCTATACTGATATATAGGTACAATGTTGACAGATAAGGTTCGGACTAGCAGCCTGAGGCAAAAAATGATATAAAGGCCAAGCGAGGCAGTATAGGTTAAGTGAAATAAATGCGCATTAGGCAAGTTTTTCATACTTAAGTGTACTAATTGTTCTACGTGAATTATGTGATAATTGAAATGTGCATTCCGTGCAATTATGTGTATTAATTGTTAAGTGGAATATGAGTCATTAAGCATATCATGGTAAAGTAGAGGATGCATGACGCATAAATATAAACTGTAAGCATAAAAGATGTTATCTGATTGATTTGCTGAACTTATGTGCTCACTCTTGCTATGAACTAACATTTTAGGTAAAAGTACAAGAAGGTCGGAGGTTCCGGTGTGGCTAAAGGTAAAGATTGATGAAGGCATAGATAACCATGAAAGGAATTGTTATGTGTATCTATGTAATGTGGCTATTTAGATAGTTAAATGTAAACCTACAATGGATTTAAGGGTTATATGATTTGTAAATCTATAGAGATAAATGTGAATGTATATATTATTCAGAAAAATATTGTAAAAGGATAAGGTGAATGTATTATTGTTAGTCGAGTTTTATATGTAATAAACTCGCATGTATGGAACAGAAATTAGCAGACGGGATTATGTGGTATGCTATGTAAAATCATTATATATATATGATCTTGAAAATATAATAGACTGGGTCATAACTTATTTGTATATGATCTAAGTTCTAGTAAAGTGAATGTTACGATCCTGAGGCATGTATTGATAGTAAGTTTTAAATAATAATAAAAAAATATGAACCGCATTATGGTCAAAGGCTTGGTTTTAAAGGTTACAAGTTAAGTTTTAACGCACGAGATCGCCGTTAATATGTTTTATAATTATATAATATGATTTTAAGATTAATGATTACGTTATCCAGACATGATTGGATTAAATAAGAAATGTTGGGATCTCGGTGTATTACAAATAGGTCCAATATAGTTCCGGAACTAACGTGAAACATTAACGGTTTCTATACATAGTCAAATTGAGGTTTCTAAAATCAATTTCTCAATATTTTAGATGTTCGAAACTATACTTTTCATAGTTCAAAATCACAATCTCATCGATATTTAAAATTATACTTATTTCACAGTTCAAAAATAAATACTTGATCCGAAATTTTGAAATAAAAGAATATAACATTTTAATTTAAATAGAAGTCTTAAATAAAACATAATAAAATTTGAAACTGAGGAGATCTTGGAATTTGTTGGATTAAGGTTTGCACTAAGAGATGAATTATTTATTAAATGATTAGACAGTAAGTGATAAAATTCAATAAATTTTGAGAGGCCTTGAACAATTTAGAGTAGACAGTTTGATTATGTAGACAATAGAATGTAACTTGAAGTTTAATTTGGTGATTTAGATATCTTAGTGGTATATTCTTTGGTGTATTAATATTTGAGGATTAATTCGAATTAAGGTTGCAATATTTTGAAGCCCTTGAGGTGCTAGGGAGAGTTGGTAATATAATTTGTAGAGTATTTTTGTTTATCTGATATCCTTGTAGTTTTGCAAAAATAAATAAATAAAAATAAAACTTTTTGTAGCTTATTTGAATTTCGAGGAAGAATTTTTTTTTAAATGGGGAAGAATGTAATAACCTCTATTGTTGTTAATAATTAAATATTAATTTTATTTTTTCTAAAAGCATAATTGAATTGAAAAAAAGTAAGTTAGTATTTTTTTTAATTTCGTTTGAAAAGTTAAATTCTTTTAATAACTAATTAAATAACTGAATTAATTAAAAGAGAGAAGTCCATTACGGTTTTGATAACTCCTATATTGTTTCTTAGTTGAATTTAAAAGAGTTGAGATGTAATCATAATATTATTCTAATTTGATTAGTTGAATTCCCGCGTAAAATACTTATATATTCTATAGCTCTTTAGAAAAATCATAATTAATTCATCTGATGTCAGAATTGAGTGAATTCAAAGCCCATTTTTTCAATTTTTCGTCCTCTACAATTTTGCAGTATGAAGAAAAGTTATTTGACATCATCTTCATGCTTAAAATTAAAGAAAATCGTAACTTATCCAGATTACGTCACTATTTTTAGTCCTAATTTTAAAATTTTGTAATGTAGTCATATTAACTACGAATCGAGTGATTCTTTAGCCTATTTAGTGTATCTTTTCACTAGCTACAACTTTCGTGAAGACATGAAAAGATTTTGATGACTCTAAAAGACCCAAAAGTCAGATTACTTAGTGTTGCGTATTGAAAAAGGCGAACAGGAATAATATTTTTGGTTATTGATTTTCATGTTTTCCAATATCGAGGTAAGTGGCTTTTTGAACTATTTAATATTTTTAAATTATTGTTTATTTTTATGTATGCCTTAGTAATTACTCGGATGCCTAAATGTACTATTTCAAAATGTATTATGTTTTATTTAAGGCTTCAATTAATTCATTCGATGTCGAAATTGAGTGCATCCAAAACCCATTTCTTCAATTTTTCGTCCTCTACAATTTTGAAGTAGGAAGAAAAGTTATTTAACATCATCTTCATGCTTAAAATTATAGAAAAACGCAATCTATCCAGATTTTCGTCACTATTTTTAGTCCTAATTTTAAAATTTCGTAACTCAGTCATATTAACTCCGAATCGAGTGATTCTTGAGCCTATTTAGTGTATCTTTTCGAGAGATACAACTTTCGTGAAGACATTAAGAGATTTTGATGACTCTAAGAGACCCCAAAGTTAGATTACTTAGTGTTGCGTATTGAAAAAAGGCGAACAGGAAGAATTTTTTTGGTTATTGATTTTCATGTTTTGTAATATCGAGGTAAATGGCTTTCTGAACTATTTAGTATTTTTAAATTTTTGTTTATTTTTATGTACTTATTAATTACTCGGATGCCTAAATGTACTATTTTAAAATTTATTATGTTTTATTTAAGGCTTCCTTTTAAATTAAAATGTTATATTTTTTATTTCAAAATTTCGAATCAAGCATTTATTTATGAACTGTGAAATAAGTATAATTTTAAATATCGGCAAGATTGTGATTTTGAACTGTGAAAAATATAATTTCGAACGTCAAAAATATCAAGAAATTGATTTTAGAAATCTCAATTTGACTATATATAGAACCCGTTAGTGTTTCACGTTAGTTTTGGAACTATATTGGACCTATTAAGGTGCACAAAGTGCTTCATAGATCCTTCAGTATACTAAGGTGCATTGCGTGCTTCATCGATCCCTTAGTATGGTGCGTGCTGATTGACATTATCGAACTTTTGAGTCATGTTATAGGGCTATTGCAACCTTAGTCGCTAAGACTGTAGATTAAAAGATATATCAAATATATTGAACATATTGAAATCGTTTTCAAATTGTGTTTTGTGATTATTCATTTTGGTTTGAAAATTATAATTACTATTGTTAACGAATAAGAAAATATTATTTGGAAGAATATATTTACTATTGTTATTAAACAAAAGTTATTTCGAAAAAGTGTTTTGCAAATTATACTCGATCCACCTAAGTAGTAAAAATTGTCACTTGTTGAGGTTTACCGCTCACCTCTTGTATTAATTTTTTACATGTTACATCGCTGATAACTGTGCACTTATTGATACATTTTGGATAATTGAAATTTAGTTTAGGATGCTTATTTCTTTTTTTTCGTTAAAATTTTGATAAAACTCTTAGTGTTGGGAGCTGCATCTCCGTTTTACGAATTTGGTATTTAATTTGTTATTCATTTGAATTGGTTTTGAAAGATGATTTTTGTTATGTTTGTTAGGTTTTAATTTAGGATTATTGTTGAGTTATTTTTGTTTGAGCTGCACTCTATTGATATTAGAGCTTACTCTCGAAAGCTTGGGTCGGGTTGTCCGATCGGGTTGCCAGAAGGTGGAGAATGACTAGAGAAACAAAGTTTTTAGGTCTTGTGTGGCTATGTGTTCGGTCTAACTGGGGACATTAGGTATTTAAGCGGGGGAGTTTATAACACCCCAATCCCACATCGGTTAATGTGAGATATTTGAATGTGTATATAAGGATCCAAGTTGTTTGTAGTGGACTAAAATGACCTAAGAAGATATTATTGAGACAACGAAATGAGTCTTATTTTGCTGTGATTTGTTTCGAATTCGAGATTTGACCCCGAGTCATTATATAACTAGTAGTCTTAATTAGTGAATTAATTTGATATAAGACAATATGAAATAAAAACAAAAACATATTTTATAGTTTATTGGGGAGAGAAAGGGAGGGAAAATTAAGCTTATACTTTATTATTATTATTATTTTTCTTTTGAAAAATGAAAAAATTTGAAGGAATTTGTTTAATATTTCATTCCTTCTTTCCCCTTCTATTTTTTCTTTTCTCTCCCTTTCTTCTTATTAACACTTTGTTTCAAAATTCTAAAAAGAAGAAAAAGAAAAGTGGGAGAGAAATTAAAAATCCTTTATTTGTGATTTTTTTAAGGATAAAGAGAATAGAAATGGATAGAAGGAAATTGATCAATTTATTTTTTTATAATATTTCAAAGTACCAAAATATCCTTATAGTGATTTATCAAAAGTAATCACGTAAGAATAAACTATAAATATAATATCGTAAAAGAAATTGATATTTTCATATGTATTTTTAATATTTTTACTTAATTTTCTTTCACGTAAGTATAAAAATGAGTTTCACATTCACGTGAGAATTAATTATGTAAAAGCTCTTCTATGAAAACATGATAATTAGACATAAAAATTAGACATAAATATTTTATAATTTCACCTATTTACATATTTATCCCTAATAGATGAAATTATAAAGTATTTATATTTAATTTTCATATCCGTATAGAATTTTTCATCATATAAACATATAAAATATATATTAAAATAGTATTCTTTTATCCTAAAATATTTTTTTCCCTCTAAAACACATAAATACAAGAAAATAATTTTACTCTCTTTTTGTCTCATAATTACAAAAAATTGGTTGTTTTTTTTTATCCCTCTCACACTCGCAAACAGTGTAAAAAACTCCGATGAGGTTAGATATGAGATTGTGACATGGAAGTGTTTAATTTTCAGTGCGGCACTGAGATTTTCAGTGCCTTTCTCAAACCCTAATCCGTAGACCATAAACCAAGACACAATTGTGAAATAGCATCCAGTTTCTCTCTCCTTGGATTATTACCCTCTCAAACCCTTTTTGTTAACGATGATGTACGGCGACCCTCAACAACCACAGCAGCAGCTCCTGCAACCACCATACCAACAACACCCACCACCGCCGCCAGCACCACAGCACCACCAGTTTCAACACCACCAGCAACATCAACCACACATGGTAGAGTTTCAGCGGCCACCGCAACAGCAACAGCAACAGCAACAGCAACCACCACTTCCACCGCCGATGATGATGAGGCAACCCTCGGCTTCGTCTACCACACTTGGCCCTCCGCAAGATTATCACCATCCTTCTGCTCAGCCTCCTCACGCCCCTTATGATGGTAAGCTTTATTTATGGAGTCCGGTTATATCTTGCCACAAAGACGGTGTCTTACTCTTATTTGAGAGTGGATACAATGTCAGCATTCTGTAATATTAATACAGTATCAAGTACATGGGTAATTATTTGACTAGTCTAGTTGCGGTAATTATTTGACTAGTATAATTGCTGCAAAACTCAACATTTTTGTGTCAATATAAATAATTTTCCTGATTAATGTGTGTATTTACTGGAAATGCGGCTAATGTAATTTTTCTAACTTGGAAAAGTTAACTGAGGTCTTGTATTAGAGGGATTTTGGCTTTGTTCAGTTGTATTTGAATAATCATTACCTTCATTGTAGGTCATAATTTTGTTTACTGTGCCCTTAAATGAAATTTCAAGCAAATTGGAAGGATTGTTGTTTTAAGAAATTATATATGGACTTATGTTTCAAAAGCTAGTGTGTGCGTGTCTATATATGTATATATGGTGCATGTTCATTTCTATTGCTAATTTGGTAAATGCAGTGGCTGCATTCCTGCATTTCAAAGGGCAAAAAATAGAAGAAGCATTCTACAGCAGTAACATCCCAATTTTACTGAAATAGAAGTATCGGTTCCAGAATTTATGTGTTGATCATTTTCTTTCGTGATTGAATGTATATTAAGTACCTAAATTCTAACTTATCATTTTTTTTTCTTATAACACTTTTAACCCCATTTGTGTGAACTTAGATATCAGAACCTTTTTCTTATCTTCTATAATTGTATAGTCCTGAACTGTGGTGCATGAGTTTTATTTTCAACATGGAAGACTAGGAGGGAAGTCATATGGCTATTCTACATTACATGGGAAGTGTATAATCTATTTATAATTTGGTTAATAAGACGTTGAAGATGGAAATTCTGTTTTTCTTCCTCCTAGTTGTACGTCTCAAAAAACAAAAATAAGTATCTAGGAGGGTACCTGTCCTCTTGACCCTTGAGTTTCCTGCACCCATACTTATATCTTTCATTCCTTGTTCCAAATAGCCTCAAAGATTGCTCATGAGTGGGTGTTAGAGCCCTTGAATCATTATGAGGTTTTGGATGATATTGATGTGTTAGTGAGAAATTAGGTATCAAATTGTAGATGGATGTTACTTGGATTTGGAAATCATGTCGGTGTCACCCTGAATGTGACATCCATCCGCCTTAAGGGAGAATGGTTCCTCTATATATAAATAAATGTAATAACCGTTTAGTTATGTGAATAAATAATGTGTTATAAATTATACTATCAAGAAAAAAATCTTATTATGGTTAATGCTGTCACTAAAAAAGATTAATTGCCATCTCCTATGCACTTTTTGTAGACATTGTGTGTTACACGGGATCACCCCCTTTTGGTGCTTTATTGATACTTCTTTTTACTTAAACAAAATAATTCCCCGACCTTTTTTCTAGTTGAAGCAAATGCAGCTCTCTTGGATAGCCATTATTAATTGATAGACTTAAGTTAGTCATTGAAGCCTAAGCTTTTATTTTACTTGGTAACTTTTTGGAAACTTTGTTTCACAGATGATGATAGTACCTGCTCTGCCACATTACAATCCAAAAACATGAGCAGCACCAGATGACTCTTTTATCTTGTTTTTGTTATATTTATTTTTGGTTATTAGTGTGTGGTATTAAGTGATGTCCACCCCAACTAGTTTGGGATGAAAGGCATAGCTGAGTTGAGTTAAGTGTGAGATATCTAATTATGTTGAAAGGATGAAGGTTATGTTTCTTTTTGGTGTATTCTCCATCAATCTTATTACTTTATACTTTACAAGAACTTTAATAGAGTCGCTGTGATGGCTGCTGATGATATTATTTTATATCCAATGCATTTTACAGCTCATGCAGACAGTTTTGCAGCAAAAAGAATGAGAAAGATTGGTCAAAGGAGAGCTGTTGATTATACAAGCACTGTTGTGCGGTATATGCAGGTACTTTAGCTCCAGACACAGCTTCATCTCTTTGATGTTTCTTACTATTTATTTTTACAACTTAGCCCTGCCGGCTGCCACATCTTGCCATGAGGTTACATATTGAATTGAATCTTAGCGAGGCATCATGTCCATAATTTAGAGTCATCTTGGTATGATTGGCTTCTGATTATAGTGAAATATTGTCAAGAAAAATTTCTTCGAGCAATTGCTCTAGTTGTTGGCTTCTCGTATGCTTTATGAAACTGCACAGAAACTGGTTGAAAGAACATTCTAGATTTTTTTTTTTGCGACAGTACAAAAGCTAGTTGAGTGACTTAGCATTATACCTTATTGCTGATCATTGTTTGTATATTTTGCTGTTTATGCCCATAAGGAGCTTGTATTGTCTTCTCTTTTATTGCTAATGGTTTTTTAGGCTTTCTCTTGCATATCTTTTTATATCGGATGTTTTTTTTCTTCTTTGGGTAATGATGTTACCCTTTGCTGACTAGTTTTTGTTGTAAGCTTTTTATGTAACATGCTTTACTTCCATGCGAGTGAAACATGCATGATGAATACGTACTTATTGTTCTGATAATTGATAGTTTCAGAGTCATCTGCTTTAAAAAAAAAACCAGATAACATCATAAATATTAGTTGCATATACTTTCTCTTTTATCCATTTTTTTGTTATTTTCTTAATGTATTTCTTTTGAAGGTCGAGTTACTCTGTCTCAATAATGTTAAATACATATTTTATGCAGATTCGGATGTGGCAGAGGGATTCAAGGGATAGGACAGTATTACAACCTACCCCAGCAGCAGCAATAGATGTCAGTTAATGCTTACTCTGCAAATTGTTGTATTGTGGACATGAGTCTTCTTAAATACATTGGCATGCTCTCTCTTCTATATATTTGACTTTCATGGATTGGATGTAAAATTAGATTGAAATTGTTGATTACATTATCAATTATTTGCTATTCTCGAATCCCTTTGGAGTTGCTGTAATTGTATTGGTTCCAATATCTATTTTATCATCAATGACAGATGTTGCCAACAGTTGCCTATTCAGATAATCCATCCACAAGCTTTGCTGCAAAGTTTGTTCATACATCTTTAAACAAAAACCGTTGCTCAATTAATCGTGTAGTGGTAAGTTATATTGAGAACTCTTATTTTTCTCTCTGTATGTACATTCAACTAGTTTCATAATTTTTCTGTCATCATATCTACCGCCATTGATTGTATAGGAAAATAGAAGTTGCATATTATACCATTTCCTGTGCATTGATACTAATTGAGTAGTTTTTAATATATAAGATGACCATACTACGCATGTAAGGTTAATGGGTCCCAAATTGCAAGAGGGTTGCTATTAAAGACATTTAAATTGATTACAAACTCTGCCTGATCGGAGTTAAGCCAAGGAGAAATTTAGACCCAACTACTAATCCAAAAAAAAAATAAAGAAGAAAAACGAAAACAAAAGACCCAACTGGTGTATGTAATCAAATACTCATTAAGATCAACTAGACGGCAGGGGATGGACTATCAGGTAGTTGTACAGTGTGTTGTCAACTTTTATATATTTTAGTAACTAACAAACAAGGAATCCTATGAGAGAGAACTGAAAGTAATAAAGTCTAAAGATGTCAGTGGAGAACAAGGTACACTCAATGGAAGCTCAAAGGCAAGACAGCGTCACCCCACTGCTATATGTGTCTCAGCATTATAAATCAATAACTGTATGGATCCACTATGGGTGCCCAAATTGGAATAGATCAACCAAGTTTGAGAAACACAATATCAGACATTGAGTTTGATTGTTGTACTCCCAGTTTTTAAACCAATCGAATCAATGGAGTTGTAAGATTTTATAACTATCTCAACCCATTTCCAGGACTTGTTCTATACTTCTGTTAATTATGTCTGTGTGGACTAGTAGTTCCGTTCTTATTTTTGGAGTCGATTAAAATTTAATTGAGAAAAAGGAGCAAATTTTTACAATGGAGCTCCACAACTGGGAGAAGCAATCTTGCAAACAAAGCAAAAACAAAGCTTCTCAAACACAGCTTACTGAACTTGCATTTGAACAGTCTCTGGTTGCTAAAATTTTCTATCCTTCCTCCTTTGTGGCCTTCTCGCTAAGCAACTTCATTCTACTACCAAATTCAATATCACCTAGCATTACTTGTTCCGAATCTTTGATTATTCCTTTTTTTCAACAGCTTATACAGTTCTGCGTAAAACTTAACTTCCTGATGAGACGATTCAGCAATTCCTGACTATTAGTCTGTGACCATATTTACATTGGCATAACCTATTTGCAAACTCAATCTTCCTGCATTAGTTTTTATTGATAAACCTAAAAAATCTTCTTGCATTATCAAAAATGGACGTCTCACTAGTTTAGTGTGGCATAGCACTAACCATATAGATGCATAAAAAAGCATCTAGAACTGGTCAGTTGTTTATTATCATTCTTGTAAAAATCAGTTGATAGACAATGCAGAAAGAATAGTTATATGTCAATTTTTTGTTTTAATTTTTCTAATGTCATCATGTTGTAAATTGTATAGTGCATATTTGGGCCCATTAGGAATTTATGATCCTTGCCATCTAACATTAAAATCAATCAAAGAACTATGGGGATACAGATGAAGAAGATCAAGTTTGTGTACAGTTACCAAATCTCAATCTGTACATTGTTCTGATTTTATTTTTCAGAAGAGGAAATTAGGAAATGGAATTTATAAACGGATACGGGGACTAGTTTGTTAGAATGTGTTTCTTCATTAACATCTATCTGTTAAAATATATTTGAAATAAGATTATATATATTAGAATTTGTGGTTTTGAATTCATATGTAATATTCATTTCCCTAACCTAAGGAAAAAAGTGTAATTTAATCCTGTCAATGACCACTCCTATAACCCAAAGTTCTAGAGCATTTGACTGAGAAAAACCAGGAAGATTTGGTTAATTGAGAGTGTTAATAGAATAAAAACTTCTATTCGACTGATATAGTAGTGAAATCAGATGACTTCCATGCCTGATAGGTTATATCCTTTTGGATATAAATTTTTTATTTAATCTTTTATTTAATTTTTTGAATTACTAGTATGTTATGGAAGAGCATGATCATGCATCATGATTTAATATGTTTACTTCTTGCAATATGTCCTGATAACCATCCTTGTTTAAAGTGGACTCCTACCGGCAGGCGACTTATTACAGGCTCCCAAAGTGGAGAGTTTACCCTCTGGAACGGGCAATCATTCAATTTTGAAATGATTCTTCAGGTATGCAATTTTACTTGTCTTCTTTCTCACAATCCTTAATATAGGAGAGTCCTTACAGAAGTATGCTATAAGCTCTAATGATGTGCAGGCTCATGATCAAGCTATCAGGTCTATGGTATGGAGTTACAATGACAACTGGATGGTCACGGGTGATGATGGAGGCTCGATAAAGTACATATTTTTATCAATATATCTCCAGGATCATGTATCAATTATTATTTTTTAATAAAATTGACATGCTTATGTTGTTTCTTTGTAGGTATTGGCAAAACAACATGAACAATGTGAAGGCTAATAAGTCTGCACATAAAGAATCTGTCCGTGACTTGAGGTATTATCATTTTCTAAGACGGTGGCTTAAGATTATATACCCATTTCTTTCTTTCTGTGCATGTGCTGCTGCAATTGGTTTGCGTTGTTGTCCCTCAGCAGCTTTTGGTGAATTTTATGTTATCTTAAACTTAAACCTTTGTGTTGGCTCTACATAGCTGAATTTACAGTTTTAAAATTGGATCTTTTGCACAGCTTCTGCAGAACGGATCTGAAGTTTTGTTCTTGCTCTGATGACACTACCGTCAAAGTATGGGACTTCGCTCGATGTCAAGAAGAGCGTTCATTATCTGGTAATGTACCCGTAATTGTCACTCTTTAAACAATAAAATTAAAATTTTTGTGCCTCCAAATTGTAAATTAGGTCTGCTATGACGCTTATTATGTCCCAAAGCTGTAGTGTCATCTCTTGCATAGTTGCATTACTTTGGGTGTGTGCTATGGAAGTTATTCGAGAATTAGCACTTTTGGATATTCCCACATTTTAGATTCCTGCTACAAAGATAAAACAAACAAGGATTGTAGAGGGTTTGGCCGTATGAAGACCATTCTTGGTAATTTTTTATTTCACAGGTTTAAAAATCATATGGGATATTATTTGAAAATGGTAGTTGAATTTAAATCCGGTCTTGGAGTCGTAGGAATTTTGACTAGTTTTCATACCATATTGAGATTAGTTTGGTTTGTGTATAAGATGGTTTGTAGCCGTATGGAAAACATTCATAGCTTTAATTGGCTGGATCCAGCCGTCTTCTAAACAATTTGGCGGATGACCAAAATTTGGCGATGTCCAAACAATTTGATGGACAGTACAAAACAATATGGCAGACGGTACCAGTTGTTCGCCAAATTGTTAGGAATACGTTTGGACCCAGCCAGCCGTGGCAATGGGAATATCAGTTGAGTTCCTTGTCCTTGTCTGGTTCTCAAATCCAATATAGCACCTATGAAAGTGTGCAGACTTTGTTATCTTTTAGTGTATTTGTGACAAAAGTAAAAATGTATTAATGATACTATCTTCATCTCTCTCTCTCTTTCATTGCTTTTCAATAATCAGCATTGATAATGGAAGGTTATAGAGAACTAGCAGTTTTGGATATTCAAAGGTGTTAGGAGTGTCCTTCATTAGAACTTCTCGTCTTTATTTCTACTTTCATCTTTTCCCTTGTGTTTTCTTGTCAACTTGCTTGTTATTTTTTCACAATCATGTCTTTATTTAAGAAAATTATATAAGTTGGAACTTTAGCCCTTGGAGTTCTAGGAAATTCTGTGGCAAAATAAGAATAATTTTTCTGAGAAGCGATGTTATCTTGGAAATTTTTTTTGGAAAAGAGTTGACAGTTGCATGAATATATAGTTCTTTAGTCTCTGAGTCTTGGATAATATTTGTTGATGTATCAAAAAACCATGCATTCCAATCAAACAAGTCTTTCATAAGCATTTTACTTTTCTTTTGAGCCCAACTGTATTGGAAGCACAAAAGAAGGAAAAAAACCTTAACTTCTAACTTGAAAACAGATTCCTCTACTGCGTATTTGAGAATTTTGGGTGCCTTTTTGATTCATTACTGTTATTAATAACTTTTTGAAAATAATTATAATGCAAGAGTAAAGACATGTTTTCTAAAATAGTAACAGTATCCCTATATGTTTTCTGTGCTTCCTATGGAAGAACATCAGAAATGGTTTTCAAACTGCTATCCAAACTGTTCCCCAGTGTATGCATATGTTTGTGTTATAGTGCTTAAAGTGTCTCTGAGATAACCCAAGGGTATTTTTGTATATGGTTTGAACTCAAGGCAGGCCATGGATGGGATGTGAAGAGTGTTGACTGGCACCCGACCAAGTCTTTGCTAGTTTCAGGTTTGTTGCTTATGGTATTTGCTTGAATGTTTTGTTGATTTCTTGTTAGTTCTATTGCATACTTATTTCTGTTTGCATTTGTTAGGCGGGAAAGACAACCTTGTGAAACTTTGGGATGCAAAATCAGGAAAAGAGCTTAGTTCGTTGTTAGTGCCAATATCTTATATGCATGCCACTTCTTCATTTTGTATTGTTAAAGTTAAATGCTTTTAAGCAGTATGCTGATTGTTTGCAGCCATGGGCACAAGAATACTGTTCTTTGTGTCAAATGGAATCAAAACGGTAATTGGGTGCTAACTGCTTCCAAGGATCAGATAATCAAGGTGAACAATTTGTTGCTTTCTTTCTTGCTACATTTAAAATAAAAGTGTGAGGTAAGTATCTTATTTTCTATGATAGATCATAGAAGTAATTTGTTCTTTATTTTCAGCTTTATGACATACGGGCTATGAAGGAACTTGAATCTTTCCGCGGACACCGGAAGGATGTTACTGGTTTGTGCAGTTCTCTTTTAGCACAACTGTCCTTATGAGAGATGGAGAATGCGCATATACTAATTTTTTTAAATCGTGAACCGTATCGTGTATCGGAAACTTCTGTATTATGTTTTGTGTCTTATCTTGAATCGTATTGATACACAAAAGATACAAAAATGTCATGATATATAGATCTAAACATATAAATAAAATAATTTATTGGACAATAAAGCATATTAATTTGACTACAAAATAAAAGCAATCAAATGAATATTATTTTAGTCTAGAAATAAACTTTAGATAGTTAAATAATAGTCAAAATAATCTAAATTTGAGTATTAATTAATATTCATGATTATTTATGTAATATTTATAGTGTATCAAGAAAAATTGAAAAACCGAAAGAGAATGCTCGAAATTACCAAGTGGGGGAGAAAATGTTGATTCTAGAGCTATGTATTTATATTTCTCGCTGTGAATAGTGGCATGTGCACAACAAATCAACATTTTGTAGAAGATAAGAAACCTTAAAAAACGCTTCAATACTCATCAACCTGTATAGAATATGTGACCATTGAAAAACCTTTTCTATTGAAATGGTAAAATGCTTCAAAGTCTTGTTTTAACCCTTTGCACACCTTAAAAAAAGTTTTGGACTCTCTGTGTCCAACTTTAAAAGCATATCACATTGTGATCGATCATTCGATATGATCCCATTTTTAATACACTTGTATCGTATCGAATCATATCGTGTATGTTACAATTTTGATAACTATGCATATAATATGCAGCCATTTGCTC
Organism: Hedera helix; assembly: GCA_947179155.2. NCBI lineage: Eukaryota > Viridiplantae > Streptophyta > Magnoliopsida > Apiales > Araliaceae > Hedera > Hedera helix. The sequence continues at coordinate 19,618,387 of OX359272.1, read as the reverse complement.
ATCCCGAAGTTTATAAAATCGTAATAACTGTAGTTAATATTTTATTTGCATCAGTGTTTATTAAAGACTTGAGGCGCACCGAGACGCAAAGGTCTTCCTAGGCGCAAGGCGAGGCACGCGCCTTATCCAGGCGAGACGCGCGCCTTATCAATGCCAACTTATAAAAAATATGTATAATGATATCTAAATTTATTATATATGCTCCTAAGCAATGCCAACTTATAAAAAAGGTATTCATGAACTAAAAAGTATTAAGTATATTGTCACTTATTTCATCAAGTAGATAATTCAACAAAAATAATTCAGTTAATAATAATAATCTTATTATAACCTGAATAATAGAATCAATTAAATTACAATAAAAGAAAACTTGACCAAATGTAACTAATAATATTCTTATCAAACCTGAATAAAAATATAATTTATAATATGATATTATAATTTAAAGAATAATTTTGAACTATAGTTAGTAACTATATATTTTATTAAATTTCAGACTATGGTTCATGTGTTGTTTGGACTTTGGACTAAATGGAAGCCATCTAGACATTGCCTAACACAAAAAATAAAATAAATGAAAACATTGTTGTCATCCATCATGGATACGTTAATAGTTCAGGATATTTTTTCATAATAATCAACCCATCAAGAAAATATGTCTTTTCATTTGTTTTTGTTAAGTACAAAGTGGGTATAAACGTCTCAAATCATAATAGGTTACGAAAAATAGACAATTGGGATTAATTTGGGTGAATTTTGAAGAGGCGAGCACCTTAGCGAGCCTTGGATGCGCCTCATTGAAGGCACCTCGCCTCAGACAAAGCGAGGCCCAAAAGTGCGCCTTGCCTCACCTTGTGGCGCCTCGCCTCACCTTGCTGTGCCTCGTGTGCCTCAAGTGCGCCTTTAACTACTATGATCTGCATATATGCCCTGGAAATGTTCCTCTGAATTCACTGCATTGCCTTTGTTGCAGCAGTATTACAGTACCTAATATCTCTCACATTCATGAATAACTACTTTATCTTAATGCATAACTTTGGATGTATAGCTTGTACACTGCATTCACTGCATTGCCTTTGTTGCAGCAGTATGACAGTACCTTAAAATCTTTCATATTCATGAATCTACTTTATCTCAATTCTACTTTGGATGTATAGCTTGTACACTTTGGTGGTCTCTAATTTGCTGCCTTTTTTTCTGAAATTTGAAATTTAAAGATGGTAACATCTGATGCCATATAATAAATTCAAATGATGAAATCTCTTGACATTTGGTCACTCAAATAGGGTTTACAATTAAAGTCTAACAAGTCCTTGGTTCAGAAGTGCAAACACTAATAAAATAAAAATAATTGGTAATTGGGGAAATATTATGCATGGCTTAATATGATATATATATAGTACAGACTAAAGATTCAATTTTAAGGCCTACTTTGGCTATTTGTCTAACATTTTAGGGGAATTTGATGTTTGCTAGGTTTAGGAAGTCTGGGAACCGTAAGGCTGCCAAGGTCCTTTCAAATGACCAGTTTTCTCATTTGTGATAGTTTAGCAACTGAATGCATTACCTTTTAGGTAGAAACCGTTATCATCGAGGTTTTTGAGGGATCAAGTCATTTTCATGGAATCACTTGAGACAAATATGTCAGTATATATTTTATTGAATCAGTTTTTCTCTTTTTTTTTATAAAAAAATTTAAATCGAGATTGTATAGTTGTGTCTGTGCACAAATTATCACTTTTATGAGGAAAATGGTAGACTGAATTAGGCTTATGTATTTTCCTTATTTGCAAGTATCTCCTTATTTGTTATGGCGGTGGATACGAAATATCATGCAATTCTCAGGGTTCTGAAAATTGCTAGGTGGACTTAGGTGGTAGAGGGTTGCGTAGCACCTAGGCGGCAGGTAGGCATTTTCCTGGGTGGTCTTATTTATATATATATCTTTCTATTGTATATATTAGTATATATTGTGTAAAACTTATAGTTGATGTAAAGATTTTAAATTTTAATTGAAAAATTACATAAAACAATATTATAAGGCACACTAAATTCATTTTATGTATTGTAGAGTTTCAAATGCTTTCATTAAATCGATGCAGTAGATGTCTAATTCAGAGGATTGCCTAACGCCTAGGCGGGGCTTAAGAGAGCCTAGACGGGATTTTTAGAAGTTAGAACTCTGTCCATACTATACTACTATAGGGGCACCCATGTTACTATCATGTTGATACAATAATTGTGGCACTTTTAGAAAGGAATTTTTATTGAAGAAGTGGCTCTATCACTTTGCATATTATGTTTGCAGATTTCCTTATTGCAATGTGTTGCTATATAGAGTTCTCTGTCGATCATATATGTGCTGATCTGTTAACTGGATTTGCTTATTAGTATTGCTAATATCTGTGATACTTACGTTGTATACTTTTCTCTCGATGTGCTAGCATTGGCTTGGCATCCATTCCACGAAGAATATTTTGTTAGTGGCAGTTTTGACGGATCAATTTTCCATTGGCTAGTCGGGTAATTACTATTTACTGATTAGCAAACACTTTTCATAGTTGCACAATATTTTATTTATGAATCACGTCTTTCATGTTTGGGGTCACTTAGTAAATAAAAAAAAATAGTGTTGACAGCATTATCCATTATGTCAGAGATCTCATACATTGTTTGAATTTCTTATACAGAATCTAACCAATGTTCTAAAAGGTTCTAGGCGGGCGGGTGGCCCCCGGGGGGGGGGGGGGGGGGTAGGCAGGATTTTTTTATTTTACGCAAATTTTAATATTTTATCTTATATTTATCCAAACAAAATAATAATATAAAGCAAAACAATCTATAATAAAAATAATAAAGGCCTTTGCTTAAAGTTCAAACACATATCCATACTATCAATGTCAAAGTTCAAACACAAACATGCAATTGTTCAAAGTTCAAAATTCAAACACAAACAAATAATAAAAAATACAAATTAATAGTCCTCATATCCATATTACTCTATATCTCTAACTCTTCTTCTCCATATCCCTAAAAAATAATGTTCCCATCGGACTCACGCTCATACTTCTCATCTCCCTCTTCTTCCGTGTCATCATCAGACAAAAAATCTTATTCACGGAGTTATCTTACTCTAACATTTCTACTATTTCTTCTAGGCTCTAGCACGCTATCTGTTCCGGATGCTTCAATAACCACCTTCCAAGTAAGGCTTAAACAATCCTCAAATTCATCATCCATTCTCACGACGTCGTTTTGTAGCTTAGTTATTAAAATAAAAAATAATAATTGCAGCCCTAATTTCTCCGCCTTGCGCGCCTAGTTTCTTGGAGGGATTTTTTTTCCGCCTTGGGCTTGGCAAGGCGCCAAGGGGGCCAAGCGCCTAGGCGGCTGCCTAGCCCGTTTTTTGAAACACTAAATCTAACAATTCAGAAAGAAACAATTGCTGTTTATGGCCTTAAGTCCCTTTGGAATTTATTATTCATGTAAGAAATCAATTTAGGCCTTTAAGCTTCTAGTATTGCTGTTGTGGGTTGGTATGGGATATTGTAGAGTCTGGTGTTAGTGAAGTTATGATAAAGTTCAATATAAATCTATGCTAACATTATAATTTTGAACCATAACAATACATTTTTAAAACTGATTACTTATGACAAGCACTCTATCTTATCACTTTTTTGATATTTTCTAATCTCTCTGTGTGTGTGTGTGTGTGTATCTTCTTGTATTATAGGAAAAATGATTTCACCAATTCATAATTAAACTTATTTACTTTTCAAAAATAAAATAAAATAAAAAATTGAAACTAGAAAATTAGAATGAAAAAAATCTTAGTTGACTAGTTCTTTAAAACCCTTTAGTTGAATATCATTTAAACCTATCATATTCTCTGAATCAACAATGCATTTTATTTATCTTGTTGGATTGTGTCATGGTAGCTATAATCACAGTAGTAATTCCAATAAGAGAATGGAGGTAATAGTAGTTATATGGCAGTTGTTTTAGTTTTTAGCCATGAGGATGTTAAAATGCGAGCTGGCGCAATTGTGTGTTGATCTATATACATGTAACAGTTAGGGAAGTATGTTGAAAATTGTAAAATGTCTCGATTTTCTTTCGAATGAAATTTGTATCCTCCTCTCTAAAGTCTGCCTATCTCTTTCTACTCGATCTGAATCTCTCTCCCTTTTCTCTATAAAGTTGTCATTCCCTCTGTATTCTCTCTTTCTCTCCTAAATTCTGTTATTTCTGTAACATGGTTTAGAGCACAAACTCAGTTTGTGTCAAGTTGGTTATACAATCAACTTTTTTTGCGATCTGATTCTCATATTTCAACATTCTGCATTTAATTGGGAAGTTTGAATAACAATTGTGATTTGAATTGAGGACAACCTGAGTAACATCAAGAAGAAATCAAATTCGCTGTTCGACTTTGTTCTTGCAAAACAGACCTGAAACAGCTTCAAATTAAGGACATCATCAAATAATTCTAGGAAATTTTCCTTGGTCCCAGTCTCATACGTACCTCTATTCCAAAATTAGAGAACATTTTTAAAACGACGACTTCTAAATTATTTATCTTGCCAAACATATTACCAACATTAGCTAGAAATGTAGTGGTGGGATGCTAGTGCTCAATTCACCTAGAATATAAGTAATTACATATCAGGAATTTTGCGTCATTTTATAGTCCAAAAGTAGAGATGCATCTCTAATTCTGGAACGGACTAAAAAGAAAATGACTCTAATTTTGGTACGGAGAGAGTATTATCTTCCGCCTTAAATCTTAGATTCTTCTGTCAATCTCTAAAAATGTGCTATATATTCTCATCTTTATCTTGTTATTCTTTCCTGCACACCTAGTGTTTGTTCTATTTTTAAAGGAGAAAAAAAATTCAATTTTCTTATAAAATTGTGCAAATATTCATTAACAGTTTAATTGATCATTCTAAGTTTTAGTATTTTATTAGCATCTTCAGTTTATATCAACTGAATTCAAGTTTGTCATTGACTTCAGTATCGCATCTTCTATTGAGTCTTCAAATTTCTGAAGTTGCTCAATTTCATCTAGATCTGAGGATGTTGCACAATTTTCATTCTGAAACACATTTAAATGAACTGTTGAGGTTATACTTGATTGCATTTGTGGTAATGTGAGCTAACTTTCAAAATTGTGTGCTCAACATTCCATATCCAACTGAAATATAAGCTGAATAAATGCCTTTGAAGAATACCATATCTCACATTCCAAGATATTCAGTTGTACTTGCTCCTATTTCATAGTTTTTAAGTACCTCTTCTAGCTCATGTACTCTTAAAACTAAACTACTAATACGATCAGTCTATTTACATTTGAGACTTGGAGCCGAAAGTAAAGCAAGGATAGATGAGTGCATATTTGGCAATGTAAAGGTTGAAATTTGTAAATTCTTAGTGTTCAACTTTGACCTTCACATCGTTCCCTACATGGCATCTCTTGTGTTATCAGACCCCATAAAGGAATTTTTAAAGTGGCATTAGTGGAAGAATTATTGTCAGGAAGGACAACATAGCTCCCAACTGCTGCTTCAGTGGAAGAAGCTAGCTTGGATGAATCTACAGGAGTAGTAGTTTGAATAAGTAAATGGAGGGAAGAATTAGTTCTATGCCATCTGTAAGTGGTTAGCAGCCTAAAGTTTGAGCAGTCACAATGTTAAAAATGCTAGTCTACGGATGTTATAGCTAGAGTGGAATTAAGCTGAAAATTACGAAAACTCTCAGTTCTCTTTCTATTGGACCTTGATAAGGTTTACGGTACGCTTGCGTAAGGTCAACGCTGTTTGGATCATTTTCTAGCCAAATTGTATTGTGAAATGCGCACAACACCTCAATCTGTCACTTATTTAGAAGCGAGAAACTTGATACAATTGTTTGTGTAAGGATAATTGCGTTGAATGGAACACCAACGACACCTCAACACGTTGTCTATATGTAAACAAGAACCTTGGTACAATCGTCGATTGATGTATGGTAGAAGACTACACCCAACTATTTATTGTTGAATGATAAGTCAAGTTGAATCTCAAAGAACACTAAGAACAACTTAGGAATTCTTAAAGAAACAAAAGATGAAGAATAAATCTCTCAAGAAAATATATTGAATAATAGTTGTATGAATTACATCAACTCTTAACCCCAATTTATACTAATCAAAGTAACCCTAATCCTAATAACAAAAGGAATAAATTACATAATAATCTAATTTAAACTAAGAATAGAAAACGTAATTGAATCAAATCCTAATTACAATTGACTTTTAGCTCTCAAGCATCAATTACAATCCAATTTCCTTTTAATTGTCATATTTGTATAAGCTATTCTAGATGCCATTGCCATGACTCATGTAGAATAAGATAACTAATACTGTTAAATCCATCTTGCCACAAATTGAATTAGACTAGGATTGAATTGAATTTAATTGCCAAGATTACTTCCTACCGAGAGTTGGATTAGAAATCAGATTTGCCTTTTTATTCTCCAAATCCTTCCATGCTTTGTAATCCTTTAATTGCCGCTTGAAGGCCCTATAATTCCGTGTCCTTGAATCCTTGTCATGGTAGGAATAATTAATTGCCGAGGAGTATAACTGATTTGCTGGGATTAGGCAGAATTAAGCTGCCAATCTTTAAAATAAGTTTGCCGAGGTTGGGCTTAATTTTCCACATAAGATTGGTTTTGAAAGCCAATTTGGATTTGGGTTTGATAAATCGTTTTCCAATTAGGATTTGGAAAATCTGGGTTTGGGTTTGACAATCCTTTTCCAATTAGGATTTGGAAAATCTAGGTTTGGGTTTGACAAATTATGACCAGATCAAAGTTGAAATTGAGCTTCAAGTGGCTGCTATGTAAATGCCAAGTTGAAAATTCGAACACGACAACTCCAAGCTTTGACCCACCGAGATTTGACAGATTCCTCGATTTGATCTTGCTGAATATGCTGAGTTCAGACATCCCACATCATATAATTTAGCTTTCCCCAGCTTGATATTGAATTGGACTTGAGTTGGACTTAAATCAATCTCCATTTTAAGCATCCTTGGACAAACTTCAGCCCATTTACTTGAAATCGATCCGATAATGATTTCTTTGAACTCTTTAGACCATATGATGATATTGACTTGAATTGGATCATCCCTGGTTAGGATTGTATAATACCTTCTCTCTATGATACACCTATCTCCCTCTCTTCATCTGAATTGCACGCTTTTCTCTCTAATGTATCATTGTCTCTTTGTATATAAATTCTGTTAATTCAGTAACAAATTTCATATCACGAACTCAGTTCATGTTAGATGGCTTGGCAATACTCTGTATAACATTTTATATAAGTACTTTTCATTTTGTCCTGGTATGACTTCATGGTCGGATCGACCATTTTTAGGATTAATAATTAAGCATATTTATTTATATTTTTGAAATCAAGAATGTTGGGGTTTGCAGCAAATTTTATTTAGTATGTTATGGTTATAGTCTCAGCCTATATTTTGAAAAAAAGGAACACCATTAATTGACTCTAAAAATGGTCAATTTGACCATAAAAATAAATTTGGGACAATTAAAACGGGACAAAGGGAGTATAAACTTGGGTAATGCTAGGGTCTCAAATTTTTGTTCTCAAAAGGTGTCTCAAATGACGGTGGCATCAGTACATTGGTTAGGTAAATCTCTTGTGATTGTCTATGCCATAAAGTATTATTAAAATATTCAATGTCATATCATTTGAGACCCCTAACATTATCCTTACATATATATATATATATATATATATATATAGCGATATAGCATATAAAAAACCCCAAGGCCGTACTTCTTAGTTGCATTGTTAAGCATTGTTCCTTTTCCAATTCCCATACGGATATTTCTAATGAATATATTTATTGGGATTGATATTTCCAGAAGTTCTCTCACATGATTGTTCATGTGAGGACCTTGTGGAACTATCAAATAATACTAGCAGAAACAACGCTTCCGTATATATTTTCCCCCTTCTGAATATATTCTTAAACTATTAGAGCTCAGTAAAATAATGTCTGTCCAAATTTAAGCTTAATGTTGATTCATACTCTGCTTTGTCGATTAAAATAGTTTTTCTTCGATAAGCAACCTTCACCATCTGATCCATAGAAGTTATGCATAAGCACGAGACAGACAAATGGCGAATATAATGGTTTGAAAATTCACTTGTCTTCTCTTTCTGTCTTTGACTGCATGCTTTAAAATATATGTTTTGAACTTGCTTACTGCAATTTTGTATAATTTGTTGAGTTTTTGTAACTGTGCTAACATAATTTGTTGATTCAAGTTTGAGGTCAGCTTCACGTGGGTTGTCACTCACGACATTTAATATTATGATATACAGGCATGATACTCCTCAGGTTGAAATTCCAAATGCACACGATAATAGTGTTTGGGACCTTGCATGGCATCCTATTGGATATATTCTTTGCAGGTATAGTAACCGTCTTTGCTAATGTACAATGTTTATTATCCTTTTCCATTGCGAGAGATCTTTATGGCTTCTGCTTTTGTGTACTACAGGATAATAGTGTTCATTTGCTAGTGTTTTAGTTATATTATGGGGAAGACATTATATAGGGAAAAAAAATCTACTCACATGAAGATATTTGATGGTATCTTTTCTATGGGCAGTCTGAGTTTTTGAGTCGTAAGATTTTTAGATATTTGATGTATAAAGTAATTTCGTATCATACAAGGGGGGTTAATGATAAATCATTTGAGGCTCTCTTAACAAATTTCTACAGCAATTTAACTTCTATTTAAAGAAGTGTTGACCATAAATGATTACGTTACTTTTTGCATCCTCTAGGCTTCTGGCATTAGCAATTGTCATTTGATTTGTTACTTTGGGACTAAAGCTTAGTCGGTTGAGTTGAGGATTAATTAGTATGAACTAGCATTACTAGATTTTGAATATTAGATCTGTTTTGAGTTGTTGAGCATCGTATTATGTGTCTGGCTGGTTATAGGTACCCCCTTCCGCCCGTGACTCGGTAATAAAAAAATAGTACAGTTGAATAATCTACACCTTCATCCTCTTGCTCTCAATGAACACCAAAACTTTGACCTTTTGTAAAGATGGTTTCTATTGCGTGGAACAAAGACTTCAATGAGAATAAATTATCCAGGTGTGCAATTATTTGCTGTCCAGTTGCTAAACCTTTAAAAGTTTCTGATGCAGCGGTAGCAATGATCATACCACAAAGTTCTGGTGCAGAAATCGGCCAGGGGATCCAGTTCGTGATAAATTCAACATGGGCCAGAACCAAGGTGTTTATGCTATTTTTAGCCTTTTCAACCCCTTTTTTCCAGACCGTTCTGGAGCAAATTCTTTGAACACGCAGATATAAACTATTAGGAGCTGATCCTAGTGTCCTTTAAATTTCTTATCAAACACTGTTAATTTCTTTTGAGTGGACAAATTCAAGTTAAAAAAAGAAAAGAAAAATTCTTTTGGGTGGATTTCTTGTCCTTCTGCATTGTAGTTCCACTCTCTCCTCTCATAAAATATTGTTCCACTATCTTTTCTCTGTTATTTCTGCAAATGGGAGGGCAGTTTTCTTCATTCTTCAGTCTATTTCTTGCAATCCTACATGTAAATAGTAAAGCATCCCGGATAATGGAATTGGAACATGACAAAAATAAGCTGGCCTCAAGGAAATTTACCTATTTATGAACTGTTTTGATTTTTATTTTTCTGATAAGTTATTTTTGTTATTATATTTACAGGTTTTGGTGAGCAAAACCCTGCTCTTGCTGCTCGCATGCCTGCTAATTTCCCTGGGTCTGAGGCACCAACAACTCCTGGTCCATTTGGTGTTGGATCGACTCGGAATGAGGGAACTATTCCGGGAATTGGAGTTGCAATGCCATTATCCATATCAGGTCTAGATACGTCAGCTCAGGGAGATCAGAAGCCGACTATATCGGCTCCATTGCCTTCAGGAGCTCCTCCTCTCCCACCCGGTCCACATCCTTCTCTCTTTGCAGCAAATCAACAGCAAGCATATCAACAAAATGTTCAGCAGGTCCAACATCACCAATTACACCAGCCGCAAATGACCTCTTTACCTCTTCCACCTCCTAACATGTCGCAACTACAACACCCATCCCACTTATCTTTGTTACCACATCCTCATTTACCTCGCCCTCCACCGCAGTTATCGCCGCTTAATATGCCTTCAAGCATCCCATCAATGCCAATGCATGGTCCTATGGTACACATTCACATGCTCATATCAATTTTATTAATTAATTAATGTATTACTATTATTATTATTATCACGTCTTGATGTGTTCTTATGTAATACTATTTTACTTGCACATTAGACATTGCCTACTTTTTTTCTTTCCAAAATAAGTGTTTCGTGATTGATTGATTGTTTTTTACCCAGGATGATATTAAGCCCATGCCCTAGTACTGCTGTTACTATGGTTTGAAAATTGTGATGTGGAGGGCTAGGTGAACTTTTGGTATTTTGTTTGTACAATGATGTGCCTTTTTCTTCTTTCATTTGTTCTGTTTTTGTTTTTTGGTCACATCATGGATATGAGTAAGGCCTTTGTTTATTCTTAATTTCAAAGTTGTTTACTATTCATCCACCTCAGTGCTCTGTTGATTTAGAACCTTACTGTAATTTGGTAGTCTGGAAGACCTGCATAGGCTAAAATATATACAGTGGGATTAACATGTATTCTAACCTCCAGGGAATGCAAGGTACAATGAATCAGATGGTTCCTCCAATGCCTCAGGGCCATTTTCTGAACATGAATAATCCTTTGCATTCTGGATCATCTGGAGGTGCACCTCCAGGAGGAATTCCCAATGGGATGCAAAGCATTCAAGGCCCTTCAAATGCAAGTGGAAACCAAATGTATCCACAAGGAGGTGCATTTAATCGGCCACAGGCTGCACCAATGCCACCTATGCCAGGGCTCAATCCCTTCCAGGTAATGTCTTTGTTAAAACATGCGTATTCAATTTTGCTACTTTGGAACCATTATTTCTATATAGTAACATCTACTTAGCCAATTGTGATACTCTCTGTTATCTCTATAATATCTATTAAAGCAAGATTTTAGATTTCACGATTCACACACTCACTGGATGGGCAGAGTTGATTCCTTTTTATATCAAATTTTATTAATAATTTCTAGCGTAAATTGCTTCGATAAGACTTCTTATGTAACGTGGAGTCAGTTTAATAGCATACTTCAGTGTTAGCATGCTCTTGGGGTCTGTTTGAGGCTAATAGCAAATGACTGAGTTTGAATACAATATTATTGTGATTGGGATGCTCAAAACTTACAGGCTGCTGCATGTAAATTGGTTCATTAAGATAGCCATTTAGAAAAGTTTCATTGATGCCTAATTTACAAAATGGCCATGAAAGAGTAACATCCGGCAAGATGAGAGTCAGTTGTGGGTTCAACCGCAGGACTGAATGTTTTATATAATCAATACCTTTTTCTGGATGGAAGCCTTTGGCTACAAGGTGATCCTTGCAGAGATTTAGAGGTATATGCATATTAATGATTCTGCTGATCCATTTACAACCTACAATGTTAGTTGATTTAGTTTTAGGAACAGGACTTGATGGGGGACAGGGTATTTGGAAACAATGGAAAATATCACACAAAACACAATTAATTCTTATATTTCAATGTATCAAAATAATAGAATACATCACTATTTATAATGATTCTAGATAACTTTCCTAATGTAAATTGGACTATAATAATTTAACTATAAATTAAATAAGATAGCTACAAATTAAAGAAACTAATTAAAATACAACTTCTAATTTATGGATTTTAAAAGCCTTTTATATTGTTCTATCCAAGTCTCGCGGCGTGCATGTCTTACATCGGTTTTCCTCCCTTGAAAAACTCAACTCTGTCGAGTTACCAAAACAAAAACAATTACGTCGGATCACCAAGGAATTTGCAAGTTTCAAATTTGATATGTTGAGAGTACAAGAGTAAACTTGGTATTATCCTTAACAATTGAATAAGTATTAGCACGAGCACGATGTTGTGCATGATGATCTTATAGTTATGTAACAGACCTTAAAGAGGTAGAAAATCACGCATTACGGTCTCCTTAAGCTTGGTAATGAAAAATGTAATCAAGCGCCTCTGGATTACCCGTAACTTTGTATTGGTAATCTATGGCATCGGGTGAGGCTCAATTTTTAGCCCAAGTTTCCTAACTGCTTCCTCAGAGATAACATCTATACAATTCTCAATATCAATCACAAGAGAGCATACCTATCCTGTACATTTGACTCTTGTTTGAAAAATTCGCCCACGATGGCTTTTAGGATTATCCTTATGTTTTTGAGCAATAAATAAAGGTTGAAGAATGCCAAAACATCCCTCCAAACGAGTATCAACTTACAAATTGTAGTCATTGGGCTCATATTTGACATATAACGACTTACAAACCTTTTCGTCCAATTCAGTTTTTCCTTACTCCTTGTCAACAACAGCAAGTTGCCTAGAGGGAGAAGAGGAAACATTCATCTTTGGGGAAGGACACTCAAAAGATATATGACCAAAACCACGACAGTTATAGCATCTAGACGTATTGTTGTTGCTAGTATTAGAAGAGTCTGGGGGACGATTAGGCCTACTAGTAACTGAAGGGCTTGTTAACGATCTTTCCATTGATTTGTTTCTAATAGGCTCCACAAAAGTACGCTCACTCCGAGTTTGGATTGGTATTGGAGGCTTAATAGAAATCGTTTTCAAATTATCCTCCCCTTGGGTGGCAACTTGAATGACGTCATCCAAGAGTAAGAGTTTACCTGAAGCTACACTACTTGCAATCTCCTGATTCAAGCCTCGACGGTACATGGAGATTAAAACATTTTCAACTCCAAGAGAATTTGAACCTTGTAACCAAACTGTAGAGCATTGAAGTATATTCGGCTACGGATTTAGTTCCGTGCACCAACTCAGTTAAATAAGCTCGCTGCTTATAATTTAAGGGCACAAAATGTCGTGTTAGGGTAGCTTTCATATCTTCACATCTTGCAATTGTATATAAATTATGTTGATGTTGATCTCACCAAATACGAGTTGTTCCTTTCAATTTTGTTTTAGCATTTTTTTTTTCTTTCATTGGATAATTTATACCAACGAAAGAAGTTCTCCAAACTTTGAATCCAATCAAAGAATGCTTCGGACCCATTATCACCGTTGAAATCTCCAACATCTAATTTCGCTTCTCTATCACTGCATTCATCCTAGGATCTGGAACATGAGGATCAACTTGTGGATTAGGATCATGCTGTTATAAGAGTTTCATATATTTAAGATTTGGAATTGAATCTTCAAAATTCCTGTGAGCTTCTTCTTGTTCCTCATCGATGCGCTCTGTGAGTATGTCAACTTTTGCTGCAAGTGCTGTAATGGAAGCCTGAACATTTGCTGCATTTGCAGTAAGTGCTGTGATTTTGAGATGCTCATCTTGTTGTAACATGTAAGCTTGACGTTGATTTTTCCAGCATTTACCATGGTTCCGGGAGAGATTCCCCCCCCCCCCCCCCCCCCCCCCCCCGCGATCTGGTTCTCTTTTTATTCTTCACGAGTCTTGTCTCTGCAGGCTTGAGAGGGCTAAAGGATGAAAATTTTCTCAACAAAATGAGACGGCGGCAGCTCCTAGTGGCGACAAAGCATGCACGGTTGTTTTCTTCTCCTTTTCATTTTCTTTCTTTATTGGTCTGTTTTGGAACAGAAAAGGTGGGCTGCAATCTAGGGTTCCTTGATTTGGATAGGGGCTGGAATTTGGGGATTATGAAGGTTAACAATGGTAGTACCTTGTTGGCGATGATGAGATGTTACGTTTTGGGTCTGGGGATGGTCTAAGGTTTGGATAGGGCTTCGTTTGGCTGGGCAGTTTTTTGGCTAAACGTGATGACACTGATTTTGGGACGACTGAGAATGGACTGAATTTGGCTCTTATACCCAAAATGAGGGGGATGGGTTATTTTTTGGAATCAATGGAAAATATTACAAACATAATCTCACACAAAACTCAATTAATTCTTATATTTCAATGCATCAAAATACTAAAGTACATAACTATTTATAATGATTCTAGATTACTTTCATACCCTAAATTGGACTATAATAAGATGACTATAAATTAAATAAGATAATTACAAATTAAATAAATTAATTAAAATACAACTTCTAATTTATGGACTTCCAAAGCCTTTTATATTTTGTTCTAACCAAGTCTCACGGCGGATTGTCCTACATCAAGACTCCATGTACTAATATAGACGAGTTGATGCAGATCAAGCCAATATAATATTAATTATTATTATTATTATTATTATACAAAGTAATTGTAATTATTAATTACCTTTTATTATATCAGGCAAATTATTCTAGACCTTTTTAGATAATCATTAGAGATTTTGTTTACTTTTAAATTAGCTTGCCTAAGTTTGAGAGTTATACTTGGCATTATATCAGGCAAATTATTCTAGACCTTTTTAGATAATCATTAGAGATTTTGTTTACTTTTAAATTAGCTTGCCTAAGTTTGAGAGTTATACTTGGCCTCCAAGTACTAGGTTATCTATATGATTCTTGTAATTGCTACAAGTTTATTCATTGCATTGGTTATATTGATTACAAGCCTATATTTTTCTGGCTTTTGTCGCTATACTACTCTTCTTTATTCCTTCATTAAACCTTCTCCGGCATCCGATGGTATCAAAGCTAAACCTTGTATCTTTGATTTATTTATTCTCTTCATACTGAATTCGCTGGCCTCCATAGTTTCTTAAAGTTTGCTAGACAATCGATATCATTATCCCAAGCTCATTATCACAAACTACGAAACACCCATCATTAACCATGAATCGTTATCATTCAACTTAAACCATTATTTGTTGTTCAACCATTGTCACTCCAGCCACCATATATCATAAAATGATACACCACCTTCACCAGGAAAGAAAAAGAAGAAAAAGCTCATCCATCAAACCCTAACAAGAAAAGCAACCCAAAAAAAAAACTGTGTTGCAACGGTTGGCTGCAGTTCTTTTGATACTGTTGTTGCTACAGTAACTGCATTACAAAAGAAGAGAGAAGAAAGAAGTTGATCAACAGATCTGCAAGGTCATCTGCCGCTACCAAGAACCCACATACAAAGTTTGCTGGAAACTCTACCATGCATCATCACTAAATGCCCTACTCCTCACATCCATCAGTTTGTCACACATCTCCCATCATGCCAAAATACCCTTTGCAAATCCATCACAAACATTCCATAAAACATTGACCAGAATAAAACAAAGAAAAGAAAATTGGAATAAGAAGAAATTAGATCTGCTGCGCAGTGCCGCTGGTTGTCAAGCTACATCTATTGCCGTTTGCAAGCCACTACGCTCTGACTGTTTGTCTCAATGATATTGTTTTGACTCTATGTCCAAAAAAGAGAGAAAAAGAGAAGAACAGGAAATTTTCAGTGACTCATTATGAACATCCATATGTACTTTGGCCTCCAATTGGCCAACTGACCAGAAGTGTTTAGTCCTGTGAGATAAACTTAAAAAGGTTTTGCGGTCCATCTGGTTTTAGTTATGGGAGATTGTGTTACACTTTACAGCAAGAACGAATCCTTGAAGTTTTAAAGAAACATTATAAGAAGGCAACCTAATACTATGTCATATGTACAAACTTTTTAATAGTTCAAATAAGAAACACTTTTCATCTAAAAACCTGTCTAGGAATTTTAGATATCGAGTCTCTTACAGGTACTTCTCAATATCTCAAATTAACGAATTTACGTTATCATTTTCTTCCAACATCCATCTAGAATCTTTTCATAGTTAATTTTAATTTTAAATCAATCATCAACTGTCATGGTCTGGTACACCACACTTGCATTTTGGTGCAACTATTAATTCATGGGAAACTTGTATAGATCAACAAATGTACTTTGTTTATACTCCGGTGAAGGAATCATTCAATTCATTTCTTCTCTTGCACTTGCATGTTTTCAGCAGTATACTCTAATTTTATTTTTTAAGAATGCATATTCCACCATAAATGCTTCCAAGTCTCACTTCCAAATTTTATTTCCTTTGCAATATCTCCTATTCTGCCTTCTAAAATAAAATTGTCTTGTGTCCTGAACACCTCTTTTCTTGAAAAAAGTGGAGAATGTAATCAAATGGCATGTTGCCTTTCAATATAATTTTGCATTTCATGTTAAATTTTGTAATGATGACACTGTACTCTTATCTGAGAGGTTGATTTCTTGTCCTTTTTTGGTGCTGCAGTCTGGGAACCAAAATATTACCGGCATGGGACAATTGCCATCAAATTTTGGTCTGCCGTCTGGTATGCATCCACCACTGCCTCCAGGTCCTCCACCACATGGCCAACAACCTCAATAGACTACTATTTTATGCTAGTCCATGTTACATAGAGTTATTTGATAGGAGAAATGGGAAATTGGTTCTGCTGTTCGGCTTTTACCAAGTTATTTTTTCTCCTGTAGCTGAATTTCAGAAAATTTATTTATTTTTAGTTTAATTTTGTAACTATTTATTTTGGACGTGATCTTTACTTTGCTGTAACTTTTCGACTGGTAGTAGAATTACACCAAACTAAATTCAGCTCGATGTCATAATTAAACCAACCTTTTCTCTGCTACAGATGGTAACTCTCCTGCGTAAATAAATCCACCCTTTGGTATAATTGCAGCACAAAAATGATGGATAGGATCATTAATTTATGGATTATTTTATTTTATGATTTGTATTTTATTTAATCACATGAACTATTTTTTTATCATTTTTAAGTTGGTGATATCTCAAAAGGGACATTGTATAATATCATCTCTATGCTAAGAATTATAATCCCATCAAATGGCCTAAAAAATGATAGACATAGTTCATGGGATTAAATACAAAATTAATCACAAGTTAAAATACTTCTCAACGGTCTATGTTTGTAAATAAACATAGCCATATAATATTTTTAAAGCTTATGAGGAACTGGCCTCTTATTAGCATTCAACAATTATGTTTTGGAATACAAACATAATTTCACCAATTATATTGTATTTCCAATATATATTAATATAATATATTCTTTTTTGAAGCCATATCAATATAATATATAAAAGTATAAATGATAAAGCCTTCACATTATAGCTCAATATTTATAGGAATTGATATTTTTATAAGTTAATTTGATATTTTTATAAAATCAAATAGGATTTATTTGTGGAAATATTAAATTAACTTGTAGAAATATCAATTTTTATATGATATTTTCACAAGCTAATTTGATATTTTCATAAGATCAAATGAGATGTACTTATAAAAATATAAAATTAACTTGTGAAAATATTAATTCCCTATTTTTAAACAACTAAATACTTCCAAAGTAATTAAAATAATTTTTAAAAAGTCTGACAATAAAATAAATCTCTGAGATTCCATGGTAACTTTAATAATAATGGCTCCTGTTCAAAAAATAAAATAAAATATTAAATGGCAGAGTCCAGTATTTTTTATATAGCTAAATAATCTCAAATTCATTAAAAATCTGTAAAAACTGCCCACCAATAAATTAAACAAAACATATCAAATCTAATCAACTTTTTTTCTCATCTCATTTTCCAGCACAATTCCGATAATAGTGATTCCACTTAAAATAAATAAATAAAATACTCACTCTTTTTTAAATTATAAGATCAATATTAACTTTTGAAAAATTATTTTTTAACTCAAAATTGACATAAATTTATTTAGTTTAACTCAATACAATTATGAATAAACTAGCTGTCGACATCGGGGAATTTCGGGTCTTCTCCTAACGTGTTCCTTTTTAGTAAGTACTTTGTTAAATTATTACTTATTTCGTTAAAAGGGTTTTTTTTAAAGGAAAAATCGGTATAAATGTCGACGGAGTTTTGAAAACGTTATTTTAATGATGATGGACCAGTTAACCAGAGTCGCCAGTTGGTAAATATTTAAATGGATGTACCAACTCATCCGACTAAATATTTTGTAAATTGAGATGACCCATTTGTAACTCTGATTAATTGGTCTGTAACCAAGATTTATAGAATTCGGGGGCTTGCTTAAGCGAGGGAAAAATGTTAGGGGACTTTTGTGAAAATACAGTTATCGCATCTTGACAATTTTTTCTCAAAAATATGCCTCTAAATACATTCGAATTTTGAAAATATGTATGTATGTGTGTATATGCGTGTGATTTAGTAGAAAAATCTAGCTTTTGGAGTCGAAATCGTGAGAAATGCGTTATGTTTAAAGCGACTTTGAACTTCTTTGAGCCTATGCACGAATGATTTGTTTTTAAGAAAAGATTCGTTTTAATTTTGGTATAATAAAATTCCTTTAATTTGACACTCATTTGATTTGAAAGGATTTTGAAATGCATTTGAATGTCGTTTTTAGAAATCGTTTGATTTCAAAAGAATTTGTTTTAAGAAAACCCTTTTGAATAATATTTTGAAAATCGTTGTTTTGGATTAAAACAATTCATCATATTCTTGTTTTAATAGAACACTTTCGGATGACATTTTGGAAAACAATATTTTTAAACCCTTTGTCAAATAGGAGTCGAGATCCTCTATTACTTTCAAGTTTTACTTATGGGATCTAATACCCTAAATTGATTCAATTTTATAAAATCTTTATCATCTTTTGTTTGAAAATTATTTTGTGTATAAAATAAACCAATCACAACTATGTTTGGAGCTATCCATTAGCATGTAAGCCATCAAAAATAGCCCTAAACATCAAATAAAGTTTTCACTATCACGAGGCCTTAAATTCAACCTTCGAGTTATCCGTGTTGTTTTAAGGCCCAAAGATTACATATTACAAGGAAATGTGCACATCAACATTACATCGAAAAATCGTCCATTATCGGAATTCCATCAATTTGACCTCATTCCTAGGCTCATATAATAGAAATTTCATCAAATAATAATAAATATGAAAATAATAGTATTTAAAATATTGATAAAATTAATATGAGATTGAAAAGCAATTAGATCCATGCAATTCTGCGGATAAAGATCTAATCGGCTATATATCCCAATTTTGCTTTCAGTGTCATTTTATTGCAAGGAGTCTTGTTCGACCAAACTTTAGAATTAGCTACACCACTAGATACAAATCTAAGATGGGGAGTGCCGTTAACCTCGTAGTTTAACTCTTAATTAAAATATCTAATAAAATAAGAGTTGAATAAGCTAAATGTTATGAAAATAATTAAAGGGAGATCATTGAGAGGCGATGAGGAAATTTCATTATGCGAGATCCTCTCGGGTCAACCCTTACTCCACATTTGATAGATCTAATTAAGAACAAATCAGATCTATATTAAAAATTGAATCTTTAGTATCATAAAACATTGCAAATAATAAATCTATGATAAATCTATCCTTTAACCAGATAAAAATTCAATCTTTAATAGCTTAGTATATTAAAATAGTAGATATTTACTAGATCTAGTAAAAAAAAGAATAAAGATCAAATCTTTCACATTATAATACATGGAAAATACTAGATTTGAAGTAGATTTATATATATAAGGTAAAATTAACGGATCTTTAATAAATATGTACACAAAAATATGAAAGATACGAGGGATCAACATTAGATTTGTAACGTTCCAAAATTCGGGTTCCATAATCTCGAGTTTAATACTCACAATCCTATACATAAATAATATCTAAATACATAATTTTCATTAAACTTAATGGAATAATACATAACTGTTCCTAAAAAAATAATAATACAATCTCAAGGTTTTGTAACCTTAGCATAATCAATACATATCTTAAGGGTTCACAAAAGATTTACAACATTAAAATAAATATTAAACAATAAACTACTAGCATGCAATTTCTACTCTTTGACTTTTCCCTTGCCCTTGTCTTTCCTAGAGCACTCGGGCTTGGCTGAAAAATAATTCATGATATAACAAGGGAGAGCAACTAGTTTGCTCAGCAAAGTTTAAGAACAATAATTACAAGAATGATATATCATGATTGAATAGAAATAAATTATAAGTTTTCAACAATATATAATAATTGTGAAAGAACAAGAATCAAGTTTCAATTAAAAGAATTGATTGAGTATTTACTTCTGAGTGACCACTATGGACCATGAACTAATACTTAAGGTAAATCAGATATGTATTTGACCCTTTTATTATTTTGGTATTCAAGTGGATCAACCTTTTGTACCTTGTGTATATGCATAACATTTAAACATCTTGTGCAATGGTCGGTTTCCTGATAATAATCCCATTTTTAGGGTTGTTTGTTCTCAGTCTTACAGTAAGAATCCGCCCCAACTAATGGTTTGGATAAGCTTTAACTATATTCAAGTGAAGGAATTTAACATGCTAGGTCTAGCTGAACAATTAGCATAGACTACTTTTAAACAGTTCATGAATATAATAACTTTAATCTTCGAATGCACTATGTGCAAATACATAAACAACCTTGATGTGGTTTAATTTTCAATAATTAACCCACGTATAGATTTTGAAAAATAATTACAAGTTTTGTGTATAGAGAACTTGCCTTGTTTGCGAACTATTGCTAAAGCAATTAAATCTACTTCCCTTGGCACGACCTAATCATTGACAAGGTTGATCTTCCAATTAGTAACACACATTGGTTCATATTAATAACCTTTGTAGATCTTAATTTACTAACATTTAATCACATAATTAAATATTTAACAACACATTAAATACATAGAAATATTATCGTCATTAAATAATATTTTAATCACATAAAATCAATATTAATCATTTAATATTGTTTAAACCTTTATCTAATATTAAATAATAATATTTAATTTCTTTACTAATATTATTAATCATTTAATAATATTTAATTCCTTTCTAATATTATTAATTATTTAATAATATTTTATTCATTTTATTAATCATTTATTAATATTTTATTCTTTTTCTAATATTATTAATTATTTAATAATATTTTATTATTTTTCTAATATTATAAATTATTTAATAATATTTTATTCATTTAAAAATATTATTATTCATTTAACAATATTTTATTAATTTTATAATATTATTAATTATTTAATAATATTTTATTCTTTTTCTAATATTATTAATCATTTAATAATATTTTAATGATTTTCTAATATTATTAATCATTTGATAATATTTTATTCATTTACATATATTATTATTCATTTTACAACACATCAAACCACACAATAAGTTTGGATTTTCACCGGTAACATGCTTTCATGCATTTTCTTCTATCACTTTACATACCAAACATGTTTACACACTTGTTAAACATATTAAACCTGGAGACACACACACACACACACACACACACACACACACACACACACACACACACAATTGTAGAGCATCAAAATAGGTTTTAAACCATTAAAAATATATTTTGACCATATAAACTACATATTGACCATATAAAATATATTAAGCATACATGAACACATAAATGCACATATTCACCATTAAATCTCCATCCTTATACATTCGAGCTCACCATAGTTCCATCACACAAATATTTCTCCCACAACCAACCATGACAAAGACAAAATATGCATTTTTAATTCAAACCTTGTTCTTGGTGTTCTCTTCCTTCTAGATAGATAGTTTAAAAAGCTAAATGACATCCACTAGCTTGGATTAGCACACACTATACCCATACTCAAAATATTTCTCTCAAGAACTCAGGAACTCTCTCTATTTTTCTATATAGGAAAACTCCTTTTTTTTTATTCTTTTTTTCTCTCTTGGTGAAACTTCAAAATAACTAACATTTGATAGGCTTAGTATTGGATTTTATTTATAACACTTTCCTAATCAACATTAACATTTACTAAACATCTAGTATTGGTCAATTTAAAGCTAATTTAGGTTTACTATTGGATTGATAGACACTTGGATTGACATGGAGATGACTAGGGTTGGTAGTGGTGATTCAACCATTAGTCCTTTAGAAGATTTTTTAAGCAACTAGAATGCTAACACTCCACCCCAAGGGCCCCACTTGGCTGTCGGCTCTTCCCTCTATTTATCATCCAATTTTGATTTATTTGTATGTTATATATATATATATATATATATATATATATTGACCAACTTTGACCATGCAATTGGACTACACTTTGGGTCAATTAATTAATTTAATGTGGGCTCCTAGATAAATTTTGGTTAGGCTCTCACATTAATTCATTTGGGCTACTACATCATTTATACAAGAAAAAATACATTGAGCTATCATTAAAATAGATTATAGACTACCCATTAATTAAGTTCATGGATTACTAGGTTAATTCTATTGAACCTAGTTTAATAATTTCTTTGGACTTAATATATAATCTAATTAGACTTGCCTTATTAAAGTCTGTTAGTTCCCAATGACACGATAGAAATCTAGAAGAGGGGGGGGGGGGGTGAATAGATTCTTTTAAAAATTTCTTTTATTTAAAAAGATCTTACTTACTTAATTCTTAAATAGAAAGTTTAACACAGCGGAATATGATTTAGTTATCCTTTTCTTGATATGTTAGAGTAATAATTCAACAAGCAATTATATGGCAGATATAGCAAATGAAAGACACAATAAGAAAGACTCTGGGTTTTAAGTGGTTCAGAGCTCACAAGACTCCTACTCCACTATTCTGCTCTTCCAGCAATAAATCCACTAAGGATACTTTTACAAAATCTGAATCAATAAGATTCCTTCAAGACCCACAGTCTTGGAACTTTAGTTACAAAGAACTTTACAAGTCTAACAGACTTGGATACACTAGTTCACAAAGAACTCTTCTGGAGTGATGTATATTTGGATGTGCTACTAAGTTGCTTATTAGCTTGAGTTTTCGAAGGACTTAGTAGCAATGCAAGCTTTCTTATGAGTTTGATCTTTTTCACTTCTTGCGTATATTTTTCTTTTTGTGCAGAGATTTTTTTTTTTTGTCTTGCTGATCTTAGTATTTAAGAAGTTAGGGCTTCATTTTTCTTCCCGTTGGACCATCTGCTTGAGCTTGTGTTTCTTTCCGTTAGACCATCTGCTTGAGCTTGTATTTCTTTCCGTTACCTCACAGAGGAGAGCTGCTGTATATTATATTAATATAGCTCATTAAAGCTCTGATGAGATTTTATTTGATCTGACCTGTTAGTCCATGGAAGGTTGTTTTCTTTTTCCTTTAGGACAGATATGTCAGTCGTAGGTTCCCACCAACTTTCATAGAGTCGTTTGGTCCTTTCAAACTATAGGACTGATAGGACACAGTCCTCTGACTTTTCTGCCTTGAAAGTCTTCTTTCTGTTCCATAGTGCGCTTGGGTCAGTCCCCTGACTTTTCTGACTTTGATCGATTTGCAGAGGCTTCCTTTTTGGTTACTTCAATGAAGATTCAATGCTTGAATAGAATAGCTCCTGATCTGAGAGTCGTGATGTCTCTTGCCTTTTTGCTCAACGACCTTTTGTGATCATCAACTCTACGAATATCCTTGCTGACGTGATTGATCTGTAAAGGATCATCTCTTACTATCATCGTAGAGTTTACTCAACTGTTAGACTGTTGATCGTAGAGTTCGATTTAAGGTTTATCGTTAAGAACATAGTCGGTTTGGTCGTAGAGTCTTCTGGACCAAAATCGTAGAGTCCATTCTACGATTGGTTGCCTTGATCGTAGAGTCTGTTAAAATCGTAGAGTTTCATTGACAGAAATCGTAGAGTTCATTCTATGATTTTATTACACCAACAGATCAACCTAACCGTTTTGATGTATTTAAGTCTTAGTACAACACAAAAGACTTTTATACAGTTATATCAAGAGATCAACCTAACAGTTTTGATCTTATCTAATACAGCCCTTGTACATTATTTCTTATCATCAAATTTAACCATTGAATGTTCAACAATCTCCCCCAATTTGATGATGACAACATAATTAACAGATAGTAATTTGAACACATTAAAATAGGAAAAATGCAAGAGTAATTGAATGCCTAATAATACAGTGAGCAGCTGTATTTTCTAGAGAAAAATATGAATTTTATTGATGTTTTAGTCAGATGATACAATTGAGAAAACAACAGAAAAAGAAAAAAAAACTTATCTCCTTCTGCTAGGAGGTCTTCTGCTTTCTTCTTCCCTCTGCCTGAAGAATGCTCTCCTTTCTTCTTCAGCTTTTCTCAGTTCTTCTTCCCTCAGCACAACTTCTTCTTCTTTAATTTGAAACCATTCTTGTGAGCTAGATGGCTTCATAGTTGAGGAAGAAGGTCTTGCTGTCACCTCCTGTCTGGGACGAGATGGTACTGCTTCGAATGTAGGAGGGTGTATTGAAGTTTGAACCATCCTCATCCCTTGAGGTGCTCTTCCTCTTCTGCTGTAGTCTGAGCTCGTTCTTGTTTGTTCTGCTGTGCTCAGTCTCTTCTCCCCCTTGTTGGCATCATTAATTGTTGCTACCTGTTCTGAAAGCTGCTGTATGCCCTGAATAATTTCTTGAAGTTGAGTCTTAGTGGCAGCGACATCATCTTGGTGGGCTTGGAGTCGTTCGTCAGCCATGATTTGTTTTTGCTCCACCAATGACAAAGTGTCATTCGACCGATGTTTTTGTTCTGTGAGAGAGGTCTTCAAGGAAATGATCTCATTACTGAGGAGAGTGATAGATTTGTCATTGGTTTCTTGAAGAATAACAACGGCCTGCTGATGTTTGTTCAAGGCTTCCGGAAATTTTTTATCCCTTTCTTGGAGATTTTCAGAGACTGCTGCCGTTAACTGCCTTAATTTTGTGGAGAATTGTTTATTCAGGCTGGTAGAGAGACCATTGGCAGCATCAATGACATCGTCCATTCTACGTTGAAGGTTGTGGGATTTCGATACCAGGTCATTTTGTATCTCTGTATGGATATGGCTTGTCAAGTCAGTTAAGCCCTCAATTGTAGGAAGTCGAGATACCTTGTCTAAAATTTGCTGAAGGAGTTGAGATGATTGTCCCTGGTCAGCCGTAGAGCTTGGAATGTGAAAGTATTCGTGACCAGAGGTGGAGGGAATATCCTCGTGGGTTAAGAGGAGTCTTGAAGATGGAACCGGAGGCATTGTTTGCTGAGTAGGCAGAATTTCAGGAGAGTCTGGAGGGCACTCTACGTTTTGATTATTTAGGCTTTCTTGACCACCAGTCGTAGAGGGTGGTGACTCTACAATCGGGGAAGTGTTGATCGTAGAGTTTGATGCAGAGTTGGTATTTGGGGACTCCTCAAATTTATTGAACATTGATGAGGGTGTATGAATTTGAATGAGGGCTAAAGGAATAAAATGTACCTTTTGCCCTAAAGAATGTGAGAAGGGGCTGCAAGAAATGAGCTTCTGGGCATAAAATAGATTCTGAGGATAGCCTTGAGCTATAATCACCACATTTGGGTAAGCTTTGAATGTCCAGAAGACCTGATCCCATGCATTGTGCACCAGAGCTCGGTGGAATGGCATCAGTGGCAAAAATTTCAGCAGGCAGTGGTAGTTCAGATGCCTTTGCTCATCTCTTCCAACGGCCACTATTTCGATGTCATCCTCTTCATCATTATTCATTGTAGCTGAAGGGACTGAAGTACCTTCGTGAATCTCCCCCTCAGCCAGAGCATTTGTTGGCTTAGAAACTACTGGTGGCTCCCCCTCAGTTTGAGCATCCATAGGCTCAGCTGCTTTAGATGACTCCTTCTCAACTGGAGAAATGACAGCTTTTTCAAGTAGCTCCCCCTTAGCTACTGAGTCTTTGTCGGCTAATTTAACTAGCCTTCTTCTCTTTCTTTTTGGCTCTTTTGGGGTTGCCTCTTCAGCTTCATACTTGCTACGAGTTTCCCTTCGCAGATCATAATCTTCATTCTCTGATGCAGCCTTTCCTTCAGGAGCAGCATCAGGAGCCTCATTAGATGAGCCACGAGGTTCTTCAATCTCAAGGGCTTTCTTTCCTTTTCTCTTTCTGATGAGACCCTGAGATTGTTTGCTAACTTCTTGAGATTCTTCTTCTGCAGGAATGTTCTTTAATAGAGATGACCCTGCCCTACTCTGCGTTCCTTCACTATCCCCTGACCGGGATAGTTTCCTGTTTTCAACTGGATTCCTCCTCCAGTTGTCGAAGATTCTCTGGGTGATTCTTTTGTTAGTATTTAGGGCTTCTCCTTCGTCAGGCTCAATTAGATCCCCCAAAGATGATCTAAGGAGAATGCTGATGAATCTCCCATAGAACATTTTTCTGGTCCCCTTTGCTTTTTCCGTATTCTGGATCCAGTTCCCTATCCATTCCATCAGCAAAGAGCCATAGTTGATGTTTGTCTTCTTGACTATAGCTGTCATCAATTTCAGCTGCACCTCACTGACTGAGTCATGAGCTGAGTCTTTGCATAGTAGGCATTTACCAACCACATCTGCCAGGAACTCATATTTCTGAGGAAATTCTTTCTTCTTTAAACCTTTCAGTCCTGGATTCTTTTGGTGGTGCATTCTTCTCAGGCCTTCTTCGGTATTCACCATATTTAGAGATGTGAGGCCTCCTTGCTTGAATCCTAGGGCAAGATTAAATTCTTTCCCAGTGAGGTTGAGCTGCACTCCTCTTACAGTAGTGGTTAGAGTTCCATTTGCATAGGATCCATTTATTTAGAACTCTCGGATAAGCTTTGACAGAATCCTCGTATTAGTTCCCAGAGCTTCTCGCAGACCCGCCTTTTCTAGCAACTGAATTATCCTTTTGAAATGCTTATCTGCCGATGTGAAGGCTTCGAAGTTGAGCTCGTTTCCAGAAATGACTTGAGCAGGTGCCATTTGATAGTTTTCCTGAAATAGTAGGAACGATTTATCTGAGTATTGGAAACTTAGGGTTTTGGATTGAGAGAGATGGATAGGGATGATAGATTTTTGATTTGAAGAAATAAACGATGTGCAGTTTTCAAAGTATTTAAAACTTCCCTCTATGTTTGCTGAGATGCGTGTCATGTTCTGATAGGAGCATCTCATTTGGTTGATGACCTTTTTGCCCCTAGAGCTTTACGATCCCTCTTGTCACTTCAAATCTTTTGTTGATGTTCGTTGAGTTAGCTTTACGATAAAGGAATACTTTGCGATCCTTGGCTTGCCAACCGTTAAGTGAGCTCTTCGGTTTGTAGTGTGCTCTACGATTCTTGGTTTGTTGATCGTTGAGTGATCTCTACGATCTACAGCGTACTCTACGATCCTTTGCCTGACGATCGTTGAGTGATCTCTACGATCTTCAGCGTACTCTACGATCCTTTGCCTGACGATCGTTGAGTGTATTTCATGATTTTGTCTTTTACTTATTTTCCTTGCTCACTTTTATTCCTGCAGAGTTAGTATCTTCAAAAAAAAAAACATGATATATATATTAAGGGTCTAGATTTAGCATTCCTAACTCACTTATGAGTTTATTAAATCTTGATTCATCTAAAGGTTTTGTAAATACATCTGCTAGTTGATCTTCAGTTGGGATGTAGTGAAGTGATATATTTCCATTTTGTACATGATCCTGATGAAATGATATCTTATATCTATGTGCTTAGTTCTTGAGTGTATAACAGGATTATGAGTTATAGCAATTGCACTAGTATTATCACAGTATATAGGAATAGAATTAAGCTCAAACCCATAGTCTGCAAGTTGAGTCTTCATCCATAGGATTTGTGCACAGCAACTGCCTGCGACTATATATTTAGCTTCTGCAGTAGATGTCGACACTGAGTTTTGCTTTTTACTAAACCAAGAAACAAGTCTGTTGCCAAGCATCTGGCAAGTTCCACTTGTGCTCTTTCTGTCTATTTTCATCCTGCATAGTCAGCATCTGAGTATCCCATAAGATCAAAGGAGGACTCCTTGGGATACCATAATCCTAAATTTGGAGTTCCTTTAAGATACTTGAAAATTCTTTTCACAGCAAATAGATGAGACTCTTTGGGGTTAGCCTGAAATATAGCACATATACATGTAGCAAACATTATATCTGGTCGGCTCACAGTAAGATATAATAGTGAACCTATCATACCTCTGTACTGAGTGATTTCAGTGGATTTACCATTTTCATCTTTGTCAAGCTTAGTGGCAGGTGACATAGGAGTGTTCATGATAGATGCATATTCCATGCCATATTTCTTTAATAAGTATTTGATGTATTTGGCTTGATTAATGAATATGCCTTCATCAGTCTGCTTCACTTGTAGTCCAAGGAAGAAGTTGAGTTCTCCCATCATGCTCATTTCAAATTTGCTCTGTATAAGCTTGGCAAATCTTTCACATAATTTTTCATCAGAAGAACCAAATATGATATCATCTACATAAATTTGAACTAGCAGTGTCTTATCCTTATGTTTTCTAAAAAATAAGGTAGTATCTATTCTTCCTCTAGTGAATCCCTTTTCAATGAGAAAGTTAGTTAAGGTTTCATACCATGCTCTAGGTGCTTTTTTAAGACCATATAGTGCTTTATCTAATTTATAAACATAATTTGAAAAAGTTGGATTGATAAAACCTGGAGGTTGTTCCACGTAAACTTCTTCTTGGAGTTCCCCATTTAGAAAAGCACTCTTGACATCCATTTGGAAGACTTTGAACTTCATGTGAGCAGCATGGGCAAGGAAGATCCTTATGGCTTCCAACCTGGCAACTGGAGCATATGTTTCATCATAGTCAATTCCTTCTTCTTGAGAGTAACCTTTGGCCACTAGTCTTGCTTTGTTCCTTGTTATCACACCATTTTCATCCATCTTATTTCTGAAAACCCATTCGGTGCCAATGACAGGTTTATGCTAAGGCCTAGCCACTAATCTCCAGACCTTGCTTCTTTCAAATTGATTTAGCTCCTCTTGCATGGCCTCTATCCAACTTGAATCTCCTAAGGCTTCTTCGATCTTCTTGGGTTCCTCTTGAGAGAGAAAGCTTAGGTAAAAGCATTCATTCGAGGTTGCAACTCTAGTCTTGATTCCGGTGTTTGGATCTCCAATAATTAGATCTTGAGTGTCATCTTTGGTCCATTTTATTCTGCTAGGGACGTCTGTTCTGGTACCTTCCTGTCTGAGTTCCTCTAAATCAGCTTCTGGTTCTGATCGTAGAGTTCCAATGTTTGGTGTGGTGTGCTCTACGATTTCCTCTCATTGCTCAACGATTTCTGTCGCTGGTTCTATGGTCGTAAAGTCGGACTCTACGATTTTGAGTTCTTCGATTGTTGAGCTTGTGTCTGCTGACTCGTTGAATGGTGGTCTTTTCTTTTCAGGATCTGATTCATCGAATGTGACGTGGATGGAGGTTTCAACAGTTAATGACTCCTTGTTGAACACTCTAAATGCTCTGCTATCTGTTGCATAACCAAGGAAGATTCCTTCATCTGATTTTGGCTGGAATTTGGTTAGATGCTTCTTGCCATTGTTGAGTACGTAGCACAGGCAACCAAACGCATGGAAATAACTTATATTTGGCTTTCTTCCTTTCCATAATTCGTACGGAGTCTTGTTCAATGTTGAGTGTATGAGTGACCTGTTTTGAGTGTAACATGCAGTACTGATGGCTTCAGCCTAGAAATATTCAGGGAGATAAGCTGCTGCTAAAAGGGTTCTTCCTGCTTCAATAAGAGTCATATTCTTCCTTTCTGCTACTCCATTTTGCTGAGGCGTTCTTGGGGCTGAGAAGTTGTGATTTATTCCATTTTCTTCACAGAGCAGGTCCATATCTGAGAAATCAAACTCTCGTCCATGATCACTTCTGATGGCCTTGATCTTTTCGCCCTTTTCATTCATGATCAGTCTGAAGAGCTTGATAAGATGTGAAATGCTTTCATCTTTAGAGCTTAGAAAATATACCCATGTATATCTGGTGTAGTCATCTACTACTACTAGAGAGTATCTCTTTCCTCCGAGGCTGGTCGTTGATACTGGTCCGAATAAATCCATGTGAAGTAATTGAATAGCCCTACCATTTGAGTTTACTGATTTGCTTTGGAATGACATCTTTGTTTGCTTTCCAAACTGACAAGCTTTGCAGGGTTTTTCTTTAATGAAGTTTAACTTTGGCAATCCTTTTACTAGATCTTTGGAGGCAAGCTTTGAAATACTCTTGAAGTTAAGATGAGATAACCTCCTATGCCAGAGCCAGCACATATCTTCAGAGGCTTTAGCAAGAAAACAGACAATTTGTTCTGAACTTAATTTAGCAAGATTGACCACATAGACATTTCCTTCTCGAACTCCTTCTAGCTTTAGAGAGTTAGTTTTCAAGTCTCTAACTTGGCATTGGTTGTTGAGGAAGGTGACTTGATGTCCTTTGTCACAGAGCTGACTTATACTTAGCAAGTTGTGCTTTAGTCCCTCAACATATGCCACTTTACTGAAAGATATTGCACCATTCCCAGTTGAGCCATAACCTCTGGTTTTCCCCTAGTTGTTGTCTCCAAAAATAACAGCAGGTCCATCTTTTTCTTTAAACTCTGATAGAAGAGCCTTATCTCCTGTCATGTGCTGTGAGCATCCACTGTCAAGATACCAGATGGATCTCTTTACCTGCATAACAAATCAATCTTCATTTTGGTACCCATATCTATTTGGGTCCTGCTTTGTTAGTACCTTTTGGGACCTAAATCTGTTTGATTTTAGATCCTTGCATTCTATGATATCTTAACAAATATTTGTCATTTTTATGATGGTGCCTATGATTGATATGATATTGATGATGATATGTGTGTATTTGTGACTTCTTGTTTGTCTAGGACTTGTATGGATTATGATTTCTCATAGTCTTTTGCTGATTTACATTCTGCTTCCATACTACTCTATGATTCTCATGATTCGTAGAATGAGTTTTGCTTGACTTATTTTTTAATTTTCTGAATCCAAGACCTATGCGAGTTTTATTGTTAAAAATGATTGTAGGTTTAGCAGAATGTGGATTGATGGGAGATATCGAATCTGAGGATTTGATGAACACAATTCCTTTATTAAAATTAAAGGATTTGCCTTCATTTATTTCCATTGACTTCTCCATATTGGGCTTTGAGAATGAATTCTCAAATCCTAATCCTGATCTATCAGTCACATCTCTTTGACTTGAGATCAGGGTGTCCATAGACGAACTAGACTTGTTCTACATAAAAATTGTCTTTTCTAGTTCCTGAATCTTGGAGACTAGTGAGGATTCTTTATGAGTGCTTAACTCATTTATCTCTTTTAGTCTTTCATTCTCAGTCTCAAGATTAGAGTAAAGTTTTGCAGTTTGAACTGAGGCTTCTAATTCCATGCTTATTTTTTCTTTATCCTCTTTTAGATGAGAGTGGTCTTTAGATAACCTTCTAAACAATTTTATGTATTTGTGCAATTCTGTCATTAAGTCATGCATGCCTTCTCTAAGATCATCAATGCTTAAATCAGGAGAGTAGAAATCAAATACCTCATCTATGATGAATTCCTTTTTGCTGCTTCCTTCTTCATTTGCCATTAAGCACAGGTTGGCCTTCTGTGGCTCTTCATTGTCACTTGACTCAGAATTTAGTTCTTCTTCTGAGTCACTCCAGGAGCCTTCAGCTATGAAGCTTTTGTCTTTCTTCTTTTGTTTGTGGAAGCTCTTGAATTCTCTTTTTGGATTTGCTCACGTTTTGTCCCTCTTCAGCTCTTCTCTTAAGGGTTTTGGACATTTTGCAATGAAATGACCTGGCTTTTTGCAATTATAGCAAAGGTCATTTGGTTGTTCTTTGCTGCTGTTGCTTCTGAACTTCTGAGGTCTATTCCTGTTGATGAATCTTTTAAAGTGTCTGACTAGCATGGCAACTCCTTCATCATCATTTGATTCATCCTTGTTAGAGTCAGAGATATCCTTGTGATTGCTTCTGTGAGTTGAGGTTGAGGCTTTAAGAGCAATGTTTTTCTCCTTCTTTCTTTCCCCAAATAGATTCTCTGCTCTTTGATTTAGCTCTAGCTCATAGGTGAGAAGATTTCCATAAAACTGCTGTACAGTCATCTCGTGCAGGTTCTTTGACTCCCGGATGGCTGTGGTTTTGGCATCCCATTTGCTTGGCAAAGATCTCATGAATTTAATGATAAGATCTCTGTTTGGATAGATTTTTCCATAAGATCTGAGAGAGTTTAGTAGCAAGTTAAATCTCTCGTAGGTGGTTGTAATGTTTTCACCTGAGATGTGGGTGAACATTTCATACTGCTGAACAAGCAGTGATTGCTTATTTTCTCTGATTTCTTTTGTTCCTTCATGCATGATCAACAGAGTTTGCCAGACTTCTTGAGCTGTTTTACAGTTGACAACGTTCTCAAATAGATCATCATCCAGAGATTGAAATAAGATGTTCTTAACCCTTTTGTCTCTTTGAACATCCTTCTTTTCATTGTCTGTCCATTCGTCTCTTTTCTTTGCTACTAGCTTGCTTGGATCTTCAGTTGATAGTGCAAGCTTCATTGGTATGATCGACCCATTTAGCACTGTCTCGAACAGTTCATCATCTATAGCATCCATGTAAGCCTGCATACGAACTTTCCAATTAGCAAATTTTTCTTTATTACACATAGGTGGTCTGTTACCTCCACCGAGTTCCGATCCATTCTTGTTGAGTGCCATTTGATCTACTCAAGCTTGTAAGGCTTTAGATGTGAGAACCTGCTCTGATACCAATTGTTAGTTCCCAATGACACGATAGAAATCTAGAAGGGGGGGGGGGGGGTTGAATAGATTCTTTTAAATTTTTTTTATTTAAAAAGATCTTACTTAATTAATTCTTAAACAGAAAGTTTAACACAGCGGAATATGATTTAGTTATCCTTTTCTTGATATGTTAGAGTAATAATTCAACAAGCAATTATATGGAAGATATAACAAATGAAAGACACAATAAGAAATACTCTGGGTTTTAAGTGGTTCAGAGCTCACAAGACTCCTACTCCACTATTCTGCTCTTCCAGCAACAAATCCACTAAGGATACTTTTACAATATCTGAATCAATAAGATTCATTCAAGACCCGCAGTCTTGGAACTTTAGTTCACAAAGAACTTTACAAGTCTAATAGACTTGGATACACTAGTTCACAAAGAACTCTTCTGGAGTGATGTATATTTGGATGTGCTACTAAGTTGTTTATTAGCTTGAGTTTTCGAAGGACTTAGTAGCAATGCAAGCTTTCTTATGAGTTTGATCTTTTTCACTTCTTGCGTATATTTTTCTTTTTGTGCAGAGCTTTTTTTTTTGTCTTGCTGATCTTAGTATTTAAGAAGTTAGGGCTTCATTTTTATTCCCGTTGGACCATCTGCTTGAGCTTGTGTTTCTTTCCGTTAGACCATCTGCTTGAGCTTGTATTTCTTTCCGTTACCTCACAGAGGAGAGCTGCTGTATATTATATTAATATAACTCATTAAAGCTCTGATGAGATTTTATTTGATCTGACCTATTAGTCCATGGAAGGTTGTATTCTTTTTCCTTTGGGACAGATATGTCAGTCGTAGGTTCCCACCAACTTTCATAGAGTTGTTTGGTCCTTCCAAACTATAGGACTGATAGGACACAGTCCTCTGACTTTTTTGACTTGAAAGTCTTCTTTCTGTTCCATAGTGCGCTTGGGTCAGTCCCCTGACTTTTCTGACTTTGATCGATTTGCAGAGGCTTCCTTTTTTGTTACTTCAATGAAGATTGAATGCTTGAATAGAATAGCTCCTGATCTGAGAGTCGTGATGTCTCTTGCCTTTTTGCTCAACGACCTTTTGTGATCATCAACTCTACGAATATCCTTGCTGACGTGATTGATCTGTAAAGGATCATCTCTTACTATCATCGTAGAGTTTACTCAACTGTTAGACTGTTGATCGTAGAGTTCGATTTAAGGTTTCTCGTTAAGAACATAGTCTGTTTGGTCATAGAGTCTTCTGGACCAAAATCGTAGAGTCCATTCTACGATTGGTTGCCTTGATCGTAGAGTCTGTTAAAATCGTAGAGTTTCCTTGACAGAAATCGTAGAGTTCATTCTACGATTTTATTACACCAACAGATCAACCTAACAGTTTTGATCTATCTAAGTCTTAGGTGCTGTTTGATAAAATTCTGTATTAAGATCTGAATAATTTAGACATCTGAATAATATAGAGCATCTGAATAGAATTGTATCTGAATGAAAAAATGTTGTTTGATAATCAATTTTTTCAGATGTCTGAATAACAGTATTTTACCATTTTAACCCTATGAACAGTTGAACAGTTGAACATTATAATAATAATAATAATAATAATAATTATACTAATAATAATTATAATTATTAATAATAATTATAATAATAATATTAATTATAATAATAATAATTATTATAAAAATTATAATTATTATTATAAAAATAATAATAATTATTATTATTATAAAAATAATAATTATAATATTAATGATAGTGCTAATAATAATACTAATAATAATAATTATTATAATAAAAATTATGATAATAATAATTATAATAATAATAATCATAATCATAATTATAATTATTATAATAATAATAATTATTATTATAATATTAATATTAATATTAATAAAAATAATAATAATTATAATAATAATAATTATACTAATAATAATTATAATTAATAATAATAATAATTATAGTAATAATAATATTAATTATAATAATTATAATTATTATTAATAATAATTATTATTACTATAATTATTATTATTATTAATAATTATAATATTAATATTAATAAAAATAATTATTATTATAATAATAATTATACTAATAATAATTATAATTAATAATAATAATTATTATTATAAAAATAATAATAATTATATTAAAAATAGTACTACTACTACTACTACTACTACTACTAATAATAATAATAATAATAATAATAATAATAATCATAATTATAATAATAATAATAATAATAATAATAATAATAATAATAATAATAATAATAATAATAATGATGATAATGCTGATAATAATACTAATAATAATAATAATTATTATTATAATATTAATAATAATAAAAATAATAATTATTACAATAATAATTATAGTAATAATAATATTAATTATAATAATAATTATTATTATTATTATAAAAATAATAATAATTATATTAAAAATAGTACTAATAATAATAATAATTATTATTATTATTATTATTATAATTATAATAAAAATTATGATAATAATAATTATAATAATAATAATCATAATAATAATAATAATTATTATTATTATTATAAAAATAATAATAATAATAATAATATTTATTATTATAATAATAATAATAATATTGAGTGTTGGATATAAAAGGAATTTGTTAATATTGAAGAGGATATTTTTGTCCAAGTTCATTAAGATGCTCCTCTTAATGGTTTAGATTTGATTTTGTATCTCAACCATTTAGAGGCATTCAGATGTAACAAAAAAAAAAACAAACAACTTTGTTCCTCTTAGCGATTAAGAGGTTGTCCATTAAGAGCCATTAAGACACAAACAAACAGCACCTTAGTACATCACAAAAGACTTTTATACATTTATATCAAGAGATCAACCTAACAGTTTTGATCTTATCTAATACAGCCCTTGTACATTATTTTTTATCATCAAATTTAACCATTCAATGTTCAACAAAGTCAATTGGGCTACTAGGTTAACTAGTTTACCTTAATTTCAATACTTGAACTCTTCTTTAATTAATTATTTTTTTTTACCTTGTTACACTTTAATAAATGAACAAATACACAATTACATTAATATATTCATTCAATTACATAAGAGCACAATTAATTAACACAAAAGTTTTCTTGTAACTTAAAATTCATGGTTATTACAAGATCTACACAAAGATGCAAAAAGATGGAATTTTTCACCTTGACGACCAGGAAATGAACCTTGGAGAGCTTGGATCTTGGAGAATATACTCTAATCTAGCTAAAAATCTAAAAAAACTTAATAGATCTAAAGTATTTTACACTTTCTCTCTCTAGAAATTCGAATTTTTCTCTTTAAAGCTACTCTTTCTCTCTCTAAAAAATGATCATCCCTCCAAAAATGAGTTGAAAACTCCTATTTATAGGCTTCGGGGCCTGTCGCAGGTACGTTTGCGTTATGTTGCAGGTACGTCTGTGTTAGATAAAGTGGGCCCCTCGCTCCTCCATTTTCGTGCTGTGACGTTGTCCTCTCGTGTAGCGGGCTGGAATGTTCATAACTCCCAATTCAGGAATGATTGGAATTCGTGCCATATCATTCCAAAAAGCTCATTCAGACAACTATGCAATGAGGCTGACTCAGGTCACTTCTTCATCTGGGGAGATGGGACGAAACATAGATAATTATCTTCCCGTAAATGTCAACCTTTCCATCATCTATTTACTACATAGTTTCCAGCTTGGAATAGGTCGTGCTATTTTCAAATTTGTGTTTAGGAATTTATTATCTTTCATCGGCTATCTAACATTGGAGATGTGGAATGCCACTTTTACCCTCCTGCCATTGTTAGATAATAGAAACAAAATTTTGGGTGTCTACAAATGCCCCTCTTTGTCATGTTTATGCAAATGTAGTGGAATGGACATGACAAAGAAGTACACACTAGATGCATGCTAAAGTATATTAATGTTGATGAGATTTATGCAAAGGGTTATATTCATACCTTTTTTTTCACCAGGCATCATCTCTGGCGGCGGCGTCAGGTATCATCTCCAACGAGATTAGTCATCTACCTTGGGTTTTGTCTCTGGCGTCTTCGCTGGGTCTCGTCTTTGATGTTTTTTCTTGTCTCCGACGTTTTTGCTAGGTCTTGTCTCCGACGCTTTCGATGGGTCTCGTCTCCAACAGGGATCTACTTTGGGTCTCGTCTCCGACGCCTTCGTTGGGTCTCGTCTATTAAGTCGTCGTTGGGTCTCATCTCCAAAGAAGATCTACTTCGGGTCTCCTCTTCGACTCATTCACTGGGTCTCGTCTCCAACGGGAATCTATGTTTTGCCATTTTTATCATGGTATATTTTTGCATTTAAGATTAAAAGGTTTATTTTATCTGCTTGGGATTTTCATGGTGTGATGCTTTTGAATGTGTTAAATTGGTGTTTTACAAAGGTTAACGTTCAACGGGGTTTGTCACAGGTACAAGCCTGGGGGGCTTTTCAGGCATCTTTTCCCTCGCCTTTTCATTTCAAACTCTCCCACTCACATTAGAAAATTAGTTTTTAACTCCAAAAAATGTGACCTCTTGTCTTGTTGACTCTGATTTTGGAGGAATCCGTTCCGGTAGGGTGTTTCGTTGTATTACGGGTAACGTTTTCATGCTTTATTTCTTCATTTTCATTTGATTAAAGTGTGTTTATTGTCTTTTAAGAGGTTACATGTATGTTTATTGGTTTTATCAAAGTTTTTGATGCAATGTGGTTTAATGATTATCCTGGAATGTTAATATTCATGATCGAATAATGTTTTTCTTCTGTGAATTGTTCATTTTGAGTTCTACTATATTATGAATATTTGCTTTACCTTTGTGGATTGTATTAAATCTTGTAAATGTTATTTGATGGAGTGTGATTTCTTTGGGCATACTCTTTAGGCCGGGGTTCCTTTCTTTGCATGTGGCTTGGGCTGGGTCAGGCTTCTTTCCTTCCTATTGGGCCCGAGGCCCAGGGTCTGAGATCTTTTCTTAATCAGGTGGTTGATAGGACGTTTGGGCCATTTTGTCCACTTTGACAGACTGACACAGGGAACAACCCATGCTAGTATCTTCCCCCAACGGACCAAGTGGAACAGGTGGAAGGGAACGTTATGTTTGCACTCATGAAGGTATGACTGGACGTCTTACGATGCATGGATGATTATATACTGGCAACTTCACAATTACAAAGGTAATTCATCTTTTTACATCACAAACATTAAGCTATCAAACTTCTGAGAGATTCCAGCTAACACTAAAAGGTCCTTCATTGTGACGTTATTCCCCTGAACTTACTCTTACACCGGAGCATCTCCGGACGGTCCAAACCACGACTGTCTTGTGAGGTGGTAATGGTTTGTTACGTGTGCAGGTATCTTGCTGACGGGTGATTATGGCAAGAGGGAAAATTAGATGTCAACATTGGCGCTAGAAGGAGGGGCGTTTGATACTTAAGTCACCCTGTTGTTTTCGAATAAAGATCATTCTTATGGAAGGAAGAGGTAGCTCTAATGGGGGTCGACAAGGGTCTTCCTTTGACCCCTGTGAGGAGAATACTGGAGCCTTGAGGAAACACCGGTCGGGAGTTCATCGGTCGGAGCGAACCCGGGTCCACGCTCATTCTGAACCCGTTAAGAGGCGTCTGTTTACACCTCCCGCTTCAGAGAAGCGTCAGTTGTATCGGAAGAGATCGGAGGATGAAGCATCACCTTCGGAGAGGATCCTTCAACGGGAACACGCTGAAAGAGATAAATGGTCCCGGATCAGGGAGGCAGAGATCGAATTGGAAACCTTGCATTGTAGACAGGTAGATTGGCAGAACCATTTAATGAACTTACAAGAGGATCCGTCCGCGACCATTGACAGTAGAGAGCGGGCCGATACCCCGCAAAGTCGACTTAGGTCAGAACGAGGAAGGGGGTGCATGACCGGGTAGGTCGGGACGAAATAAGGGGCCAACACCAGTCTCAGGGTTACATGGGACATGACCGGGATGGTCGGGAAGAAATAAGGGACCAACACCAGTCTCAGGGTTACATGAGACATGACCGGGACGGTCGGGACGAAATAAGGGGCCAACACCAGTCTCAGGGTTACATGAGACATGACCGGGACGGTCGGGACGAAATAAAGGGCAAACACCAGTCTCAGGGTTATATGAGACATGACCGGGACGGTCGGGACGAAATAAGGGGCAAACACCAGTCTCAGGGTTATATGAGACGTGACCGGGATGGTCGGGGCGAAATAAGGGGTACGCGCCCATCCCAGGTTTTCATGGGGCACATCGGCCACATGAGCGAGGACGAGTCAGAAGGAGTACACCTCGCTTCCCTCGGTCAGTGCTCTCGAGAAAGGGTGAAGACCCTGGACTATGAAGTGGGACAAGGCGGCCCAGTGACAGTGTCGGGACGGCAAGATCAACGCATGGTTCCTTATATACCCACAGCTGACCCGGTTATGGAAAGAATTGCCGAATTGGAGAAAAGGCTGGCGGTGGCGGAAGCAAGGCCAACGACGAGATCTGAAGCCGAGGCATCCAGACCTATGCCTTTAGATCCAAAATCTCCCTTTTCAACAGCTATTGATCAAGAGAAGGCTAACCCCAAGAAGAAGTTGCCACCTCTTGAAATGTACGATGGTTCTGGCGACCCCTACGACCATACCAGTTCATACGAGAGGGTGATGAGATATTATAATCATTCTGAGGCCGGCATGTGTCAGATCTTCGTGACAACGCTGAAGAAGGGGGCCAATCAGTGGATGATGTCGTTACCCCCTAATTGTATCTATTCATGGACTGAGTTGAGCGTTCGGTTCCATGAACGGTTCGACAGTAACAAGAGGAGAGGCAAGGTGACGGCTTCTTTGATGCAGATAAAACAGAAACCAGATGAGTCATTGAGTCAGTCTGTTCAAAGGTTTCGGGACGCGGTGGGAACTATCACTGACCTCAACATGATACAGGCACTAGGATTCTTCACCACCGGGATGGATGTCACCCAGAACCGGAAGATGATGAAGGACATAATGTTCAACCCTCCAAAAGACCTCTTAGATGCATACGACAGAGCTGAGAAGTTTATAGCGGTCACTGAGGCTATGGACAGTTTGATACCAAAGAGCAAAGGCTTAGAGGGTAAGGCTTATGGTGGGAATCGAGGTGGGGACAACCGGCCCCCCTCTTTTGATCGGGTGAAGCAAAGAGGTGGACCGCCAAATCTGGGAAGACCGCCCTTTCAGCCGAGGACGGAGAATCGCACATATACGCCTCTAAGCGCCGACCGGGTCAAAGTTTTGGAAGCCATTAGGCAGGAAGAGGGGTCGGGACCGGCACTGCCGAGCTATAGATCGAGTAGATCAGGTCCCTATTGCTTGTATCATCGTCGGGTCGGGCACACCACAGAGGCGTGCACCGGGCTAATGGACATGATCGAATCTAAAGTTCAGAAGGGTGAACTAAAACAGTTCGTGGTTGGCAGAGGAGTGAGAACAGATAATTATAAGCCAGGGACTGAAAAGGGGGTCGAACCGAGTAACCCTCCTCGGAGAGTAGTTGACGTTATAATAGGGGGGTCTTCCCTGGCGAAACTTGGTAAGAGGTGCCGATCTTCCGGCTCTATATCGACGCTGACTGGTCCGTGCTCGTCAGCCCCTCGGCCTTACCCCAAAATGGTCATCTCCTTTTCCGACGATGATTATCCGACCGAAGCCGTTGAGCCTTATGAAGGAGCTTTGGTAATCACTGCGCAGGTCGGGCCTGTGGATATAAAGAGAATAATGGTTGACAATGGGTCATCGGCGGATGTGTTGTACAACCATGCATATCATAGAATGGATCTTCAGGGCGTGAGGTTGGAGGTTGGGGCAGAATCACCATTATATGCGTTCGGAAATGAAGCAGTACCTGTGATTGGTACCTTGGAGCTACCTATGGTGTTCGGCACAGTTCCACGGCAGGTTACATTGCAGGTAGAGTTTTTTGTTGTTCAGGTGGATTCTGCCTACAATGTAATCTTAGGGCGAACCACTTTGACTGCTTTAAATGCTGTTACATCCATACCCCACTTCAAGATCAAGTTCCCAACCTCGGAGGGAGTGGGCGAGGTGAAATGAGATATCGATATCGCTCGAAAATGCTATCGTCATGCTGTGACGGCATCGGTTGTTGGGGTCAGTCGGCAGAAGAGTACGATGGTTGTCGATGTAGAGCCATACGCA
Organism: Hedera helix; assembly: GCA_947179155.2. Lineage (NCBI taxonomy): Eukaryota > Viridiplantae > Streptophyta > Magnoliopsida > Apiales > Araliaceae > Hedera > Hedera helix. The sequence continues at coordinate 19,577,388 of OX359272.1, read as the reverse complement.
GAGGGGGATATGGAACCCCTAGCGTCTTCCGTCGAGAGTGTGGAAGAAGTCGAGTTGATACCTGGCAACAAATTCAAAACAATGAAAATAGGTGTGAGTTACCGGAGGGCATAAAAACTCATTTGGTTCAACTCCTGCGAGACTATTCTGACATTTTTGCTTGGACACCCCGGGATATGCCCGGGATCCCCCGAGGCTGTGGCTGTACACCGGTTAACAGTTGACCCCGACAGGAAGCCAGTGCGATAGAAAAGGAGGATATTTGCGCCCGAGCGTCAAAAGATTATAGACGTCGAGCTCGGGAAGCTTCTAGATGCAGGGGTCATTGAAGAAATCGAATACCCGGAGTGGCTGGCCAATGTAGTTCTTGTCAGGAAGCAGAATGGAAAGTGGAGAGTCTGCATAGATTACACGGATTTAAACAAGGCTTGCCCCAAGGATTTCTATCTGCTCCCAAATATCGACCAGCTGATTGACGCCACCTCAGGCAATTCGGTGTTGAGTTTCTTGGATGCCTTCTCAGACTATCATCAGATTCATATGGCAAAGGAGGACATCCCCAAGACGGCGTTCATCACCCACCAGGCCATTTATGCCTATCGGAGAATGACCTTTGGGTTGATAAATGTCGGAGCCACCTATCAGAGAATGATGAACACCGTCTTCCGAAGACAGATAGGGAGGAACATGGAAGTGTACGTGGATGATATGATTGTTAAGAGCCCTCGGACGCAGAATCATCTTCGGGATTTGGAGGAGTGTTTTGAAACAGTCCGACGACACAACATGCGTCTGAACCCTGCCAAATGCACCTTTGGTCTTAGTTCAGGTAAATTTTTGGGGTACTTGGTAAGTAAGAGAGGGATTGAAGCTAACCTAGAAAAGATCAAGGCAATTCTAAACATGCGATCTCCACAAAGCTTCAAGGACGTTCAAAGACTCTCTGGTTGCATTGCCGCGTTAAGGAGGTTTATGTCAAGATCGGCAGAAAGGTGTCTTCCCTTCTTCGACACGTTAAAAGGGCCTAAGAACGAGAAAACTTTTCAGTGGAACTCGGAGTGTGAAGATGCATTCCAGGGTATCAAGAAGTATTTGATGGCTGCCCCTTTATTGCAGAGACCGGTCCCGAGAGAACCACTGTACCTTTACCTTTCGGTTGGCTCTTCGGTCGTTGGCGTGGCCCTGGTTAGGGAGGAAGGAGGTGTTCAGAGACTTGTGTATTATGTCAGTCATGTTTTATGGGATGCATAGGTCAGGTACCCGAATTTGGAGAAGTGTGTGTACGCTTTAGTGGTAGCCAGTCGGAAGCTCCGACACTATTTTCAGGGTCGGCTTATTGTTGTTTACACAACCCAGCCTCTAAAGAAAGTCTTGGGAAGGCTTGACGCCTCAGGTAGGATGATGACGTGGGCTGTTGAATTAACTCAATACAATCTGGAATACCATCCCCGGACTACCATCAAGGGACAGACTTTGTCGGACTTCATAATTGAGTGTACTTTCTCTAAAGATGAAGATGACCCAACTTTCGATGTCGCCCTCATGGTTGGGGGGCAACCGGGCCCTACTTTTTGTTGGACCATGTACGTTAATGGATCAACCAACGCAGAGGCTAGTGGGACAGGAGTTATATTATTGAGTCCTGAAGGTTTCAAGGTTCAGCAAGCTATACGATTTAAGTTTCGAGCTACTAACAACGAGGCAGAGTATGAGGCAGTACTGGCTGGCCTGCGCTTAGCAAGAAGCTTAGAAGTTCATCATTTGATCATTTTCAGTGATTCACAGTTGGTTGTAAAGCAAATCCAGGGCGAGTATGAAGCTCGAGGCGCGAGGATGGCTGGATACGTGGCCGAAGTAAAAATGATGCCGCTTAAATTTGAATCTTATGATGTCAAGGGAATCGAAAGAGAAGGCAACTCTACCGCCGACGCCTTGTAAATATTAGCTGCAACGCAGGTGGAGGATTTTGCGGGATCGGTGTATCTAGAGGTCCTGACCGAACCCAGTATCAATAGAAAGGAGCTTCTGTGCATCGAGAGGTCTAATTGTTGGATAACACCCTATCTTGATTACTTAGCTGACGGGAAGCTTCCAACGGATAAGATTTTTTCCAAGAAAATTAAATACCGAAGCTCTTACTTCTGCCTAATTGATGGGGAATTATACAAAAAATTATACTCGTCTCCGTTGTTAAAATGCTGAATTCCATCCGAAGCGTCATACGCGCTGAAGGAGGTCCATGAAGGGATTTGTGGGGACCATATGGGTGCTAAGTCGTTAGCGTACAAGCTGGTTCAGCAGGGGTATTACTGGCCTACTATGTTCTAGGAAGCAAAAGGGTATGTTTAGAAGTGTCTTAAATGTCAGATCAATAGCTCGGTCCCTCGCCAACCTCCCGAGGAGTTGTCATCGGTGCTTTCTCCTATCCCTTTCGCCATTTGGGAAATTGACCTGTTGGGACCCCTTCCCAAAGCCAAGGGTCAACTCCAATACGTGATTGTAGCCATCGACTACATGACCAAATGGGTCGAGGCTAAACCACTTCGCCATATCACCGAAGATAATTGTGTGAAGTTCATGAAGGAGTCGGTAGTTTACCGGTTCGGTATCCCGATGGTACTCGTCTCTGATAATTGTACGCAGTTTGTTGGAAAAAAGTTTGAAGAACTCCTCTCCGATCTGGGCATCCAACATCGAAAAACTTCGGTGGCCCACCCTCAATCTAACGAGCAAGTAGAAGTGACCAATCGAGCTCTCCTTAGAGGGGTTAAAAGGCGACTAGACGAGGCTAAAGGGCGTTCGCTCGAGGAGTTGCAAAGCGTCCTGTGGTCTTACTGAACTACTCCGCATTCGACTACGAGAGACTCACCCTTCAAACTGGCGTATGGGACAGATGCCCTGATCCCGGTCGAGATTGGATCGTCCTCATTCAGGGTGTCATGCTTCAAAGAATTATACAATGAAGAGGGGCTCAGATTGAACCTCGACCTGCTGGGAGAGGTCCGGGATGCTGCGTTGCTGAGGTTGGCCGTTTACCAGCAGAGAACAGCCAAGTACTACAATCGAAGGGTTCGAATTCGAAGGTTTGAGGTGGGAGACTTGGTACTCAGGGAGGTGGAAGCCTCGGCACCTAGCAGTACTGGGAAACTGATGCCCAACTGGGAGGGACCTTATGAAATCATTGAAGTTGTTAAGGAAGGGACTTATTGACTTCGGGACATGATGTGAGTAGATATAAAGAACACTTGGCATGCTGGCAGGTTGAAAAAGTACTACCAGTAGGGATAGTACTCATTGTCCTTGTTAGGGGACATCGGGCCACCTTGTTGTAAGACTTACTTCGGTATTCTGATGTAATCAGGTTTTAACACGTTATGATTCCTTAATGAAAGCATTATATGTTCTTAATCATGTTTCTTTGGTTTGTTTATTGTGGGCTAAAAGAGAAATTTGCTTGATAGAATAAAGAAAACTGACTTTAGTTTACTTGAACTTGTTTTTGTACAATTAAAAATGAAAATATTACAAAATTAGGCTGGGGGGTCTGGGGGGGTTGGGTGTGCAGGGGGCTCATCCTCTTCGTCGACATCCTCATCTGAGGAGAAGCCCAGTGTAATTGGGTTCACCCCAGCATTGGCCACCATGTTTTTGGCAAAAAGATATCCTTTGTTGTACTGGTCCACGATGGCCTCGGTCAACTCACTAGACCTCTTGTACTCCTCGATAATCCTCTGGAAACTCCATTATGCGGCTGAAGCCTCCCAATGTCTGATTGACACAACAAGATATCAGTGAATCTTTATAAAAATATAAAAGTAGACTGAAGACAGTACAATAGTCATACCTGACCCAGGTGAAGACTGGTGGCTCTCACCAGGTTGTTGATGTCTGATGAATTGAAATATTGATCGTCAGCCGGGAGGTTGAAATAATTATATAATTCCTTCGGTAAAGGAGAGGAAGGATCCGATGGAAAGAAGGATAGTTGGGAGAAAGGAGGTACCGTATAAGAGGGGTTGGTTTTATTTGGGGGGGGGGGGGGGGGTCGGGGCGCGCTTGGTGAGGGTTCAGCATCGGGGGCTTTGCCGTGCTGCCTCGGTTCGGCTGGGGTGTGCTCTGAGGGTGAAGGTCTGGCTTCTGTGCGTGATGTGGATGGAGGTTTTAGGGGCGATGGAATTAGAGGCGGTGCGTCTTTATCTCTTATGTCGGGGGAGGGAGAACGAGGTGGGGATGGAGAAAGGGGTCGGATGAAATTTAAGGGTTAGACATAAATGGGTTCGGCGTTGGATTGGTTACCTTCGGAAGCCTTGGATAGCCGTCGGCGCTTTCTGCGAAGCTGCTGCTTCTCGACGTCGGTTAGGTCCAAGGCGTTCTTTCCAAGAGGAGGCTGGGGGGCCTCGGTTTGTTTTCTAGGAGGTCGGGGGGCCTCGGTTGGTTTTCTGGAAAGTTGGGGGGCCTCGGTTGGTTTTCTGGAAGGCTGAGGGGCTTTGGCTTGTTTTTTAGAAGGCTGAGGGGCTTCAGTGCTTTGAGGAGGAGCCTGGACGGCAGATCGGATGCGTAGCTGTGTTCTTGGGACATTCGGCTGGGTCTTGTAGATCACTACTGAAACCCGAAGAATAGAGGAAGATTAGTATAAATAGTGAAATAAAATGGATTTCCTAAAGAGATGAAAGAACTTACGTTCGTGGTCGTGCAACCACTGGAGGTTGGAAAGGAGGCTGATGTCCCAAGGCTCTGAGGGGATGCTCTGGCAGAACCATTGAAATTCTTCCTCCCTATCTTCGGCGATATCGTCAATGACCGGCTTTTCTGGGTTCCCCCAGGGCTGCAGAAGGTGGGTATCTAGGCTAAACACGAAGAACCAATTACTGTGCCAGCCCTTGTTACTGGAAGGAGAGAGCATCCAAGCCCTTTGGTTGGGGAGGCGGTTCAGAGATCGGAATCCCTGTTCTTTGGTTTTGGTTAGAGAGAAGATGTGGAAGAAGTAGTCGAGGCTGGGATTGATGTCGAACTGCTTGCAAGCAGCGATGAAGCAGACTAGGTGGATGTACGAGTTCGGGACCAACTGAGCGAGTCCGATTCCGACGAAATCGTGAAAATCGGAAATGAAAGGATGAAGAGGGAATCTGACCCCGTTCCGAAGTACCTGGGTCGGAACCGCTAGTTGAGGGCTGGTAGGCCTCCAATACATCTTTTCATTTGGGCTGGGGGCCCTTAGAAAATACTCTCCTGAAAACTGGAACTCAAATTTAAAGCCTTCAACGGCTTCATTACTGACCGACGGTTGGGTGTTAGCATGTGAGTAAGTGGTGGTGTCCTCGAACATCTTTCTAATTTCCAGTTCCCTTGCCCTAGATTTCGATCCAGATGGGCTAGGAATCGGGGTGGTTAAGGGGGCAGGTCAGAACGGATTCGCCTCAGAAGATGAAGAGGTTGTAGCAGCGGCGCTAGTTGAGGACGTCATTTTGGGTTTAAGAGAGAGAGAAAGACTCAGGCTATGGGGCTTGGGGTAATCGGAAGTCAAGGTGGAGATTCTTGAAGGGGAAAAGGATGGGGGCTGCTCGTTGACCGATTCTGCGAATATGGGTAGCGATGAGCAGTTGCAGGAGATAGAGAGAGAAGACGATTTGTTATTTTGAAGGAGGTAACTGTTGTGATAATGTTCAGTTTGAAAATGGGGTATTTAGATCAGAGGCGCGAGTGGGGTGACGTCACTTCAGTTTAGCCGTTACCCGGTGAATCAGGTTTAATGTCCCGACTTTTGTGCTAAGCTCCTGTATAATCGGAGGGGTTACCCTTCTTTTTTTTATTTTCTAAAAAGGTAGAAGGGTGGGGGGCAATGATGGGGTGTGATTTCTTTGGGCTTATCTCTTTGGGCCGGGGTTCCTTTCTTTGCATGTGGCTTGGGCCGGGTCAGGCTTCTTTCCTTCCTATTGGGCCCGAGGCCCAAGGTCTGAGATCTTTTCTTAATCAGGCGGTTGATAGGACGTTTGGGCCATTTTGTCCACTTTGACGGACTGACACAGGGAACAACCCATGCTAGTATCTTCCCCAAACGGACCAAGTGGAACAGGTGGAAGGGAATGTCATGTTTGCACTCATGAAGGTATGACTGGACGTCTTACGATGCCTGGATGGTTATATACTGGCAACTTCACAATTACAAAGGTAATTCATCTTTTTACATCACAAACATTAAGCTATCAAACTTCTGAGAGATTCTAGCTAACACTAAAAGGTCCTTCATTGTGACGTTATTCCCCTGAACTTACTCTTACACCGGAGCATCTCCGGACGGTCCAAACCACGACTGTCTTGTGAGGTGGTAACGGTTTGTTATGTGTGCAGGTATCTTGCTGACGGGTGATTACGGCAAGAGGGAAAATTAGACGTCAACATTATTTTTTTTTTGTGGCGATAATATTATTATTTTTTCTTGTCATTATATTTTTTTTGGCGTTTTGTGATATTTACATATTTATCATAGTTTATACCTCGCTTATTTGAAGTATTGGTTAATCATTAGTGAAAATCATTACATTTGGGATTGTCTTATGATTTGGGTGTTCGAAATATTAAACATGCACAGTAGTGCATGAGGAAATTCATTTTTTAGGGGAGTTTCTACCGATTTTTTTTATAAAAATTCTAAGTTAACAGGTTCAATGCCTTTGTACATAAATATTAGAATGCATGTAATATATAAAATAACTTATATAATGAGGATTGCAATCGAACATTTTGAAAGAAAAATAATAAAAGCGAGTGGTACCTCATTTGCATTATCCTTTGCATAGCTATGGATTCTGATGTTCCGATTAGTTCTTCAACACATTGGGCTTCATCGAGAGTCCGCCTTCGTAGGGTAGCTTCATTATCTCCTTCCCTTAGAGTGACTCGTCAGCCTTTTCGATTGACCGAGTCATGTATTCGCCTTGAAGTTGCTGTTAATGACGATGAGGTCCAGGATCAAGAGGGTACAACCCTTCTTCCTTATGTTCGTACTTTGTCAGGGGTTCGTTTTGTCGTGACCGATTTACTGGGGCGTGATTTATGTGAGGATCCGAATTTTCAGGATTTCTTTAATGAGAATTTAATTGATAAAATTATCAAAATTGTTTAAATTATTTATGATATAAGTAATTTAAAGTGCGTGACGGAATTTAATTGGTAAATTAAATATGTACCAAGATGGTGATGAATTGTGTGGATTTAAAATAAATGAAAAAGTAAATAAATTATTTGGAAACAATTTATGAAGAATAAGAGAAATTCCATGTAAAGGCACAATAAATTGTACAATTAAATTGTTATAGAAATGTAGAAATTATGATTTGATTGATGTTATGTGGTAATGTGAAATATATGAAATTAGATATGTATATATATACATTTGTATATATATATATATAAATGTATATGTTTAAGTGATAATTATAAATGCTATTAATTATGGAAATTAAGGGATTAATAATTAAATTAATCTAATTTTAAATGAAAAGCGAATGGGGAAGTTAATAAAATTGTAATTATTGATTTTAGATTTAATTAAGAATTATGGTGGAAATTTAGAAATTAATTGAGAAGAAATGTAATTATATAAATTATATAATAATAAATTACATAATTTATATAAGAAAATTAAAGTGATGTATAAAGGAAATTATAATTATATAAGTTATATAAGGATAATTATATAATTTATATAAGAGTATTAAAATAATGAGAGAGTTAATGAATGTATAATTATTGATTATATAATTAATTAATAATTATGGAGGAATTTAAGAAATTATTTAAAAGGAGAATGTAATTATATAAATTATATAATACTAAATTATATAATTTATATATAAAGAAATTAATATGAAATGTAAAGAAATGAAATTAAATGAGGAAAAAGGAATGTTTTAATTCATTAAAAATTATGTTTATGCATAATTGAATTGTTATGACTTTTATGAAGGATAACATTTTAAAAACATGAACATGTTAGTGTAATATATTGTCCAAGTAATGAAGTGAAAAATTATGAAAAATAATTTTTATATGTACTATGAATTATTTTATAAATTTTGGAGGTATAAATTATCTCATATAATTACATGCGTGGTGATATGCGTGTACAAAATTTGTCAAGTAAAGTACCCAAAAAGGGTCTAAATATTATTTATAAATCATGTGATGATTTTTGGTAAATTAAAATAAATATTTTATATATTATATATAAAATATTTATTACACAAAATAATTACGTAATGTATTTAAATTAAAATTTTGCACACTATTTTCGTGAAAAATCCGGAAGTTTCATGCAAAGTCGCTGGGTAAAATTTGTTTTATCCAAGTGGGCTAACAAGCTTGAGGTATATATATATATATATATATATATATATATATATATATATATATATATATACACATATATATATAAAGAAAAGCAAAGAAAAAGAAGGAAGAAAAACAAAACAAAATACAATCAAACTCTATTTCTTTCTTTGTTCAACCGAAGACACCCACCATGTCCATCGACAACCACCATAGCCACCACCATGAGAGATGAGATTTATTCCATCAAAGGAAAGATTTTTGAAGCCAAAGAAGGGATAATTCAATTTTATTTTGAATTATTTTGGGTATTTATGGTGTTAAATTATTATTGTGGAAAATTAGAAAATAATTAGAATAATTATTCTAAATAATTTTAGGATGTATATATATGAATTATGGAATTTTTGGAATGATTATGTTGTGAAATTGGAGATTAAATGGTTAAAAATTGCTTGGGGTGGTGCACTTTTCGGCGAAAGGAAGAAGCTGAAAAAAAAACACAAAGGGATGGACCACACATTGCGTGCGGTCAGTTTTTGTGCCGCCCAGATAAAACGATGCCGTTTGGGCAGTATGGCAGGGCCGCGCCTTGCGCGATAGAAATTTCTGGAAGAAGGGCCGAAACGACGTCGGTAGAAACAGTCTTTACGCATTGCGCGGGCAATCGGCACGGCTAGAAATTACCAGCGTGCCCTTGGTCTTTTTCGGTAATACCGAACTTGTCCCTTAGCACGAAAATTACGATTATGCCCCCTATCTTTTCGGAAAATTCCCGATATATCCCTAGAGTTGCTGAAATTACGGTAATGCCCCTGGACTTTCTGAGAAATTCCGGTTATGTCCCTAAGGGCGCGGAAATTACCAAAATGCCCCCCAAAGTTAGTTTTTAATTAAATAAATATTTAAAAATTGTTTAAAAATTATAGAAAATTACTAAAAATATAAAAATGATGTTTGGGCATTAAATTTAATATTTTTGTAAAAATATTAAATATTGGGGGATTAATATTTAGATATTAATCTATTAAGTTTAAAGGTTAGAAAATGATTAAATAAAAATCCGGACAACCAAATGTGCTAAAATTTATCCGATGAGCCGGGTTGTCCGTATTGAAGTTGTTGGATATTAAGTTAAATGAATATATTAGGGAACGAGGTTAATTTAATTAACCATATTATTTAATAATTGGTCCAGAGATGATATTAAGTAATTAGATTAATATCATAAGAGGATAAATAATTATTATTGATTATTTTATGGTCATAGGTTGTTCGAGAAAGGGTTTTGAGCTATCAATTAATTAATTGGACATACATGCAAGTTCTTCAGTCTTTTTAATGTTAAATATTGTCTGTTATGATATGTTATTCCTTGTTTAAATGCATATATGATAACTATGTGTATTTTGTGCAATGATTTGAGATATATTGCTATAGTAAAAGCACAAACACATGATGTATGACACACACCGAACATATTAAGGTATGTGCTACGTGACGCATAAACTGGTGAACTTGCTGAGCCGTTGTGCTCATTACTTGCTTAAAATAAACTTTTGCAGGTAAAGAAACAAATTTCAGGCATATCATAATATATTAGAGACGGATTAACCCGAAAGGTGGTAAACGTAATTGATATAATTTCAGTAATATAACTCAATGTGGATACATTTGCAAAGTTTGTATTGAAGTGATATATGCATGTACAAAAGTTGGTATTGATGTGATATATGCATGTATAAATGGGATCCAGACAGGGCGAATAGAGTTATATTATGAACTATAATTGTTCAAGATGATTATTATGATATAGACAATTATATATCTATATTTAAATGATTAATCATGAAACAAAGAATATTGGATGAATATAAACAACATTGAATTTGAATGTTGAGCTTTATTGAGTTTCACGATAATGATGATAGAAAGAAAAAGTAAAGGTTGCGATCCAGGGACTAGGATCAAGATGTAAGGATTTTAAATATCCAAATACTTTAATACAAGGATTGGATTGAGAAAAAAAAAAGGAAAAATTTATACCGAAAAATATGGTAATTGATTAGTTAAGGTGATTAAAGATTTATTAACGGACCAAAATTTGGACGTTATGAAGATAATGTATAATAAATACAAAATTTAAGGGAATTAAGATTGTCGAATTTTGGGGTCGTTACAATTTAAGCCGCCATCCGTCAGCTTACCTAGCAGCTAATGAGGTAAATGTTATTTCTTCTTGATTCAGATCTTCTTTAGGCATGCCCCTTTTACCACCTTCGTTTGTCACAGGTACTTGATTTTACCCAGCCTTGGGGTAACTGGTTTAGTGTCTATTCCCTTTATCAGAGCTTATATACCGATTATAGGGCCAGAGTAGATTCTTGGGGCTTTCATCATTTCTTTACCAGAGCTCCCTGTCAGTGTCCTTGGGGTTATATGAGGGCTTTATCAGAATGTTAGTTTCTCCAGAGTCAGTCTTTCCATCTATTTGATTATGTGGTCATGATGACACCTTTCGATTGGCCATATATCACTGGTATTGACTTTCTTAGCCCGCAGGCACCCCTAGATTTAGACATCACGCCTGCAGATGTTAGATCGTTACTGGGGCTTCCCTCTCAGGTAGGGATTTTCAGGGCTCGCATCATTCGTTCTGGTGCTTTAGCAGTTGGGGCCATTGTGTGAGTCTTGTCTGACCTTTTCCTAGAGGATGTGGGACTTTATGATTGTCTGTTGAGGAGACTATTCTTGATTATCATGAGGGGTTATTTTTTAGGGAACAACTCTTCAGCCATACACTTCAGCCTTGTCGGAGCCATCTGAGATGTGGATAGGATATGAGACTATGACTGAGGCTTCTTTATATTTGCGTATTTCCTTCATGGGTTGCGATTACATTATGAAGGACAAACAGATGCTTGGGTTGGATTCTACCCGTTTCTCCTGGTAGGTTTTCCTCTATTTCTTTCATTTCTGTTTTGATCTTTTCCCCATTCATATTGACATCATTTGCTGTTTCTTTCTTTTTCAGTTTTGCGTTTATGAACGGTTGCCTTGCTTGCTGCCTGTCACCACTCTAGGTTTGGACAGATACCCAAGCGATCGTCACTGGCATCAGAGCACTTTTCAAGAGACTATAGTGTTTGAGATCTTTACCCATTGTTATTTTTAGTTGGAGTTGCTGTTTGCCTCTGATGTGACTTGGGTGGCTTATACTTCTGAGCATCTAAGGGTTGGTTTTACCGACGGTCTTCCATTTAGATCAGAGTTTGCTTTATCTACCCGTTGGGTTTGCATGATGACCATTTGTGACATCCCGAATTTTTTATATGAACGCTAAATAAGATTTTTAAATAAGAATCTTGACTAATTAAGTAAAGGTTAGAGGATTAAAACCTGGTTTAGAAGGATATGATATATTAATATGTGACTAAAATTATGTATTATTTAATCACTGTGCTAGAAATGACATGTGTGGTTGAAATGGTACAGAAGGATTCTTAGGGTGAATAAGGGTCTATAAAATATTTATGGATCAATTATCTATTTAGAGTGTATTAGCAACGTAGCAGATGATCCAAATATTATGAACATGAATTTTGATGATTAAATGGAATTATAATGAATTAAAGGTAAATTACAAAAAATAAATTCTGTAGGACACTAATTATGTCAGCATATGATAGATTGGATGTATGAAGATTGATGTATTCGATCTAATAAAGAAAGAAGTAATTAAAGTTGCAAATGAAGGAAATGATGAAAATGAGAAAAACGTATTTAAATTGATACTTTAGTTATGAAAATTAATAGCGAATTTAATGATTAGGCCTTGGGAGGCTAGGTTACGAGAAGGTACAGTAATGTGTGGTTGAATGTGCAAAAAAGAAGGAGCAGTTTGACCTAATTGGTATATGAGGAATTGATTGAATGATAATGGTTATGAAGTTTAATGTTTGAAATGGATTAATAAATCCATATTAATTGATGAAATGAAGTATATTTATACGATGTGCAAGTATAGAATGTAATACCCCCGAAAATAAGTAGAAAGAATGTTGGATACGAGAATGGTTTAAATTGGCATTATGTGCTAGATAAATAAGTAAAAGGAAGTACAAGTCGTATAATGACTATATGAGTGTAAAAGGTTAAATGATGATGGATTTTGGTAATTCGGTCGATGTTCGCTTTTCGAGAAAGCGGTTTATGGAAAAATAAGCAATTCGACTTTATTGAGATGTCAAAAATTAAAATTGATTGAATATAGAACCAAAAATGGTTCGTAGATAATTGAGAATGAATGTTATGCAAATTGACAATTTATTATGAATTATTATTATTAATTAATGAAATTCAATTTTCAAAGGTGACGTGTGTTTTAGGACAAACCAATTATGGATTAATGCGATGAGGAATAAAATTCAAGCATAATGAAACAAGTTTGGATAAAAAAGGACTTGAATTGGGTTGAAAATAAGCAAGAAATGATTTTTAAAGAGATTAAATTCTCTAGAAAAATTGAGTAATGACCATGTTGCCCGTAACAAATTGAAAAATGACAATTGTGTCCTAGAAGGGTGTAATGACCATTATATCCTTAGTTGGCTAGGTGAAATGACCAAAATACCCCTAGTTAGGTTAACTATAGTTATATGTGATTAACCATATATGAGTTTAATCTCATAAACTTGAGTAAATCAAGAGCTCTTCTCTTTCATTTTAACTTGTTGAAAATAAAACATAGGAGAAAGAGAGAGAATAAGCCATTAAAGGGGAAGAGAGAAGCTTGGAGTTTCATGAGCTAGAGAGCTTGGATGGTCATGGAGCAAGAAGAAAAGATGATGGCCCCGGCATGATGAAGCCTTCTATGTAAAGAAGTTGGTCATCCAAGAAGGTATAAAGATATTTTTGTGTTAAAACTTGTTGTTTATGTATTTAAATTCAAGAACATGTGAAGCCATGTACGTATCTATGCTTAAAAGTAAGATTTATGTAAGTCATGTGCTATATGTGAGTTATGTTAAGAAACCCTAAGCTCAAAGATTATAAAATAAAGGCGGTGCACTATTTATGCATGTTCACAAGCTAGAAACCATGATTCAAAGGATGATTATGTGTTTTATGTTGTTAGTTTTGATGAAAACCTAGATGAGAAAGTTAAACATGTTGGATTCATATGTATGCTTGACATCATTATAAGATCATTAATGGTAGAGAGGCATGACTTGTTTAAGAATAAATACAATATTAGCTTATAATTTGCATATAGATCAAATCATAATCTGTAAAGTGCATATAGAAGTGATATGTACTTACAAAATTGTTAAATGTGTATGTGGTAATGTATGTGGTGCATAGAGTCCAATATTTCAAGTTGAGTTTAAGGGTAAAATTTCTTAATTTGACAAAATTCCACTAACGTATGATTTTTGGCCATTTTGGTTAATTAATGGTTTAATAAGGCCAACAACTGAGTTTTACGTAAATACATGTGTTAGAGTTGTTTTGAAAGTCATTTGGTGTCAATGGCGATAATTGTGGATTTTAAATGTTTTAAAACGTTCGCCAACGCCTAAAATAAAAATTTTTGAAAAATAAAACCATTTGAAAAGTTTTAAATATTTTGAAGGCCCAAGTAAGTCAATTATATGTTATATGTGTTATGTGACATGTTGGAATTAAGGTTTACAAAAAAGGGCTAAAAATAGCATGGATTTTTGAAAGATTTTTTTTTCTCCAGAAAAACCAATACTGCGCCGGGGTGCAGTTATTTGAACTGGAAACTGCGCCGGGGCGTAGTGCTGCTGAAGAAGTTGGCCGGGGTGAGTTCAAGGGGCGTCGAGAAGAACTTATGGCCAGCGAGATCTTCCAGGCTAAACATCTAGCCGGGCGAGATGTACTGCTTCAGCAAAGAAATTTTTATTTTAAGTCCAAATCAATTTTTTTTGATATAAAACGATAGAGACATGTATGATAAGCAACAAATTGATAAAAATGATCAATGTGATAAATATTAAAGTATAAAGGAACAATGTGTTGCGTGTTAAAGTTATGTAGAGATAGAAGATAGTTATAGGACAAGGTTTAGCATGCACATGTGTGTAACCAATGCATGAATCAATATTATGGTTGTGTAGGACCCAATCGGGGTAAGATATTACCAGTAGAGGTAAACAAGGGTAAAGGATATTAAGGTAATGAAACGGAAAGTGGTATAATATAATATACCTATAACTATATAAAATCATTGTAATGCTTGTGTGCTAGGTTGGAGACAAGCTAGGATGTATTATTAACCTAAATAAGGTATAATACATCAAAAGTGAAATGAATAGAGATAAATGGTTAAACGATTATGGATAAAGTTTGATATGTTATATTAAGTCGTATGATCTTATAATGTTATATAGGTGCAATGTTGGCAGATAAAGTTCGGACTAACAACACGATGCGATGAAGGATAGAAAGAACAAACGAAAAACGTAAAGGTTAAGTAAATAAATGAAGATTAGACAAGTTTTTCAGACTTAAATGTAATGATTGTTCTATGTGAACTATATGATAGTAAAAGATGTGGAATGTGCCCTACGTGTAACTATGTGATTTAACTGCTAAATGAAATATGTGACATTTAAGTATAACATGGTAAAGTAAGGAATGCATGACGCATAAATATAAATTGTAAGCATAAAATGTGTTATCTGATTGACTTGCTGATCCTGTGTGCTCACTCTTACTATGAACTAACATTTTCAGGTAAAGTATGAGAAGGCCAGAGGTTCTAGTTAAGCTAAAGGTAAAGAGTGCTAAATGCATAGATAAGCGTGAAGAAAATTTGTTATATGTATTTGTGTAATGTGCAACCAAGCAAGATAAATGTAAACCTATAATGGTGTATATAATTAACGTCTAGGTTGTAATTATAAGCTTAGTCGTTAATAAGGGGATGTATGATTTGTAAATCCATAGCGATAGCAGTGAATGTAATTTATTTTGAGAAATGTTGTAATAAGATAAAATAAAGGTATTATTGGTAGTCGAGTTTTATATGTAATAAACTTGTATGTATGGTACAGATGTATGTAAACAGGAACAAGGATGGAACAGGCATAAGCAAACAGGATTATGTATGGATAGATAAATGTTAAAATTTATTCACAGGTTATGTCAAGTTAAATCATAAATTATATATATGATTTTGATAATTGTAATAGACTATGTCATAATTTATTAATGTTTGACCTAAGTCCTAAAGTATAGAAAGTAAACGTTACGATCTTGAGATAGGTAAGGAATGTAAAATAAATAAACAGATTTCTGGACCGCATTATGGTCAAATATTGATTTTAAAGGTTAAATGTTATGTATTAACACACGAGATCGCCGTTATGATGCTTTATGATTATATAATATGATTTTAAGATTAATAATTATGTTATCCAGATGTAATTGAAAATGAATAAGGAATGTTAGGATTTCGGTGCATTACACCATCAGTGGTTAGGAGCTATATCTGGGAGAACGAGCTATTCGATGCATTACCGGGGAGGTCCGCATTCCGTATCTTCCTCTTTCTTGCAGATTTTGGCCCTGGGCACTCGTACATCTGAGATTCCTTCAGAGGGTGAGAGCGGTTTTGGATTGTTGGATGGCCCTATATTGTATTGGTCGTTGAGGTGTTTGTACCTTTGACCTATTTATTTTATCTTATTTTCTTTGTACAATATGAGGATGCATGGATTGTATTCAAATTATAGATATATTAATTTTCATTTTTATTATTTCCCTTGTTTAGTCTGTGTTAATACTGTTTTACAGATGTCATCCTCTGCGGTGGCTCGTTTGGACTATACATCACCTGGAGGCATAGGCATGAGGCTTAGTTGTTGGTTTGATGATTTGTCGTTCTCTGATCAGGTTACTGTGGGGAGGCTCATAGGGCACAATATGTCATTGATGTCTTTTTGGGTACCTAATGGTTTCATAGATAGTATTTTGACCTTTTGGATCCTAGATCGACATGTCTTTTAATTTGAGACTGGTGAGCTCACTCCCACTTTGGAGGAGTATGATAAGATTACTGGTATGTCCCTCACTGGCCCTTGTGCTTGCGTCTTTGTGGGGGCACATGCGTTGTCCATTCTTGATTTCTCTCAGTATGCGTAGGGCTACTTTGCTGCCTGTTATCTCCGGGGGACATATGATTCCTTTTGACTTTATGATTGTATGCTATGGTTCCGTTGATAGCTATGCCATATTCCAAGAGGATTTCATGTGTCAGAGGATAGTTGGAGAGCTTTGAAGATGGATGCATTGATGGCATGCGTCATATCTTTCTTATATATGCCGATATGGGATGATTATCTCGACAAATGGGTGATCATGGCCGTTAGAGCCCTTCATGAAGACCACACCATCCTTCCTACGATCTTAGTTAAAACTTATATTTAGGCATCATACTGCCATACCTTCAGAGGTAGAGAGTTTAAAGGTAGTTCCACTTTGCTGTATGTCTGGTTTATGAGCCATCTTACACCAATTAGTTAACTTCGTCGTCATGGTTTCTGCTTTAGCCACAACATAGCCGCACAGTTTTCTTTCCATCTGTCTAGCTGCGTAGATACGACCTCTTGGAGAGATTTCCTTTCTGCTATCGAGGAAGCTTTCTTCATTTTAATGTATTTCGGATACTGCTCATTTCGAAATTTCCTGACTCACATCCCTCCCTTAGACTTCATTCCTATCCCAGGTTTGTGGGGAGTGACTACTTATCATCCATTAGTTGTGATGGGTCAATTCGATCAGTAGCAAGACCTTCATACTTTTACTGGGGCCTCTGATTACCGATTTTCCATTCTTCCATCCACTAACTCTGATTTGTCCCGCGTATATGATATTTGGCTTCATCGATTATCGGCTGATCTTACTGATAGTCATCCTGGTCGGACACTCGAATACTTATTTTGGTTTCATTCAGATTCTAAGGTCATTGGGGTAGATCCGTCCGATGAGGATGAAGGTCTGCCCGAGGAGCCAACTGATGAGGAGGCTCAGACAGAGCCAACAGAGGATTACCTTTTTTTAAGGATTTGACTGAGGTATTGGCTGGGTCTGTTGCTACTGATGCCCCTGCTCCATCGGCTTTATCAATGGCCGATCTTGAGGGTTGTATTTAGAGCCTCACCTTTGAACTTGACCTATTTGTTGATGTTGATGGCTTATCCGAAAGAGATGCCGCTGTAGGTAATCGGGAAGCTGTGGTTGTTGATCGAGATGCCCATCGGTCTTATGCTGATGAGATCATGGATTGACTTAGATATGTCTTGGATAGTCAGAGGGAGACCATGAGAGTGGCCTTGACCTTGATAGACCATATTACAGCGGCGGAGCAACAGTTGCACTCAGCTCTTCAGACTTTAGAGACTGTCATCTTGTTTTCGTTCATAGCCCGTTTGACTGCTGATTTATAAACCATCCCATTTTTCTGTATGAGCTATATTAATCATACCACTTATCGTAGAAAATGATATTAGTATATTAAAACAATTTATATATATGAAAAAGATTTATATTTCAGTCACTTCCCTTTCTGATGAATCGTCGCCTTCCAACTGATTGCCATTTTATCCTGATGATCATGATTGCAACATGTCCCATCATTCTTTTGTCAGGTGAAGGTGTCCGATTTGATGGATAAATACATGACACTTTTTGATTTCATTGGAATAGGTATTTGGACGTATGAGATGCGAATCAGTGGGTTAGGTTCTAATTGTGTTTCAACTTTGGGGTTTATTCATTTGAAAAAAAAAAGATCTTTTGGGTAGTTATAGGTGGTTTTATTGAAGGGTTTGGTATGTATTCTATGAAGATTATATTGTAACCTGAATGGTGGCCCATATATTCTGGTGGGAGTAAGAGATCTTGTTTTGTGAGGATTGAAAGATAATAGTTTGTGGTTGCTGATTTATCAGGGGGGTTTTAAAGGTTTTTTAGAAAGATCAGACCGCACCATATATGGCCGCCTACGTACTCCTAAGGGAAAAGGAGATCAGGCCTTACGTAGTTTATCGAGGGTTGAACTAAAATTTATTTATTTTTTGATAGTAAACATCAAAGTAGCCTGTTATGCATAAAAACGTTTCACGAAATCAAAATTGATGGGTTGGGGAAATACCTCACCATCCATTTATTGTAAGATAAGGGTTCTACCTGAGAGAATGGTCTTAATAATGAAAGGTCCCTCCCAATTCGGGGTAAATTTCCATTTAGTTTCATCTTGGCCAACATTGACTTTCTTCAATACCAGATCATTTACATGGAATCTCCATGATCGTACCTTCTTGTTATAGGATCGGGAAATCCGTCGTTGGTATAGTTGCCCATGGAAAATTGCCGCCATTCTTTTCTCATCTATGAGGGCTAACTGATCATATCAGTGTTGTATCCACTGAGTTCCATGACACCGTTCATCTTTGGCCTATAAATCACTGAGTTAAGATGTTTGATCTTGAACCTATAGCATAATTCTTTTATCAGGGCATTATTCAGGGTCTTAGCATTATCAGAGACTAGGATCTCTGGTTGGCCATATCGACAAATGATGTTGTTACAGATGAAACCGACAATGATCTCTTTAGACACTTTAGGGAAAGACAATGCTTCTACCCATTTAGTAAAGTAATTTATCATAACGAAAATAAATTTGTGTCCATTGCTAGCCTTGGGCTCAATTGGGCTTATGGCGTCCATTCCCTACTTGGAGAACGACCATGGCGACGTCATACAATGGAGTTCATTGGGAGGCGTATGAATTGCATTAACATGGATCTGACATTGATAACACCTTTAATTATGATCCTCATAATCCGCCTTTAATGTTAGCCAATAATGTCTGGTTCTCATAATCTTCTTTGCCAATAAAGGGGCACTCATGTGGGTGAAAGCAGTACGCACTCAAGCCAATCACATTTGACGTGATAAGAATATATTTTGTAATCTTATTCGTTTATTAATAAAAGTATCAAGATATTTTTTTATTCATGATTAATTGGCTGAATTAATTATTTGAATAAACCCATAGTTTTGAGCAATACTTTTAGAATCATAATGTTGATTATGCTAATGAGATCTAAATTCAAGACACATCAAAACTAAAATGTTCGTAATCGTGGGATCACTAAAATGGGGATTAGTGAATCCACATAGATTAATACATACTGTGCTTGCTCTTATGAAGATGATGATTAATCTCATATGAAAGTAGTATGCACACAAGCCAATCATATTTGATATGATATAGTATATACTTTGTAATCTTATTCGTTTATTAATAAAAATTTATTTATACAAATGAATTTTCTTTATCCATATTTAATAAATAATATTAATTGTGATAAACCTATAGTTATTGAGCAATGCTTTTAGAATCATGATGATGATCATACTATTGAGATCTAAATTCAAGATATCTCAAAACTAAAATTGTTCCCAATCGTGAGATTACTAAAATGGGGATTAGTGAATCCGGATAGATTAGTACAAATTATTCTTGCTCTTTTGAAGAGGATGATTGATCTCATAATCATTTATGTAGAAACACTAAAACAAGTGTGTATGTATTTTTTTAGAGAATAAGTTCACTGAACGTGACTCGCTTAAGGAACACCTAATTGAGTCTTACTTGCCTATCAATAGGAGTTCCTTTTGTGATAGTAATACAAGTGATCATTGGACTTGAGATTATCATAGTATCTTCTGTATGATGAATTATGTTTTGACATATTCCTTAAAACTTTTAGGATATATCAAAGGGTATGATCGGATATAATAAGTTATACATGGAGATAGGTGAATGATCAATAAAGAATCTACCACTTCTTGTAAAAGAAGAGAATGTCATATGCGATTCGATAAATGACAACTCAGTAGCCCTTGACAAATACAGAATACAAATTTAAAAGTAGTTTCTAATTTATATTAATTAGAGTTATTCATTTGATGATCGAAATGCATATAATAAAATAAAATAAGACTTAACAGTAATACCATGTCTTATCTTTGATTGGGACATTGTGAGATAGAATGATTGAATTGTACGGTAACTATTCGCTAAATAAGTTCTTTTGTGATTAAATGTTGAAATCTATATTATCTAGAGAGTCGTTGATCGCTAAGGGGACTTACCCTTATTATGGAATAAATATTATTTATTTAAATGAATTAAATAATTTAATTTATTTATATAAATAAGATTATAATAGTTCTAATTAATTTATTCTATAATCGGTTTAATATGGAGAACCTAAAAGCTCACACCACAAAATAAAAATAATTATTTAAGAAGTAGATGACATAATTATAATAATAAATTCAGTATATTTAATTTATACTACGAGGATAGAATAAATTAAATAACTTAATATTTATTATTTTAGTATTTTAAAAATACTAATTATAAATTAATAAGAGGAGTCTTATTATTATTATTATTATTATTATTATTATTATTATTATTATTATTATTATTATTATTATTATTGTTATTATTATTATTATTATTATTATTATTATTATTATTATTATTATTATTTAGTTCCTAAATAGTTTGAAAATTATAATTATTATATTAAAATTAATTAAGTTTCTAATTAGATTAGAAGTTTAATTAAAAATCTTATTCATAAATATGTTAGAATGGTTAACAATATTTATAAATAAAAGAAGTTTTATTATAAATTAGGGTTACACACATACACTTCCATAAGTTATGGGAGAGTATTCACATATTCTCTAGAGAGAGAAAATTAGGGTTTGCCACCGCCCGATTCTTGAATTATTATTATTCCTTGGTGGATCACCTCTAGAGACCAAACACTTGGATGACTAACGTTGATAATTGAAATTTAATCGGTGAAATTCAAGGAGAACGCGAAGAACTTGAAGTTGAACTTGTACCCGTTGAAGTTTTGACTTCTACAAATGTATAATTATCTAATTTCTTCTTTATTAATTAATAGTTGCGCATAAAGATCGATCCTAGATTATGATTTGTAAAATTTTAAATTTGATTTTACTATACTTCCGCTATTTTATGCAATTTAATTGTATGTCTATGAATTTTTATAAACTTACAGTGACATCAAGAGCTAAAGTTTATGTAAATTATTAATTGTTTTAATTTTATATGTATATGAATTTGTGTTTAGAATAAATTTATTGAACATAATTTGTTATATAAAATTAATTTTTTTAATAAAGAAATTGAATTCACGGCAATCCATGTTTGCTTCATTGTTTTCGGTATATATGATTACCAAACAAAAGGGCATGCACTGTTTCGGTTTTTTGGTGAGTACTATAAAGAAACAGAGCCACTTTCGGATATATTATATATATACTACCGATTATATATACGCTCAGTCTTTTGGTTTTCGGATTAGGTATATATAAAGGTGTCCCAAAATTTTTGTCACTTTACAAAAGCAATAAAGCAACACCTTTTCGGATATGTATATTATAATATATATTTACAAAAGCAATAAAGCAACACCTTTTCGGATATGTATATTCGGATATGTATATTAGAATATATATATATATATATATATACAGTAATTAGCCAAACAGTTTAATAATTTTATGTAAATTTTAAAATTTTAAAATAAAATTTTTTATTTTGGATAATTTTAAAATAATAAAAATAAATAGTTTATTTGTAAATAATTTTATAATTAAAATAAAAGGTTTATTTTAAATATAAAATTAAATTTTATGCAACTTTAATTGCCCATTAAATAATACCAATATATATATGAAATAATTTATTTGATTCATGAGATGAATATTATTTATTGATATATATGTTGATATATATGATAATAAATAGAATTGATTATGAACTATTAACCAATATGATTAGATTTATTTTTGTGAATGCATGAATGAATGAGTATTTATAAATGAGGTCTGCATACCTCGCATTTTTTAATTTTTCTAATTTAAATTTTATCTTATTTCTATGTACTTCCCCTTAACTGTTGATTAAGGTTTTTATTTATTGTAAATAATTTTGTAATATATTAGTTATAATTATTTTGAAGAATTAGAGCCAAGGAGCAAGGAACGCTTGAAGATTTGTTTGTAATGGAGCCCGGATTTAAATATAATAGTTACATTTAATTTATTCTTGCACTCTAGGTTTGATCTTTTGGTTCACTTGGTGGCTCTAGTGAACCAAATTAGAATAAAAATTCACAATCAATTCAAGTAGAATATAGTATTCTATATGTGCATGCTAATTATATATATTATATATTATATGACGCATATTTTATATATATATGTGCATGTGCTAAACAAGATGAGACAATGAATAACAAACCCCTCATGATGTGGAATAAATATTATTTAATTCATGAATTAAAGGAGTTTAATCCAATTAAATAAAATTAGAATTGTTTTAATTCATTTATTCTACTAATGAATATTAAGTTGTAGCGTTCAAAGATATTTGAGATATCGAACATCGTCTTCTAGCATGATAAAATAATAGAGCATCAAATAATCAATATGAGTTTGTTGTGTCGCACAAGACTTGCATTAATTGTTTGAAATGTTATTTTATTACATAGTAGATGTTTATAAGGAATTGAACATTACTATTTTGTCGTATCGCACAAGGAAGATATTTTTCTCTTCATTTATATGAAAATGCTAGATCAGACTTAACTTAAATAATTTTGATTTAGATGTATCGCATATGATCTTAATAATTCAAGAGACAAAATAAAAGGAATTACATATTGATGTAATTGAAAAGATATTGTCTACCTATTTATTTATATATAGTTTGTTGTGTCGCACAAGGCTATATACATTTGAAATAAGATTTTTATTCTCACTAGCAAATTTTTAATTAGATTTGTCGAACTATATATGTAACGACCCCGAAATTCGACCCACTTTACTGTTTTAATTCTCATGTTTATTAAACATTATTTCCTTAACGTCCGAATTTCGGTTCGTTAATAAATCCTTAATTACCTTAATTGATCCATTAATTAATTTCAAAATCATCAATTATCAAAAATTATAATATAAATTTTTTTTTTCTTTTTCTCAATTCAATCGTTGTATTAAAATATTTGGATATTTAAAATCCTTACATTTGGATCCTAGTCCCTGGATCGCAACCTTAACTTTTTCTTTCTTTTACACGTATTATAAAACTCATCATTTAAAATTTACTGTTATTTATTTTCATACAAATATTCCTTGTTGTGTCATTCGTAATCAAACATATAATACTTTCTATCGTAACACTATCCTGATCAATCACAGTTCATAATTGAACTTTTATCATATCCAGATTCAACTTATATATATATATATATATATATATATATATATATATATATATACAATTCATCACAGTAAATTAACAAATCTCTCACATTGAATTATAATATTAACAATATAACACTCACGTTTTCTACCTTCTAGGCAATTCATCTCTAACATATTCCAATATTCTTGAATTTCATTTCTTTCCTGCAAAAACATTTAATAAGCAAGTAATGAGCACAACGGCTCAGCAAGTTCAACGGTTTATATTTCACGTAGCACATACCTTATCATGCTTGGTGTGTGTCATGCATTACGTATTGTGCCTCTATTATAACAATATATCTCATATCATTGCACAAAGTACACATAACCATCATATTATCCACAGATCACATAACACATAATTTATATGCATTTAACAAATATTATCATATCATAACAGTCAACATTTAACATTTAAGGACTGAAGAACTTGCCTGGCGTCCAGTTATTTAAATTGTTAGCTCAAACCCTTAACTCGATCAACCTATGATCATAAAATAATCAAATAATAATTATTTATCTCTTTATGATATTAATTTAATTAATTAATATCATCTATAACGTAATTAACCCTACCCGACGATTTATTTTAGGGTATCGGGTTAATTATTAACTAATAAGGTTAATTATATATTAACCACGTTCCTTAAAAAAACATTCATTTAACTTAATATAAACACTTCCACTACGGACAACCCTGCTCTTCGGATAAATTTTAGCATATTCGGTTGTCCAAAATTTTCATTTATTCATTTTCTAACCTTTATACTCATTAGATTAATATTTAAACATTTAAATATTAATCTCCAATATTTAATATTTTTACAAAAATATTAAATTTAATGCCCAAACATCATTTCTATATTTTTAGTATTTTTCTATAATTTTCTATAATTTTTAAACAATTTTTAAACATTTATTTCAATTAAAAATCATTTTTGGGGGCATTTTGGTAATTTTCGCGCCCATAGGGACATAACCGGAATTTTTCGGAAAGTCCAGGGGCATTTCTGTAACTTTCGCAACTCTAGGGGCATATCCGGACTTTCACGGAAAGATTGAGGGCATAATCGTAATTTCCGAGCGTCTGGGACACGCTCGGTATTTTTCAGAAAGGGCAGGGGCACGCTGGTAATTTCCAGCGATGCCATCGGCCAAACGACGTCGTTTAGCTTCCGTTTCACGAATGTTCCGCTGCGCATGGCGCGACCCTTACTGCTTACTCTCTAAACGACGCCGTTTTGGCTCCTGTACACGAAAGATTTGGCCCGCGCAATGCGCAGGTGACTCTTTTATTCTTCAGCAGTTTTCTCGCGAACAGTAACCAATCTTAAACCAAATTTCTTCATTTTTATACCAAAATTTCACAATAAAACTACTCCAAAAATAACATATTTCATATATACACATCCTAAAATTATTTAGAATAATTCTTATAATTATTCACTAATTTTCTACAAAATTTATTCTACCACCATAAATATAAAAATAAATCAAATAAATTTATTTTTATACCTTCTTAAGCCAAGAACCTCCCTTTGAAGCTAATTCTTCCCTTGTTGGCTCCAAACAATTATTCTCTTGTGGTGGCCATGGTGGTTTCCGGTGGGTGGTGGTGTTTACGGTGGAGAAGGAGGAAAGTATATTGTTTGTTTTGTTTTATTGGTTTCTTTTTTTTTTTTTTTTTCCCTTCCTTTTATCCTTTTTATAACCAAAACACTTAACTATATTTTTGAACACCATCAATTCCACCGACCTTTGATCCACCGACTTAGCCTTTAACGGATAATTTACATGCATAATTAATTATTTCATTACATTTCGTAATTATTGCGTGTAATAAATATTTTATAAAATATATATAAAATATTTATTTTAATTCATTAAAAATCATAAATTGATTTATAAAGAATATTAATACCACTTTTGGTTACTTTACTTAACAAATTTTATACACGCATAACGCCATGCATGTAACTATTTGAGATAATTTATACCTCCAAAATTCATAAAATAAATCATAGGACATATAAAAATTATTTTTCATAATTTTTCACTCCGTTACTTGGACAACATGTTACATTAACATGTTCACGTTTCCGAAATATTATTCTTCATAAAAGTCGTAATAATTCCATTATATATAACCATAATTTTTATTAAATTAAAACATTCCTTTTTCTTATTTATTATTCAATTTCTTTAATATTCATATTAATTATATAATTTAATATTATATAATTTATATAATTACATTCTCCTTTTAAATAATTTCTTAATTTCCTCCAACTTTATTCCATTTAATCACCTTATATAAATTACATAATTATTCTTATATAATTTATATAATTATTATTTTCTTCATACCTTATTTTAATTTCCTTATATAATTTATTATTATATAATTTATATAATTACTTTTCCTTCTCAATTAATTTCTAAATTTCCACCATAATTCTTAATTAAATCAATAATTACAATTTTATTAACTTTCTCATTCGCCTTTTGTTTAAATTTGGATTAATTTAATTATTAATCCATTTAATTTTCATAATTAATAACATTTATAATTATTAATTAAACATAACACACACACACACACACACACACACACACACACACACACACACACACACACACACACACACACACACATATATATATATATACAAATGTATATATATACATATTTAATTCATGCATTTACATTATCACATATCCTCTTTTAAAATCATAACTTTTGTACTTCCACAATAATTAAATTGTACAATTTATTGTACATTTACCTGGAATTTCTTTTATTCTTCATAAATTGTATTTACACAATTTATTTACTTTTCAATTATTTTAAATTCACATAATTCATCACCATCTCTGTACAAATTTAATTTACTAATTAAATCCCTTCAAACACTTTAAATTACTTAAAATAATAATTAACTTAACCAACCTTGATATTTTTATATCAATTAATTCTTATTTGATATTGTTAAAGAAATCCTGAAATTCGGATCCTCACATTCTTCCCTCCTTAACAGGATTCCGTCCTCGGAATCATAATTGCCGTAATAATTATATGTATATTATTCATAGCACCTTGCTATACCTTCATCTTGATGAATAACAATTTAATCAATAATAATTATATTTTACTTCTTTAATATCCATAACTTACGTGGATAACCTCATAATGGTCATTACTGTCAGAATATTTAATTTACAATTTCTTTATAGTAGTACATTTCATATTTCTCTAAAAAATTTATGAATAACACTTTAATTCATTTCTCGATATACTTATCAAGATTATTTCTCATTCTCCGAAAACTTTCATTTCTTTAATCATACTTACCCTTACACAATCCACTTACGACATTCTTATATCGCACATCATTCATACTCTGCACATTCATCTTTCTCTTCTTAGTTCATATAATTCTTCTTCATATTTCATAATTCATTTCTTAATACCTTCTATCATTCAACACTAGGTTTTAAATGCTAACTTTTTTTTTTCCCTTCCTTTTATCCTTTTTATAACCAAAACACTTAACTATATTTTTGAACACCATCAATTCCACCGACCTTTGATCCACTGACTTAGCCTTTAACGGATAATTTACATGCATAATTAATTATTTCATTACATTTCGTAATTATTGCGTGTAATAAATATTTTATAAAATATATATAAAATATTTATTTTAATTCATTAAAAATCATAAATTGATTTATAAAGAATATTAATACCACTTTTGGTTACTTTACTTAACAAATTTTATACACGCATAACGCCATGCATGTAACTATTTGA
The DNA here is from genome assembly GCA_947179155.2 of Hedera helix. Taxonomy (NCBI): domain Eukaryota; kingdom Viridiplantae; phylum Streptophyta; class Magnoliopsida; order Apiales; family Araliaceae; genus Hedera; species Hedera helix. The sequence continues at coordinate 19,549,850 of OX359272.1, read as the reverse complement.
GGTAATTTATACCTCCAAAATTCATAAAATAAATCATAGGACATATAAAAATTATTTTTCATAATTTTTCACTCCGTTACTTGGACAACATGTTACACTAACATGTTCACGTTTTCGAAATATTATTCTTCATAAAAGTCGTAATAATTCCATTATACATAACCATAATTTTTATTAAATTAAAACATTCCTTTTTCTTATTTATTATTCAATTTCTTTAATATTCATATTAATTATATAATTTAATATTATATAATTTATATAATTACATTCTCCTTTTAAATAATTTCTTAATTTCCTCCAACTTTATTCCATTTAATCACCTTATATAAATTACATAATTATTCTTATATAATTTATATAATTATTATTTTCTTCATACCTTATTTTAATTTCCTTATATAAATTATATAATTTATTATTATATAATTTATATAATTACTTTTCCTTCTCAATTAATTTCTAAATTTCCACCATAATTCTTAATTAAATCAATAATTACAATTTTATTAACTTCCTCATTCGCCTTTTGTTTAAATTTGGATTAATTTAATTATTAATCCATTTAATTTTCATAATTAATAACATTTATAATTATTAATTAAACATAACACACACACACACACACACACACACACACACACACACACACACACACACATATATATATATATACAAATGTATATATATACATATTTAATTCATGCATTTACATTATCACATATCCTCTTTTAAAATCATAACTTTTGTACTTCCACAATAATTAAATTGTACAATTTATTGTACATTTACCTGGAATTTCTTTTATTCTTCATAAATTGTATTTACACAATTTATTTACTTTTCAATTATTTTAAATTCACATAATTCATCACCATCTCTGTACAAATTTAATTTACTAATTAAATCCCTTCAAACACTTTAAATTACTTAAAATAATAATTAACTTAACCAACCTTGATATTTTTATATCAATTAATTCTTATTTGATATTGTTAAAGAAATCCTGAAATTCGGATCCTCACAATATATATAGAGGACAATATAGTTTGATAAAAATAGTGGGAGATACCAATTTAAATAAAGACCTAATTTATTTTGGTAATTAATAAAATGAATGTATGCTAAAATGTTGTCTATTTTTCACATGCAGAATTTTACAAATGTCAAACTCACTATCATTGCATAGCATATTTGATGCCAACAAACTGATCAGACCGAATTACACGGACTGGTTAAGGAATTTGAGAATTGTTCTCACTGCTGAAAAGTTTTTCTATGTCCTAAATTCGTCTATCCCTGCAATTGTTGTAGAAAATGCCTCTGAGGAAGAAGTTGCTACTTTTAAGAGGTGGAAAGATGATACAGTTGTGGCTCAATGCATAATGCTTACATCCATGACTAATGAGCTTCAGTGTTAGTATGAAAAGATAGATGCTCCTATTATACTGCTGCACCTAAAAGATCTTTATGATGAGCAAAGTAGGACGACTAGATATAAGATATTTAAGGAGTTCTTCTGATCTCGGATGACCAGTGACATTACCGTTGAGACTCATGTCCTAAAGGTGATCAATCTGATTGAACAACTTGGACAATTAGGGTTTGTGATGGATGGGGAGTTGAGTCAAGATTTGATCTTGCAGTCACTCCCGGATACCTTATCACAATTTGTTGTGAATTTTCACATGAATAAGTTAGACGTCAGCTTGCCTGAGTTACTAAACATGTTGAAAACTGCGGAGGGTTACTTTCCATCTAAATAGAACCAAGTCTTATTGGTAGATGATTCTTCCAAGAAAAGGAAGAGGCCTAAGGGAACTTCTCAAAAGAAGAAATCCAAGAAGGCAAAGGGCAAGTCAAAAGAAAAGGATAATAAGAAGGCATATCCAGATAGCAAAGGAACGTGCTTCCATTGCAATAAGTCGGGTCACTAGAAAAGAAAGTGCAAGGAGTATCTTGCAGTAGTTAAGCAGAAGAAGCTTAGTGAAGCTTCTACTGCAGATATAAATTTGTTCGTAATGAAATAGAATTTTCTATAAGTCAAGTTCTACTTTGGTATTAGATACCGGCTGGTGGTGTCAAATATGCAAGCCGTTGCGGAGATTAGGGAGAAGTAGAAGACTGAACTAAAGATAGGTAATCCCTTGCGTGGGGAATGGAGCAAAAGGTTGTTACATTAATTATAGAAACTTACAGTTAACATTGCCTACGGGAAAGTCTATTTAGTTAGTAAGATATTATTATGTTGATTATTTGATGAACTTTGTAAACTTGACTTATATAAAAATATTTTAAAATTGAACAAACTAAAGGCAAAGAGATGATATGAATCATACCTTCATGCAACAATGTTAACTCGGTCATGTTAATAAAATAAGACTAAAAAAGTTGTATAAAGATAGACTTTTAGAGCCTTTTGATTATGAATCAAATACAATTTGTGAATCTTGTGTCATGGACAATATAACTAAATCTCCATTTAGTGGACATGGAGAGAGAGTTTGTAACGCACCCAAGATCCCACATTCCCTTAATTAAGTCCAATTATGTTTGGATAAGATAATCATTAACTTTAAACCACATTAATTGAAATCTCATGCGTTAAAACTTAACATTTAATCTTTGAAACCATTCAGTTGGCCATAATGCGGTCTATATTTTTATTTATTTTTTATCTTACATTCCTTACCTGTCTCAGGATCGTAACGCTCACTTAACATTCATTAGCACTTAGGTCAAACATTTATTATTTGAGACCTAGTCTATTACCATTCACAATCATATAATATGTATTTCACATAACTTGTAAATAAAATTTCGCCATGATTTATCCATACATGGCCCTGTTTACTTATATCTGTTCATCCTTGTTCCTGTTTACATACATCTGTACCATATGTGCGAGTTTCATTATATAACATACTCGTCTTATAACATTAATACAATCATCTTGCCTCATTATCTCCTTTACTTTAAGTAATACATACATGCACATTTAACTATATGGATTTACAAACCCCACATCCCATATTACTCTTACAAATTTACATTTATCTGGCTCACTTGCATGTTACACAAATTATAAATATCCTTCACGCTTATTTATGCATTTAACATTCTTTCACCTTAGCTGTACCGGAACCTCCTGCCTTTTCGTACTTTACCTGAAATGTTAGTTCATAGCAAGAATGAGCATAAAGCTCAGCAAGTTAATCAGATAGCACCTTTCATGCTCACTGTTCATAATATGCGTCATGCATCCTTTACCTTAACATGTTATGCTTAATGTTACGTAATTCATTTAGCAATTAAACCACATAGTTGCACATAGGGCACATTTCAATTCATTTACTATCACATAGTTCACATAGAACATTTATTTCATTTAAGTCTGAATAACTTGCCTGATATGCTTTATATACTTAACCTTTACGCTTCTTCAAATGTCTTTCATGTCCGTCTTGTTGATTTGCTACTTTAAGCTCTATCTGTCATATACAACCTATATATCATTATAGGAACATAAAAATTTCTATAACTTGACAAACTTAATCCATAATCACTTAATCATTCATCTCTATTCATTTCAATTTTGATGTATTACACCTTACATAGGTTATTAATACATCCTAGCTCGTTCTCGACCTTTTACATAACCCTTAATATGGTTTGGCTTAGCTTTAGGCATGATATATTATGCCATTCATCATCCCATTATACCTTAACACCCTTTACATTGACCATTATTATCAATTCTAGGGTTTATATAACTTATTTCTATCGTTCCACATCAAAATATAGCTTTTTGAAAGTTTAAAATTTTTTCAAATGCAGAGCAATCTCGCCCTAACGCCATCAGACTTCGCTGGCCGTGAAATCTCCTCGACCATGAACAATAACACTTGGCGCCGACGAGATGTTTAGTACAAAACATTTGGCCCCTGCCAGTTGTTCAGAAATTAGAATTTTTAATTTTTGCACTACCTTTGCTGATTTTTAACTCTTTTATCTTACATCCAATTAAGCTCAAATTTGGACCATAGCTAGGTCTTACTACCTAGTATTTTATAAAAAAAATTACTTGGTACATTTGGATACTAAAATTCATTGCAAAACTAGCCCGTAGGAGGGTTGTTCAACACTTTTTCACACTTAGAAATTTTTTTCTAACTTTAAATTCCAATTTTTCCAACTTCGTGATTTTTGGCCATAAGCTTCAAAAATCAATTCCAGCACTTGACATAGCTCACATACATCATATAAGATGTGTCTAGGCCTTTCAAACCATAAAATTATACCCGGTGTGGGTTTTGTCCGTAAAAGTCCGTTTAGGGTCGAAACGATTGGTTTTGATCGTTCGAAACTCATTTTCATTATAATTCTCATCCGTTGATTCTCAAATCAACCTAAATACGTGTAATAACATAAAACTAGGCCATTTGAATTCATTTCACCTTTAATTCTTCACAATTGCCAAAAATCACCTCCTAGTTGAATATTTATCAAATTTCATAAATTTTCCTAAACTTTTCATTTTCCAAAACATGTACAATTTTGGCCTTTTTTTTTATAAAACTTGATTCTAACACCTCATTTAACACATATAACACATAATTGACTCGTACGGGCCTTCAAGACATTTAAAACTTTTTAAATGATCTTATTTTTTCCCAAATGACTCGTTTTAGGCGTCGACGAACGTTTTTAAACGTTTAAAATCTTCAATTGTCGCCATAGACGCCAAATAACTTTCAAATCAAGTTGAACACATGTATTTACATCAAACTTAGCTTTTTGGCCTCATTTGATCACCAATTACACAAAATGACCAAAATTCACACTTTAATGACATTTTATCAACTTTTAAAATTTAACACTTAAACCCCTTTTTGAATTCTCAACTCTACACATAAAATACCTTAACATATACACATTTAACTACTTTATGTATTCACAGAACTCCCATATATACCTTCCAAGTCACTTTACAAATTACAATTTGGTTTATATAAAAAATATTGTCTAATATTGTAATCTTTTCATATCAACTCATATTTTCAACCATATACTACCTTAAGATGTTATCTAGCATGCAATTTCTCATGCTTCAAACATATTCAACCTTCTTAGTTGAGTTTTCATCACTTCTAATCACATATAACACATGATCACCCAATAAATCATGGTTTTTAGCTTAAATTTAGACATAAATAGTACACCACCTTTGTTCTACCACTCACATGCTTAGGTTTTCATAAAATACCAAACATATAGCATGTAACTTCATATAATCTTTACATTTAACCATATATTCTTGCATGGCTAGACATATTCTTGCATTTAAGTTCATGAATACAAAGTTTTAGAACTTAAACTCATTGATACCTTCTTTGGCTCTTCTCTCATCTTGCTATAAAGCTTGAATCTTCACTTTGATGGCTAGTTCTCCATCTCTTGCTCACTTTTGCTCTTAAATCTTTCATGATTTCTTGAACTTCATGGAACCCTAGCTCTTTTTCTCTCTTAAACTCATGTTTTGCTAGCCACTTACGAAAATATAAGAGGAACAAAGCTGTAACATAAAACATATACATATATAAGCAATATATATCCTCCAACACTTAACCAATCCTTAGTTAATTTAACCCTTGCATGGTTAGGGCCATATAAGTCATTTTCCATTATAAGACAAGGCTAACTTGGTCATTACACCATCATAGGACACAATTGTCATTTTCCAATTTGTTAAGGGCAATTTAGTTATTACCCCATTTTCCTAGAGAATTAATTCCTTTAAATTTATAAATTGCTTATTTTTGCACCAATTCAAGTCCTTTTTGAACCAAATTTATTTCCTTAAGCTTGAATTTTAATCCACCACCACATATTCCATAACTTGCTTGTCCTATAATACTTGTCACACTTCAAAATAGGAATTTCATGACTTAATTATCCATTTACCCTTATGCTAAATTACATATCAATACAATCTTTATTCCTACGAACCATGTCGGTTTCACATTCAATCAATTTCAATCCTCGATATCTCCAATAGTCGACTTACTCATCTTTTCTATAAACCGCTTTCTCGAGAAACGAACCTCGACCGAATTACCACAATCCATCCCTTTAATCATATAAACTCATAATACCTTCATTTTGTTTTTACATCCCTTTAACTTATTTACATAACACACAGTACAAATTTACACCATACAAGAAATCTACCTTATTTCTTCTCATTCTCGGGATATTACATTCTGTACATGCACGTCATATAGATACTCAATTCAATTAATATGGAATTATTAATCCATCTCAACCTTTAATTTTATAATCCTCGATATTTAAAAATTTTCTTTCTGCATTCATCTCCTTACCTTACCTTATTATTCACATAATCTACCCTCTTAAGACCTATTCAATAAGCTCGTCTTTAATATTCATAGCTAAAGCTCAATTCACATATACATTCCTCATTTCCATCATTTCCTCCATTTTCGACTTTTCTTTCCTTATCATATCAATTATATATATAAATACACATATTCAATCTACCACATAGGTCATAATAGCACATTGATCACATAACAGTTTGTATTACATCGTTCTTACACTTTCTGTCATTTATAACTAGATTTTAACTATTAACCTTTACTTAATTTACCATAATGCTTGTTTAGCAATCTTATAAAATCCTGGGTATCACAGAGTTGCAGAGTTATTAGAGATGGTACACACAGTTGTGTGTGGGACCTATGACAACACTTGTAATAGGAGGGTATTCATTCATTACTTTAACTGACGGTTCTAGATTTTGATATATATATTTGATGAAATACAAATTCAAATAGTTTGAAACGTTCAGAGAATTCAAAAATGAAGTATAGAAACTAAAGACCAAAAGTATTAAAGTTCTTCGATTACATCGAGAAGGGAATACTTAAACAGTAAGTTTCTAGAACATCTCAAGCGAAATGGTATTCTCTCACAATGGACATGGTGATGATCCATGATGAGTTATACCAATCTTCTAGTATCCTTCTAGAGTTATACCTTAGAAACGGTCGCATATCTACTAAACAAGGTACCTTTAAATTCCGCCCCTAAGACTTCATATGAGTTATGGATAGGGAGGAAACCAAGTCTTAAGTATGTTAAGATTTGTCTTAAGTATGTTAAGATTTGAATTGTACAGCTTATGTCAAAAGGTTTGACAGTGATAAGCTTGGGACAAGATCTGATAAGTGTAAACTTGTGGATATCCTAAAGAAAGTTTAGGGTATCACTTCTATAATCCAACTAATTAAAATGTGTTTATTGAAAAACGTTGCCTTATAAGAAAATGAGTTTTTCCTTAAAGGATTAGTGGGAGTAAAATAGATCTTGAAGAAGTTCAAGAACCACAAAACACTACAGGCCAAATGAAGGAATCTGTATAAGTAAATAAACCTGTTGTACCACAATCAAATTGTAAATATGTTTTAGTACCGAAGATACTTGAATGGTATGGATTCATTATAAATGATAATGATGAGGTACGCATCATAGTGGATAATGATCCAGTTACATATGAAGAGACATGAGTATTAGATACTCAAGAGAAATGTTTGATGATTATAAAATCCAAAATGGGTCTTCGGAGAAAGACTAAAGCAAATGACAAGGTGTAGACCTATAAAACATGACTAGTGTTAAAAAGATTGCAAACAAGGTCATTGAGTTGACTATAATGAAACTTTTTACTAGTGAAAATGCATATATCCATTCAAATTTTACTTGCAGTTATAACTTACTATACAAAAGGAGTTTTGATGAGACAATCAAAGGAGTTTGATTTTATCAAAGACGATGATGAACCAAGTGTGTACAGAGGTTAGTGGGAGCATTGTGACATTTTTAGTATTATATGTTGATATACTATCGATAAGGAATGACATACCGATACTATAATCAGTAAAGATGTGGTTGTCTAAAAACTTCTCCTTCAAGGACTTGGGAGAAGCATCCTAACATTCTATTCAAGATAAAGGTCTATAGAGATAGATCGTAAAGGATGCTTGACTTGACCTAAGGAACGTACATTAATTCGTTGATATGTACTAGACCTGATATTGCTTATGTATGATAAGAAGATATCAGTTCAATTCTAGAAAAGAATATTAGAAAAGAGTTTCTAATGATGTGTCTTATATAAAACTAGAAGGCTTAACAAACTCAAATTTTTTCAGACTAACCAAAACAATAGTATATCCGTTTCAGGTTATATGATTACCTTGAACGGTGGTGCAGTGAATTGAAAAAGTTCCAAACAACAAAAAGTTGTTGATTTAGTGACAAAGATATAATAAATAACTATATGTGAAGCTGCAAAGGTGATTGTTTGGTTCAATAAGTTCATTACAGAATTTATAATGGTTCATTGCATTAAAGGAGTTTAATTCGCCAAGGAACCTAGGTCTCATTTGAAATTCAAACATGTGTTGCAGCAATTTCGTATGATTAGAGAAATCATTGAAAGATGAAATGTCACCTTGAAGCGTGTTAACTCTCTTGACAACATAGCAAATCCATTTACTAAAGTTTTAACTCAAAAGTAGTTTAATCGCCACTTAGAGAAGATGGGTATTATATACCATAACGATTGACTTTAGTGTAAATGGAGATTGAAAGTAGTATGCACACCAGTCAGTCATATTTGATATGATGTATCATGTACTTTGTAATCTTATTCGTTTATTAATAAAAGTTTATTTATACAAAGATATTTTCTTTATCCATATTTAATAAATAATATTAATTGTGATAAACCCATAGTTATTGAGCAATACTTTTAGAATCATGATAATGATCATGCTAATGAGATCTAAATTCAAGATAGGTCAAAACTATAATTATTCATAATCGTGGGATTATTAAAATGGGAATTAGTGAATCCGGATATATTAGTACATATTATGCTTGCTTTTATGAGGAGGATGATTGATCTCATAATCATTTGTGTAGAGACACTAAAGCAAGTGTGTAGCTGCTTATTAGAAAATAAGTTCACTAAACGTGACTCGCTCAAGGAACACTTAATGGAGTCTTGCTTGCCTGTCAATATGAGTTCTTTTTATGATAATAGTACAAGTGATCATTGGACTTGAGATCATCATAGTATTTTGTGTATGATAAATTATGTTTTGACATATTTCTTGAAACTTTTAGGGTTTATCAAAGGGTATGATCGGATATAATAAGTTATACATGGAGATAGGTGAATGATCAACAAAGAATCTACCACTTCTAGTAAAAAAAGAGAATGCCATATGAGATTTGATAAATGACAACTCAGTAGTCCTTGACCAAGGTAAAATAAAAATTAGAAATTAGTTTTTAATTTACATTAATTAGAGTTATTCATTTAAGGATTGAAATGCATATAATAAAATAAAATAAGACTTGACAGTAATACCATGTCTTATATTTGATTGGGACATTGTGAGGTAGAAGGATTGAATTGTACGGTAACTATTCGTTGAATAGGTTCTTTTGTGATTAAGGGGGGGGGGGGGGGGGGAGGGTTTGAATAGATTCTTGTAAAAATTTCTTCTACTTAAAATATCTTACTTAATTAATTCTTAATCAAAAAGTTTAACATGGCGAAATACGATTTAGTTACCCTTTTTTTGATATGTTAGAGTAATAATTCAACAAGCAATTATATGGCAGATATAACAAATAAAAGACACAATAAGAAAGACTCTGGGTTTTAAGTGGTTCAGAGCTCACAAGACTCCTACTCCACTGTTCTGCTCTTCCAGCAGCAAATCCATTAAGGATACTTTTACAATTTCAGAATAACTAAGATTCCTTCAAGACCCGCAGTCTTGGAAATCTAGTTCACTCAGAACTCTACAAGTCTAACAGACTTGGATACACTAGTTCACAAAGAACTCTCCTGGAGTGATGTATATTTGGATGTGCTACTAAGTTGCTATTAGCTTGAGTTTTCGAAGGACTTAGTAGCAATGCAAGCTTTCTTATCAGTTTGATCTTTTTCACTTCTTGTGTATATTTTTCTTTGTGAAGAATTGGTCCCTTCTCCTTTTGCCGATCTTAGTATTTAAGAAGTTAGGGCTTCAGTTTTCTTCCCGTTGGACCATCTGCTTGAGCTTGTGTTTCTTTTCGTTACCTCACAGAGGAGAGCTGTTGTATATTATATTAATATAGCTCATTAAAGCTCTGATGAGATTTTATTTGATCTGACCTGTTAGTCCATGGAAGGTTGTTTTCTTTTTCCTTTGGTCCTTCCATACTATAGGACTGATAGGACACAGTTCTTTGACTTTTCTGCCTTGAAAGTCTTCTTTCTGTTGCATAGTGCACTTGGGTCAGTCCCCTGACTTTTCTGACTTTGATCGATTTGCAGAAGTTTCCTTTTTGGTTACATCAATGTAGATTGAATTCCTGAACATAATAGCTCCTGATCTGAGAGTCGTGATGTCTCTTGCCTTTTTGCTCAACGACCTTCCATGATCAACTCTACGAATATCCTTGCTGTCGTGATTGATCTGTAAAGGATCATCTCTTACTGTCATCGTAGAGTTTACTCAACTGTTAGACTGTTGATCATAGAGTTCGTTTTAAGGTTTCTCGCTTAGAATATAGTCTGTTTGGTCGTAGAGTCTTCTTGACCTAAATCGTAGAGTCTGTTCTACGATTGATTGTCTTGATCTTAGAGTCTACCTTAAATCGTAGAGTCCATTCTATGATTATATTACACCAACAGATCAACCTAACAATTTTGATCTATCTAAGTCTTAGTACAACACAAAAGACTTTTATACATTTATATCAAGAGATCAACTTAACAGTTTTGATCTTATCTAATACAGCCCCTGTACATTATTTCTTATCATCAAATTTAACCATTCAATGTTCAACAATCTCCCCCTATTTGATGATGACAACATAAATAATGGATAGTGATTTGAACACATTAAATAGGCAAAATGCAAGAGTAATTGAATGCCTAATCATACAGTGAGCAGCTGTATTTTCTAGTGAAAAATATGAATTTTATTGATGTTTTAGTCAGTTGATACAATTGATAAAACAAAAAAAACTTATCTCCTTCTGCTAGGAGGTCTTCTACTTTCTTCTTCCCTCTGCCCGAAGAGTGCTCTCCTTTCTTCATCTGCTTTTCTCAGTTCTTCTTCCCTCAGCAAGGCTTCTTCTTCTTTAATTTGAAACCATTCTTGTGAGCTAGATGGCCTCACAGTTGAGGAAGAAGGTCTTGTTGTCACCTCATGTATGGGACGAGATGGTACTGCTTTGAATCTAGGAGGATGTATTGATGTTTGAACCATCCTCATCCCTTGAGGTGCTCTTCCTCTTCTGCTGTAGTCTGAGCTCGTTCTTGTTCGTTCTGTTGTGCTCAGTTTCTTCTCCCCCTTGTTGGTATCATTAATTGTTGCTACCTGTTCTGAAAGTTGCTGTATGCCCTGAATAATTTCTTGAAGTTGAGTCTTAGTGGCAGCGACATCATCTTGGTGGGCTTGGAGTCGTTCGTCAGCCATTATTTATTTTTGCTCCACCAATGACAAAGTGTCATTCGACCGATGTTCTTATTCTGTGAGAGAGTTCTTCAAGGCAATGATCTCATTACCGAGGAGAGTGATAGATTTGTCATTGCTTTCTTGAGGAAAGACAACGGCCTGCTGATGTTTGTTTAAGGCTTCTAGAATTTTTTTATCCCTTTCTTGGAGATTTTCAGAAACTGCTGCCGTTAACTGCCTTAATCTTGTGGAGAATTGTTTATTCAGACTGTTAGAGAGACCGTTGGCAGCATCAATGATATCGTCCATTCTTCGTTGAATGTTGTGGGATTTCGATGCCAGATCTTTCTGTATCTCTGTATGGATATGGCTTGTCAAGTTAGTTAAGCCCTCAGTTGTAGGAACCCGAGATACCTTGTATAGAATTTGCTGGAGGAGTTGAGATAGTTGTCCCTGGTTAGCCGTAGAGCTTGGAATGTGAAAGTATTCGTGACCAGAGGTGGAGGGAATATCCTCGTAGGTTAAGAGGGGTCTTGAAGATGTAACCGGAGGCATTGTTTGCTGAGTAGGCAGAATTTCCAGAGAGTCTGGAGTGCACTCTACGTTTTGATTATTTAGGCTTTCTTGACCACCAGTCGTTGAAGGTGGGGACTCTACGATCGGGGAAGTGTTGTTCGTAGAGTTTGATGCAGAGTTGGTATTTGAGGACTCCTCAAATTTATTGAACATTCGTAAGGGTGTATGAATTTGAATGAGGGCTAGAGGGATAAAATGTACCTTTTGCCCTAAAGAATGTGAAAAAGGGGCTGCATGAAATGAGCTTCTGGGCAAAAAATAGGTTCTGAGGATAGCCTTGAGCTATAATCACCACATTTAGGTATGCTTTGAAAGTCCAGAAGACCTGATCCCATGCATTGTGCACCAGAGCTCGGTGGAATGGCATCAGTGGCAAAAATTTCAGCAGGCAGTTGTAGTTAAGATGCCTTTGCTCATTTCTTCCAACGGCCACTATTTCGATGTCATCCTCTTCATCATTATTCAGTGTGGTTGAAGGGACTGAAGTACCTTCGTGAGTCTCCCGCTCAGCCAGAGCATCTGTTGGCTCAGAAACTACTGGTGGCTCCCCCTCAGTTTGAGCATCCATACGCTCAGCTGCTTTAGATGACTCATTCTCAACTGGAGCAATGACAGCTTTTTCAAGTAGCTCCCCCTTAGCTACTGAGTCTTTGTCGGCTAATTTAACTAGCATTCTTCTCTTTCTTTTTGGCTCTTTTGGAGTGGCCTCTTCAGCTTCATATTTGCTGCGAGTTTCCCTTCGCAGATCAGAATCTTCATCCTCTGATGCAGCCTTTCCTTCAGGAGCAGCATCAATAGCCTCATTTGATGAGCCTTGAGGTTCTTCAATCTCATGGGCTTTCTTTCCTTTCCTCTTTTTGATGAGACCCTGAGATTGCTTGCTGACTTCCTGAGATTCTTCTTCTGCAGGAGTGTTCTTCAATAGAGATGGCCCTGCCCCACTCTGCGTTCCTTCACTATCCCCTGACCGAGATAGTTTCCTATTTTTAACTGGATTCCTCCTCCAGTTGTCAAAGATTCTCTGGGTTATTCTCTTGTTAGTATTTAGAGCTTCTCCTTCATCAAGCTCAATCAGATCCCCCAAAGATGATCTAAGGAGAATGCTGATGAATCTCCCATAGAACATTTTTCTGGTCCCCTTTGCTTTTTCCGCATTTTGGACCCAGTTCCCTATCCATTCCAATAGCAAAGAGCCATAGTTGATGTTTGTCTTCTTAACTATAGCTGTCATCAATTTCAGCTGCACCTCACTGACTGAGTCATGAGCCGAGTCTTTGCAAAGTAGGCATTTACCAACCACATCTGTCAGGAACTCATATTTATGAGGAAATTCTTTATTCTTTAAACTTTTCAGTCCTGGATTCTTTTGGTGGTGCATTCTTCTCAGGCCTTCTTCGGTATTCACCATATTTAGAGATGTGAGGCCTGCTTGCTTGAATCCTAGGGCAAGATGAAATTCTTCCGCAGTGAGGTTGAGCTGTACTCCTTTTACAGTAGTGGTTAGAGTTCCGTTTGCATAGGATCTGTCGACGCCGGGATTTTCGTCGTCTCGCTTTTTAATATTAAAAATGTCCTTTCCAATTTTAGCCTTTTGAATTAAATATGATTTTGAAAAGGGTCGGCTTAGTGTCGACGGGGTTTTGAAATGTCGAATTTTTATGAGCCAATTGACCAGAGTCGCCAGTTGGTATATTTGAAATGGATGTACCAACTCATCCGAATTTTGTTTTCGTAATCGTTATGGCTCATATGTGACTCCGATTCAATTAGTCCGCAAACCGAGATTCATAGAGTTCGGGGGCTTGCTTAAGCGAGGGGAAGGTGTTAGGCACCCCCCGACTTCCGTGAAATACGGTTACCGCAATCTCGATGTTTTCCTATCCTTTTGAATCTTAAAATGTGTGTGTGTGTGCGCGCGCGCGTGTGTGTGTGTGTGCCTAAATGGAGGCTTGTGGTGTCCTTTTGCATAAAGTTGCTTTGATTTTATATGGCAAAATGTGTTTTGTCGGGAAAGCGTTTAGACGTCTTTTGACCCAAATGACGAGGCTTCGCTTTTTATAAGAAAGATTGATTTTAATTTCGAAAACGTTGAGGTTTTTTATTAGATGTCATTTTAGAAAACAATAGTTTTAAACTTTTGTCAAATAGGAATCGAGACTATACATTGCCTTCTAACAGTTAATATAAATAAAATGAAGGCAACTTCTAGAACTCTTTAACCCTATGCACAAAGTTTAATGAAAACGTTTATTTATTTTTTTACGAAAACATCTTTTATGACATTTTAAAACCACATGTAGCCTTTTCGTCAAACAAGGATTAAAGTTCGCCAAAACTCTTAATTTTAAACTTCGTGAATCTAAAATCCTAAATTGATCACTTTTATAAAATCTTCATTATTTGCCTTATTTTGGAAAACCATTTTCTGTGCCGTAAATTAAGACAAACATCCCAAAACGGGTCGGGGCTATCCATGGGCATGTGAGCCATCCAGACAACCCCCAACACCCACAATCACATATTTTATTATTATTACGGGGCCTTAACCCGAACACGACTTGGTATCGTTTTAAGGCCCGATATTACAAAATACACCTCCATGGACTCTATACAAGGATTACATATGCCAAAACGTCCATCATCGGGATTCGATCACGAGGATCTCCTCCCTAGGCTCACAGTCACCCAAATTGCTACACAACCAATACTAAGCCAAATCTAACAATATTAAACATTGCTATCATACTACATAGCTCAAATATCACAACTCAATCACTACAAACTACTCATTACCACAACGAACGATATATCACCGTACGGATGTCATCGGGGCGTTAGGAGGAGTTACGTTCCGATGGAACCCTCGCTAACAACCCTTAATCCACGGATCCTTTATCAATATATAACAATAAACTACATCAAATAACCCAATCACAACAATATGCTAACAATACAAACAACAAAAAGAAACCCAAGAACACACCCTTTTCACCTTGCAAAAAGACGATTGAAGCTTCTTATTTCACGAATCGGACAACAATACAAGAACACTCAACTAATTATCAAGAGAAGATGAATATTTGACACCAATCTAGCCAAGAACCGAGCACTTCTCTCTCCTCCCGCGCTCTCTCTCTCTCTCTAAAATCTATTTTTCTTTCTCTCCTTCAACTCTCGGGTGGAAATGGCAATCTATAGCCTTCCGCAGGCAGCCGCAGGTGCTACTGCGACTGGCCGCAGGTGCATCTGCGGCTGGGCTCGCTAGCCGTCCGCGCCGAATCCTCGGCTGCCGTGTGCCGCCCTCGAGCCGCGCACTGTCCCGTTTGTCTGTGGCCGCAGGTGCATCCGCGGCTGTCCGGCTCGCTTTTCTCGATTTCCGTGCCACGCGGTCTTAATTCGCAAATTTCTGCGGTATTATTTTGGAAGGCTGTTACCTGATGTATAAATTGCTCTTTGTGCTTGGCTTCCAGGGGACGCTGCCCCCTACCACCCCCGAACATCGTAAGCGTAGTGGTCATTAGTCGCCTTTTGTGATCAACTCAGGTTTTTCTGGATCAACTGTTTGCCTTGCCTTAAGTGACCGGATGCTCGTTGTCCGTTGTGGGGGCTTTGACCGTAAATCGTTGGGGTGGCTTCGTGTTGGGGTCCACCTTCATTTTCGCATGTCGGGTCAAATGACGATTTTGCCCTCCTGTCAGGGTTAGTACAAAAGTGCAAAATTTGGGTGTCTACAGGATCCATTGATGTAAAACTCTCGGATAAGGTTTTACAGAATCCTCATAATTGTTCCCAGAGCTTCTCGCAGACCCGCCTTTTCTAGTAACTGGATTGTCCTTTTGAATTGCTTATCTGCCGTTGTGAAGGCTTCGAAGTTGAGCTCGTTTCCAGAAATGACTTGAGCATGTGCCATTTGATAGTTTTCCTGAAACAGTAGGAATGATGTATCTGAGTATTGAAAACTTAGGGTTTTGGGTTGAGAGAGATAGGTAGGAATGATAGATTTTTGATTTGAAGAAATAAACGACGTGCAGTTTTCAAAGTATTTAAAACTTCCCTCTATGTTTGCTGAGATGCGTGTCATGTTCTGATAGGAGCATTTCAGATGGTTGATGACCTTTTTTCCCCTAAAGCTTTACGGTCCTTCTTGACACTTCGATTCTTTTGTTGATGTTCGTTGAGTTAGCTTTACGATAGAGGAATACTCTGCGATCCTTGGCTTGTTGATCGTTGAGTGATCTCTACGATCTTCAGCGTACTCTACGATCCTTTGCTTGACGATCGTTGAGTGTATTCCACGAATTTGTCTTTTACTTATTTTCCTTGCTCACTTTTATTCCTGCAGAATTAGTATCTTCCCAAAAATCATGATATATATTAAAGGTCTAGATTTAACATTCCTAACTCACTTATGAGTTTATTAAATCTTGATTCATCTAAAGGTTTTGTAAATACATCTGCTAGTTGATCTTCAGTTGGGATGTAGTGAAGTGATATATTACCATTTCGTACATGATCCCTAATGAAATGATATCTTATATCTATATGCTTAGTTCTTGAATGCATAACAGGATTATAAGTTATAGCAATTGCACTAGTATTATCACAATATATAGGAATATAATTAAGCTCAAACCCATAGTCTGCAAGCTGAGTCTTCATCCATAGGATTTGTGCACAGCAACTACCTGCGGCTATATATTCAGCTTCTGCAGTTGATGTCAACACTGAGTTCTGCTTTTTACTAAACCAAGAGACAAGTCTGTTGCCAAGCATCTGACAAGTTCCACTTGTGCTCTTTCTGTCTATTTTGCATCCTGCATAGTCAGCATCTGAGTATCCCATAAGATCAAAGGAGGACTCCTTGGGATACCATAATCCTAAATTTGGAGTTCCTTTAAGATATTTGAAAATTCTTTTCATAGCTAATAGATGAGACTCTTTGGGGTTAGCCTGAAATCTAGTACATATACATGTAGCAAACATGATATCTGGTCGGCTAGCGGTAAGATATAATAGTGAGCTTATCATACCTCTATACTGAGTGATTTCAGTGGATTTACCATTTTCATCTTTGTCGAGCTTGGTGGCAGGTGGCATAGGAGTTTTCATGATAGATGCAGATTCCATGCCATATTTCTTTAATAAGTCTTTGATGTATTTGACTTGATTAATGAATATGTCTTCATCAGTCTGCTTCACCTGTAGTCCAAGGAAGAAGTTGAGTTCTCCCATCATGCTCATTTTAAACTTGCTCTGCATAAGCTTGACAAATCTTTCACATAATTTTTCATCAGAAGAACCAAATATGATATCATCTACATAAATTTGAACTAGCAGTGTTTTATCCTTATGCTTTCTCAAAAATAAGGTAGTATCTATTCTTCCTCTAGTGAATCATTTTTCAATGAGAAAGTTAATTAAGGTTTCATACCATGCTCTTAGTGCTTGTTTTAGACCATATAGTGCTTTATCTAATTTATAAACATAATTTGAAAAGGTTGGATTGATAAAACCTGGAGGTTGTTCCACGTAAACTTCTTCTTGAAGTTCTCCAATTAGAAAAGCACTCTTAACATCCATTTGGAAGACTTTGAACTTCATGTGTGTAGCATGGGCAAGGAAGATCCTTATGGCTTCCAACCTGGCAACTAGAGCATATGTTTCATCGTAGTCAAGTTCTTCTTCTTGAGAGTAACCTTTGGCCACCAGTCTTGCTTTGTTTCTTGTTATCACACCATTTTCATCCATCTTATTTCTGAAAACCCATTTGGTGCCAATGACTGGTTTATGCTGAGGCCTGGCCATTAATCTCTAGACCTTGCTTCTTTCAAATTGATTTAGCTCCTCTTGCATGACCTCTATCCAACTTGAATCTCCTAAGGCTTCTTCGATCTTCTTGGGTTCCTCTTGAGAGAGAAAGCTTAGGTAAAAGCATTCATTCGAGGTTGCAGCTCTAGTCTTGATTCCGGTGTTTGGATCTCCAATAATTAGATCTTGAGTGTGATCTGTAATATCCCGGATATTTAAATGAATTAGAAATGAAATATTTAATATTTAATAAAGGTTGGAGTTTGATACCTAGTAGTGGTAGATAAATAGAGGTCCAAATTAAATTTAATGGACTAACTTAGATATGGTGATATCAAATTTTTGATAAGTTAGCAAGTACAGTGATAATTCAATAAACTTGGCTAATAGCAAGTCTAATTAAATTAAGAGAATTAATTAGTAGAGTTATGTAATTATGCGACGTGATTGCTTGTAAATTAAATATGTATATATATATATATACACACATGCATATTTAGTAACATAATTTAATGGTTAATTAAATTGTGATAAATAAATAGATTAATATTAAATTAATCCGAATTGAATTAAAAGGTTTATTGTGGAATTAATTATATTCATTAATCAACATTTATGCAAATTATTGATTAATTATTTGTGAGGAATAATTATGTAATTTATATAATTATAAATTATATAAAGTAGTTGAATTAATTAAGGGAGAATAGTAATTATATATATTGTACAATATTTAATTTCATATATATATATATATATATATATATATATATATATATATATATATATATATATATATCAAGGGATTAAATTAATTGACTAATTTTAAATAGTAATATATTAAATGAATATATTCTATAATTAAATAAATCATTGTAAATGATTTATGGGAGTGAGTAATTGAATTATACAATTATTTGTGTAATATTATTTAAATAATTTAATAAATTATTTAAATAAGAAATTGAGTAAATATATTTTATTTTAATGTATTTTCGGGTAAATGTATTTATTTCCATAATTGATGAGAAATGAATTATTTAATGTAAATGTATTAAATAATTTAATTTATGGCCTAAATAATATATATTAAATTATATATTGTATTTAGTTTAATTTCATAATTTATTGTGAAATTGTTTTTGAAATAAAGTAATGTGTATAAATTATATATATATATATATATATATATATATATATATATATATATATATATATATATATATATATATTATATATATTATTATTAGCGAACAAACTCTAAAGTTTTAATATCAAAATAATTGATAAGTTGTCATTAATTTAATAGTCAATTAAATTGAATATAATGAGTTAATTAAATATAATAAATTAATTAATATGATTATTAATTAATGTAAATAATGTGAAATATTAAGAATAATATTTATTAGTCCAT
The DNA here is from genome assembly GCA_947179155.2 of Hedera helix. Lineage (NCBI taxonomy): Eukaryota > Viridiplantae > Streptophyta > Magnoliopsida > Apiales > Araliaceae > Hedera > Hedera helix. The sequence goes on along the minus strand of OX359272.1, from coordinate 19,530,503 downwards.
TTAGTAATTTAATACTAATGGGTTAGTGTATTTAATTATTTATTCAATCTATTTATTTATTTAATCATGGATTGGATAATTAATGCGTGAACTATTAAATTAGCCCAACATGAATCAATTAGTAGCCCAAGTGAAAAATAATAAAAACTTGGCAAGCTAGTAGCCCAACCAATTTAAATGAAGCCCAAAAGAAATTAAAACAAAGTCCAATGTTTGGCCCACTTGAAAAATACTTTATATAACTATTTATTTATTAAAGTAATTATATGTGACAACTATTTTGGGACACCAAATAGCTTGTTGCCGACAAAAAGTTAGAGAGAGAAAATGAATTGATTTTTTTGTTATTTTATTTTTCATTTATTTTATAAAGGATTGCTTGTTTATTTTTTTCAAGTACTTGGACCATCCCTCTTTCACCAACTAAGTCATGGGATAACTTTCTTGTGCAAGTATCCAATTTAGGAGCATCATGAATTATAGATATAATTTTTATATCTAAGAATTTTACATGTATACTTGAAATGGTAGACATTACATTTCATTTATTTTTCCAAGTTCCAAAAGAGAGAGTTTGAGAGAAATAGCTTGGGAGAGTAAGTATTTTGAGAGAGAGCAAGAAGAAGGTAGAGAAGGAGTTCTTGGTTCATGTCTTCAAGTTTTCACAACCTAGAATTAGCAATGAATTAGTCAACATAGAACAAGTGTGGAGTGCTTCTTTTATAGCACTCTACTAACACACCATTAACTCCCTAATTCATCTATGTTGGTCAAATTAAAGGCTAATCAAGCTGACTATTTGATGGATTGATATGGTGATTGACTAGTTGATTGAATAGAGTTGTTGGCCAACTTTGATCTAGTGTAAAAGAGAAGCAATCTAACAAATCAAGCAATCCAAGTGGGTCCCTCAAAAATCTCAGCAAAATGAGGTTTAAATCCCCCAATTTTGATTTAATTTTAATGCTAAAATATACATATATACATCTATATATATATATATATATATATATATATATATATATATATATATATATATATATATATATATTGACCAAAGTTTTGACCTCATTTGGACACCACATTGGACTTGGAAATAAATTCTATTGGGCTCATTCCATTAAATTGTTTGGGCTCAATTTATATAACACATTGGGCTAGCATTTAAATAACTATGCTACCTTTAATTAAAATAAGCATTGAGCTTGTTAAATTAATTACATGGGCTAGTAATTAAATTAATTACATGGGCTACTAGGTTAATACATTTGACTTAGTTTAACAACTCATTTGGATTTAAAATATAATCCAATTAGATTTGCTTTAGTTAATTATACCCTCTTGCTTCATTGCTTTAAATAAATATACACATACACAAGTATATCTATTTAATTATATAATGCACAATTCATAAGTACAAAAAGTTTAAATTCATTGCTAATTATATTAATTATAATTACAATGTCTAATGGAATTCTTGGTCATTACATTCTCCCCCCCTTATAAGAATTCCGTCCCCGGAATTACAATTTAACTACTAAAAAAGATTCGGATAATTAGCCCTCATCTTTTCTTCAAGTTCCCACGTAGCTTCCTCAGCGTTGTGGTTCCTCCAAAGGATTTTGACAGAATGTATAACCTTATTCCGTAGTTTATGCTCTTTCCTATCTAGTATCTGGATAGGAATATCCTCGTACGATAAGTCTTTCTCAACTTGTATTGGCTCATAGGATATGACATGCTTGTAGTCTGGTTTGTATGGTCGCAACACTGACACGTGAAACACATTGTGAATATGCTCCAGTTCATGAGGTAAAACTACCTCGTACGCCACTTCACCCACTCTCTTTAATATCTCGAACGGTCCTATGAACCTTGGACTCAGTTTTCCCTTCTTTCCAAATCTGATCTTCTCTTTCCAGGGAGATACCTTCATGAATACAAAACTCCCCACTTCGAAGTCTCGCTTCTGTCGATGTAAATCGGCGTATTTCTTTTGATGGTCTTGAGATGCTACTAGCCGAGCTCTTATTACCTTGATAATTTCTACCGTCTGTTGAACCAATTCCGGCCCCAACAGTCGACGTTCTCCTACCTCATCCCAACATAGCGGTGTACTACATTTTCTGCCATATAAGGCTTCGTAAGGCGGCATGCCTATGCTCGCATGATAACTGTTGTTGTATGCAAACTCAACTAGTGGTAGATGGTTTTCCCAACTGCCCTTGAAATCCATCACGCAGGCCCTGAACATATCTTCCAATGTCTGAATTGTTCTCTCACTTTGCCCATCGGTCTGCGGATGATACGCTGTACTCATTCTTAACTGTGTCCCCAATCTCTCTTGAAGACTTCTCTAAAATTTTGACGTGAAGCGCGGATCTCTGTCTGACACAATCGATACCGGCACCCCATGTCTCGAAACTATCTCCTTGATGTACAATTTGGCCAACTGATCCAAACTGAACCTAATCTTGATCGGCAAAAGTGTGCTAACTTTGTTAGTCGATCCACAATCACCCATATTGCGTTATATCCCTTCTGTGTTGCTGGAAGTCCTACCACAAAATCCATTGTGATATGCTCCCATTTCCACTCAGGAATTTCTAATGGCTGTAATAGTCCACTCGGTCTCTGATGTTCGGCCTTTACCCTTTGACAAGTTAGGCATCGGCTGACACATTCTGCAACCTCCTTTTTTAAATTCGGCCACCAAAAATGCTGACGTAGATCTTGATACATTTTCGTACTCCCCGGATGTATCGAGTATCTCGTACTGTGGGCCTCTTGCAAAATTTCCTCTCGCAATTCAGGCACTAGCGGTACCCAAACACGATTTTCAAATCTCAGCAATCCCATGCTATCAATTTTAAACTTGACCTCTTCTCCATCGGTCATCCTCTTTCGGATTCTGTCACATTCTTCATCTTTATCTTGAGCCTCTTTCACCCTATCTAACAAGGTTGGGCTCGCCTCCACTTCTATTGACTCATTTGGATTTCTCACCTCCAACTCCATTCGAGCCATCTCTTGAACCAATTGTTCTTGATCTGTCAATATGAACAATTTCTCCCTGCTCTTTCTACTCAGAGCATCCGCTACTACGTTGGCCTTGTCGGGATGATATAGAATTTCACAATCATAATCTTTGATCAATTCCAACCATCTCCGTTGCCTCATATTCAACTCCTTCTGTGTGAAGATATACTTTAGACTCTTATGGTCTGTGAATATCTCACATTTCTCTCCATACAAATAATGCCTCCAAATTTTAAGGGCAAAAACTACCGCTGCCAACTCCAAGTCGTGGGTAGGGTATCCCTTCTCATAATCTTTCAATTGTCTGGACGCATACGCAACAACTTTGCCGTTTTGCATAAGCACACAGCCAAGTCCCTTGTGCGATGCATCACTGCAGACCGTAAAACCTCCCGTATCGTCCGGTAAGGTCAATACCGGTGCTTCACTAAGTCTTTTCTTTAACTCCTAAAAACTTTTCTCACACTTCTCCGTCCATACATATTTTACTGTCTGCCTCGTTAAGTTGGTCAACGGTGTTGCTATCTTTGAAAAGTCTTGAATGAATCTCCAATAGTAACCCACTAACCCTAAGAAACTTCTTACTTCTGTCGGCGTCCTTGGTTGTTCCCAATTCATCACTGATTCAACCTTCGCTGGATCAACTGAAACTCCTTCTTTGTCAATAACATGACCTAAAAATTGAACTCTCTCCAACCAGAATTCACACTTCGAAAACTTAGCGTACAACTACTCCTTCCGTAACATCTCCAACACCAATCTTAGGTGTTCAGCATGCTCCTCTTCCGTTTTGGCATACACCAAAATATCGTCAATGAACACAACAACAAATTTATCCAAGTATTGCTTGAATATTCTGTTCATCATGTCCATAAATGCGGCTGGTGCATTCATTAGTCCAAACGACATCACCAGAAACTCATAATGCCCATATCGAGTTCTGAATGCCGTCTTGGGTACATCCTCCTTCCTGACTTTCAACTGATGATAACCCGTCCTCAAGTCAATCTTTGAAAAGTACTTCGCCCCTTTCAATTGATCGAAAAGATCGTCAATTCGTGGCAACGGGTACTTGTTCTTAATTGTTACTTTATTCAGCTCCCTATAATCCATACACAGTCTCTCGATCCATCCTTCTTCTTTACAAACAACACAGGTGCCCCCCATGGAGAAACACTTGGCTGAATGTACTTATTATCCAACAACTCCTGCAATTGCACCATCAATTCCTTCATTTCTACCGGAGCCATCCTATATGGTGCTTTTGATATTGGTGCTGTCCCCGGTACTAAGTCAATCACAAATTCTATCTCCCTGTCCGGCGGTAAGCCTGACAGTACATCTGGAAAAACATCCATGAATTCCCTAACTACTGGTATTTGCTCCATCTCGGGACTCACCACTTGTATATCAACCACATGAGCCAAATACCCTACACAATCTTTCTTTAATAATTTCTTGGCTTGCATCATCGTCAGGCAAGAAGACTGTCTTGACGACTTGCTGCCATAAAATACGACCTTAGACTTATTTGGTGTCTTAAGGTGTATGCACTTCTTTTGACAATCAATTATCGCCCCGTGGTTAAACAACCAATCCATCCCAAGTATTACATCAAATTCCCCTAGACGTATCGGAATTAGATTTACATTCAACTTTTGACCCCTGATTTCAGCACAACAATTTCTATGTATGTACCCTACCAGAATTACTTCTTTATTAGCAACTTCTATGTTCATTGAGTTTTCTAGTTTATCTCTAGGCAATTCTAATCGTCTAGCGAAATCATCAGACACAAATGAACAGGTAGCACCCGAATCAAACAATACATATGCATTTATATTATTGATCGGAATAATACCTGACACCACGTCTTTTGACCCCACGGCATCTTGCACCGTCATATTGAAAGTTCGTGCTGTCGGCTTGTTTTGTGGTACCGGTCCCCCGATAGCCAATTTGCTATTATTGCCCTTGTAGTCGCTACCCCCATCATTCTTCCTTTTAGGGCAATCCTTTATCATGTGGTCAGATGCTCCGCAAGAAAAGCATCTCACTTTCTTTGGGAGGGGACAATTTGGAGAAATATGTCCCACCTGACTGCAGTTGTAGCATGTATTCTGTCCTTTCCTGCACTCCTCGAAATGGTTCTTTCCACATATATTACATGCCGTCTTCTTCTGGGTATTTCCTTGTTGATTCCCCGAGCTCTTGTCATTGTTGTTGTTGTCCCATTTGCGCTTGTTGCTGTTATTGTTATTATTATTGCCCCCACTGTTACTGTTCTTACTTCCCCCTTCACTCTTCTTCTTATTCCTCTCTTGATTAAATTTGGTTAACGCATCATTTCCCCCTTCCGCAATGATTGACTTCTCCAGCAAGGTTGAGAATGAGTCAATCTGCAGTACTGCTACCTTGTTGAATATCCAAGGTCTCAATCCAATTTCAAACCTTCTAGCCTTGCGTTCCTCCGTGTCCACCTGATGTGGAGCGAACCTGGCCAGCTCATTAAATCTTGTCGCGTACTCAGGTACTGACATGTTCTCCTGCTTCAGTTCTAGAAATTTCACTTTCATCATACTTTTCATACTCTTCGGGAAATAATTCTCGTCGAATATTTTCTTAAATCTTGTCCATGGCACGACACCATCGCCAGCCCGATTCTGATTGGCCTCCTACCAAAAATTGGCTTCTCCCTTCATCATATAGGTAGCAAAGATTGTCTTTTGCTCCTCAGCTACCCTTGCGATAAAAAACACTTTCTCTATTTCCTTTATCCATGACTGGGCTTCTATCGGGTTTGATGTTCCCCTAAACTCTGGCGGTCCCACCGCTTTAAAGTCTTTGAAATTCGCCAACTGATTTGGTGGTGGTGGTGGATTTGTTACTACTGGGTGGCGGTTTTGCATTGCCTCAGCTAGCATGTCGACGAAGTTCTGCATTGGGTCTATGTTGTGTCCCCCTTCGTCATTGTTAACTGACTCTTCTACCCCCTGGTTCCTTGGTGGTTGTCTACGTGGCGGCATTTTCTGTTATAAACAAAAATTTACATTATTATAATTGTTTCATCTTTTTTATCTCATTGTTTTGTATCTTAGACAACGTTTAACTAAAATACAAGTAATTATCTCAACACACATATAAACATAAATTTGACTGCATTTATATTCATATGCTAAAACAGTAGTGCATGACACTTTACATCGAATGCATACTGCTATAAATGCTTCTATCCCAGAGAAGCTACAAAAGATGGGATCTAACATATCCTACAACTTCCTAGAGTTGGGATTTAGTGACATATTAACCCTCTAATAAAACAAAAGTTGGATTCTACTGCATCTATTTACATATGAAATTAGAAAACAACTACTACTACTGACTGCGCATCCCCCTACGGATCGCGTCATCATACTCCTCATCCCCGATGGCCATCACCACATTCCTGCTGATGGTGTGCATAGACTGGCCCTCTTCAGCTGGGTAGTAGTGCACCCTCCTCTGATATTAATTTACTTAATTAATATCATCTTTGGACCAATTATTAATTTATATAGTTAATTATATTAACCTTGTCCCTTAAATATTAATATAACTTAATATTTAATGCCTTCGATACGGACAACCCGGCTCATCGGATAAAATTTAGCATATTTGGTTGTCCGAAAATTTTATTTAACTTTTTTCTAACTTTTGAACTCATTAGATTAATATTTAAAATATTTAAATATTAATCCCCAATATTTAATATTTTTACAAAAATATTAAATTTAATGCCCAAACATCATTTCTATATTTTTAGTATTTTTCAATAATTTTTCTATGATTTTTAAACAATTTTTAAACATTTATTTCATTAAAATCACTTTCTGGGGGCATTTTCGTAATTTTCGCAGCTTTAGGGACATGATCGTCTTTAACAGAAAAGCTCAGGGGCTTATCCGTAATTTTCGCACCCTAAGGGACCCATCCGACATTTCCTAGAAAGGCCGGGGGCATTTCCGTAACTTTAGCAACGTTAAGGACACAATCGGTATTAACAGAAAAGGTCAGGGGCACGCTGGTAATTTCCAGCGTGTCGTCAGTCGCCCGCGCAATGCGCGGCGACTGTTTCTGCGGACGCCAAAACGATGTCGTTTCATGCCTTCTTCCAGAAATTTCTTTCGCGCATAGCGCGACCCGCCTTATACGCCCAAAACGCCGTCGTTTTAACGATGCGTCCGGCAAATCTGACCGCGCGCAATGCATGGTCGTCTCCTTTTTTTTTTTTTTTTTTTCCCCTTCTTCAGCCGTGAACAGTGGCCACCTTCTTCAATAATTTTCCATTTTCAACCATTTTTGCTCCCAAAATTTCACAACAAAACAACTCTAAAACTCACATAATTCATACCTAAATATCCAAAAATTATTTGGAACAAATATTCTAATTATTTATTAATTTTCCACACAATTTAATTTATTACCAAAATACATAAATAAATCAAATAATTTGATTATTTTACCTTCTTTAGCCTACAAATTCCTTACTTGAAGCACCAACTTCCTCTTTTCTTCCCTTAGCAGCTATGGTGGTTGCCGGCAAGGGTGGTGGTGTTCGGGTGGCGGTGGGAGAAATGAGGAGAGCTTGTGTGTGTGTATATTAGTTTTTTCTTTTCTTTTCTTTTCTCTTTTTGCTTTTCCTCCTCCCTTATTCCCTTCTTTCCTCTTTTATATATAAGTCATAGACTTAATTAGTTTGTAACAAAAATAAATTCCACCGCCTTGTTTCCTTCACGAAAGTTCCGAGACGCCACAAATCATGCAAAAATTAATTATTTAAATATATTACGTAATTATATCGTGTAATAAATATTTTATATAATATATATAAAATATTTATTTTAATTCACCAAAAATCATAACATGATTTATGAGTAATATTAATACCTTTTTCGGTATTTTATTTGATAAATTTTGTACACGCATAACGACATGCATGTAATTATATGAGGTAATTAATACCTCCAAAAATCATAAAGTAATTCATATAGCCTATAAAAATTATTTTTCATAATTTTTCACTCCGTTACTTGGACAATATGTTACATTAACATGTTCACGTTTTCGAAATATTATCCTTCATAAAAGTCATAATAATTTCATTATACATAAATATAATTTTTAATAACTTAAAACATTCATTTTTCTTATTTATTATTCAATTTCTTTAATATTCACATTAACTTTCCTTATATAAATTATATAATTTAATATTATATAATTTATATAATTACATTATTCCTTTTTAAATAATTTCCTAAATTCCTTCATAACTATCACTTAATTATATAACCAAAATTATACATTTATTACTTAATCCTCTTATATAAATTATATAATTATTTTTATATAATTTATATAATTATTATTTTCTTCATACATTATTTTAATTTCCTTATATAAATTATATAATTTATTATTATATAATTTATATAATTACCTTTCCTTTTCAATTAATTTTCAAACTTCTTCCAAAATTCTTGATAAACTCTAAAGTCAATAATTACAATTTTATTAACTTCCTCATTCGCTTTTCATTAAAAATTAGATTAATTTAATTATTAATCCCTTTATTTTCATAATTAATAACATTTATAATTATCAATTAAACATTCACACATATAAATATACATATTTAAATCTTACCTCTCACATTACCATATAATTTCCTTTAAATCTAATTTCCACATTTTCATAACAATTTAATTGTACAAATTAATGTACATTTATCTGAAATTTCTCTTATTCTTAATAAATTGTTTTTAAACAATTTATTTACTTTTCAATTACTTTAATTCAATATCATTTATCATAATTTCTGCACAGATTTAATTTACTAATTAAATCTCATCATATACCTTAATTCACATAAATTAATAATTTCTTTACACAACCTTGAAAATTGTATTAATTAAATTCTTATTTAATCTTATTAAATAATTCCGAAATTCGGATCCTCACAGCATAAGCTTTGATGGCTCCTCGTACTCCCAACAACTTCCCTGCAAAAATAATTTCAACCCGATAGTGAAAATGATACTGTTAGAATAAATATGTATTTATGAACATATTTGCAGTTAATTTAGCGACACTTAATATTTTCAATGACACTTATTAATTTGACAATATCAATCACCATTATTGTCTTTAAACCACATTATAAGACCTAATACTGGTGGAAAGTATTAGATATATAGATACATACCTAATCAAATGCAATGTATTAAAACACGATGCGATGCGTTTGGAGTATTTAGATTTCCAACCATATTAAACATTACCATTACAAACGCCGTAAACGTTCGTAACCAAAAATATCCTTATGTCTAGTGACGAGTACAGACACCGCATATACGCACGAAGACTATTAAAAATCCCAACACATATTGCATGGTTAGCACATCATTTCTCTTTGTTTTCACATCATTTCATTTCTTTGTTCTCTCCCCCCATTTGCATGCTTTGTTGTTTTCACCATAAAAGCTGTAACCCACATATGGATAAAGATGCCACTGTTGTGCCTTTGGTTGTTAAGGGTGTTGTTGAAGAAAATCTAGTCTCTCCCTTTCATCTTTATAAAGGGAAAAGTTCCTACTACTCCCTTCGTCCTATCAAAAATTGGCTTAATTTAACTTTTCAAGTCATATTAACCATTTTTGCAATCTAGTTCAATCTTATAACCAAATTAGTTAGCTTTCTAGTTTGATTTCAACTAGCCGCAATTGTTGGCTTTTACTATTCATCAATTAACTTATTCTTCTCATATAATTTTTGTATTATACTTGTATTCTTCTCATATAATTTTTGTATTATACTCGTATTATTTTCATATTTATGAATAATGATTTTTAGGTTTTTTAACTCTTAGGATTTAATCCTTAGGGTTCAACCCTTAGGTTTTAGATTTTCTAATCCTTAAGATTTAGGTTTTCTTAAACTATAAATTTATGTTTTCTCCTTTTCTCCAAAAATAACTTTTTTGATTTTGACAAGTGTTTAGGTTGAATACTTGAACCAAAACACAAGATCCTACGCATTGAAAATCACAGAGAATGTAGTTTAGGTTAAGAGTTTAACCTCTAGTCGTATACGATCGTATCTACAAATTGTATTTAATCTTTAAGATAGCTCAATGTATACTCGAGCAATCGTTTTTAGGTAATAGTTTCACACAAAACTAGGTTTTAAATTGACAACCTTTATATAAATCTTTTCAGATCAAATTAACTAACTTTGAAATGTGTGGAATATTACATTCAACCTAACTTACAAGAATTTTGTCCTTGAAATTACAGTACAATTATCTCTAATATTTTAATATCATATTTATAAAATTTATAAATATTCAGGATATTATATTTTCTCCTCCTTATAAGAATTTCGTCCTTAAAATTATAGTTATCTCTAACTTAGTCTTCAATATGAATTTTTTTAATTCATCTTTACTCGCATCAAAATTCATAATACTTAAATTAGGTCAAAAAAATGTTCAATCTAAACCCTTCCTTACACTAGGTGGTTGGAGCAGACTCAAGGCTCGTACACATCAGAAACCACCCGAGGAAGGGAACTTTTTACTCATACTCTATCTTTCAGTCTTATTATTCCTTTAATCAATATTTTCTTGTAATTGATACTAAAAGGTCAATGAAGACCTTGAACTTATTAAAATACTATGGGTTTTATATGACCCACAAATTTAACAATCATCAGGATTAAGAAACACAAATAGTCGGTATGTTAGGTGATCATCCTTTAATACCAGATGTCATGTATAACATTTAGAATATCCATACACGTTAGATTACTGACCTGCTGAACTACATAACAGGGTTGTCTAGCCAAAATAATTGGAGTTGACTTCATCTTTAAACTATTAAAACCTTTTGAAAAATAATTTTATGACTGTATACCGTATCTTGCAAAGTGCGTTGATGTAACACCTCCAAAATTTTCGTACTCGCTACGGCGGACCTTGTGTGTTAACTCCATACATCTACCGATTTATACAATGATCCCATAATCATTGGATAAGTCGGTACAGAGAATCTCACAATGAATATTTGTATCTTCATCCGTGATAAATGTTTGCATAGTTATCCGTGACAAATGTTTATATCTTTGTCCGGTGCAAAATTCTTTTTTCATACAGAACATACCCAACTAGTTAAAACGCTCACTTGAAACACATTTGGTTATAGTGATATCTCTTCATAACAATATTCTTACTTATCTAGCATTCAGAATAGTAATAACAAGCTTGTACTTGGGTTCAAGGAACTTAACGATGAATTTGACCATTTTATATAAATTAGTCCTGTCTCGGATGCTTACAGTACTCACAAATATTATTTACTATCCTCATTCTGATAAGTAGTTTATTATCAATACTGTATTAACGTTTTATTATTTATTTGAAGTTCTGAGTATTTGTATAACATGATCAGTCCATATTACCAATACCTTCATTCAGATTAATAGATTTTTAACAATTCCAAGTTATATCAAAGTAAAGATATAACAACATTCTTATGATAATAAATAATATCATTCATATAATATTCAGTTACATGATTTGCTTGTTCGTATTACAACAGTCATCATGATTTTATACAAATACAAGTAAATAAAGCATGAAACCTAGTCTACGCTTCTTCATTACGTTTAAGATCTTCATATCATTCTTCTTTAACTGCAAATAGAGTTTTATTTGTAAGAATGAGCACGACGGCCCATCAAGTCTAACAAATAACACTTACATAGTTTATGCATTCAGATAAACTTTAACATGCCTTGACTGAACATAGTTCTCTATTTAATATCATTTATAACTCACATTCTAACAATTTATCTAACGTTGTCACACAAAGTGTATAAATCGTTCATAACTTGTAAACATAACGCATAACAATTAGAAGGCTTGCAAACATCAGTTGAAGGATTCACATAACGTCTATCACATAACAAATAAGAGATAGATTACTTGTACATAACAATTTGAACAAGGTTTAAAAGACTTTCCTTGAAAACTAATATTAGGGTTTCCCAATAAATCGATAAATGCCTACATAAAGGGTTACGCGTATCCGAATGTTAGTTTATCAAATTTTAATTCTTAACAAGTCTTAGAATAACTTATATTAACTATTTCCATATGTGTTATAAGCCCTATGACCCTCTAGCTCAAAAACATATTTTTAAGCACTTGGACCCAAGGCCCCTTTAATTTTTCAACTTCGACCTATTTTACGGTAAAAGGCATAATTTTCTCATAAGAAAATATTTTTAAGTGATTCTTGAGTCTAAATTCATTATAATTTCATGATCTACAACTTTTATTTATATTGTTAAGGCTGATTCTAATTTTTAGTTTTAAAAATTTTGCAAAAAGGTCAGTGAGCACACTTGAATCAAAATCTTTTAGGTTAACCATTTGAAACATGGTACCATTAGCTTTAATTACTTACGATATCATGTTATAAGACTCAATAACAATTCATAGCATAAAAATAACAAAATCATAAATCTACTTATGTACGATTTATGACTTTTACTAAAGAACACGAAGAACAAATCGAAGAACACAAAGAGCTAAGTTTTCTTGTTCTTAGTTTAGCTTGCTAAAACATGATGCCACAAGAATGAATTTGCTAGGCCATCACGTTTCACAACTCTATAACACTAAATTACAAAATCATACACCTACTTATGTAGGAAATTATGACGTTTGTTCAAGAACACATGAAGAAAACGAATAACGAAAAATCGTACATGGTAACGACTTATGTTATTGAGCTTTTGGATTTCATACATGAAATAATTTGAGCATTATAACTACTTACATATGTGATTATGACACATTATATTTGAAAATTTTGATCATTATAATGGCTTTTATAATTGATTATAAAAATTTATAATTATTGCTCAAGAACACAAGAAAAACACGGAGAACGACAATCGTACATGGTTACGATGTACGTTCTTGAGCTTTTAAACTATGAAACAAAATTCGACATTATAACTAGTATAAAATGAAGAAATGCTCAAGAACACATGAAGAACACGGAGAACGACAATCATACATGGCTACAACTCGTGTTCTTGCGCTTTATTAACACTAAAGATGAAAGAAAATCGAACATTATAACGACTAGAGATTATACATTTTAAAATTGCAAGCTTCAATTATTTATTTGCAATCAACTCTCAAGAGCCCACTCTTATATTGAGTATAACTTTGATACTTGAATTTAAGCTTTGAAAACTAATGAAGTTAATGGATGAACTAGCTTGCTATTTATAAAAAACCAAAGTTTTATTAATCGCATTTTTACCCTGACTTATTACACTTTGCACTCTAGTATATTCTTAGAATATTCTCTTAAAATATCTAAGTAATCATTACATTTTACAAAATATTTAAATCATATTCTTGGAATATTCTTTTAGGGCTTACATCATCATTACATCATGTTTACATCATCCGTATTTTCTTCGTATTATTTTTGTATAATTTTTGTATTATACGTTCTAACTAAATCAGTTAATCTTCTAGTTCATTTCTAACCAAGTTAGTTCATTCATAACTAAGTCGGTTCATTTTCAACGAAATTAGTTCATTTTTAAGTCTTATGGTTTAATTAACTTTTACTGATTTAAAAGTCAGATATTACTAAGTTTTGTTTTGTATAAACACTATTCTGTGAAGCAAAAAGTCTAAAAAACTTAGTACATTTTTTTGTGAATAGTATTTTTGGCAGTCATTTATCAGAAAATGATTAGACGACCAAAAAGTCAAAAAAATATTATTTGCCTTATCCCTATTTCATTCTATTCTAGGACACGCTTTTCGAGAAAAAACTTTTATTGCTCATTACACATCTGTGTTTCATATAAACACTATATCATTCAACATAACGTTTAAAAATGAAAAGCATTTTCGTATAAATAACATTTTATGTTTTATGCTTGGAAAAATATCAGTGGCTCCCTGATATCTATTCCCCAGATAAATACTATTTCGTGAAATGTAAAAAGTCAAAACGTTGAAAAGACGACAAACATTTTTCCGTAAATCGTGTCTTTTTGTCTTTTTTTCCAAATTTTTTCTTGGTTCCTTAACATCTAAACCTCATATTAATATTATATTGTGAAATGTGAGAAGTTCTATAGGTGAAATGAACAGTCAAATAAATGAAAAGCCTTTTTCTCGTGAATAGTGTTTTACACGTTATTCGAAGAAAAAAACTTTTATTAGCTAAATAATATTTATACTTCATATAAACCCTATTTCGTGAAATACAATATGTCAAAACTACTTAAGACGGTTAATGATTCTGCTAGGTTATAACCCTTAGGGTTTAGGGTTTTAACTCTTTTCTATTTTCAGGTTTTACCTTTCAACTAACTTTTGGATTTTAATAAATGTTGAGATTAACTATTTAAACCAAAACACAAAATCCTATACATAGAATAATCACATAACACATTTAAAAGGTCAATTCAAGCTTTCCTAACCACATAACACATATTAGGTTAAAGATTTTTTTAAACCTCTTGATTGTATACGATCGTAGTGTCGAGTCGTATTTTATCTTTCTGATAGCTCAATGCATTACTCGAGCAATCGTTCTCTAGGTTTTAAATTGACAACCTTAATTAAATCTTGTCATATCATATTTGAAATATTTGAGATATTATAGTTGATGACTCATCATTTATCATATCCGCACTAGGTTCCATTGTGTGTTGATGAAAAATTCCTTTTTATTTTTCAATTTAATTTTGTTTAGCTTGAAGAAATAGTATAGGCATATGAATAACATAGCTAAAAAGAAATTTGACTTGAAAATTATTTTAGGTTTTATCATACGACAACAGGTAACGATGTGTTTAACTCCACACCTCAGGCTACTGTGTGTTGACGATAAAATTTATTTATTTTTTTCTTTTCAAATCAACTTTATCTAGCTTGAAAAATTAGGATATATATAGCTCTAAAAAATTTCCAATTCAATTAGTGAACAATTCTTTTCAAAAGCACCTAAGTGCGAATATACACATGAAGATCTAGCATAGCTAGAAGATTTTGGAATATCCTTAACCCTCTATCATTTTCCACTATTCTCTAACCATAACACAAGTTTTACAGATATATAGTAATATAGTAAACTGGTTGGTTGTTTAAACCAAGAACAAATATATTAGTTCCTTTTCTTATCAACACAGGATTGAAAATGCCTTAGTGCATATCGTAAATGTGATATCACACCGAAATAACAATTTCATAGCTACATCTCATAGTCGGTTTGACTTACATATCATAGCCTCCACCCATACAAGGATTCGTTCACTCAGTAACTAACATACAAATATTTTTAAAACTATAGCCTTGATGTAACAACTAATAACTAATCAATCTACATATGAGAAAAGAATCAACTTCTCAGAATATATACAAAGAAGAGTTTAACACAAGATTTCAATCTACTTATCAATATAGTAAATTGAGTGTTTTCTCCACCTAGGAACTATTGAACCAGTTCCCTGTCTCATCCACCTTTTCTTAAATGATATCATTCAGTGTGTATCCCGCTTTGAAAGCCCTAACCATAAATCATTCGTACCCACAGTGTAGTTAGATCGATTTTCTAACGCATATTAAACTCTTACCCATACAAGCGAGTCGTTCAAATCAATTTTACTAACATGAGTTTTCAATTGAAATCCATATTCATTCTCTAACTATGAATTTTCTTTAATTCATTGCTTACCATTTACATTTCTTTATGAGTTTACTTATTTACTTGGTCAGGTATGTATGTATTAATATTATAATTATACATAATACAAAACACAGAATTTCATCATATAACATATAGATTATTTTATCTACTTCTATCCCCCATTTCATTTCCAAGATTATGTCCTAAGATATTCTCATCTAGGGTTAATAACCTATCAGCTTTGATACAAACCTATCATGCCCCCAAATTTGAGCGCTCATCGCTTGGACTTGCGACTGACTTGTACTTCTCTTTACACGTAACTTAACCAATGATCCCATAATTATATTGGTTGAATTAATTTATTTCAGAAAATTCTTTAAGAAATTCATTTACTCAATCCTTGGATCTTAACTTAGGTTATCGTCATAGTTTGACATTATTCTGCCACTTACATCCATGATTACAAAATAACACCTCATTTTCAAGATTTGCTTCCTTTTTAGTATTCTACAATCTCTCAATCCTTCGCTAAATCCTTCAGGGCAATGTTTAGAAAATCGGACCGGATCGGCAGTCCTACCGCGGTTTGACCGAAATCGGTTGACTTTCTGGTCTGGTCTGACCAAAAAATCGGAAAAACAAGGACCTGGTCAAAAATCGGTTGACCACCGGTTCAACCGGAAAAACCAGTAGTTGAACCGGTTGACCTGGTTTTCAAGTATTATTTTTTTTTACAAATTTTTTAATAAGATTATAACATTATTTTACTATATTTTAGCTTATAAAAAATTAGATATTTTAAAATTTTATTAATTATTAATAATATATTTTTTTATGTATTTATGACGTCACTAGTTCAATAACAATTCGACCACTGGTTGGACCAGTGACCCATCCACCTGGTAACTTTTCTGGTTCGATGACCGGTCCATTTTTCTAAACATTCCTTCAGGGTATAGTTACTTCAACATTTCAAAATTTACATGCTCCAAAAGCATATACATCATTATTTAATACTTAATCTTTCATTCTATAAGTTCTTTTTTATAATCTAGTAAGCTGAATATATAAAACAACAACCTAGATTATCAAAATAGCAAATTGGAGTACCATTACAGCAAGCTGTAAACTCAAAACAACACATTGTATACCAATACAACAAGCTAAACTACCAAAACAACAAACTGTATTACCAATACAGTAAGCTGTTTTACCAATACAGCATCACGAATTCCCAATTCAGCATACCATATCCTAATACAACACCTTGAATTTCTAATTCAGCATACCGTATACCTAATATAGCATCCTATATTCCCAAATTAGCATACCATATCATTAACACATATTAAATTTCTTAAGTCTACAAGTATCAACTTGTAGTTCATTTGTATACACGGATAACACCATATATACTGGTCAATTTTTAACCTTAAGATTTTAATATTCTATGCTTTCATATATCCAAGGTTCACAGTATTAATAATAGGATGGTTCCTAGAACAGAAAAATCTTGCGATAAATGTTTTCATCTTTATTCGTAGCAAGATTACTTATCATTATAGAACATACCATATGCAGACACCCAAATTTTGCACTTCTCTACTAACCCTGGCGGGAGGGTAAAATCGTCACTTGACCCGACATGTGAAAAGGAAGGTGGACCCCAACACGAAGCCACCCCAACGACTTACGGTCAAAGCCGCCACAACGAACAAGAGCATCAGGTTACCTGAGACAAGGCAAACAGTTGATCCAGAAGAACCTGATTTGATCACAAAAGACGACTAATGGCCACTACGCTTATGATTTAAGACTGCATGACACAGAAATCGAGAAAAGGAAGCCAGGCAGCCGCAGATGCATTTGCGGCCAAGGACAAGTGGCATTTTTTGTGGCTCGAGAAAACACACGGCAGCCGAGGCTTCGGCGCGGACGGCCACAACAGGCAGCCGCAGATGCACCTGTGGCTGCTCTCAGTCAGCTACACAACGCCATTGTTGCAGCCGAGAGCAAAGGAGAAGAAAAAAAATAAGAAAAAGAGAGAGAGAAAGGCAACGGGAGAGAAAAAAAGAGAGAAGAAGTGAGATTTCTTCATATTTTGTACAATCTTTATACTAGGTATTGTATCCTAGTTAATCTCCAAGTGTTAAAGGGTTTATTTCATCATTTGGAATGTGAAAAATCCGAGTTTCATAGCTTCGTTGTGTTTTATCTAGTAAATCTTTTAGATCTAATTTTATTTTGTTCTTATTGCATTTTGTTAGGTGGATCTACTGTAGATCCGAAAATATTTGGTGCATTGCTATTTAAATAGTTTGATTTTGTGTACTTTGAAGTTAGATCCAATGTAGTCAATATATGTTGTAGATCTGTGGATTAGGGAGGATTTATTGCGGATGGAATCTCCTCCTAACCTCCCGATGATATCCTTTTAGTTTATTTCATAGTTTTTGTGTATGTAGCGATTGCGAGGTGCCTGTATGTAAATATGTAAATTTTTGGGTCTTAAAACAACATCGAGTCAAAAATCGGGTTTAAGGCCCCGTGATAATGAAATGTGCGATTGTGGGCGTTTGGGGTTATTTGGATGGCTCACATGCCCATGAATAGCCTCAACGCTATTTTAATGCTTGATTTTCCTTTTCGACATGATAAATGGATTTTGGAATAAAAAGATGAAGATTTTCATAAAATTAATCAAAGTAGGATATTATATCACGCGTAGACTAAAATAAAATCGAAAGTATCGGATGAGCTCCATTCCTATTTGACGAAGGATTCGAAAATCTTATTTTATAAATGTCATCATTAAAGATTTTGTTATCAAAACGAAAGCTTAAAAATGAACTTTTCAAAACGAATCGAATCCTTTGTGCATAGGGTCAACGAGATTTCTGAAGTATTTTTGAAAGTAAAGCATTCAAACGATTTTCATAGGCACACACGCATACACACACACACGCGCGCACGCGCATACACACATTTTAGGATTTAAAGGACATGAAAGCATTAAGATAGCGGTAACCGTGTTTTCACGAAAGTCGGGGGGTGCCTAACACCTTCCCCTCGTTTAAGCAAGCCCCCGAACTCTATGAATATCGGTTTGCGGACCAATTAATTCGGAGTCATATATGAGCCATTACGATTACGAAAACAAAATTCGGATGAGTTGGTACATCCATTTCAAATATACCAACTGGCGGCTTTGGTCAATTGGCTCATCATAAAATCAATCTTTTAAACCCCGTCGACACTCAAGCCGACCCTTTTCAAAAAATCACATCTTAATCCAAAGGCTAAAATTGGAAAGGGAAATTATAAAAAAAGGAAACGACTTTCCCGGCGTCGACACCATATTATTCAATATCCTTACTTGAATACATATCTTTATAGATATATTCTTTTTATATCGATATTCCCTATCTATCTGAAATTCAGAATATTAATAACGCACTTGTACTTGGAACAGAGAAATCTTACAATGAATTTGCCTTCTTTATCGGTGATTCTATCTCGAATTCTTACAGCACTCATAATGTTATTCAATATCCTCATTCAAATTTATAGTTTTTTTAATCAACATTATTTTAATGTTTTAACAATTCTAAGTCGTGTCAAATTTAATGACATAACAATGTTTGATAATAATAACATGATATTATTGATATAATCTTCGGTTACATAGTTTGTTTGTTCGTATTACAACAGTCATTACGACTTAATACAAATAAATAAAACATGTAATCTAATATATGTTTCTTCTTTACGTTCATGATCTTCTTAACATTCTTTATAATTACAAATAAAGGTTTATTATTAAGATTGAGCACAACGGCTCATCAAGTATAACAAATAGCTCAAACATAGTTTATGATTTCATATAAACTTTAACATGGTTTGACTTATCAGTATATCATTTCATAACAAATTAATATTCAAAAGTTAATAAATATATCTATTCATATATTAATTACTTCATAAATTGTGTATAAACACAATTGCACATAAAGAATATCACATAATAATTTAAGCAAGGATTTACAATAAACACAAATTTAGAAGACTTGCCAGATTCGATAATGCAGTTTACGTTAATTTCTATGCTTATTCATATGACCTACAAGGCATATGAGTTTGATATACCAATTAGTCATAATCAAGACTCTTATATTTCATTTCAACTATATTAATTCAAATTCATAAGCTTAATCGCTTTGTGTAGCCTATGTGGTCAAAATACTCATATGTGGTTAATACATGACACTTTGTAATAACACCAATCAAGACCTTAACCAAAATAATTCTCAAAACCTTAAATTCAAAATTTAAAAATTTGGTCCGGCACCTAGGCGCTAGGGGCTGTTGTCCAGGCCAGAGTTTTATGCTTAAGTTGGACTGTCCGACCCTCTCATACTAAAATATGCATAACTTCTTTGTTTCTTAATATTTTGGGGTGATTCTTGTGCCTAAATTAATCATAATTTCCCCCTCTACAACATTTTTTCAGATTTCCAAAGTAGATTCCAATCGCAAGGGGTCGTAAAATGGCAATCAAAGTCATAATGAATATTAGTTTCATCTTTCTTTGATTCGATTGGTAAAACATGATACCTCAAGCATTAATTTGATAAGATAACATATTCTATCACTCAATAACACTTCATAACGTAAAAATAATAAAATTATAAACCTAATTATGTATGATTTCATGACTTTTACTCAAAAACACAAAGAACATAAGTTTGCTCTCAAGAATGATAAGAAAACTAGCTTCATTCGAACTCGTTTAGCTTGTTAAAACTTGATGGCATTAACACTGTAAAGCTAGACCATCTTGTTTTACAACTCTATAACACTACATTGTCAAATCATAAACCTACTTATGTAAGAAATTATGATTTTTACTCAAGAACACGAAGAATGAGTCAAACATGGTAATAACTAGTGTTTACATGATTTCGACTCTATTATTAAAATAAATTGGACATTATAATTGCTTACGATTGTGATTATATATACTATAGACATAACATAAATCGAGCACTATAACTGTTTATAATATGCACATTTCTATTTTATACTTGAATGAAATTGAACATGACAATAATTTATGTAAGGCTTTTTTACTCTTCAACAAGATTAATATAACACTATCTCTCTCTAGCTTTGTTGCTCTAATTTACTTGGTGAAAAGTTATAAGAGCAAGGGTCTCTATTTATAGGCTTGGCAAGAGTTAGGGTAATATGGTCATAAAGACATGGGAAGCTCCCTAGCACTTCCATTTCCCTTCTCCAATGCCATCAATTCCATTAATGGCTTCTTACAAGGTAGATGAAAGCACTTAAGTTTGGTAATTAAATGCTTGCTTAATTAACTTCCATTCTTTGACTAGGTTAACTTAATTAACCTTGCTTAATTATGTTAACCTCACTTGCTAGTTTAATTAGTTATGTCTATCCTTACTTTACTTGCTTAATTTGTGATTAGAAGCCTCATTTAGGAATACTTGGCGCAGATAAGGCCACCACTAGCCAATCAACCAACTTAAGCTAGTAAAACTCTATTTGGTTTCTTCAAGCTCCAAGCTAGATTGATACTTACATATTATGTAAGTAATTTATATTCTCATAATACCCAACATGCCCTCAAATTCTCTGACAATATAACCAAACTAATCTAAGCCAAACCTAGTTAGCCATTGTTTAGTTCCTTTAACTTAGTTACATCAAACTTAGTTTATTTTTTAGTTTAATTCCAACTAAATTATCACATAACTTTGTTCATTACCAACTAGTTTAGTTCACTTCAAACTAGTTAATCATCTAGTTAATCTTAACCAAACTAGTTAGCTTTCTAGTTTGATTTCAACTAGCTGCAATTATTGATTTTTACTATTCCTTGATTGACTTTTCGTATTTCTGCCATATAATTTTTATATTATACTCGTATTCTTCTCGTATAATTTTTCTATTATAAAAGTATTATTTTCATATTTGTAAATAGTGATCTCTAGGTTTTCTAACCCTTAGGTTTTAGGTTTTTTAACCCTTAGGATTTAATCCTTAGTGTTTAGGTTTTCTTAAATTCGAAATTTAGATTTTCTCCAAAAATAACTTTTTAATTTTAACAAGTGTTTAGATTGAATACTTGAACCAAAACATAAAATCCTACACATTGAAAATCACATAGCACATAGTTTAGGTTAAGAGTTTAATCTCTAGTCGCATACGATCGTATCTACAAGTCGTATGTAGTCTTTAAGATAGTTCAACGTATACTTGAGCAATCGTTCTTAGGTATTGGTTTCACACAAAACTATTTTTAAATTGGCAACTTTTATGTAGATCTTTTCATATCATATTTACTAACTTTGAAATGTTTGAGATACTACAAAAATTGCACATTAAATGATATATATATATATATATATATATCATGGTTTTAATTCATGAGATGAATGATACATATGATGATATATATGATAATACAAGGACTTGATTATGGACTATTAACCAATGTGTGATTGAATTTATTTTAGTTGAATGCTTGAATGAATGAGTTCTAAATAAATGGGGTCTGCATACCTCGCCTCTCTAATTTTTTAATGTAAATTCTATCTCTCCTATGTACTTCCCCTTGACTGCTTATCAAGGTTTCTGTTTTATGAAAATAGATTGTAATAGTATTAGATAGTTTTATTTGAAGAATTAGAGCCGAAAACAAAGAGCACTTAAAGATTCATTTGTATTGGAGCTCGGATATAAAAGTAATAGTTACATTTAATTTTGTTTTTACACACTAAGTTTGATTTTTTGGTTCATTTGATGGCTCAAATGAATCAAACTAGAATAAAGTTCAACATTAATCCAAGTAGAAATATTCTCTATGTGCGTGTTATATATATATATATATATATATATATATATATATATATATATATGTGTGTGTGTGTGTGCATGTGCGCTAAACAAGATGAAATAATAAATAACAAACCTTTCAAGAAAAATATATTAAGCTGTAACGTTCAAAGATATTTGGAATATCGTACGTGACCTTCTAACATGATAAAATAAGAGAGCATCAAATATTTAATATGAATTTATTGTGCATACATAAAGGCTTGTATTAATTATTTGGGATGTTTTATTACATAGTGAATGTTTATAAAGAATTGAACAATATTATTTTGTTGTGCACACAAGGACGGTGTAACGCCCCGAAAACCCCTGTACTTGCTACAGGCGACCTCGTGCATTAATGTACAACATTCTCCTTAATATCCACATTATTATATAATAATATGTTGCTAAAAACTTAATAAATTTTAAATTTTATAACATCTTTATTCCATGAATCAAAATCTTTACGTACATATATTACAACTTAGATCATATATATATTATGATCTATTATACAACAATGAATCCTTAGTGACTTGTATTAAGACAAGTGCTTAGTGTATACACGTTATTCAAACATTTCAATACACTAGTTTGTACAATATGACAACATTGTTTACCCCCAAAAAGGGTTTTACTAAAATAAACTATAATACTAATAGCACGGTCTTACTCATACTTAGCTTCAATTCCGACAATGTCGATAAGCAAATTCTTGTTCTTTGTCCTTGACCGGAATCCTCGAATATCCCATACTTAACTGAAAGAGTTTATTTAAGCAAGAATAAACAATTACTTTGCTCAACAAGTTTAACAGTTAACACATAACATGTAATCCAGTTTCATGCATGTTTGACAGTTATATCCATATACAACATTTTATACATGTGGATATATTAAAACATAATTCATGATCCATATTATCATTCTTGTCACTTCACAATTTATACAACTCACAAAGAACAGCTAACTCAACTTATTAGTTGAACAACATCAGTGCAATCACAGTATGTTATAAAAGCACATTAACTCACGTTTACATATAAATACATTTTACACATAATAACAGTTATCACATAAGAGCAAGTTTTAAAAAAAATTGTCTGATTCGCTTATCCTGCTTACGCTAATACTTTGCGTCCTCAAACGACCTGGATATTGTATATTTTGTTTGGTTACATTACTAACCTACAAATAGTTGCCTACAAT
Source organism: Hedera helix (assembly GCA_947179155.2). Taxonomy (NCBI): domain Eukaryota; kingdom Viridiplantae; phylum Streptophyta; class Magnoliopsida; order Apiales; family Araliaceae; genus Hedera; species Hedera helix. Next base: position 19,506,582 of record OX359272.1, on the reverse strand, counting down.
ATCGATACGGATTTACACTCATTAATTTAACTATTATTATTGATAGTTACTACGAATAAAATTAATGTTACAATTTTATAAATTTCTCGTTGACTGATATTTAATTTTAAATGTCCCCCATGTCATTTTTATAACTCTGACATAAAAATGTCCAATTAATGCTTATGTAAGCTCACACATCGTATATTAACGCATTTTAGTCGCTAACACAAAATGTTAATATTACAACTTTCAAAAATTTAATTTTTCTTGAACTCGTGTAAGTCAAATTTCTCCATTAAACTTTCTAAAATCTTTAGAATATTATTTTACACTTTTTGACCAATTTTTATATTTTTCAGAATATCCGACAATTTTCTGCAATTATTTCTATTTATAAAAACTATCATTTAATAGCTTCAAAATAGAAATAGTAACTCAACATAATTTTATGTCCTCAAAACACCACCAATATTTATCTTATATTATTATAAGATTTTTCATCAAGTTTCATAATTTTCCACCATTCACATAATTTTTTATGAATTTCCTCCATTTTCAACCGACTTCAAATAACTTTAAAATATAATAAATACATATGCTCTTCAATAAATCACCAAACATTTTAATAAATTCTTAAATAATATTTTCAGATTACTGTAAAAATATTTCAACTCAAAACCATTTTTCGGTAATTTAATTTGAATTTTTCAAAGTGATAAAACTTCAAAAAATTATAATAATTAAACCTCTTATCCTAACATTATGAATTTTATGTTCATTCTACATAAATTTAATTCTCTACAATATTTTAGTACAAATTTTCTCCAAATTCCGCTTCTAACATAGAGAAATGGGCTCTACCGGAAAGTATTTTTCGGTCATCTTCTCCAGCAACTGTGCAGGTTCGACGTATTTTCCATCGTTTTTCTGCCCAGATCTGCTCTATTACAACTCACAATGTAGCATGTGAGATTAAATTTTATAATGGAACACATATTAACATCGAAACATCTACCTACAGTTGACTCTCGACGAAACGCCGGTGAGTCTTTTTATTATATTTTGTTACTGTTTTGTCATCCAAAATACTTTCTTATAAAAATACATTCTTATTTCCACTATAGCCCACATTTTCACTTTTGAAATTAAATCATTCCCTTATAGAAATCTTGGTTTAGATCTTAAGAACATCCAAAACTTACACATGACCATCTCTAAGTTTCTATAACATAGATTTATTATTCCATACCCCATTCTTCATGTAATATCAAATTCCTTCATTAACCATATAGCACTTATTGTGAGATTGAATATTAACCCTACAACCACTAAGTTTTAAACAAAGTCCTTGGTTCTATATGCTCGCATAACACATGCCTCAACAGTTTTGCAAAACTTAGAATGTTGATTTCTTTCCATATACCTCTAAACAATCCATGCTTCTCATTTTCACTGCATCATAGTATGCATACAAAGATCATATTCTTAACCTCGTCTTTCAGTTGGTTTTTTAGAAAATATACACATTCAATTTATATACCAAATTTCCTTTTTCAAAAGTAACCAATCTACCATTTTTGAAAAAAAAATCTTTACAAGTTACATTTCAAAACTTATTAATATATTACCTACAAGGCTTGAAACCATTTTCATACATTCTTGAGAAATAACAATTGACACATATGGTTTAACACCATACTCCACTCATTGAAGGTTTAACCTTTCCTTTAGTTTGATCATACACCTTCATTTCCTTTAAAAGAACAAGACTTTAATTATTTTAGCAACCTATTTTCATTACCAAATTCCTTCATTGAAGTCACAACTACTACAACCATTTTAGTTGGAAACATTCTTGACCATTGAGATTTTGAACCTATTTTACCATTTGATTTTAAAATAGCCCATTTTTGGCATTTTAACGAACATTTCATGTGCAAACTTTCTGTCATTAAGTTATCAACATTTAAGCATGTAAATCACAAAGATTTATAAAACTCCAGCCATATCATTAACCTTATATCACCGGGTCCTTCATGACCCCATTTACACAACACAAAAACTCCCAACCTATCACAATCATGACAAATGAATTATCAAATTCTATAGCTTAAATTAAAATACTACTATGGAGTTTAAGAGTTGGAAGTGTTTTATACCTTCTCTAAGCAAATAGGCGATGAAGATAATCTCTTGGTTGGTTTGAAAGGAGTATATCAGCCGCAAAATTCTTTTCCACCTTTCCTTAATCTGCCGGACCTTCTCTTCTCTCTCTATACCAGTTCTTTGTTCTTTACTTAGCAAACTTGATAGTGTTAGAATAGATAGGAGGTTGAATATTATTAGTACTCTTCCCATCCACTTAGCTTCCTTGGCCCCTATATGGCCCCTACCCTGCCTATTCAATTACTTCCCCAGTTGCCCCTTAAGGTTGCAGAATGCACCACTAGCCACAGCCCCTAATTGAGCTCACTAGTCCCATCATCTCTGCTAAAAGTCACTTCCCAGCTCCCTGTTTTGTCCCGGATTGAATGTCCCAAAGATGGAGTCAGTCGAAAATCACATACTCCATAATTTGGGCTGTTGATAGTTGGGTTTTAAAATAAAAGAGGGGAGGCCGAAATGGTGCATTAGATTAGCCCATGGTGACTGCCGAATTGGCTGAAACAAAAAGGAATAGGCTACTGGGTTAAACAAGATAATGGCCTACTGTGTTGGGCCACCACTGAGCAACAAGGCTATCCAATTATTTAATCACCCACTTTAAGGTTGACTTGGTTTAGTATAATATCCATTGGGTTCAAAATTTGGGTTGGCCCACAATGTTCCTTAAGACATAATTAAATCAACAATTCACCCTAATTCACACCCAAATTGTTAACTAATTAATTTGGTCCAACAATAAATATAGAGTACTACCACAATTAATTAAATTGATTATTTAATTAAATTACATATATTACCCTAGCCTTTAAAGGCCTATTTCTAGTTCATTAATTACATAACCTAAATTTAACTAATACCCATGAAATTAATTAATTGAATTAATTCACATGGTCAATTCTTAAGAGGAAATTTTTTTATTGAGATGTTTAAGTGAGGTTAAGGTAAAAAGAAAATGCTTGACGGATGTAAAAAACTGAGTTTAAGGAAGCTGAAAATTTGTAAAACACAATTTTACCGGATAAATAAGTTAAATAATACCTATAAAACTAGGTTAAGGGTAAAAATATAATTTTACCAGTTAATGTATAAAGATGGTATAAGATGATAATTAAATTTTAATTATAATACCCTAAAAATACTGAATTATGGTTGTTAGTTCCAAATGCCACGAAAGATATCTAGAAGGGGGGGGGGGTTGAATAGATTCATTAATTTTTTTTTTATTTGGCTTTAAGAAAAAATGAATTATTAATGAAATAGTTTAGCACAACATAATATAATTTAGTTACCCCTTCTTAATATGCTAATGTAATAATTCAACAAGCAGTTATAGCAGTTAATAAACACAACATGAAAGACACCAGTTTTTGAGTGGTTTAGAGTTCACAAGACTCCTACTCCACTATTCTGCTCATTGAGCAGCAAATTCATTAAGGATATTTTTACAATTTTTGAATCACTAAGATTCCTTCAAGACCAACAGTCTTGGAACTTTAGTTCACTAAGAACTTTACAAGTCCAGCAGACTTGGATACTCTAGTTCACTAAGAACTCTTCTCGAGTAGTGTAGATTTGGGTGTCCTACTAAGTTGCGTTTAGCATAAGTTTCTGAAGAACTTAGTAGCGATCCAAGATACTTTTGCTTTTGATCTTTTTCAACTCTTGCATATGTTTTTCTTTCTTGTGTGTTGCTTATGTCTGAATATTGAATATTAAATCTGGACTTTTCATATAGGAGCTTCAGATTTCTTCCCGTTTGAAATCTGGCCTTTTCTTCAATTTTTACCCGTTACCTCACAATGTAGAGATACTGAATATTATATTCATTTAGCTCATTAATGCTCTGACGAGGTATTAATTGACCTGCAAATACTGTCCAAAAAGGTGTTTCCTTTTTCCTTGGGACAAGACATGACAGTCGTAGGTTTCTACCAACTTTCATAGAGGCGTTTGGCATTCCATATAAATATGGTTGATAGGACACAACCTTCTGACTGTACTACTTTAAAAATCTTCTCTCTGTTGCATAGCACGCTTTGGTCAGTCCTCTGATATTTCTGACTTTAAGCTCTTGGCAGAGGTTTATCTGACACATTAATGCAGATTGTTCTTCTCAATGAAGTTGCTCCTGTCTTCAGATCGTAGAGTTTTATTCTACGGCTACTCTGTTTGTCATAGAGTCCGTTCTACGATCGCTTCTTTCTTGGTTGTAGAGTGTGTTCCTTTGCTTTGACCAAATCGTAGAGTCTTCCTGGCATGGAATCGTAGAGTCCACTCTAACAGACTGAATCGTTGAGTCTTCTTTGTGAGGTAGTCGTAGAGTCCATTCTATGACTAGACTGACTGAAGAGATATAACACAAGATCAACCTTACAGATTTGATCTTTTCATAAACTAAGTAAGTGAACATAACACAAGACTTTACAACTCAATACATTCATATCCAAAAGACCAACCTAACAGTTTTGATCTTATCTAACTAAGTCCTTATACATCATGAATAATCAAAGGACTTTACAACTCTATTATTGAATGCATTTATCACCTTAATTCTTATCATCAAATCAATCATGCAATGTTCAACAAAGGTTTTTGGGTAATTACTAACGAGAAGGATTAAAAAAATAAAGGAAATGAATAATAATTTGAAGATTTGATGTATCGACCTTCATAAATATTGTAGGTCACTTGGGGAGAGAAATATTGGATGTAGACAGCGGTCGTCAGATGATTAAGTCATGCAAGTTCTTAATCGTTATTCAAGTTTCCTAGAATTATGCAAGTCCATATATTTTTGCAAGTTCTGCAATTTATGCAAGTTCCTATGTTTGAGCTAAGTTGCAAGTTCATATATTTTTGTACGTTCCTAATTATTGCCAGATCTTATCTGTGTAAGTTCTGAAATCTTTGCAAGTTTCCTGAACGAATTATAATTACAAGCTCATTAATTTCAAGTTCTCATTTATTTAAGTTAAATCATGAGATGTTGAACATGTTTTGCTGATAATATTGAGCTTTGTTGAACTCTACGTTTTTTGATATTCATGAATTTATTGGAAGCGAAGAGTATGCCAATTACTTCGATTACTCCACTGTGAAATAAATTGAAATGATTAATTATGTTAAAAATATTATCTAATCCAAGTTGTTTGGTGCGAATTCCTGATGTTAAAAACTGAGGATGACCAATCTATAGGGAAATTTTTACGTTTTGGCGTGAAAGAATTCACAGTCTTTATGACTGTTAAATTTAGTGTAAGGAGTTCATGGTCCTTGTGACATATAGAGAATTCGCAGTCTTTGTGACTGTTGAATTTTGTATGAAGAGTTCACAGTCGTCATGACCATGTGAAAGAATTTGCAGTTTATGTGACTGTCTTTACTTTGGTGTGAAAAAGTTTACAGTATGTGTGACTGTTAAATTTTTTGGATAGTTCACAATTTTATAACTATTAAATATATAAATAAAGTTCAAGGTCCTAACGACCCCTAAGTAATCCTAGTAATGATTTAAATATATAAATAAAGTTCAAGGTCCTAACGACCCCTTAGTAATGATTTAAAGACAAAGATTTTGATGTTGGAAATCCTAGTATTTCTTGTTAATCATGAGTTGTACCACATTATAAAAGTTTCAAATATTGAGATAATGATTCGTATTTATTTCTTGATTTTTTTTTCAGTTTCATACTTGCTGAGCACATTTGATACTCACTCTTACAAACATTAACATATTACAGGTGGTAAAGAATGATAGGATAGAAGGGTCAGGATTTCAGGAATTAAAGGAAAGAGGCATTTATGAGAAAAACTTAAAAGCGTGGGTTTAAATTTAGATGGTGATGCCAGATCATGATTTTTAGCCTATAATAAGTCTCATGCTGGTGTTTCTTGGGCTTAATTTGTTAGATTTAGTGAATGTAATATCCCAACATTTCAAAGCTAGTAAATATAATTTGAAAAGATCTATATAAAGGTTGTCAATTTAAACCTAGTTTTGAATGAAACTAATACCTAAGAACGATTGCTCGAGTATATATTGAGTTATCTTAAAGATTAAATACGACTTGAAAATACAATCATATACAACTAAAGGTTAAACTTTTAACCTAAACTATGTGTTATATGATTAATAAAGAATGAATTGTATTCCAATCTATGTATTATGAGATTTCTTATATGTGTCATTGATTTATATAGGAAAATAAAAATTTTGAAAAAATAACGCCGAAAATACTATTCACACAGAAAACATTTTTCATAGTTTTGACATTTTGCATTTCACGACATAGCGTTTATATGGGGCATAGATACCTGGGAGCCAATAAAATTTTCCCCAAGAAAAATGCAAAAAGCACTATTCATGTAGAAAAAAACGTCTTTTCTTTTCTTTTTTTCCCAACTTTTTGCACGTTTCGTCATTTTTTGAGAAATAGTCGCGAAAAACATTATTCACGGAAAAACGTGTTTCCTCTCGCTTTAGGGAATAACGTTTATACGGAATATAAATAAATAGTATCTATTCAAAAATATTAAATCCAAAATTGATTAAAACCTAATTAATTGGTGGAAATAAAACTAAAGAAAAAAAATCTAAATAACATACGAAGGATAATATGAGGATTATGCGAAAGTAATACGAAGAGTTATACGAGTATAATACAGATTATTATACGAGAATAATACAAAAATTATACGATAGAAAATACGAAAAAGTCAATGCATGAAAATTCTTGGTCAACGATTACGGTTAACTAACTAGTTAAAGAAACCTAACTAGAAATCAAATCATGGCTAAGTTAAGATACCCTAATTTGGTTACATTGTTAAAGAATATGAGGGCATTATGGCCATTTAGGAAAAGCTACGTGCTTACATATTATGTAAGACTAGATTAATAAAGCAATCATATTGGTTTTGTTTCCAAAATGTGGTGGCAAGCATATGATGGTTAAATGTGGCCTCTTGTATGCCAGTCATGGCTAATAAGGCTTGTTAATCACCATTCAACTCTTTAAATAAAGGTTAATTACACCTAAGAGGGTTTAATCAAAAGATAAGCAAAGTTAGTAAGGTTAATTAGCCTAAACCTAGTCAAATATGAAAGATATTTTGCAAAGGAATCATGGTAAGGAAACTAAGTGGGAGTGCACCATTTTTGGGGCTTGAAAGTGTTCCTTGAAAGCTTCATGAAGTGTATGTGAGAAGCTACGAAGGAAGGTGTGAAGGAAGATCACCCTGGTTAGATATTTAGTGGCCTTATGTCCATTTTACCCTAACCTTGTCAAGCCTATAAATAGAGCCATTTGTTCTTCGTCAAAATTCACCAATTTAGAAGCTAAAATCCTATAGCAAGGAAGCTAGTTCAATATTAGAGAGAGTCCTTATAAGAAGTCTAGCATAATCAAGCGTTAAAAGCAAGCACTTTAAGAGGTAAACAAAACACTAGTTTTGTAGTTTATGTAATTTTAATTTCGTTCTTCATGTTCTTGAGTAAAAGTTATAAGAAAATTTATAAGTAAGTTATGATTTTGCTATTTGTATGTTATCAACTGTTATTGAGTGATAGAACATGTTATCCTAACAAATTAATGCTTGAGGTATCATGTTTTACCAAACCAGATCAAGTATGAGCCTAGTTTGTATATTGTACTTGTGAACCAATTTACAATCCAGGGATTAAGTGTGACCCCCCCCCCCCCCAATTTGGGCCTACACAGTCCAAACTTGAGTCATCAAAATACACAACAACTATTACAATACGGTACAAGTACAACAATATAATGCTCAATAATACACAACTAAATTTTCATTATTATTTCCACTCTATTTTACAGTATATAAAGACTATAAACTATAGACTCAGACCATCACTTGATTCCCTAGCTAGTCCCAGCTACATTCTCATTTCCTAAGAAAAATAGAACAAAAAGGAAAGGGTGAACTCAAATAACACAATAAAGAATATCATGACTAAGATAATGATGAGTAAATTATCAATAGTCTTCAATAGTGATGAGTTCTTGATATAATACAATAAAATACAAATTTAAGATCAATAACTGTAACAGAATGATAGAATATAATAGACAATAGGTCTTCAACAAATATTTGTAGTGGAATAGAAATTCATTAGAAGAATCATATAGATTATGATGTTTTCTAACTTCTCTTTTTTAGAAAAAATCATCATCAACTTTTATTATCTGAAACACCACTGGTCATAATCATGCCAAACAACAATTCTTCTTTGCCTCAGGATAAAGAGAACTTTCACCACGTGTCCTAAAATATACTTAGCAATCATATTGTCTTTTCCCCAGGCTAAAGACATTCACCAATCATATCATCTATGCCCCAGACCACATATAATCATCAATTATATTCTCTTTGTACCCAGGCCAAAAATATTTATAATAACTTGATTCTTGATGATTAGAATAGATAACAATGATATAAATTATGAACTGAAGAAATAGATTAATAGGATAAACAATAGATATCGAAACTTTATAATTTTATTTTGTCTTGAGTCAAATAATCTCCAAATTGTCAACATAATGTGGAGTCAAATTCAAGAATGATATTCAAGATCTTATAGTTCAAAAATCACGGTTAAAATTAAATAAAAAGGTTCAGGTAAAAAGAAGTTTAAGGTAAAATTATATTTAGAAGAAACACAAACTATTAAGTAAATTATAATCATTTCAGAAATTTTACCGAACAATACTTACCATAGCAAGTTTAAGAGTACGAGAGAAAATGATATCCCTTACTTCAACATGTGACTAGATACTGCTTTCTATGAAATTGATTAACCTATAATTATATATATAAATTAATTAGTAACTACCACATATAAATTATATGGTTTACACTAACTCGTATATTATGAAATTATTAAAACTAAATATATAGTATAAATTTGAGTAGTACACATAATAAAATATAATAACTTCGAAATAGTTTTTGAAAGAAATAATATTTCATAATGAATTTTTTAAAGGAAGAATCTTATAAAAAAATACTTGTGAATACCGTGTGAAGTGAGTATTTGTAATATCCCGGATATTTAAATGACTTAGAAATAAAATATTTAATATTTAATAAAGGTTGGAGTTTGATAACCTAGTAATGATAGATAAATAGAGGTCCAAATTAAATTTAACGGACTAACTTAGATATGGTGATATCAAAATTTTTGATAAGTTAGCAAGTAAAGTGATAATTCAATAAACTTGACTAACAGCAAGTCTAATTAAATTAAGAGAATTAATTAGTGGAGTTATGTAATTATGCAACGTGGTTGCATGTAAATTAAATATGTATCTATATGAATATATGTATGTGCATATTTAGTAACATAAATTAATGGTTAAATAAATTATGGTAAATAAGGGGATTAATATTTAATTAATCCGATTTGAATTAAAAGGTTTATTATGGAATTAATTTAGTTAATATATTGATTATATTCATTAATCAATATTTATGCAAATTATTGATAAATTATTTGTGAGGAATAATTATATAAAGTAGTTGAATTAATTAAGTGAGAATAGTAATTGTATATATGTACAATATTTAATTTCATATATATATATATATATATGTATATATATATATAAAGGGATTAAATTAATTAAGTAATTTTAAATAGTAATTTAATATATTAAATGAATATATTCTATAATTAAATAAATCATTGTAAATGATTTATGAGAGTGAGAAATTTAATTATACAATCATTTGTGTAATATTAATTAAATAATTAAATAAATTATTTAAATAAGAAATTGAGTAAATATATTATTATTCCAATGTATTTTCGGGTAAATGGAATTATTTCCATAATTGATGAGAAATGAATTATTTAAGTTAAATGTATTAAATAATTTAATTTATGGCCTAAATAATATATATTAAATTATATATTGTATTTATTTTAATTTCATAATTTATTGTGAAATTGTTTTCGAGGTAAGGTAATGTGTATAAATAATATATATAGATTATATATATTATTATTAGCGAACACACTCTAAAGTTTTAATATCAAAATAATTGACAAGTTGTCATTAATTAAATATTCAATTAAATTGAATATAATGAGTGAATTAAATTTTATAAATTAATTAATATGATAATTAATTAATGTAAATAATGTAAAATATTATTAATAATATTATTAGTCCATTTAGTAATTTAATACTTATGGGTTAGAATATTTAATTATTTATTCAATCAAATTATTTATTTAATCATGGATTGAATAATTAATGTGTAAATTATTAAATTAGCCCAACATGGGTCAATTAGTAGCCCAAGTGGAGAATAATAAAATTTGACAATTTAGTAGCCCAAACAATTTAATAGAAGCCCAATTGGTATTTTAAATTAAAGCCCAATGATTGGCCCACTTGAAAAATACTTAATTAAACTATTAATTAATTAAAAAGTAGAAAGTGACTATCAAATTGGGACAAGAACTAAGGAAATCAGCCGACCATGCTTGGAAGGTGAGAGAAAGTTGAGATTTTATTTTTATTTTTCATTTAATTAAAGTAAGGTTGCTTGTATGGTTTTTATTTTATTTTATGGACCATACCTCTTTTCACCCACTTAGTCCTTGGCTTAAAACTCTTGCACAAGTCTCCAACTACTCTCATGATGGTAATTGTAATAGATATATATTTTATATCTATCCAAATTGTAAGTATACTTACAATTTAGGAGTTTTGTTATTCATTTTCAATCTTTCATCTTCTAAGTCTTGAGAGCAAAATATTGAGAGGATAAATATTTGAGAGAGATTTTGGGTGGAGCTTCAAGGAAGAAGAAGAAAGCATAAGTTAGTTCATGCCATTCACAACCTATTTTGGAAGAAAAATGAAGATATCCATTAAAACAAGGTAATTGTTATTTTAAAATCTAGCTTTGTTTTAAATTAATTAAACCATCATGTTAGTATAAATATGCTAATATAGTTAGTAATGTGTATTAGTAATATTTATGCCATGCTTGAGTTTAATATGCTTGGTTTGTATTTTGGTATAATTTATATGCTAAATATATGGGTTTGGTGGTGTTAAATCAAGTCTCAAAATAATGACCCAAAAAATATTTTTATAAAATTTAGATTTAATGTTATAATATTATAGAACATTAAATCATGAGAAAAGCAAAGTTTGAATCACTCAAAATGGAGTTATACACAAAAAGTTATGATTTGTGATAGTTTATGTGATGTAAAATTTTTTATAAAATTTTTTTAATATTAAAACATGAAAAATTATATTTTCATGTTATAAATTGATATTAAGTGTTTGGTAATTTTTTTTGGATTTTTATTGAGGACTTAAAGATTTCTTGAAGGTATAAATTTTATTAAGTTGTGTATTAAAATAACACTGTTCACGTTCTGCTGGAAAATAAAAATAAAGGACTACCGCGCATTGCGCGGAAACCTATTTACTATCGGACACGGAGCCAAAACGGCGTCATTTTGGCGAATAAAAATTTCATCCGCGCGCAATGCGCGGAAGCAAGCTACGGTGCCTTAAAACGGCACCGTTTTGGGACATAGATTTGTCGGTGCGGGCAATGCGCGAGGAACAAATTTGGCACAAATTACAATTTTGCCCCTCCGTTCGGTTTTCTGATTAATTTCGAAATTTCCATCGGTCCGGTTTTCAGTTTATTTACGATTTTGTCATTCTGGATAATTTAAATTAATTTAAATGTTTAAAAATTAATTTTAAATTATAACAAAAATATTAATAATACAAAAATGATATTTAGGTATTGAATATTATATTTTCCAAATATAATAAGTATTTAGGATTAATATTTAAATGTTTTAAATATTAATCTAGTTAGTTTAATATTATATTTTTCAAATATAATAAATATTTAGGATTAATATTTAAATGTTGTAAATATTAATCTAGTTAGTTTAATATTATATTTTTTTTTAAATATAATAAGTATTTAGGATTAATATTTAAATGTTGTAAATATTAATCTAGTTAGTTTAATATTATATCTTCTGAATTTATGATTAAATTAATTATTATTTAATTAATATTAAATAATAAACAAGGATGATAAATTAATTAATTATTATTTAATTACTATTAAATAATAATTAAAGACAACTAAGATTGATTATTTAATTATTTATTATGTGATTAACTTTAAATAATAAATAAATTCAGTTAGTTATTATTTATTATTAAATAATAAGTAATGATATTTGAGTATTTACTATATAATTTTATTATTTATTATTTAATTAACTTTAAATAATAAATGAATCTAGTTAATTAGTTATTATTTATTATTAAATAATAACTAAAGATATTTGATTATTTTTAATATAATATAATTATTTATTATTTGATTAATTTTAAATAATAAATAAATCTAGTAAGTTATTATTTATTATTAAATAATAACTAAAGGTAGTTAATTACTTACTATTTAATTAATGATAAATAGTAATTAAATGAAATTAGATTTAATGGAATAAAGAAAATGTCTTTTAACTCTTTTGTTTAAACAATTATAATAAATTGTTTAATAGTTTAATAAGTGTTCAACACTTAAGAAAAATATTTTCTAATTTATTAAATTATTAACCTAATTTGATTGAGGGTCTATAAGGTTAATAATATTGTTTTGACTGATGTAAATTATGTGTTAGTACTTATTTGTGGTAGATAAGTTTCTTAATGAGTGTATAGTTGTACAAATACGCTGTACTAATTATTAGACCAACTTTACTAATGTTAGGTCTTTCAAAGCCAATTAGTTAAAGCTAGACACTTATTATAGCTGAGCAGACAGGCAAGTTTCCTAAACCCTACTCAATTTATATTCGAGCAGGATATATTATTTTATTGTTCGAGTTCCTAATTCAAACTCAAGTTATTATGTTTCAAGCATGCTAGTGGTTTAATTCTGTATAATTATTCCACCTCTTTAAATTGTTGACTCGCACATAGTGCATGTTGCATGTGTTCATCAGGTATGAAAGGCTGATCACCTTCATTACCATAAGGTTCAGTTAAATTGTTCATGGTCATTATTGACACTCAACATTTATTTATTCAGTCATTCAATTATTGAAATTATGACTCGTACTCTTTCACAATTATTATATTGTTGAAAATTCAAAAGCTTATTCTTTCTTTCAATCATGATATATCGTTATTATATTTAAACTTGCTGAGCAAAGTCGTTGCTCACTCTTGCTATATCATGATAACAAATTTCAGAATAATACGAATGTCCGAGGAGAGACGGTGACAGAAGCAAAAGACAAGATTATAGTGTTATGCATGATAACTAAATTGTTATATGATGTAAGTAATTTTGTAAACCTTTTTATGAATCTAAAGGTATATATGTAAGTTAAGGTTAGAAACCTTGGAAAATGTTGTAGAATAAACAATTTATGTTTATATATTCCGCATTAGTTATAGAACATGTATGAAGATGATGTATCGTGACGTACCAAGTCTGAGGTTAAAGGAACCCGGATTTGGGGTCGTTACAGTATTTGTGTAAATATTACTTTTAAATAAAAGACTTACTTGAGAAATTCTTGCACTCCTTTTGACGTTATCAACACTCAGAGTAACCTTACTATACTCAAAGAAAATGTGTGGTAGATGACACCATCTTTGACATGGGAGAAAGAATACGTCAGCTGAAAACTTTAAAATTAATTCATATAATTGAATAAATAAATAAAAAATTTATATTGTAATATTTCATAATAAAACAAATAGCATTATATATTATATTATAATAAAATAAATAACTTTATATATTATTTATCTTCTGCATTATTGACTTAATGTATTAATATCACAGATTTTAAAGTTCTTCAAATAACGAGTCTGTCTTAATAGCCAAAATACTAAGTAACAATGAAATATAATAAATAAAGTAATAATACAACAATGATAACAATGTTCAAAAGTAATGTAAGAACACGCTACTGTAATAATTATTAGTTTAATGTAGTGTACGAGCTACTATAACAATTCTTAGTTTAATAAATTAAAATATAGTGCAATAACAATTATTGATTCAATAATGTAAAATGCTCCATAACAATAATTATTGATAAATATTGTGCAATAGCTACTTTATCAGATCAATAATATGAGACATTGTGCAATACCGTGTGCTACAGTAAAATACATTGAAATACCGTATCCTACTATTCTTTTCTCATCATGTATTTTAACAGCTAAAAGTGATAGTACCGTTGACCATTTTTATTTAAAAAGGTTAATGCTTTCGTTTTCTATATCCAGTAATATTTCATCGTGAGGTCCACCAATGATTGGTTATTTCGGTGTCACCGTACGAAACGAATATTTTTCGACAAAGCGAATATTTTCTGACAAATCGAATATTCTCCGACATAATATAATTTGCATATAACATCCTTAATTTTTAACTTTTATCAATATAACACCTTACTGTTTCAAAATAATATATGAAAAAGAATTAAATTTTATTCAATAAAAGTTGGGGTCTTACAACCTCCCATTCTTATAAAATTTCGTCCCTGAAATTGACATACTTGACATTTCTAAGAGGTAAAGAAAATTAGATTTTATTTTAGATTCTAGCTCCTAGGTCAATTTCTCAGTATCATGGTTCCTCCATTAAACATTGACTTAAGATATAACCTTTAAGCGTAGGATCTGCTCCTACTTATCTAAGATCTTGACAGGTACCTCTTCGTATATTAAGTCTGCTATAATGCCTGTTTCCAACTCAATGTTGTGATTTGGATCCTTCACATATTTACTGTGACGCCCCCAAATCTGGGCCCACACAGCCCAAACTTGAGTCGTCAAAAGACTACAACAAAATTATTACAACAAAGCACAACGCACAACAATACAGTGTATAATAATACACAACTAAGTCTTCACTATTATTGCCACACTATTTTACAAAACGTGAAGACTATGATAGCTATTCCTCGGACCCTCACTCCATCCCCCGGCTAGACCCTGTTATGTTTTCATCTCCTGTTGAAAAACAATGGAACAAAAGAAAGGGTGAGCTCAAATAGCCCAGTAAGAATTATCATGACTAAGATAATGACGAATAAATTATCATTAGCCTTCAACAGTTCAGTTCTTGATAGAATACAACAGACTACAAGGTTTATATCAAAAACTGCAGTTAAATTCTTGAACAATGTTCAGATCAATAATAGCAGCGGAATGAGCAATCTTTTAGAAGAATAATGCAGACTATAATGTCCACTCGGTTCTCTTTTTAGGAAAAACATCATCAACTTTTATCATTTGAAATACCATTAGTCATGATAATAGAAATTCACAGTTCCTGATCATAATCATGCAAATCAACAGTTCATCTTTGTACTATGGGCAAAGACATTCAATATAACACCAACGGTCATGATTATACCAGATTCAGCCTTTGGTCATAATCATACCAAACAACAGTTCATCTTTGCACTACGGGCCAAAGAGAATATTCACCACGTGCCATAAAAGACACCGAACAGATGTATCGCCTTTAACCTATTATATCGCCTTTAACCTATCATCTGTTCAACAAATATATCACATATGTGCCCCCGACCACAGATATTCACAACAGCTTGATTCTTGATGATTAGTACAAATAACAGTGATACAAATGATGAACAGAAGAAACAGGATAAACAATAAGTATCAGAAGTTTACTTTGTGCAGATTCAAATAATGTCCAAATTGTCAACATGATGTGGAGTGAAATTTAAAAATAATATTCAAAATCCACAGTTCAGAATAACGGTTACAGTTCAATAGAAATGTTCACGTAAATAGGAAGGTTCAGTTGAAATAATGAAGTTCATCTATTATGGAACATATAATATTTTCAGGAATTATAGAAGCAATAGTTCCATAATAAATTTCGATTTAGGAGTATGAAAGAAAATAATAACCCTTACCATAGCAGGTTTGATTAACAAAAGGTGAAGGAAATTAATACAAAGGGTTATTCACCAACAGACGGTAATCCGCGCCATAAGTTATTCCCACACTTTAATAGAATTTGAGTACAAAGAGTTATTCACCAAACAGGCGGTAATCCGCACCGTAAGGTTATTCTCAGAGATTAATAATGAATGAATACGAAAGGTTATTCACCAACAGGCGGTAATCCGCGCCGTAAGGTTATTCCCACAATTTAATATGGAAATAAATGACACATCTTATGAGTAAGAAAGAAACGATATTATTTTTGAGAATCAAATAATGATAATCCCTTACCGTAGTAAGTTTAAATAATAAAATATGAAAGAAGATAATATTCTTTACCACAGTAAATTTAAGAGTTTGAAATGAATGGTATTCCTTACCATAGTAAGTTTAAGAGTGTGAAAAGAATGATATTCCTTACCGTAGTAAGTTTGAATAGTGGAAGATGAAAAAGATGATATTCCTTACGAGTAGTAAATTTAAGAGTATGAAAGAAAATGACATCCCTTACCTTAACACGTGACTGGATGATGTTGATTAACTTGAACAGTACACGTACACTTATAGATCTTCACAAATACTCAAGATGACTTAAGCACACTTAGAGAGAACTTTCACAAGAAGTATTTAGAGAGAGAAAGAAGGAACAAGTAAGGAAGTTTATGAAAAATCCTTAAGTTAAGGCTTCTATTTATAGCCAAAAATCTTATCATTCCTTTAATCTAAACCATTCATTTAAAGATCATCTTTTAATCTACACCATCCATTTCAAATTTTATATTATCTTTAATCTACACCATTCATTTCATATCACCTAACTTTATATTATAAACAAATCAATTCAATTATTCAACAATAATTCACACTTTAATCTACACCATTCATTTCATATCACCTAACTTTATATTATAAACAAATAACTTTATCAATTCAATTGTTCAACAATAATTCACACTTTAATCTACACAATTCATTTCATATCACCTAACTTTATATTATAAACAAATAACTTTATCAATTCAATTATTATGACTAATTGTTATAAATACAGTATACTTAGCTCTTAGATATCAAGTCAATTAATTAATGAAATACAACTGATTAAATAACATCATAATAGATATAACAATAATGTAAAAGAAAGCATACGTTACTGTGTAATGACAATTATTGATTCAATAATGTGAATTACTGTGCATATGTTACTGTGACAATTATTAGGTTCAATAATTTTAAAAACAGTGCAGCAACAATTATTGACTCAATGATATAAAATACAGTGTAATGACAATTATTAAATCAATAATGCAAAATACTGTGTAGCAACAATTATTGAATTGATAATATAAAATATTATGCAGTGACAATTATCGATGGAATGATGCGTATCAGACCAATAATATGAGACACTATGCAATACCGTGTGTTACAGAAAATACCATAAACTACCGTATGCTACTATTCTTTTATCACCGGTATTTTAACAGTTCCGTTGACTATTTTTATTTAAAAAGGTTATTTCTGTCGTTTTCTATATCCGACAAATATTCCGTTGTGGAGTCCACCAATACTTTGTTATTTTGGCGCTGTCGTACGACACGAATATTCCCCGACCAAACGAATATTCCCCGACAAAGCGAATATTGTCCGACAAAATAAAATTTGCACATAACATCCTTAACTTTTAACTTTATCGATTTAACCACTTACTGTTTCAAAAAAAATATATATGAAGAAAAATTAAATTTTGTATTTCATAAAATTCGGGTTCTTACATTTATGTAACATAGATATGTGAAAAATGTTATGAATGCGAGATATGTTTGGCGGTAGAGCTAGTTTATAAGCCACAATTCCTATTCGATCGAGGATTTCAAATGTGCCAATAAATCTAGGGTGGAGCTTTCCTCTCTTTTCGAATCTCGTAACTCATTTTCATGGGAAAACATGTAAGAATACATAATCTACGATATTGGAACTTTCGTCCTTTTGATGAAGATCATCATAACTGTTTTATCGTTCTTGTACGGTCTGTATTCATTGTCGGATCATTTGGATCTTTTCTGTTGTTATGCTCACTAATTTGGGTCTTAACAATTTTGCTTCTCCTACCTCATTTTAGCATACTAGATAGCGACACTTTCGTTCATATAAAGCCTCAAATGGAGCGTTGCCTATACTTGTTTGGTAACTATTGTTGTAGGAAAATTCAACCATTAACAATTACTTGTCCCAACTTCCTTTGAAATCTAGTACGCAAAGTCTCAATAGATTTTTGAGAGTTTGAATTGTCCTTTTAGATTGTCCGTCTATTTGTGGATGGTATACAGAACTGAATCGTAACTCGGTGTCCATAGCTTTTTATAATTTGATCCAAAATTGTGAAGTGAATCTAGGGACTCGATCTGGATACTGGCATGCCATGCAATCTCATAATTTCACTTATGTACATACCGGTAAGACGCTCAAGTGAATAATTTTCTCGTATAAGCAAGAAACGAACATACTTGGTCAATCAATCTACAATGACCCAAATTGCATCTAAGCCTTGAGAAACTTTGGGAAAACTCGTCACGAAATCAATATTGATGTGTTCCCACTTCCACTTGGGAACCTCAAGTGGTTGCAATGGATGCTTAGGTACTTGATGCTCTGCCTTGACACGTTGACAAGTCAAACACCTCAAGATAAACTCGGCAATCTCCCTCTTCATATTATTCCACCAAAATGTATGTTAAAGGTCACGATACATTTTGGTACTATCAGGGTGGATTGCAAAAGGTGTGTTATGTGCCTCCATCATGATTATATACTTCAACTCAAGGTTGTTAGGAAAACAGAGTCGAGAGTTAACTCGAAGTATCACTTTCTCGCAAATTCTTACTTTTGGAATAGTACCTTCTTGAACTTTCTTCATCATGCTCACTAATTTTCAATCAGTAGTTTGAGCAAATTTAATTTTATCTATTAAGGTCGGTTCTACTCATATATGTGTCATCCCCATGTGGGTCCCTAGTGTCTTTAGCTCTACCTCAATCTTTTGTAAATTGTACAAAATATGTCTTTGTGTTGTTAGTATTGCAATCGTACTCACATATGATCTTCTACTCAATGTGTTAGTTATAACATTCGCCTTTCTCAGGTGATACTGGATGGTGTGATCATAATCCTTCAACAGCTCAAGCCAATGTCGTTGTCACATGTTGAGTTCCTTTAGACTGAGAAAATACTTGAGGCTTTTATGATCCGTATAGATATCTACTTTCTCTTCGTACAAGTAGTGTCACCAAAGCTGTAACACAAAAACTACTACTGCCAACTCTAGATCATGAATAGGGTAGTTCTTCTCATAATCATTGAGTTGTTGAGCGGCATAAGCTATGACTTTTCCATGTTGCATAAGAACGTAGCCTAAACCTCTACCTGAGACATTACTGTAGATGATAAATTCACCTAATCTTGTTGGTATGATCAGAATAGGAGCTGAAACAAGTCTCCTCTGGAGTTCTTGATCGCTCGTCTCACATTCATCGCTCCATACGAATTTTGTGCTTTTTCGAGTCAGCTAAGTTAATGGAGTGATGATTTGAGAAAATTCTTCTACGAATCTCTGATAATAATCTGCTAGAGCCAGAAAGCTTTGCACTTCAGTTACTGTCTTAGGTTATTTCTAATTTATTATTGTTTCAATCTTCTCACGGTCAATTGATATTCCCTAACTAGAAATCACATGCCCAAGGAACGTGACTTCCTCAAGCCATAACTCATATTTCTTCAACTTAACATACAACTTGTTCTCACGAAGCTTTTTGACTATTAATCTTAGGTGTTGTTCATGATTCTCATGACTCTTGGAGTATATGAGGATGTCATAAAAAAGATAACAAAAAAATGATCCAGATATTCCTTGAATATATTGAATATATGGTTCATCAAGTCCTTGAAAGCTATAGGATCATTGGTTAGCCCGAAATACATGACTTAAAACTCATAATGCTTGTAGCGAGTTTTGAAGGCAGTCTTTGGAATGTCATTAGCTTTAACCTTTAACTGATGATATCTAGAATGAATATCAATCTTTGAGAAATATTGAGCACCCTACAATTGATCAAACACGTCAACAATTCGAGATAACGGGTACCTATTTTTTATGGTGACATGATTTAATTCACAATAATTAATGCACGGTCTTATACTCTCGTCCTTCTTCTTGACAACAAGAACATGAGTACCCCAAGGCAATACACTCGGATGTATGAAATCAATATCCACTAATTCCTGTAGTTGAACTTTTAACTCTTGAAGTTCAATGAGAGCCATTATGTATGAGCTTTAGAAATAGGCTTAGCACTGTGTTCAAGATCAATACAGAATTTAATATAACGGTTTGGGGGTATGCCAGGAAGTTCCTCGGAAAACACATCAGAAAATTCATTAATAATAGGAATATTATTCAAGTTTGACATGTTTTTATTTAAATAAGTGACATCAACTAAAAAGGCTTGACTTTTATTTTCAATAAACGAATGGCTTTATGGCTAGAAATGACAATTATAGATTTTAATAGTTTGGTTGCTTGAATTTGCATGACAGTTTGATTAGGAATATGAAAACTAATGATCTTTTAGAAACAATCAATTTTAGCATGATGGTTATGTAGGAATTTCGGCACATAAAAGCAACGGAATTACAATTTGTAAAAATAATTTTCGAAATCCTAAAACAAGATCCATGCGAAAACATATTAATTTAGAGGTTTAGATTTGTTTTACTGATTATCCAAGCTTGAATGGAGACAATGAAAAATTCTAGAACAACTTTGAATCTTCAACGCAATCCTACGGAACTGCGCCTCTACTGTATCTACACAAACGCCCCACGAATTATCACACAATTTGCAGCAAAAAGAGCTGCAATATTAGCTGCCAAGATCTGAATTTTCTGAAGTTTTTCTCTCTAGTCTCTTTCTAAAAGCGCCTAGGGTTTTTGTTTTATTTTTTCCTCACGTCCCTAAAACAGTTGTGTTGATATATATATATATATATATATATATATATATATATATATATATATTAGTCAAGAGGAATTAACCAAAACCTAATCTAATTAGTTAAGTAAAATCCGAATTTATATATATTATATCTTAATTAAGTCTTACTTAATTAATATACATATATACAAGTTATCCTATTAATTTAAATTCGTAATTTAAATACTATCAATCATATTAACATATTTAAATTCTTATAATTTAAATTAATTCCCTTTTAATTGTGTTCTAAGTGTGTGACCCTATAGGTTATTATTATGTTAGCAATAATTGTAAAAGCATATTATAAAATTTTAAACATTGAGCGGCATCTAGATGCATCACTGCTACCCAAATAATAATAAGATCGGTGATTCGATGAAACCTTTTTCGTGACCAATGTTTCAATGTAATTTAATCCTTTTAACCTTGACATCCTAGATTAAACTCGAGGCACGGAATGTGTCGTACTCTTCATAATTTAATCTGAGTTTTCTTGATCAATAAGTAGACTACATGAAACAAATCACTATTTGAGTATGGTCATGCATTCCATAGTCCTACTCCATCAAGAGGCCTATGGATATCACCCCTTAATATATAGGAGGGTTAAATTCCATCTAAATTACTCACATTCCTCACACAATTCATGATGTACCAAATAATCACCTTTATTGTTCACCCTATTAAAGGTGACCTTTGATGATATCAAAGTACATAAATTCTCGTGTAATAATATATTGATTTCAGGTAGAAGGATCATTACATCATTGTCACTATGAGAATTTCTTATGACATTTTGCATAATGCTCCACATAGAATTCTCATGATGGGTCTGTCTAGTACATTGTTCTCTAACATGTACCTATGCATTGACTCAATATATCATATATTTATGACCAATGAGATTTAACCATCAGTCAAACTTCATACTAGTCTCAATGAATCATTGTTGTCCCATTAACAATGATACTCGACTAGAGACATTTAAAAGCAATGATACTAAATGTAATTATATGATCTCATACTTCAAGTCACGTACTTGAAGCTATATAATTTGTATCACTATTCTAAGGACTTTTATTATGCTAACATTTATATAATGCAATAAATAAAATTATAATAAAATAATTTGTTTATTCAATCAAATATAATATCAAAAATGTTAAGCAATTACATCAAATAATTGACCTCTAGGGCATGAACTCTAATAGGTTAGTTAACCAATCAATTCCTAAAATCACATCAATTTCATGCATTTCTTGAAAAATAATATCAACGGGTAATGTGAGGCTGTTGATTTGAACTAAGCAAGATTTATAAAGAGTAGATATAATGACTATTTTTTCTAATGGAGTTTCAACTGATAAGTCAAAGTCTAAATTTTCAAGAGTCAAGTTCAAACGTTGAGCACATGCAGGTGAGATAAAAGAGTGTGTAGAGCTTGTATCTAACAGGGCATAAACTTCATAAGAGTGTATGAGTAACTTACTGGTTATCACCTCGTTTGGGTTTTGTGCCCTTTGGTATGTCACAACAAAATCTCTCCCCTGAACTACATATTTTTTCTTTTCCGTGCTACCTTTTGGAGCCATCATTACAACTAGACTTGATTTTGTAACAGTTATATGACTTTCCTTCCCACAACTGTAACACAATTTGGACTGTTGAGTACAGTTCAAGCGAATATGACCTTTCTAACAACACTTGTAACATCTCACTGGTGGTCGATTCATTTCGCTTGAAACTGGTGACGATGCTGGTGCTGATACTAATGCCCTTCCATAATCATTGTTGAATCTCTTCTTCTTGAAATTGTTCCCACTCTATTTCTCTCTTCTGTTGTCTAGGCCAGGATTACCACCGAAGTGGTTACCATTTCTGGCATGATAATTTCCTCCCCCGAGTTATTGTTGTTTCGGTGATTGTTATTGTTGCTATAATTTATTTCTCTCTAGCGATCATTGTCTCCTGGTTGTAATGTTTTATTTTCTAGCTCCATTGACTAAGCCTTATCCACGATATCTGAATATAAATTAAATTTATGAGAAATTAGATGTCGACGAATTTTTGGTTTTAAACCTCTCAAAAACATTCAACTCATGCGCATTTCATTGTCCACCAAATGGGGCGCAAATCGAGATAGTTCAACAAATTTGGCCTCATACTACGAGACAATCATGTTCTTTTGCTCTAGCTTAATAAACTCCACCTTCTTCATGTAATGGATACTTTCTGAAAAGTATTTCTCGTTAAACAGCTCCTGAAACTCTGCCCAAGACATCTCGAGTGCCAAGTGATGGGTTCGTTTTACTGATTCCCACTAATGATATTCCTCACCTCGAAACATGAAGGTGGCGAATGGAACCTTTTGATCATCGACGCAATGCAGAACATCAAATATCTTTATCATCTGCTTGATTAATGCCTCTGCCTTGACTGGGTTCGGCTTTCCATAAAACTCAGGTGGTCCTAACTCCTCGAATTACTTGACAGTGACCATCCGAGCATTGCTAACATTTCCACCAGTAGGAGTTCCTTTCACCTGATTATGAATGAATTGCATGAAGTTTTTAAAGAAACCATCATACTTTACATGGTCACCCGCGTTATTTTTCGAGGCTGCAGGAGGATTATTTGTAGCTTTTTGGTTCTCGGCCACATTTTTCTCGGACATTAAATAGTTTATTCCCTAATTTTTAGATGCATTCTTAACCGTGGTCACAAAATAAAGATTAATTATACAAACAAACTCGTTATTTTTTGTCTCCACATCCAAACTGACTAATTAGATAACAAAAATTAATTTATGTATGACATACTTGTGAATAATTCTATTTGTCTCTCCCTCATAGTTCTAACCCCAGATCTCCATTAAAGACCATATCCCTAAGTTTTGATACCAACTGTGATGCTCCCCAAATTTGGGCCTATACAGCCCAAACTTGAGTCGGCCAAATACACAACAACTATTACAATACGGTACAAGTACAATAATAAAATGCTCAATAATACACAACTAAGTTTTCATTATTATTGTCGCTCTATTTTACAATATGTGAAGACTATCAACTACAGGCTTGGACCATCACTTCATTTCCCGGTTAGTCCCAGCTACATTCTCATTTCCTGAAGAACAATGAAACAAAAAAAGAAAATGTGAGCTCAAATAGCCCAGTAAAGAATATCATGACTAAGATAATGATGAGTAAATTATCATTAGTCTTCAACAGTGATGAGTTCTTGGTAGAATACAATAGACAACAATTTTAGATCAACAACTGTAGCGGGATGATAAAATATAATAGACAATAAATCTTTAGCAAATATCTGTAGCGGAATAAGAAATCCATTAGAAGAATTATGTAGACTATGATGTTTACTAACTTCTCTTTTTCATAAAAATCATCATCAACTTTTATTATTTAAAACACCACTGGTCATGATCATATCAAATAACGGTTCTTCTTTGCCCCAGGCCAAAGAGAACTTTCACCACATGTCCTAAAAGACACTCAATAATCATATCGTCTTTGCCCTAGGCTAAAGACATTCAGTAAACATATCATATGTGCCCTAGGCCACATATATTCATCAATTAAATTATCTCTGCACCCAAGCCAAAGATATTGACAACAACTTAATTCTTGACGATGAGAAAAAATAACAGTGATATAAATGATGAACATAAGAAAGAGATTAACATGATAAACAATAAATATTAAAAGTTTATAATTTTACTTTGTCTCGAGTCAAATAATGTCCAAATTATCAACATAATGTGGAATCAAATTCAAGAATGATATTCAATATCTCATAGTTCAAAACTCACGGTTAAAATTAAATAAAAATGTTTAGGTAAAAAGAAGTTAAAGGGGAAATTATATTTAGAAGAAGCACAAACTATTAAGAAAATTATAATTATTTCAAAAAAATTATCGAACAATGTTTACCATAGTAAGTTTAAGAGTATGAAAGAAAATGATATCATTTACCTCAACACGTGACTAGATATTGCTTTCTATGAAATTGATCAACCTATAATTATATATATAAATTAATTAGTAACTATCACGTATAAATTTTATGGTGGACACTAACTCGTATATTATGAAAATATAAAAATTCAATATATAGTATAAATTTGTGTAGTATATAGAATAAAATATAATAACTTCGAAATAGTTTTTGAAAGAAATAATATTTCAAATGAAGCTTTTCAAAATGAATTTTCTAAAGGAAGAGTCTTACAAAAGAAGATTTATGAATACCGTGTGAATTGAGTATTTGTGCAAATATTACTTTTAAATAAAAGACTCACTTGAGAAATTCTTGCACTCCTTTTGGTTTTACCAACACTCAGAGTAACCTTACTATACTCAAAGAAAATACTCACAATATTATAGTTGAAGAATTTTATGTTTTTAGTGTGTTCTTCGTTTCTCAATTGAGCAACATATTTATAGTGTAAGGGAACATGCGAAATTTAACAAAATGTGCTTGAGGAGCACATATGGTTTGACAAAAGAAAATTGCGTTTGTGCGGTAAGTGACACACCATATTTGATATGGAAGAAAGAATATGCCAGTTGGAAACTTTGAAATTCATTCATAAAATTGAATGAATAAAAAAAATTATATTGTAATATTTCATAATAAAATAAATAACTTTATATATTATATTCTAATAAAACAAGTACCTTTGTATATTATATTATAATAAAATAAATATTTTTATTTATTATATTATAAAAAAATAACTTTATATATTATTTATCTTCTGTGTTATTGATTTAATGTATTAATATAACATATTTTAGTGTTCTTCAAATAATAAGTTTGTCTTAGTACCCAAAATACCAAGTAACAATAGAATATAATAATTAAAGTAATAATACAACAGTGATAACAATACTTTTAAAAAAAATATAAGAATACGTTACTGTGATAATTATTAGTTTAATACAGTATATGAGCTGCTGTAACAATTATTAGTTTAATAAATTAAAATCCAGTGAAATAGCAATTATTAATTCAATAATGTAAAATACTCTGTAACAACAATTATTGATGAATACTGTACAATAGCCACTTTATCAGATCAATAGTATGAGATACTATGCAATACCGTGTGCTACTGTGTAATACCATATACAACTGTAGAATACCGTGTGCTATAGAAAAATATCATGAAATACTGTATGCTACTATTCTTTTCTCATCGGATATTTTAATAGCTAAAAGTGATAGTACCGTTAACTATTTTTATTTTAAAAGGTTAATGCTGTCATTTTCTATATCTGACATTATTTCGTTGCGGGGTCCACCAATGATTGGTTATTTCGAATATTTGCCACTGTCCACCAACTATTTTTATCCGCCACTGTACGAATCGAATATTCCCCGACAAAATGAATATTTCTCGAAAAATCGAATATTCCCTGACATAATATAATTTGCATATAACATCCTTAATTTTTTAACTTTTATCAATGTAACATATTACTGTTTCAGAATAATATATGAAGAAAATTAAATTTTATTCAATAAAAGTTGAGGTCTTACATTAAGTAAAAGAAATTTTTAAAGAATTGTCTGAAATAGAGTAGTACAACCAATATAATTATGTGATCATTTGTTAAGTTACGAGAAAAGAGAAGTTTAATGCATAAAGTCCGCTGTAGCAAGCGTTACAGTGAATCTTCTTACAACAATGTCTTGGATGAATTTAATAGGCTGCAACAAACGTCCATTATTTACAATATCAGAAGAAATTTGAATTTCTTAGATCCTTGGTAGAGGCTGAAAATTCAGGGTTAACTGAAGACTACTTTATCAAATGCTTTATTGGAGGATTAAAAGAAGAAATTGGGGGATTTGTTAAGTTGTATAAGCCAAAAAAATTATCTTAAGCTATTTCAGTGGCTAGAGTACAATAGTCTACAATTGATGCCATCTTTAAAAGGACTAAACTCTCTTTGATCTCAACAAGACCTTTGAACAATAATTTTCAAAGTGGGATCAGACATAATCTGATGGGAAGCAAATTTTTTGGAAGTCAATCTGGAACAACATCATCTGTTTCAAATAATACAAGGGTTGGGACAAGTATTCAAGGAACTAAAGAAAATTCTGGAAATGTGAGAAAACTAACTTTTAATGAGATTCAAGCAAAGAAGGAAAAATGACTATGTTTCAATTGTGACTAGTTATATAAACCTAGGCATAAATGCCAAGATAGATAGATCTTTTTGATGGTTGGGGAGGATGAAACAGAAGAAGAGGGCTTCAAAGATGATGAAATGAATGGCCATTAAGAAAATGTCCAATAAGAGCCAGATTTAGGTATGACAATTTCTATTCATGCCTAGAATGGAAACACTTTTGCAACAACTGTAAGGATCAAGGCTATTGTAGCTAACAAGGAAATCATTATACTTATAGACACTAGGAGTACTCATAACACTAAGACAGTTGACTATCTTCATTGTGCAAGAGAAGTAGACAAGCCCTTATAGGTTTATGTAGCTGATGGATTTAAGATAATTAGTTCATAAAGGTGCAGGAATTTTGTATGAGAAGCACAAGGATATAAGTTCCATATAGATATGAGGTTTATTCCCTTGAAGGGATGTGATGTTGTGTTGGGAGTTCAATGGTTGAAAACATTTGGAGATTGTATATTTAATTTTGAACATTTAACACTTTCTTTCACCTTTGGTAGTAACAAAGTAAGATTACAAGGAACAAAAGATGGTCAGGGATCTATTATTTCTATGATCACAGTTGATGAACTAGCCACTTCTTACAACAAGGATAAACTTACAATCATGGCATGTCTGTTCACAGCAAATAAAGAAAAGACTGAGGAAAAGACTCCAATAGAAATATGTCCAATATTAGAATAATTTACAAATATTTTTAAAGAACCTAAGTCCTTGCCTCCACAAATGGTACATGAACATCACATACCTCTAAAAACTTGTGCAAATCCTTTTACCATTAGGCCATACAGACACTACAAGAAAAAGGCTAATTTCGACGAACTATTCTGTCAGAAATAGGTATATTCTGTCGGTTATAAGTTATTTTCGACGGAATATTTCATCATAAATTCCATCGAATATAACCTGGTCGAAAATAAGTACGGCGGAAAGTTGGTCGAAAACAAATAAAATCGACAGAATTTATCTCTGATGTACATTCGGTAGGAAATAAATTAATTTTGACGGAACTTATTTTTGGCAAAAAAATATGTCAGAAATACTACTTCCACGTGGCACATTCAGGTGAGAGGGGTAGTTGTTATTTTTGATGAATTTTTCGTTAGTAATAATAAAATTCCATCAAAATTAGATGCCATATGTCAGTTGCTGGAATTTGTTGAATTTATTATTTTTGACGAATTTTTCGTCAGAAATACCTTATTTTATTGGAAATAATGCCTTTTTTAAAAATATATTTTTTTATTCTTTCATTAACCAGGTTTTTACACCACATTTTGCACCTACACATGTTTTCAATCCTAACATCATATATATAAAAACTAATTTTCAATCCCACAAACTATTTTCACTCCCAATAATAACACATACGATATAAATTAGTTCAAGTTATAACTACAAATATATAAACTAAAATTATTTTTAATCCAACAATAAGTTTTACAATTACAATAACTTTTATCATTTCAATAATGTACAAACTACAACTATATATGACTACGTATTACTGCCATCATCACCGAGCTCGTCAGAAAGGCCCCGCTCAACATCGTCATCCTGTTCATACACAAAACACATGTACAATATGTAAGAAAATCATTAGAATTACAGAAATAAGTAAATATGGTTGAATTTACGTAACATGAAGATAGTATATCTTAAAATAAAAAAAATACCTGAGTAGTCGTGGGCTGACTCAGCATCGACAAAAAGCCTTTGTAAGTAGGGTAACCACCATCCGTACCACCTTGTCATGTATCGCGATGAACTGCTCCGGAGTGATACCTGTACTCTCAGCGTGGCCCCAGATGCAATATCCTACGTAAGCTGATGAAGGCGCGCATGACTCGGCAACTCCTGACGATAAAAAATTGGATCTGCATGAAATGTCTCCGACATCGCCGTCAAGACCCTCTAGAATAACTGGTCGTCCAAGCCAGCGCCTGTATGAGATGATCCAGTAGTATTTCTCGGACGCTGACGCTGGCTAGAGCCTACAAAAATAAAAATAACGTTATACTACTAATTTTTGAAGAGGTATAAATTATGAAATAACGAGATTGTGGAAACTGATTACCTCTAGCTAATGTATATGCTAGTACCCTCGGCATCCCTAGCACTCGTTACCTACTCGTACTGCTACTAGGGGGATCATGAGATGTCAACCAAAGAGTCATCTCCTCATCTTGAGATAAGATAATCTCGAGCTAGGGGCTGATGGAATCTAAGGTATCAGGATCTCCCCTAGCAACCCACAACTCAGCTACACGTTGGTCCCAGAGATTTTGTCACAAAATCTAGACAATTAAATTCTCATTTAAATCGTAGTTGCTCATTTCCCATCTAATTCAAGTCCTTTTCGATCTAAAATTGTTTCATTAGGCTTGAATTTTATTCTAATATCAAATAATTCATAACTGACTTGTCCCAAAACACTTGTCATACTTTAAAATATTTAAATTCTATTAATAACTTATTAATTTACAATGTTGGCAATTTGCATACATTACAACACCTCCCAATTTGAGTCATCAAAAGACTACAACAAAATTATTACAATACACTTTTCAGTACCCAATAATACATAACTAAGTCTTCACAATTATTACTATTCTACAATACAGTGAAGACTACTATAGAAACTATTTCGGACTGCTACTCCATTTCCCTTTCCTCCTTGCTAATCTCGGCTACGCTTTCATTTCATCAACAATTGAACAAAAAGGAAAGGGTGAGCTCAAATAGCTCAGTAAGGAATATCATGACTAAGATAATGAAAAATAAATTATTCTTAGCCTTCAACAATTGAGTTCTTAATCTAATATAATAGACAACAAGTTTAAATCAACAGCTGCAGTTGAGCTCTTGATAGAATAATATAAACAACAAGATTAACAACAGCAGTTGAGTTCTTAAACAAAGTTTCACTGCAACGAAATAACCACCACTAGGAGAATTAAGTAGATCATGATGTCTACTAGCTTCTCTTTTAAAAAAAATCATCATCAACTTTTATCATCTGTAACACCACAAGTCATGATCATGCCAAACAACAGTTCTTCTTTGCCCCCGACCAAAGAGAACATTCTTCACGTGTCCCTGTCATCCTACCAAAAACACCCAACAATTATATCGCCTTTTATCCTATATCGCCTTTAACTTATCATCTGAGCCCCATGCCTCAGATATTCATAGCAACCTGATTCTTGATAATTGAAATTATAATAGAGATATAAATAATGAAGAGAAGAAATAGGATAAACAATAACATGAGGAGTTAGAAAATTTGACTTTGTCTAGATTCAAATAATGTCCAAATTATCAACATAATGTATAGAAAAAGGTGTTCAAGTCTAAGAGTAATGTCTAATATCCATAGGGAAGAAGTTCAACGATAAGGTTTACGGTATAAGGAATTAGTCCAAAATGTTCATAGTTCAAATAAATGTCCACAGTTCAAAAGTCAAGGTCCATAAGTTCACAGTTCAAAGATGACGTTGAAAATTTAATAGGAATGTTCTTGTCAAAGGGTATTAAATAAAGTGCAAGCTATTAAGGGAATATTAATGAATTATTAATTTAAGAATTTTTACCGTTTAATAATATTAGAGGTACAAATGATATACTTTCTTACCGTAGTAAGTTTAAGTGATAGAAGATGAAAAAGATGGTATCCCTTACAAGTAAGAAAAAATGATATCCCTTTATGATGATGAAAAGAATGATATCCCTTACCGTAATAAGTTTAAGAGTTTGAAAGAAAAATGATATTCCTTACTTTATCTCATGAATAAATACAGCTTTTATGAGATTGATCAACCTATATGTATATTCATAATTTAATTAGTAAGTAACACATACGAATTTTATGTATAAAAAATATCAAATTGACTATATAGTATAAATATATTTCAAAATAGTTTTTAAAGTAAAACCTTTCAAATGAAGTTTTTCAAAATAAATCTTCTAATATAATAGTCTTCTAAAGGAAGAGTTATAAACTGATGTGTGTGTAAGTGTTTATATAACTTTTATAAATAAATAAAAACTTGAACAATACTCGCACATTTCTAGATCTTCAACGCTTAACATAATTTTAATACTCTCAGAGAGATACTTATACTAAGAAATATTTAGAGAGTGTGAGAAGTTTGAGTGAGGAATGTATGAAACTCCTAATGCTAAGTCTCTAATTTATAGCCAGGGCCTAACCAACTTTTACACACACGCGTTACATATTTTAATCTCATCTGTTAATCTAAACAATTTATCAACCAACACACGTTTCACACTTTAATCTGCATCGTTCGTTGACTAACACGTGTTTCACGCCTACATGTGTTACACATGTACACGCGTTACACATTTACGCGTGTTACACACTTACGCATGTTACACACTTACGCATGTTATACACTTACACACGTTACACATTTTTATATTATTTTATTGATTTAATATCTCAATTATTAAACATACAGTGTTTTTCAAATAATAAATCTGTCTAACTATTTAATATCCATGACTACTACTGTAATAATTATTGGCCCAATAATGCAAGATGTTATGTATTATGACAATTATTGATTCAATAATATGAAACAATTTGCAATTAATAATGTAAAATATTGTGTAATGGTAATTATTGATTCAATAATATAAAATCTTGTGTAATGACAGTTTTTGATGAAATATGTGCAATAGACACTTTATCAGTTCAATAATTTAAACATTGTGTAATACCGTCTGCTGCTATGCAATACCATGTGCTACTGTAAAATATAGTGTGCTACAGTGAAATACTATATGTTACTATACTTTTATCACTGGATGTTTTAATAGTTAAAAGTGATAATACTGTTGACCATTTTTATTTAGAAAGGCTACTGCTGTCGTTTTTTACGTACGACAATATTTCGTTGTGTGGTCCACCCATAACTGAATATTTCAGCGCCGTCGTACGAATATTCCCCGATAGAACGAATATTGCTCGACAGAATGAATATTCCCCGACCAATCGAATATTGTTCGACATAAAATTTTTGCACATAACATCCTTAACTTTAATTTTTATTAATTTAACACCTTATTGTTAGGTATAAAATTATGAGAAAATTTTAAAATCTATTTATTAAAATTTGGGATCTTACATCCTTCCCTTCTAATGAAATTTCGTCCCTGAAATTTACGTACCTGGCATTTTGAAGAGATCATGATACTTAGCTCTTATTTCAGATTCTAATTCCCAAGTCATTTATTCAGTATCTTGGTTTTTCCATAAAATCTTGACTTGAGGTATAATATGCTCCTTCCTATCCAAGATCTTGACAGGTACCTCCTCATATGTTAAATCTTCCGCTATCTTATCTGGCTCTAACTCAATAATGTGATTTGGGTCCTTCACATATTTACGTAACATAGATATGTGAAAAAACTTTATGAATGCGAGACATGTTTGGTGGTAGAGCTAGTCTATAGACCACAATTTCTATTCGGTCAAGGATTTCAAATGGGCCAATAAATCGAGGATTGAGCTTTTCTTTCTTTCCAAACCTAGTAATTCCTTTCCATGGGGAAATATGTAAGAATACAGGATTTCTAACGTTGAAACTTTCGTCCTTTCGATGAAGATTAGCATAACTCTTTTGTCGTTCTTGTGCAGCTTGTATTCGTTGTCATGCGCACTAGCTCAGGTCCCAACAATTTTGCTTCTCACACCTCATTCCAACATACTGGAGAGTGACACTTTCGTCTATACAAAGTCTCAAATGGAGTCATTCCTATACTTGCTTGATAACTGTTATTGTAGGAGAATTTAACCAATGGTAAATACTTGTCCCAATTTCCTTCGAAGTCTAGCACACAAAGCCTCAATAAATCTTCAAGAGTTTGAATTATTGTGACGACCCCAAATCCGGGTTCTTTAACCTCGGGTTTGGTTCTCACTGTACAATACTTAACAATAATGAAATACATAAATTATATTCAAACTTCGTAGAATAATACAAAAGGTTCCTTAACAAAAGGCTACACTTCCCAAGGTCTATTAACCTTAATCTTAATCATTACATATCTTAAGGGAAATACAAAAGATTTACAAAGTAATTACATAACAATAATTTAAACTAGCATGCATCTACTAAACTACGCATTCGCTTTCCCCTTGCCTTTGTCTGACTTAGAGCAGTCAGGCTTAGCTGAAATATAGTCATGATATAGCAAGAATGAGCAACTAAATGGCTTAGCAAGTTTAGAAACAACGACATAAGATATATTATGATGATGTGAAATAACTTCAAGGTTTTCAACAATAAAAATTGTGAAAGATATCAAGAATCAATGTTCAATATAAGAATGGATTGGTTCTTTACTGCTGAATGGTCTTTAATGACCGTGAACTGCTACTAAGGTAGAACAGACATACAATGTCTGACACCTTGTTAAAAATTACGGGACACTTGAGGGGATCAGTCATCTCATGTCCTATGTATATGCATAACATTTAGATTTCTTGTGAGCATTCGGTTTCCCGACAAATAAAAATCCCCTTTAACTAGGGTTGATCTTTCTCAGTCTTACTGTAAGAATCCGCATCAGCCAATGGTTTGGATAAGCTTTTATAATATTCAATTAAATGAATTTAAACATGCATTCGTCTAGCCGAAACAATTAGCTTAGACATTCTTAAACAATTGCAAAAGCACTATGTGCGAATAAAAGAATCAATAACGATGTGAAGTAATATTTGGATAATTAATTCAGTTAAAGGTATGTCAAATAACTACGAGTGTAGATACTTGCTCAACAATAATTGAACTACTCAATGTAAATACGGTTGAGGAATAACTGCAACAATAAATACAAGTTAAGGTGTAAAAACTTGCAACGTAAATTACAAGTTAAGTTAAGAAAACTTGTCTCGTGCGTCGTCTATGGCTAACCAACTTAATTTAACAATCCTTGAATAGACCTAACAATTAAATCAGTTTAATATTAAATTAGTATCATATACTTGTAAGTATAATGACCTTTATAACCTTACGAACCACATAATTTATTAATTATGGGTAATTAAACACTTAGAAAATATTATCACCACTTGATAATATTTTAAACACAAAGAACCTATATTAACTATTTAATATAGTTCATGCAATTGTCTAATATTATTAACAATTTAATAATATTTTATTAACATTGTAGTATTATTCATCATGTAATAATACCTTATAAATCTTTTAAGATTAACTAATA
Organism: Hedera helix; assembly: GCA_947179155.2. Classification (NCBI taxonomy): domain Eukaryota; kingdom Viridiplantae; phylum Streptophyta; class Magnoliopsida; order Apiales; family Araliaceae; genus Hedera; species Hedera helix. Next base: position 19,471,903 of record OX359272.1, on the reverse strand, counting down.
TTATTAATCATTTAATAATATTTTATTAAGTATCTAATATTATTATACACTTAATAATATTTTAATAATTTTCCAATATTATTATTTATTTAATATTATTTTATTACCTTTATTATATTATTATTTCAATAATAATATTTATACACCTTTAAATCATTAAATCAATTATATATATATATATATATATATATATATATATTTAAAAATATATTTATTAAGTCCACTAAAATGATTTTTGGAACGTTTTTCATTTTCTGACCCGAACCAGACCCGACCCGACCCGGTTCGGATTTTATTATTTTTCTGAGAATAGTGAATTGAGCCACGACGCAGTGATTAACACTGCAACACGGCGCCCCGGCGCTGTACTGCAGAATGTGCCCATTTTTTTGATTTTCTTGACAGTTTTGATACTCTTTGATCAAATATTATTAAAATGAAATCTACACATCCAAATAACACCAAATCAGTATTGATGTGTTCCTAACTTCTTGTTTTACAATATTCCATGGTTCAATCGTCTTTTTGAAAACGTTTTACACGAAATTTACGGATCGAACCACTTAGGGTTTTAAAAACGACATCTTTTGTGGTAAAAGCTATAACTTCTTTGTTATTTAATATTTTTGAAAGGTTCAAAAAGGGTTTTTCTTTAAAACTCATAGATCTAGCTTTCTAGCCATAAAAATCCAATTTCCGATTTGTACATTTCAAAATACAACATTAAACATGTGAGGATCCGAATTTCCAGGATTTCTTTAATAATATCAAATGAGAATTTAATTGATAAAATTATCAAGGTTGTTAAAGAAATTATTATTTTATGTGAATTAAGGTATGTGATATGATTTAATTGATAAATTAAATTTGTACAGAGATGGTGATGATTTGTGTTGGTTTAGAAAAATTGAAAAGTAAATAAGTTGTTTAAAAATAATTTATGAAGGATAAGAAAAATGTCAGATAAAGGTACAATAAATGGTACAATTAAATTGTTATGAAAGTATAGAAATTATGATTTTAAATGAGGTTATATGATAATGTAAAATGTATGAATTAAATATGTATATATTTATATATATATACATTTGTATATTATATATGTGAATGTTTAATTGATAATCTTAAATTTCATTAATTATGGAAATAAAGGGATTAATAATTAAATTAATCCAAATTTAAATAAAAAAAAATGAATGAGGGAGTTGGTAAAATTGTATGTGTTGATTTTAGATTTTATCAAGAATTTTGGAGGAGGTTTAGAAATTAATTGAGAAGGAAAGGTAATTATATAAATTATATAATAATAAATTATATAATTTATATAAGGAAATTTATGACGACCCCAAATCCGGGTTCCTTGAACCTCAGATTCGGTTCAACACGAGTACAACATTTTCCTTATTGTTCATGAATTACAACAATATTATAATTGGTAAATAACCATTTATTTACAATTTTACAACATCTCTTTCTATTCCAGAATCGAAATCTTTATACATTCCTAGTATGTCTTAATATCATACATGATACGACATTCTATTACAATCAACTTATGTATTTAACACTCATATAACATATCAACTAAGTTTTATGCTACATAATCATTTACCTGTCCAATTCGGACTGATATCTACAAAAGATATTTAGATCCTCAATGGAAGTAATATGTTTTCCTGTTCCTTGTTCTTTATCGAGAACTTCAGGTAATTAGTCTTATCTGTAATTGTTGGTTTAGGCAAGAGTGAGCACGACGGCTCAGCAAGTTCAATAAATAGCACATAACACATAGTTCATGTATTATACATGCTTCTCATACTTCATGCATTACATTATATGAATGCATCATACTTCTCATGCTTTGCATACAATAACAACTAGCATCTAACAAATCATGTTTCATATTGATACATATTTCACATGTAACCATATTTCATGTTATTCACATATCACAAATATCCTCAAAATATCTTCATACTATTAATTTAAATCACATTATAGCATATTATTGCACATAGGAGCAAGTTCTGAAAAACTTGCCTGGTTTGCTTCTACCAGTTACGCTTATTTGCGTCTCTCGTTCAACCTACAATTTATATATAGAATTGACATAATCATTAGTTACAATGACTATTAATTAGTCTTTAACTTCAGACCTTAACTTCAAAATATTAATTAACTCTTTAGTTGTCTGACAAACGAACATATACGTTCCGGACAAAAACCCTAGCCCAAACCTAGTTGAACATGTCGGGTATACATAACCAACTTAAGCATTCACTATACGTTCATCGTACAACCCACTTTTGATAAGTTGTCTAAATTAGTCATAAATGGACTAATTACATTTGTTTAATTCAATTAAACTTTCTTCTTTTACATAACTTAATGATTCGGACATTTAATAATGTACCAAATACCTCAAAATATTATCTACCTTTGTTAATATACAACCACGTTCAAATATTATTAATCATTTAATAATATTTTACTCACTTATTAATATTGTTAACCATTTAATAATATTTTAATCACCAATTAATATTATTAAGCATTTAATAATATTTTAATCACCTATTAATATTATTAACCATTTAATAATATTTTACCACTTATTAATATTATTAATCATTTAATAATATTTTAATCACATATTAATATTATTAATCATTTACTAATATTTTACTCACTTGTTAATATTATTACTCATTTAATAATATTTTAATCACTTATTAATATTATTAACTATTTAATAATATTTTAATCACTTATTAATATTATTAATCATTTAATAATATTTTAATCAGATATTAATATTATTAACCATTTAATAATATTTTAATCACTTATTAATATTATTAATCATTTAATAATATTTTAATCACTTATTAATATTATTAACCATTTAATAATATTTTAATCACTTATTAATATTATTAACCATTTAATAATATTTTACTCACTTATTAATATTATTAACCATTTAATAATATTTTAATCACTTATTAATATTATTAACCAAATAATAATATTTTACTCACATATTAATATTATTAACCATTTAATAATATTTTAATCACTTATTAATATTATTAAACATTTAATAATATTTTACTCATATTCTAATATTATTATTCATTCAATAATATTTTACTCACTTATTAATATTATTAACCATTTAATAATATTTTAATCACTTATTTATATTATTAACCAAATAATAATATTTTACTCACATATTAATATTATTAACCATTTAATAATATTTTAATCACTTATTAATATTATTAACCATTTAATAATATTTTACTCATATTCTAATATTATTATTCATTTAATAATATTTTATTGACTTTATAACATTATTATTCCTTTAATAATATTTTAATGATTTTCTAATATTATTATTTATTTAATAATATTTTATTAACTTTAATATGCTTTAAATATTATTTAATATTAATTAAATAATTATTATTTATTTATTTAACTTTACTTTTTATTTAATATCGATTAAATAATAAATAACTAAATCATTTACTTTAACATCTTTTAATTATTATTTAATATTTATCAAATAATAATTAATTAATTACTTAACTTTACTTATTATTTAATATTAATTAAATAATAATTAATTAATATATTAGCTTATTTACACACTAATAAATAGCTAATTGATGATGAATCACCCAATTTTTTTCACATATTATTTTATATCACTCGAATAATATGTCAAGAGTTCAAATATCATTTTTCTGTAATTAATAATAATTTTCCTATAATTATTATTAATTTAGTTAGCTTTAATCCATCATTAATTCTAATAAATACCAAATAACAGAAAATTTCAGATTTTAAATTTTTATAATTTTCTTTATAAAATTATAAGTATTTTCTCTTTTGGAACCAACCCAAGAACCGGCCTAAAAATGCCCGAACCGGCCCTACCTAGAAATCATGAAAAATCGAAAAAAATCGAACTGGCCGTTTTTTTTTAAAAAAAATAGGCAGATTACTTTCTTAGTTTTCCAGACTTGGGGTCTCCGACGGGAACTTGAATAAAATGAAATCCACAAGTCCGATTGAGGTCTATTAGGTATCGATGGATTCGTAACTTCCCGAACTACATGATTTTGTTATCAAATATCAAATTTAGATTTGTTTTGGTCACTGAATATAGCTCTAAACCAGACTGTTATGCACAGCCCTAAAATCAATGGGGTGTTTTGGTAGAAAATCCATATCTTGCTCATTTTAAATCGGATTTTAGTCATTTAACTCAAAGAATTTTCATATTTCATGGATCTATCACCCAAAATTGACGGATCATAAATCCGACTTACGGATTGTGAACAGTAATTCCGTGAAGGGGCTGCTACGTATTAGATTAACTTGTTTTCGTCGGTAAAAATTTATTCAATGAGTTTGATGAAATTTTTCATCACAAACACATATAAAAATCCGTGTTAAATCCATGTAACCCTAGATATACCAATATAGCATGGATCTATCTATTTAGACTTTGAAAATTATATTTCTACCATAGAAATTACATAATACCCAAATAACAATACCAAGCTAGAAGGTTTTATACCTTTTGTTGATTATCCTCTTTGTTAGAACTTTGAAAAAGCTTGGATGATCAATTTTCTTACATAGATAACTTCCTCTTGATGAGACCTCCATCTTTAAACTTTGCTCCAAGATCATCCAACCATCAATGCTCACAAGATCTAACTTTCTTTTTCTTTTTCTCTAGAGCTTTTCTAGTAAAAATACTAACAAACATAGCACAAGTGTGGGAAGCACTCTATATATAGCCAAATGCTAATACTTTATTAACTCTCCTAATTCACCAACATAGTCAATTTAGAGCTTAATTGAGATTACTATAGCATGCATTGATTGACAACTTGATTGACATCCATCAAGGTTGCTTGTAAGCAACTTTTGGAGTGTAAAATAAGCAAAAATAAAGTCACACACAACATCCACATGTGCCCCCCCCCCCCCCCCCCCCAATTCGGGATTTATCAATTTACTACATCATTTTAACTTTATTTTTATATCCTATATCATTATATAAGTATTCATATATATACACCAATGTATATATATTGACTACCACTTTGACTACCATTTGGGCTCCACATTGGATCCTAGGATTTAATATATTGGGCTCATTTAACTAATTGATTTGGGCTCAATTTATTTACTACATTGGGCTAATATTAAATACCCTATGTTACATTTAATTAAAACAAGCATTGGGCTTGGTTAATTATTACATAAATAAATGTTCAAATTAAATTATATGGACTACTAGGTTAATTAGTTTGACCTAGTTTAATACCTCAATTGGACTTATAATATAATCCAATTAGACTTACCTTTAATTATCCTGCCACATTGGGTTACATAATTAACTCACCCATAGTTAATTCTCAACACTACCTTCCTTCCTCTATCAATTAACCAATGTTTGGTTAATTCTCTCTCTTGTCTACCAACTAGGGTTATTCAATTAAACCTACATTAGTTAATTCTATACACTCAATCAATACTTGAAAAATATTCTCCCAACATATTGACCATCATTTGACTTTAATGTGTTTGGGCTACATGGATTACTTTGTATTGGGCTTTCTTATTTAATTACTTGGGCTACCCAACACAACTCACATATCATATATAACTTGGGCTTATTATTTAATTACCCACCTTCATGCAAGTATTCCCATATTGGGCTTGTATTAAATCCATCAATGGACTCTATATAACAACTAAATAATTAAGTTAATTACTTAATTAATTATCTTCTTAATATTGTCATTCTAGGCAATATTCCACTTCTCTACTTGCTAATCTTAGCTTTAATTCATGACTCATATTGTAAGACCCCGAATTTTATGAAATACAAAATTTAATTTTTCTTCATATATATTTTTTTTGAAACAGTAAGTGGTTAAATCGATAAAGTTAAAAGTTAAGGATGTTATGTGCAAATTTTATTTTGTCGGACAATATTCGCTTTGTCGGGGAATATTCGTTTGGTCGGGGAATATTCGTGTCGTACGACGGCGCCGAAATAACAAATTATTGGTGGACCCCACAACGGAATATTTGTCGAATATAGAAAACGACAGAAATAACCCTTTTAAATAAAAATAGTCAACGGAACTGTTAAAGTACCGGTGATAAAAGAATAGTAGCATACGGTAGTTTATGGTATTTTCTGTAGCACACGGTACTCTACAGTAACACACGGTATTGCATAGTGTCTCATGTTATTGGTCTAATAATTGACACCGTAACTGTTACGCATCATTCCATCGATAATTGTCACTGCATAATATTTTATATTATCAATTCAATAATTGTTGTTACACAGTATTTTGCATTATTGATTTAATAATTGTCATTACACTGTATTTTATATCATTGAGTCAATAATTGTTGCTGCACTGTTTTTAAAATTATTGAACCTAATAATTGTCACAGTAACATATGCAGAGTAATTCACATTATTGAATCAATAATTGTCATTACACAGTAACGTATGCTTTCTTTTACATTATTGTTATCTCTATTATGATGTTATTTAAACAGTTGTATTTCATTAATTAATGGACTTGATATCTAAGAGCTAACTATACTGTATTTATAACAATTAGTCATAATAATTGAATTGATAAAGTTATTTGTTTATAATATAAAGTTAGGTGATATGAAATGAATGGTGTAGATTAAAGTGTGAATTATTGTTGAATAATTGAATTGATAAAGTTATTTGTTTATAATATAAAGTTAGGTGATATGAAATGAATTGTGTAGATTAAAGTGTGAATTATTGTTGAATAATTGAATTGATTTGTTTATAATATAAAGTTAGGTGATATGAAATGAATGGTGTAGATTAAAGATAATATAAAATTTGAAATGGATGGTGTAGATTAAAAGATGATCTTTAAATGAATGGTTTAGATTAAAGGAATGATAAGATTTTTGGCTATAAATAGAAGCCTTAACTTAAGGATTTTTCATAAACTTCCTTACTTGTTCTTTCTTTCTCTCTCTAAATACTTCTTGTGAAAGTTCTCTCTAAGTGTGCTTAAGTCATCTTGAGTATTTGTGAAGATCTATAAGTGTACGTGTACTGTTCAAGTTAATCAACTTCATCTAGTCACGTGTTAAGGTAAGGGATGTCATTTTCTTTCATACTCTTAAATTTACTACTCGTAAGGAATATCATCTTCTTTCATATTATATTATTTAAACTTACTACGGTAAGGGATTATCATTATTTAATTCTCAAAAATAATATCGTTTCTTTCTTACTCATAAGATGTGTCATTTATTTCCATGTATTAAATTGTGGGAATAACCTTACGGCGCGGATTACCGCCTGTTGGTGAATAACCTTTCGTATTCATTCATTATTAATCTCTGAGAATAACCTTACGGCGCGGATTACCGCCTGTTTGGTGAATAACTCTTTGTACTCAAATTCTATTAAAGTGTGGGAATAACTTATGGCGCGGATTACCGCCTGTTGGTGAATAACCATTTGTATTAATTTCCTTCACCTTTTGTTAATCAAACCTGCTACGGTAAGGGTTATTATTTTCTTTCATACTCCTAAATCGAAATTTATTATGGAACTATTGCTTCTATAATTCCAGAAAATATTATATGTTCCATAATAGATGAACTTCATTATTTCAACTGAACCTTCCTATTTACGCGAACCTTTCTATTGAACTGTAACTGTTATTCTGAACTGTGGATCTTGAATATTATTTTTTAATTTCACTCCACATCATGTTGACAATTTGGACATTATTTGAATCTGCACAAAGTAAACTTCTGATACTTATTGTTTATCCTGTTTCTTCTGTTCATCATTTGTATCACTGTTATTTGTACTAATCATCAAGAATCAAGCTGTTGTGAATATCTGTGGTCGGGGGCACAGATGTGATATATTTGTTGAACAGATGATAGGTTAAAGGCGATATAATAGGTTAAAGGCGATACATCTGTTCGGTGTCTTTTATGGCACGTGGTGAATGTTCTCTTTGGCCCGTAGTGCAAAGATGAACTGTTGTTTGGTATGATTATGACCAAAGGCTGAATCTGGTATAATCATGACCGTTGGTGTTATATTGAATGTCTTTGCCCGTAATGCAAAGATGAACTGTTGATTTGCATGATTATGATCAGGAACTGTGAATTTCTATTATCATGACTAACGGTATTTCAAATGATAAAAGTTGACGATGTTTTTCCTAAAAAGAGAACCGAGTGGACATTATAGTTTGCATTATTCTTCTAAAAGATTGCTCATTCCGCTGCTATTATTTATCTGAACATTGTTCAAGAATTTAACTGCAGTTTTTGATATAAACCTTGTAGTCTGTTGTATTCTATCAAGAACTTAACTGTTGAAGGCTAATGATAATTTATTCGTCATTATCTTAGTCATGATAATTCTTACTGGGCTATTTGAGCTCACCCTTTCTTTTGTTCCATTGTTTTTCAACAGGAGATGAAAACATAACAGGGTCTAGCCGGGGGATGGAGTGAGGGTCCGAGGAATAGCTATCATAGTCTTCACGTTTTGTAAAATAGTGTGGCAATAATAGTGAAGACTTAGTTGTGTATTATTATACACTGTATTGTTGTACGTTGTGCTTTGTTGTAATAATTTTGTTGTAGTCTTTTGACGACTCAAGTTTGGGCTGTGTGGGCCCAGATTTGGGGGCGTCACACATATAATTAACTCAATTAATTATATTACATGACTTTCCTTCTTAATCCATACTTAAACTAATTAATTTATTAGTTTTATTGAGTATCTAATTTACTCATCTTCTTGTTTAGCTAACAAACACAACTCTAGGAATATATAACTATGTATATATATCCTTATAATCATCTTCACTTCTCAAATGAATTTATTTCCTTAATAAATTCTCTATATGCATCATTACAATATTCTCACATTTAATTTCTAACAAATAAATTATGTTAAAAAAAAATGTTCACCCAAATTCTACACATCTCACTTCTCAAACTCTAGGTTTTAAACCATAACATTTAATTGATTATTTAAAATCTTAATTACAAATCTTGTAAAATATCTGGGATATTACATTCACCCCTTCTTATAAGAATTTCGTCCCCGAAATTTCATCATACTCTTTTCTTCCAGTTTTTTCATCATTGAGAATATCTCTTTACTCATCAAATTCTATGACCACCATTTTCTAGGAAGTTCATACTTCTAAACTCATAATTCCAGAACAATGGAATATATTGCAGAAGAATAAATTGAAAATCAATATCTTACAGAAGAATAAATTGAAAATCAAAATATTCATTAAAACTTTCATACTATGCTGATGGATCATCAAGACCGTGAACATCCAAAAGGAATTAACTGAATTCCGAATAAATAGCATTTATCCCTGTAAATACTTATAAACAGAGTGTTTATCAATCACAAAGACTGAAAACATTTCATAGGTGTACACTAGGTGATCAGCCTATTGTACCATACGTCATGCAGAACGTCTTAGTTGGGCGCTAGTCGGAGCTATATGCCGACCAAATATATTTGCTTTAGCTGACAGAATATATTTGTTTTTGCACTTGTTCACCTCAGACTTACTACAAAATTCCGTTCCAAAATAATTTGGATTGGATAATAAAACCTGAGTCAATTTTGACCAAAAATGTCCAGTCAAAATAAATGACAAAGACTCACATCATTGAACTGTTCGTATATTACGATTCAAAAATCATTTCAGATTAGTTAAAATAACTAAAATTCATTTATAGGATTTCATGATACCGCATCATCTTGATAGTACGTTGAGGATTCCGTCATTAATTCATGACTTCATGATACCTCACATCTTGACAGTACGTTGAGGATTCCGTCCTTTTCATCCCCACACCATGGCTTTAATGGCGTGTGATGATTTTATAAATACATTTTGATATTTTTAAATCAATTTGTCTAGCTGAAACAATTAGCATAGACTCTTCTTTAAACGTTTTAAAATACCGAAAATCATTTTATGACTTTGTCATACTACATCATACCATAGTGGGCTTTAAACATCCAACACTAGGTTACTCTGCATTGATGACTCCATCGTTTATCATCTCTGCACTAAATGCATTAATGATTTCTAAAATACATTTGACTTTTCAAAAGCACAAAAGTGCGAATTTAGCACGATTTTAAGAATTTCAAAGTCTAGCATAGCTAGAAGATTTGGAATGTCCTAAAACCTCAAAATACCTCAAATTTCTCCTCCGCATTCTTTTCCAGCTTAATAACTATATTTGGTAAAGTTCTAGTCTTACTGCTTAACTCTACCCATACTTACTGTTCATCAAACTTACCACACATTAGGAGTTCAGGTACTTGCCACAATCATATGGGTTGGAGAACTTATCCTAGTCAGACCAAAATCGTCCATTCGCTGCGGGGTTCCGCCATACGATTATGAGTCACGAACTTACCATCAGTATGAGTTTTAAGAACACGTACTTATCTTAATATTCTCTACATATCCAATATATTATGAGAAAAGAATCACCTTCTCACCATATATACATCGAATAGCGTGACATCAGGTTCAAATCGATTATCACTATAGGAAGCTAAGTGGTTGTCAAACCAAACGCAATCTCCTGCCCATACAAGAAATTGGTCAACTTGGCCACTAATCAATATAGAAAGTTAAGCGGTCGTTAAACCAAGAACAAATCCTCTGCCCATACAAAGAACTGTTAAACTCAACTACTATATTAATATAGGAAGCTAAGTGGTTCTAAAACCAAGCACAAATCCATACAAGGAATCGTACAACTCAGCCACTAATATGAGTTCTCAATTAAAAACCCACAAACCTTCTAATTTTATTAACTGAATATGAATTTTCTCCATTCATATTTTAGCACATCTGTCTCATTACGAGTTCATTTCTCTAGATCATTTCATGACCTTATTAGCATTTTCTTTATGCTTCTCAAAATCTTATCATAAGATATTTTCTATCATTTCTTCAAATTAGGTACAACATGACCTTTTTCATCTCTCTTATATCTTCTCAAATCCATCTTTGGATAATCTTCTCTATATGAATTTTCCAAATTCATCTTTTATAACTTAAACTCTTTCGTAGTTTATTCATTTATCATTTTACTTATCTTCTACTACGGTTATAGCCTAAGGTACTCTTACCTAAGGTTTATAACCTATCAGCTTTGATACCAACTTGTGACGACCCCAAATCTGGGTTCCTTGAACCTCGGATTTGGTTCAACACGAGTACAACATTTTCCTTATTGTTCATGAATTACAACAATATTATAATTGGTAAATAACCATTTATTTACAATTTTACAACATCTCTTTCTATTCCAGAATCAAAATCTTTATACATTCCTAGTATGTCTTAGTATCATACATGATATGACATTCTATTACAATCAACTTATGTATTTAATACTCATATAACATATCAACTAAGTTTTATGCTACACAATCATTTACCTGTCCAATTCGGACTGATATCTACAATAGATATTTAGATCCTCAATGGAAGTAATATGTTTTCCTGTTCCTTGTTATTTATTGAGAACTTCAGGTAACTAGCCTTATCTGAAATTGTTGGTTTAGGCAAGAGTGAGCACGACGGCTCAGCAAGTTCAACAGATAGCACATAACACATAGTTCATGTTTTATACATGCTTCTCATACTTCATGCATTACATTATATGAATGCATCATACTTCTCATGCTTTGCATACAATAACAACTAGCATCTAACAAATCATGCTTCATATTGATACATATTTCACATGTAACCATATTTCATGTTATTCACATATCACAAATATCCTCAAAATATCTTCATACTATTAATTTAAATCACATTATAGCATATTATTGCACATAGGAGCAAGTTCTGAAAAACTTGCCTGGTTTGCTTCTACCAGTTACGCTTATTTACGTCTCTCGTTCAACCTACAATTTGTATATAGAATTGACATAATCATTAGTTACAATGACTAGTAATTAGTCTTTAACTTCAGACCTTAACTTCAAAATACTAATTAACTCTTTAGTTGTCCGACAAATGAACATATACGTTCCGGATAAAAACCCTAGCCCAAACCTAGTTGAACATGTCGGGTATACATCACCAACTTAAGCATTCACTATACGTTCATCGTACAACCCACTTTTGGTAAGTTGTCTAAATTAGTCATAAATGGACTAATTACATTGGTTTAATTCAATTAAACTTTTTTCTTTTACATAACTTAATGATTCGGACATTTAATAATGTACCAAATACCTCAAAATATTATCTACATTTGATAATATACAACCACGTTCAAATATTATTAATCATTTAATAATATTTTACTCACTTATTAATATTATTAACCATTTAATAATATTTTAATCACCAATTAATATTATTAACCATTTAATAATATTTTAATCACCTATTAATATTATTAACCATTTAATAATATTTTACCACTTATTAATATTATTAATCATTTAATAATATTTTAATCACATATTAATATTATTAATCATTTAATAATATTTTACTCACTTGTTAATATTATTACTCATTTAATAATATTTTAATCACTTATTAATATTATTAACCATTTAATAATATTTTAATCACTTATTAATATTATTAATCATTTAATAATATTTTAATCAGATATTAATATTATTAACCATTTAATAATATTTTAATCACTTATTAATATTATTAATCATTTAATAATATTTTAATCACTTATTAATATTATTAACCATTTAATAATATTTTAATCACTTATTAATATTATTAATCATTTAATAATATCTTAATCAGTTATTAATATTATTAACCATTTAATAATATTTTACTCACTTATTAATATTATTAACCATTTAATAATATTTTAATCACTTATTAATATTATTAACCAAATAATAATATTTTACTCACATATTAATATTATTAACCATTTAATAATATTTTAATCACTTATTAATATTATTAACCATTTAATAATATTTTACTCATATTCTAATATTATTATTCATTCAATAATATTTTACTCACTTATTAATATTATTAACCATTTAATAATATTTTAATCACTTATTTATATTATTAACCAAATAATAATATTTTACTCACATATTAATATTATTAACCATTTAATAATATTTTAATCACTTATTAATATTATTAACCATTTGATAATATTTTACTCATATTCTAATATTATTATTCATTTAATAATATTTTATTGACTTTATAATATTATTATTCCTTTAATAATATTTTAATGATTTTTTAATATTATTATTTATTTAATAATATTTTATTAACTTTAATATCCTTTAATTATTATTTAATATTAATTAAATAATAATTATTTATTTATTTAACTTTACTTTTTATTTAATATCGATTAAATAATAAATAACTAAATCATTTACTTTAACATCTTTTAATTATTATTTAATATTTATCAAATAATAATTAATTAATTACTTAACTTTACTTATTATTTAATATTAATTAAATAATAATTAATTAATATATTAGCTTATTTACACACTAATAAATAGCTAATTGATGATGAATCACCCAATTTTTTTCACATATTATTTTATATCACTCGAATAATATGTCAAGAGTTCAAATATCATTTTTCTGTAATTAATAATAATTTTCCTATAATTATTATTAATTTAGTTAGCTTTAATCCATCATTAATTCTAATAAATACCAAATAACAGAAAATTTCAGATTTTAAATTTTTATAATTTTCTTTATAAAATTATAAGTATTTTCTCTTTTGGAACCAACCCAAGAACCGGCCTAAAAATGCCCGAACCGGCCCTACCTAGAAATTATGAAAAATCGAAAAAAACCGAACCGGCTGGTTTTTTTTTAAAAAAATAGGCAGATTACTTTCTTAGTTTTCCAAACTTGGGGTCTCCGACGGGAACTTGAATAAAATGAAATCCATAAGTCCGATTGAGGTCTATTAGGTATCAATGGATTCGTAACTTCCCGAAATACATGATTTTGTTATCAAACATCAAATTTAGATTTGTTTTGGTCACTGAAAATAGCTCTAAATCAGACAGTTATGCACAGCCCTAAAATCAATGGGGTGTTTTGGTAGAAAATTCATATCTTGCTCATTTTAAATCGGATTTTAGTCATTCAACTCGGAGAATTTTCATATTTCATGGATCTATCACTCAAAATTGACGGATCATAAATCCGACTTACGGATCGTGAACAGTAATTCCGTGAAGGGGCTGCTACGTATTAGATTAACTTGTTTTCGTCAGTAAAAATTTATTCAATGAGTTTGATGAAATTTTTCATCACAAACACATAAAAATCCGTGTTAAACCCATGTAACCCTAGATATACCAATATAGCATGGATATATCTATTTAGACTTTGAAAATTATATTTCTACCATAGAAATTACATAATACCCAAATAACAATACCAAGCTAGAAGGTTTTATACCTTTTGTTGATTATCCTTTTTGTTAGAACTTTGAAAAGGCTTGGATGATCAATTTTCTTACATAGATAACTTCCTCTTGATGAGACCTCCATCTTTAAACCTTGCTCCAAGATCATCCAACCATCAATGCTCACAAGATCTAACTTTCTTTTTCTTTTTCTCTAGAGATTTTCTCTATTTTCTTTCTCTCTAGCTTTTCTAGTAAAAAGACTAACAAACATAGCACAAGTGTGGGAAACACTCTATATATAGCCAAATGCTAATACTTTATTAACTCTCCTAATTCACCAACATAGTCAATTTAGAGCTTAATTGAGATTACTATAGCATGGATTGATTGACAACTTGATTGACATCCATCAAGGTTGTTTGTAAGCAACTTTTGGAGTGTAAAATAAGCAAAAATAAAGTCACACACAACATCCACATGGGCCCCCCCCCCCCCCCGCCCCAAAATTCGGGATTTATCAATTTACTACATCATTTTAGCTTTATTTTTATATCTTATATCATTATATAAGTATCCATATATATACACCAATGTATATATATTGACTACCACTTTGACTACCATTTGGGCTCCACATTGGATCCTAGGATTTAATATATTGGGCTCATTTAACTAATTGATTTGGGCTCAATTTATTTACTACATTGGGCTAATATTAAATACCCTATGTTACATTTAATTAAAACAAGCATTGGGCTTGGTTAATTATTACATAAATCAATGCTCAAATTAAATTATATGGACTACTAGGTTAATTAATTTGACCTAGTTTAATACCTCAATTGGACTTATAATATAATCCAATTAGACTTACCTTTAATTATCCTACCACATTGGGTTACATAATTAACTCACTCATAGTTAATTCTCAACACTATCTTCCTTCCTCTATCAATTAACCAATGTTTGGTTAATTCTCTCTCTTGTCTACCAACTAGGGTTATTCAATTAACCCTACATTAGTTAATTCTCTACACTCAATCAATACTTGAAAAATATTCTCCCAACACATTGACCATCATTTGACTTTAATGTGTTTGGGCTACATGGATTACTTTGTATTGGGCTTTCTTATTTAATTACTTGGGCTATCCAACACAACTCACATATCATATATAACTTGGGCTTATTATTTAATTACCCACCTTCATGCAAGTATTCCCATATTGGGTTTGTACTAAATCCATCAGTGGACTCTATATAACAACTAAATAATTAAGTTAATTATTTAATTAATTATCTTCTTAATATTGTCATTCTAGGCAATATTCCACTTCTCTACTTGCTAATCTTAGCTTTAATTCATGACTCATATAATTAACTCAATTAATTATATTACATGACTTTCCTTCTTAATCCATACTTAAACTAATTAATTTATTAGTTTTATTGAGTATCTAATTTACTCATCTTCTTGTTTAGCTAACAAACACAACTCTAGGAATATATAACTATGTATATATATATCCTTATAATCATCTTCACTTCTCAAATGAATTTATTTCCTTAATAAATTCTCTATATGCATCATTACAATATTCTCACATTTAATTTCTAACAAATAAATTATGTTAAAAAAAAAATGTTCACCCAAATTCTACACATCTCACTTCTCAAACTCTAGGTTTTAAACCATAACCTTTAATTGATTATTTAAAATCTTAATTACAAATCTTGTAAAATATCTGGGATATTACAAAATTAAGATAAGGTATGAAGAAAATAATAATTATATAAATTATATAAGAATAATTATGTAATTTATATAAGGCGATTAAATGGAATAAAGTTGGAGGAAATTAAGAAATTATTTAAAAGGAGAATGTAATTATATAAATTTTATAATATTAAATTATATAATTTATATATAAAGAAATTAATATGAATATTAAAGAAATTAAATAATAAATAAGAAAAAGGAATGTTTTAATTTAATAAAAATTATGGTTATGTATAATAGAATAATTACGACTTTTATGAAGAATAATATTTCAGAAATGTGAACATTTTAATGTAACATATTGTCCAAGTAATGAAGTGAAAAATTATGAAAAATAATTTTTATATGTCCTATGAATTATTTTATGATTTTTGGAGGTATAAATTACCTCAAATAATTACATGCATGTCATTATGCGTGTACAAAATTTGTCAAGTAAAGTACCCAGAAGTGGTATTAATATTATTTATAAATCAAATGGTGATTTTTAGTGAATTAAAATAAATATTTTATATACATTCTATAAAATATGTATTACACGATATAATTACGTAATGTATTAAAATAATTAAGTTTTGCGTGAAAGTTATCTGGAAACATCCAAGTTGGTTATGTGAGAGAGATTGGCGGTGGAACTTAATTGTTTTAAAATTTGGTTAAGTGTTGGTGGGTTATAAAAGAAAAAGAAAGAAATAGAAAGCAACTAAAAAAAATAAAAATAAAGCAAAGCAATGCAAAACATTTCTCTCTCTTTTCTCCTACTAACCGAACACCACCAACACCGGAAAAACCTCCATAGCCGCCAAGAGGAAGGAAAATTTTTGTGCCAACAAGTGTGGAGCAAGCTTTAAATAAAGCTTTTGGCTTGAAGAGGTATAAAAAATTAATTTATATAGTTTATTTTTGTTAAATAAATTTTGTGAAAAAAATTGTAAATAATTAGAATAATTATTCTAAATAATTTTTACATGTATAGTTATGAATTATATGATTTTTGGATGTATTATGTTGTGAAAATTTTGGGAAAAAATGATTTTTGGGAAAGTTGATACACTGTTCGCGGGGGGAAAAAAAAAATTCTGGGCTTGGCCGCGCAATGCGCGGCTGCAGTTTACCGGACGCGGGCCGAAACGACGACGTTTCAGCCGCTTGGGGGAACGGATGACCGCGCATGCGCGGAAGCAGATTCTGCTACGCCAAACGACGTCGTTTGGCGTAGGCGGAGACGGGAAAAGAGGGGGTCGTGCAATGCTTGACCTAGTTTCGGGGTTAAAATTACCATTTTATCCCCGGGCTTTTCTGGAAAGGACCAGCGTGTCCTTTGGCAGTGTAAAATTACGAATATGCCCCTGAGGTTTTCTGTTAATGCCGGTTGTATCCCTAAAGTCGCGGAAATGACCAAAATGCCCCCAAAAAGTGTTTTTAATTAAAATAAATGTTTAAAAATTGTTTAGAAAATTATAGAAAAATACTAAAAATATAAAAATGATATTTGGGCATTAAATTTAATATTTTTGATTAAATATTAAATATTGGGGATTAATATTTAAATATTTAAATATTAATCTAATAAGGTTATAAGTTAGAAAATGATTAAATAAAATTTTCGAACAACCGAAAATGCTAAATTTTATCCGGTGAGCCAGGTTGTTCGTAGGGAATGTATTTAATATCAAGTTAAATTAATTTATTAAGGAACGAGGTTAATATAATTAACCATATAAATTAATAATTGGCCCAGAGATGATATTTGTAATATCCCAGATATTTTCAAGATTTTAAATAATATCTTAATTGATTTTATTAAAAGTTATGGTTTAAAACCTAGAGTTTGAAAAGTGAGATGTGTAGAATTTGGGTAAACATTTTTTTTTTAACATAATGTATTTGTTAGAAATTAAATGTGAGAATATTGTAAGGATGCATATAGAGAATTTATTAAAAAAATAAATTCAATTGAGAAGTGAATACGGTTATAAGGATATATATACATAGTTATATATTCCTAGAGTTGTGCTTGTTAGCCAAATACGAAGATGAGTAAATTTAATACTCAATTAAACTAATAAATTAATTAGTTTAAATATGAAGTCATGAAATATAATTAATTATATTAATTATATTAGTTATGAGTTAAAGTTGTGGAAAATTTAGAATAATTGTCTAGAATGACAATATTAAGAAGTTAATTAATTAAGTAATTAACTTAATTATTAAGTTGTGGTATAGAGCCCAATATTGATTTAATTGACTAGTACAATGAAATGGTGTAGCAAGCCCAATGGTAATGTAGAGAAGTCCAATGATGGGATTTAATTTTCAAGCCCAATGATCTAATTAAATTGTGTCAAACCTTAGCTCAATGAATTAATTATGGTAGCCCAACTTAGAGTTTAATTGTTTTAATTGTTGGGAGCCCTAAAGGAATTAATCTAGTAGATTAATATTTAAGGAAATTAAAGTGTGAATTGGATTATATAATTTGTCCGAGGAAGTTATTGAATTAAGTTTAATTAAGGAAGTCCGGTTAATAGATTTATTAAATTAATGGACTAACCTAAGATTATTTGGGAGAAACCCTAATCAAATATTCAATTAGTATTGAATATGGCAAATCCAATTGGATTACATAAATTAAATTTAATTTGATTATTAAATTGTTTATTAATTATTTAAACAAGCCAATTAATTAAATTAAGTGACGGACTTGTGGAAAATTATATATGATTGGGTATTTTATTAATCTAGCCCAATGTTTTAATTAATTGGGAGCCTAGTAAATTAATTTAGTAGCCCAACATTTCAATGGATCAAAGGAGTATCCATGACCCAAATGATTAAATTCCAAAGCCCAAATATTGACCCATTGATAAATTAGCTTCTAGAAGGTTATTTTCTCCAATTAGGTAATAAAAATAAATGAAATTTGGTCAATTTATGGGGCATGACTGGTGGATTTGATGGTGGAGTGCTTGGACTCCAAAATTTTATTAATTTGAATTGTTGACATAGAGTATGGAACACTCAAGGCTTTGTGCTAGCAATTTGGAAAATGGTTGACATCCATTATATAGATATATGTGTTATATGTATAAATCTATACTACTATAAATAGCATATCAAGTCTTCATTTGTGAGGGTTCCAAAAATATTGCTAGAGAGCTTTTATTATGTGTTAGTAAATTCTAGAGAGTTAACTCGGTGAGTTAAAGAAAAAGGGTAGTGAGTTAGTGAGTTCTTTAGTGAGTTACTACCGAGTCAAGTGAGCCAAGTCTAATTCTTCAAGAGGAGTGTGCTTGGATGTCATCTAACTCCATCATCTATCTTTGGAAGGAGATAAAAGTAGCTCACAAGTCTAGAAGGTATAACACTAACCCTAAACCCTAGTTTTGAAGTTCATTATATTTTATATTGAATATTTATGGTAGAAAAGTTATTCTCAAGCTCTAAATGTTTAGATCCATGCTAGATTGGTAGATCTAGGGTCACATGGGTTTAACATGAATATCTATGGGTGTTGGTGTTGAAAAGTTTAGCAAAATGTATGAAAACGATTTTTACCGACGAAACCTTAAACGAACGTGTGATTCGGAGCTTTATATTTTGAAACCTAAAAGTTAGGTATGAGATTTTCTTCTTTGATATGGTAAATATATAAGTTAAGAACAAAACCTAGTTGGTATAATGTTCATGTGAGTTGTTATGGTTAAAATATGATTTTTAAAAACCAAGGATTGTGAAGTTAGTTTTCACTTTTCCCTTGTGAGCGATTTTAAGCATAGATCCATTTGGAATTTGGATTTGTGATATAAAGAGAAGTTGTAGAGGGGGAAATTCTAATGAGAATGGACTCAAGAATCACCCCAAAATGTTTTAAAATGAAGAAGTTATGCAAGATTTAATCAAAGGAGCAAAAGTTGAAAAATCAGAAAATGGCAATTCTGCAGTTTCTGCAAGAGGAGGGCCGGGGCCCTTGTTTCCTTTGTAAAAGGAGGGCCGGGGCCCTTGGTCACTGTTCACGGCCAGTGAGTTTTCCGTTCCGGGTCGGGTCGGGCCATTCGGGTCGGGTCGGTTCGGGTCTTTTAAGTCCAAAATTGATAAAATTGCTTAAAAATTAATATAATTAATTTGAGACCCAACTTTAATAATTATTTACTATTTATAATAAATAATAAATAAAGTAAATAAAAGCTATTATTATAATTAATTATTATTTAAAGGATATTAGATGATAATTAAAGAAAGATGAAGTTAATAAGGTAATTATTTATTATTTTAATAAATAAGGATAATTAGTTAATTATTATTTAAATGATATTAAATAATAATTAAAGGGAGATAAAGTGAATAAAATGATCATTTATTATTTAATGAATATTAAATAATAAATGAGATTAATTAACTAAGAGATTATTATTTAAATAATCATTAAAGGATTTGAGGATTGTTAAAATATTATTAAATGGTTAATAATATTAATAAGTGATTAAAATATTATTAAATGGTTATAATATTAATAAGTGATTAAAATATTATTAAATGGTTAATAATATTAATAAGTAATTAAAATATTATTAAAATGTTAATAATATTAATAAGTGATTAAAATATTATTAAATGGTTAATAATATTAATAAGTGATTAAAATATTATTAAATGATTAATAATATTAATAAGTGATTAAAATATTATTAAATGGTTAATAATATTAATAAGTGATTAAAATATTGTTAAATGATTAATAATATTAATAAGTGGTTAAAATATTATTAAATAGTTAATAATATTAATAAGTGATTAAAATATTATTAAATTGTTAATAATATTAATAAGTGGTTAAAATATTATTAAATGGTTAATAATATTAATAAGTGATTAAAATATTATTAAATGATTAATAATATTTATAAGTGATTAAAATATTATTAAATGGTTAATAATATTAATAAGTGATTAAAATATTGTTAAATGATTAATAATATTAATAAGTGGTTAAAATATTATTAAATAGTTAATAATATTAATAAGTGATTAAAATATTATTAAATTGTTAATAATATTAATAAATGATTAAAATATTATTAAATTGTTAATAATATTAATAAGTGATTAAAATATTATTAAAGGGTTAATAATATTTGATTGTAGTTATATATTATCAAAGGTAGATAATATTTTGAGATATTTGGTACATTATCAAATGTCCAAATCATTAAGTTGCGTAAAGAAGAAAGTTTAATTGAATTAAACCAAGGTAAGAGTCCATTAGTGATTAAATATTAGACAACTTATAAAATATAGGTTGTATGAAGAACGCAAGGTATTGGTGAAAGATGTTTAAGTGTACCCGATATGTCCAACTAGGTTTGGGCTAGTGGTTTTTGTCCGGAACGTATAGGTTCATTTGTCGGACAACTAAAGAGTTAATACTTTGAAGTTAAGGTCTTAAGTTAAGACTAAGTAATAGTCATTATATCTAATGATTATTTCAATTTCCTATATATAATTGTAGGTTGAACGAGAGACGCAAATAAGCGTAACTGGTAGAAGCAAACCAGGCAAGTTTTTCAGATATTGTTGCTATGTGTATAACTGTTGTGTGTGCACTTGAAGCCTGTGAGAATTTGAATTAAATATGTTTCTGTGAAATCATATGATGTGTGTTGATTCTATATGTTAGAAAACCTGAATTAATTGAATAAGTTGAACTGTATGCCATGTATTCATTCCAATGCATGATCAGTATGTTGCATGAATAAATGCAAAGCATGAGAAGCATGATGCATTCATATAATGTAATGCATGAAGTATGAGAAGAATGTATAAACATAAACTATGTGTTATGTGCTATCTGTTAGACTTGTTGAGCCGTCGTGCTCACTCTTGCCTAAACCAACATTTTCAGATAAGGTTAGTTACCTGAAGTTCTCGATAAAGAACAAGGAACAGGAAAACATATTACTTCCATTGAAGATCTAAATATCTATTATAGATATCAGTCCGAATTGGACAGGTAAATGATTGTGTAGCATAAGATTTAGTTGGTACGTTATATGAGTGTTAAATACTCAAGTTGATTGTAATAGAATGTCGTATCAGGTATGATATTAAGACATACTAGGAATGTATAAAGATTTCGATTCTGGAATGGAAAGAGATGTTGTAAAATTGTAAATAAATGGTTATTTACCAATTATAATATTGTTGTAATTCTTAAACAATAAGGAAAAGGTTGTACCTGTGATGAACCGAGTTCGAGGTTCGAGGGACCCGAATTCGGGGTCGTCACAAGTTGGTATCAGAGCTGATAAGTTATAAACCTTAGGTAAGAGTACCTTAGGCTATAACCGTAGTAGAAGATAAGTAAAATGATAAATAAATAAACTCCGGAAGAGTTTAAGTAATAAAAAATGAATTTGAAAAATTCATATATAGAAGATTATCCAAAGATGGATTTGAGAAGAATGAAAAAGGTCATGTTGTACCTAATTTGAAGAAATGATAGAAAATATCTTATGATAAGATTTTGAGAAGCATAAAGAAAATGCTAATAAGGTCATGAAATGATCTAGAGAGATGAACTCGTAATGAGGCAGATGTGCTAAAATATGAATGGATAAAATTCGTATTCAGTTAAGAAAAAGTAGTGGTTTGTGGGTTTTTAATTGAGGACTCATATTAGTGGTTGAGTTGTACGATTCCTTGTATGGGCAGGGAATTTGTGCTTTGGTTTTAGAACCGCTTAACTTCCTATATTAATATAGTGGTTGAGTTGAACGAACCCTTGTATGGGCGGGGGCTATGATATGTCAGCGAACCAATTTGGGAGATGCTGCTGCGAAACTTGGCACGATCAGTGTGTATCGTAGAATAAACGTATGCACTGATGGCAGGTGTTCCTTACAGTGTTGAAGAGTTGGGAAACTGATGTATTTGTTCTTGGTTTAACGACCGCTTAACTTTCTATATTGATTAGTGGCCGAGTTGACCAATTTCTTGTATGGGCGGGAGATTGTGTTTGGTTTGACGACCACTTAGCTTCCTATAGTGATAATCGATTGAAACCTGGTGTCGCGCTATTTGTTATATGAATGTTGGAAAGGTGATTCTTTTCTCATGTATAATGAATAGGTAGAGGATGTTAAGTTAAGTTCGTGTTCTGAGAACCGACACGTATGGAAAGTTCGTGACTCATAGTTATGTGGTGGAACCCCTCAGCGAATGGGCGACTTTGGCCTGACTAGGACAAGTTCCTCAAACCATATGATTGTGGTAAGTTCCTGAACCCAAATACGTGGTGAGTTTGATGAACAGTGAGTATGGATAGAGTTAAGTAGTCAGGTTAAGGCTATACTAGATATAGTTATTAAGCTGGAAAAGAATGTGGAGGAAAAATTTGAGGTGTTTTGAGGTTTTAGGATATTCCAAATCTTCTAGCTATGCTAGACTTTGAAATTCTTAAAATCGTGCCAAATTCGCACTGTTGTGCTTTTGAAAAGACAAATGAATTTTCTTGTTTTATTATTAATTCGCAGTAACACGAGGTGTAGAGAAGTCCATCGTTACTTGTGATGAGATGATAAACGATGGAGTCATCAATGCAGAGTAACCTAGTGTTGGATGTATTTTTAAGCCCACTATGGTATGATGTAAGATGACAAAGTCATAAAATGATTTTCAGTATTTTGAAACGTTTAAAGAAGAGTCTATGCTAATTGTTTCGGCTAGACAAATTGATTTGAAAATATCAAAATGTATTTATAAAATCATCACACGCCATTAAAGCCATGGTGCAGAGATGAAAAAGACGGAATCCTCAACGCACTGTTGCAACGGTGCGGTATCATGAAGTCCTATAAATGAATTTTAGTTACTTTCACTAATCTGAAATGATTTTTGAGTCGTAATATACGAACAGTTCAATGATGTGAGTCTATGTCATTTATTTTGACTGGACACTTTTGGTCAGAAATGACTCAAGTTTTATTTTCCAATCCAACGTATGCTGGAGCGGAATTTTGTAGTAAGTCTGAGGTGAACAACCCCATAATGGGGGATATGTCAGAGCCATGAATAAAGAACCCGCGAGGGGGCGCCCAACAGTGGTGGCATGCTGATATGGGTTGGTAAATCCAAAGAGTTCGACCCCGAGAGAAGTCGTTGTGCACAGCGCTAGAGTACGATAGGCTGATCACCTAGCGTACGAAACCATTGTGGTATGTTTTCAGTCTTTGTGATTGATAAACATTCTCGCAGTATGTTCACAGTCTTTATGACTCCTCAGAATAGTATGAAAGTTTTAATGAATATTTTGATTTTCAATTTATTCTTTTGTAAGATATTGATTTTCAATTTATTCTTCTGCAAGATATTCCATTGTTCTGGAATTGTGAAAAGTATGAACTTCCTAGAAAAGGGTAGTCATATAATTTGATGAGTAAAGAGATATTCTCAGAGATGAAAAAAAGAAACTGGTAGAAATGAGTATGATAAAATTTCGGGGACGAAATTCTTATAAGAAGGGGTGAATGTAATATCCCAGATATTTTCAAGATTTTAAATAATATCTTAATTGATTTTATTAAAAGTTATGGTTTAAAACCTAGAGTTTGAAAAGTGAGATGTGTAGAATTTGGGTAAACATTTTTTTTTTAACATAATGTATTTGTTAGAAATTAAATGTGAGAATATTGTAAGGATGCATATAGAGAATTTATTAAAGAAATAAATTCAATTGAGAAGTGAATACGGTTATAAGGATATATATACATAGTTATATATTCCTAGAGTTGTGCTTGTTAGCCAAATACGAAGATGAGTAAATTTAATACTCAATTAAACTAATAAATTAATTAGTTTAAATATGAAGTCATGAAATATAATTAATTATATTAATTATATTAGTTATGAGTTAAAGTTGTGGAAAATTTAGAATAATTGTCTAGAATGACAATATTAAGAAGTTAATTAATTAAGTAATTAACTTAATTATTAAGTTGTGGTATAGAGCCCAATATTGATTTAATTGACTAGTACAATGAAATGGTGTAGCAAGCCCAATGGTAATGTAGAGAAGTCCAATGATGGGATTTAATTTTCAAGCCCAATGATCTAATTAAATTGTGTCAAACCTTAGCTCAATGAATTAATTATGGTAGCCCAACTTAGAGTTTAATTGTTTTAATTGTTGGGAGCCCTAAAGGAATTAATCTAGTAGATTAATATTTAAGGAAATTAAAGTGTGAATTGGATTATATAATTTGTCCGAGGAAGTTATTGAATTAAGTTTAATTAAGGAAGTCCGGTTAATAGATTTATTAAATTAATGGACTAACCTAAGATTATTTGGGAGAAACCCTAATCAAATATTCAATTAGTATTGAATATGGCAAATCCAATTGGATTACATAAATTAAATTTAATTTGATTATTAAATTGTTTATTAATTATTTAAACAAGCCAATTAATTAAATTAAGTGACGGACTTGTGGAAAATTATATATGATTGGGTATTTTATTAATCTAGCCCAATGTTTTAATTAATTGGGAGCCTAGTAAATTAATTTAGTAGCCCAACATTTCAATGGATCAAAGGAGTATCCATGGCCCAAATGATTAAATTCCAAAGCCCAAATATTGACCCATTGATAAATTAGCTTCTAGAAGGTTATTTTCTCCAATTAGGTAATAAAAATAAATGAAATTTGGTCAATTTATGGGGCATGACTGGTGGATTTGATGGTGGAGTGCTTGGACTCCAAAATTTTATTAATTTGAATTGTTGACATAGAGTATGGAACACTCAAGGCTTTGTGCTAGCAATTTGGAAAATGGTTGACATCCATTATATAGATATATGTGTTATATGTATAAATCTATACTACTATAAATAGCATATCAAGTCTTCATTTGTGAGGGTTCCAAAAATATTGCTAGAGAGCTTTTATTATGTGTTAGTAAATTCTAGAGAGTTAACTCGGTGAGTTAAAGAAAAAGGGTAGTGAGTTAGTGAGTTCTTTAGTGAGTTACTACCGAGTCAAGTGAGCCAAGTCTAATTCTTCAAGAGGAGTGTGCTTGGATGTCATCTAACTCCATCATCTATCTTTGGAAGGAGAGAAAAGTAGCTCACAAGTCTAGAAGGTATAACACTAACCCTAAACCCTAGTTTTGAAGTTCATTATATTTTATATTGAATATTTATGGTAGAAAAGTTATTCTCAAGCTCTAAATGTTTAGATCCATGCTAGATTGGTAGATCTAGGGTCACATGGGTTTAACATGAATATCTATGGGTGTTGGTGTTGAAAAGTTTAGCAAAATGTATGAAAACGATTTTTACCGACGAAACCTTAAACGAACGTGTGATTCGGAGCTTTATATTTTGAAACCTAAAAGTTAGGTATGAGATTTTCTTCTTTGATATGGTAAATATATAAGTTAAGAACAAAACCTAGTTGGTATAATGTTCATGTGAGTTGTTATGGTTAAAATATGATTTTTAAAAACCAAGGATTGTGAAGTTAGTTTTCACTTTTCCCTTGTGAGCGATTTTAAGCATAGATCCATTTGGAATTTGGATTTGTGATATAAAGAGAAGTTGTAGAGGGGGAAATTCTAATGAGAATGGACTCAAGAATCACCCCAAAATGTTTTAAAATGAAGAAGTTATGCAAGATTTAATCAAAGGAGCAAAAGTTGAAAAATCAGAAAATGGCAATTCTGCAGTTTCTGCAAGAGGAGGGCCGGGGCCCTTGTTTCCTTTGTAAAAGGAGGGCCGGGGCCCTTGGTCACTGTTCACGGCCAGTGAGTTTTCCGTTCCGGGTCGGGTCGGGCCATTCGGGTCGGGTCGGTTCGGGTCTTTTAAGTCCAAAATTGATAAAATTGCTTAAAAATTAATATAATTAATTTGAGACCCAACTTTAATAATTATTTACTATTTATAATAAATAATAAATAAAGTAAATAAAAGCTATTATTATAATTAATTATTATTTAAAGGATATTAGATGATAATTAAAGAAAGATGAAGTTAATAAGGTAATTATTTATTATTTTAATAAATAAGGATAATTAGTTAATTATTATTTAAATGATATTAAATAATAATTAAAGGGAGATAAAGTGAATAAAATGATCATTTATTATTTAATGAATATTAAATAATAAATGAGATTAATTAACTAAGAGATTATTATTTAAATAATCATTAAAGGATTTGAGGATTGTTAAAATATTATTAAATGGTTAATAATATTAATAAGTGATTAAAATATTATTAAATGGTTATAATATTAATAAGTGATTAAAATATTATTAAATGGTTAATAATATTAATAAGTAATTAAAATATTATTAAAAGGTTAATAATATTAATAAGTGATTAAAATATTATTAAATGGTTAATAATATTAATAAGTGATTAAAATATTATTAAATGATTAATAATATTAATAAGTGATTAAAATATTATTAAATGGTTAATAATATTAATAAGTGATTAAAATATTGTTAAATGATTAATAATATTAATAAGTGGTTAAAATATTATTAAATAGTTAATAATATTAATAAGTGATTAAAATATTATTAAATTGTTAATAATATTAATAAGTGGTTAAAATATTATTAAATGGTTAATAATATTAATAAGTGATTAAAATATTATTAAATGATTAATAATATTAATAAGTGATTAAAATATTATTAAATGGTTAATAATATTAATAAGTGATTAAAATATTGTTAAATGATTAATAATATTAATAAGTGGTTAAAATATTATTAAATAGTTAATAATATTAATAAGTGATTAAAATATTATTAAATTGTTAATAATATTAATAAATGATTAAAATATTATTAAATTGTTAATAATATTAATAAGTGATTAAAATATTATTAAAGGGTTAATAATATTTGATTGTAGTTATATATTATCAAAGGTAGATAATATTTTGAGATATTTGGTACATTATCAAATGTCCAAATCATTAAGTTGCGTAAAGAAGAAAGTTTAATTGAATTAAACCAAGGTAAGAGTCCATTAGTGATTAAATATTAGACAACTTATAAAATATAGGTTGTATGAAGAACGCAAGGTATTGGTGAAAGATGTTTAAGTGTACCCGATATGTCCAACTAGGTTTGGGCTAGTGGTTTTTGTCCGGAACGTATAGGTTCATTTGTCGGACAACTAAAGAGTTAATACTTTGAAGTTAAGGTCTTAAGTTAAGACTAAGTAATAGTCATTATATCTAATGATTATTTCAATTTCCTATATATAATTGTAGGTTGAACGAGAGACGCAAATAAGCGTAACTGGTAGAAGCAAACCAGGCAAGTTTTTCAGATATTGTTGCTATGTGTATAACTGTTGTGTGTGCACTTGAAGCCTGTGAGAATTTGAATTAAATATGTTTCTGTGAAATCATATGATGTGTGTTGATTCTATATGTTAGAAAACCTGAATTAATTGAATAAGTTGAACTGTATGCCATGTATTCATTCCAATGCATGATCAGTATGTTGCATGAATAAATGCAAAGCATGAGAAGCATGATGCATTCATATAATGTAATGCATGAAGTATGAGAAGAATGTATAAACATAAACTATGTGTTATGTGCTATCTGTTAGACTTGTTGAGCCGTCGTGCTCACTCTTGCCTAAACCAACATTTTCAGATAAGGCTAGTTACCTGAAGTTCTCGATAAAGAACAAGGAACAGGAAAACATATTACTTCCATTGAAGATCTAAATATCTATTATAGATATCAGTCCGAATTGGACAGGTAAATGATTGTGTAGCATAAGATTTAGTTGGTACGTTATATGAGTGTTAAATACTCAAGTTGATTGTAATAGAATGTCGTATCAGGTATGATATTAAGACATACTAGGAATGTATAAAGATTTCGATTCTGGAATGGAAAGAGATGTTGTAAAATTGTAAATAAATGGTTATTTACCAATTATAATATTGTTGTAATTCTTAAACAATAAGGAAAAGGTTGTACCTGTGATGAACCGAGTTCGAGGTTCGAGGGACCCGGATTCGGGGTCGTCACAATATTAATTAAGTAAATTAATATCATAAGGAGATAAATAATTATTATTTGATTATTTTATGATCATAGGTTGATCGAGTTAAGGGTTTGAGCTAACAATTTAAATAACGCCATGCAAGTTCTTCAGTCTCTTTTATGTTAAATGTTGAACTATTATGATATGCAATTCTTGTTTTAAATGCATACAGATTATGTGTTATGTGATACGTGTTTAATATGACCACAATGTGTTCTTTGTGCAACGATATGAGATATATTGCTATAGTTGAAGCACAAGCACATGATATATGACACACACCAAGCATGTTAAGGTATGTGCTACGTGAAGCATGAACTGTTGAACTTGCTGAGCCATTGTGCTCATTACTTGCTTAATGTAAATTTTTGCAGGCAAAGAAATGAATTTCAGGAATATCGAATTTTGTTAGAGACGGATAACCTAAGAAGTGGTGAACGTATTTGTTATATTTTTAATATAATGATTCAAGGTGACTACATTTGCTAGTTTTATGTTGATATTTCATGTATTGGATCTGGATAGGATGAACAGAATTAAATGGTGAACTGTGAATGTTCAAAATAGTTATTACGATAGAAGGTATTATATGTTTAATTATGAATGATGCACGGAAGAATATTTGTATGAAAATAAATTATATTAGATTTTGAATGTGAGCATTATGATAATAGAAAGAAAAAGTCAAGGTTGCGATACAGGGACTAGGATCCAAATGTAAGGATTTTAAATATCCAAATATTTTAATGCAAGGATTGAGAAAAAGAAAATTTTATACCGTAAAATTGGGTAATTGATGATTTTGAAAACAATTAATGAAGGAATTAAGGTGATTAAAGATTTATTAACGAACCGAAATTTGGACGTAAGGCATATGCTGTTTAATAAATATGAAATTAAAAGTAATAAAGTGGGTCAAATTTCGGGGTCGTTACAAAACATAACATGTATCGTTAGGGTTTTACCGGTAAAACGTGTTATGAATATTTCTACAACTTTTATGCATTTCTCACATACCAAATCATGTTATAAACACATAGAGCTATGAATATACATATATTACATAGTTAAATACATCTAGACCATCAAAACGAGTTTTGATCGTTTAAAAATAGATTTTCTAGGCCCTAAAAATGAAATAAGAAGGAGTTTAGAGCACTTTTAAACCTTTGCGATTTGTTTGCTCTTCTCCTCCTCCTACCAAAGTATGTTGTGTAGCTAGTGGACATTCACCAAGGCTTTCCTCTAGCTTTTTCACTCAACACCTAAGTGTATCTTCCTTTTTCTCTAGAAAATGCTCTCACTTTCTCTCTTTTATGCTCTAGCAAATGAACTAACAAGCTTGGCTCAAGTGTGGAGCATCATATATATAACTATATGCTAAGCCTTCATTAGCATCTCTAATTCACCAATGTTGGTGAAATTAAAGCCTAAGTATGCTTACTATTTGATGGATGGACAATGTGAGTGACATGTTGATTGACTAGGGTTGTTGGCCAACCTTGTCATTGAGTAAATTGGAAGCAACATGGAGCAACAAGTCAACCCCTTGTGGGGCCCCCTAGTAACCGGCCATATGGCCTTTTTATGGCCATTTTCCATTTAATTTTGCTAGCTTTAATGTGCATATATATATATATATATATATATATATATATATATATATATATATACACACATGTGTTCAATTGTTGACCAATTTTGACTTCCTATTGGGCTCCATGTTGGACTTAGGAATTAAATATATTGGACTCATTCAATTAGATTGTTTGGGCTCAATTTAAATAACACATTGGGCTCACATTAAATATTCTAGATTATATTTAATTAAATCAAGCATTGGGCTTCTTTAATTAATTACATAGACTAGTAATTAAATTAATTACATGGGCTACTAGGTTAATATCTTTGACCTAGTTTATCAACTCATTTGGATTTAAAATATAATCCAATTAGATTTGCTTTAATTAATTATACACCTTGCTTTAATTCTTTAAATAAATATACGCATACATAAGTACATTTATTTAATTATCTAAAGTACAATTAATTAGTACAAAAAGTTTAAATTCATTGCTAAATATTTATTAAGTATATTTACAATGACTAATGAAATTCGTGGTCATTACAATTATCCTTTCTGATTGTCCATCTGTTTGGTAGAACTAGATCGTAGTTCGGTGCCCATAGCTTTTTGTAATTAATCCAAAATCGTGAAGTGAATCTTGGGTCCCGATCAAAAACTATAGATACTGGCATACCATGCATTCTCACAATCTCACTTATGTACATATTAGTTAGCCGCTCAAGTGAATAGTTTTCTCGTATAAGCAAGAAATGAGCGGACTTGGTCAATCTATCTATAATGACCCACGTTGAGCATATCCAGGTGAGATATCAGTGCAGCGCAGAACATCAAATATCTTTGTCATCTGCTTCAGCCATGTCTCTGCCTTAAGTGGGTCTGGCTTCCCGAAAAATTCGGGTGGTCCCAACTCTTTAAACTGCTACGCAGTGATCATCCTCAAATCACCAGCATTTCCACCGGTGGGAGTTCCCCTCGCTTGATTTTGCATGAATGACATAAAGTTTCTAAAAGAAACCATCATAATTCACATGGCCACCTGCGTTATTTCCTAAAGCTGCAGGAGGATTATTTGTAGCCTCCAGGTTTTCTGTGGCATAATTCATCCCTTAGTTTTCAAATGCCATTTTGAAATATGATCACAAAACAAAGGTTAGTTTAAACAAACTGACATGTCACTTTTTGTCGCTTCATTCAAGCCAACTAGCTAAATTTAACTTAGATAGGACACACTAGTGAAGTATTCAAATCGTCTCTCCCCTCCTAGTTCTAATCCCAGATCTTCATGTAAGATTATATCCTTAAGCTCTGATACCAACTGTGATGCCCCCAAATCGGGCTCACACATGTGACGCCCCCAAATCCGGGTCCCTTGAACCACGGGTTCGGTGCTCACGTTACTATTCTACCCTGTCATCACATTCATCCATTTTGAATAAAATAATAAAACTTAATTTACATTCATACATAACTATCCCAGGTTCTACATACCTTTATACATACACATTCGTACCTAACATATTACAAAAGATAATATTTACAATACATCTGTTCTCTATCTAAACCTTCACTGTTGATTAACTTTTCCTTTTCTTTTGTCTAATCCCGATCCCTCAGCCTGCTCAGGTTTAGCTGAAATATCATGTTTAAAAGCTCAACAAGTACATAAGTAAATGATAACATGATATTTCGAAATAGTGAATGAAAAATCATATACGATTTAACTAAATCATGCATGATAACTGAATCAATGTCAATTAACTAAAATATTTTCAATAAGCTGGGTAAATATCAATAGATTGAATCATATTTAATAAACTGGATCAGTATCAATAGGCTGATTGATAACAACATCGGTTCAATATATGAACATGAAAATTATACATGAACTTTACATGAGGGACTGAGAGCATGGAATTTACTTGTTGTATGGTCACAAGACCAAGAACTTGTTAAGAACAATACCAATCATAGAGACTGATATTGCCTAAGGTAGTCATAAGACTGCTGTTCAAATTAGATGTGTACTCTGGGTGATCAGCCCATCGTACTTTTATAATGTGCACAACATAAACATCTAGCGACGCAACCACGCCATAAAATTATAATGATTTATACTTTACTCCCCTTTATCAGGGTTGTTCTGTTACAGTATATTATAGAATCCGCACCACAGTAATGTGGATTGGGGCACATAAAAATAACCATTTTATTTCAACATGTATCATCATACATGTCTAGCTGGAATCAAGATTGACATCGACCTTTTCAAAGTAGTTCAATAGTGAATGAACTTTACTTGATCATATTAGTGTATAACATGAATGACTGTTCAATGAACTATAAATGGAAGTTCAGTTAAAAGACTTGCCTTTGTCCTCGTCTATCTCAATTGGACAAATCTTATCCCCGATTGAGTCTTACATAACCATAATATGGGCTCATGCATTAGTTAAATACATATGCATGCTATAACTTGCTATACAAGCTACCATTTAGCTTTACATAACCCTTAACATATAACACATTGTTCACTTCAGCTTTAATATCTACCACATTGATTATTTTTATCAAATTATGGTTCACATACATGTTTCTATCATTTAATATCAAACCATTTCATTTTTGGCAAAATAAGTTTATTCTTCAAAATTTAGTACACGGCGCCCTGGCGCCATCTTTCCTTCTTGGAACTTCGCTGGCCGCGAGATTGGCTTGGCCAAACTGCGCCCCGGCTCACACTGAATTCACCCTGATGAGCTCTTCACAACAGCATTGCACCCCGACGCAGTCTCTAGTGCAAAAGAGGGCGCCCCGGCGTAGTGCTAGTTTTTCAGAAATTTTTTTTTCCAAAATCCCTGGTATCTTTGGCCCCAAGTCGATTTTCTAAGTTCCAACACTTCACCTAGAACATATAACATGTATTTGACTTGCATGGGCCTTCAAAACATTTTAAAAAAAAATCATAATTTGACCTTATTTTTTCAAAGATTTCGTTTTGGACGTCGGTGAACGTTTTAAAGTGTTTAAAATGGACATTTATCGCCATAGACGCCAAATGACTTCAAGTTCGATTCTAACACGTGTATTTACATCAAATTTAGCCATTTGGTTTGATTTCACCTTCATTTGCATGAAATGGCCCAAAATCATACATTGGTATGATTTTTGCCAACTTTACAAAACTCAACACTTGAACACCATTTGAATTCTCGTACACCATATACATATACCTTATCACATATACATTTAGCAACTTTTTATGCTTGTGTAACTTCTATATGCACCTTCCAAAATACTTTACATATTATGATTTGGTTTACATGCAACATATAGCCTAATATTGCAATTCTTCCTTCACAATGCATACTTTTAGACCATCTAGGTATTTAACTTGCTATCTAGCAAAATAATATGCATGAATCCAACATGTTCAACCCTTCAACTATATTTTCATCACTTCCATGAACATATAACACATGATCAACCATGAATCACGCTTTCTAACTTTGAATATAGACATGAATAGTGCACCACCTTTGTTCTAGCCAACTTGGAGCTTAGGGTTTCATCAAGTATTAAACATGAAGCACATAAGTCACATAATCAACATATGTAGCTAAAGATTCATGCATGACTTCCCTTGTTCTTGAATTTAATCACATAATTAATAAGTTATCAAGGTTGGAACTCTTTATACCTTCTTTGAGCTCTTTTCCTCTTAGCTACAAAGTTTGTTAAGGCTAGATTCTCTACTTTGATGGTTACTTTTTCTTCTTTCGATCATTTTTCTTGCAAATCTCACAAGGTTTTATCAAACCCTAGCTTTTTCTCTCTTTCTCTCTTAGCTAGCAATTTGGAGCTATAAAATGAGAATACTTTGCTTGATACATGAAACATATATACATATATAAGTTGCATATACAATCTCCAACAACTAACCAAGCTTTGGTTAGTTTAACCATGCCTAGTTGGGGTAAATTTAAGACATTTCCTATTGATTAGTAATGGCATAATGGACAATTCCCATAAAAAGGATACCATGGTCATTCTTTAAATTGACAAAGGCACTTTGGTCTTTTGTCACAAAATCTAGACAATTAAATTCTCATTTAAATCGTAGTTGCTCATTTCCCATCTGATTCAAGTCCTTTTTGATCTAAAATTATTTTATTAGGCTTGAATTTTATTCTAATATCAAATAATCCATAACTGACTTGTCCCAAAACACTTGTCACACTTTAAAATGTTTAAATTCTATTAATAACTTATTAATTTACAATGTTGGCAATTTACATATATTACAACACCTCCCAATTTAAGTTGCAAAAGACTACAACAAAATTATTACAATACACTGTTCAGTACCCAATAATACATAACTAAGTCTTCACAATTATTACTATTCTGCAATACAGTGAAGACTACTATAGCAACTATCTCAGACCGCTACTCCATTCCCCTTTCCTCCCGGTTAGTCTCAGCTACGCTCTCATTTCCTAAACAATTAAACAAAAAGGAAAGGGTGAGCTCAAATAGTCCAGTAAGGAATATCATGACTAAGATAATGAAAAATAAATTATTCTTAACCTTCAACAGTTGAGTTCTTAATCGAATATAATAAACAACAAGTTTAAATCAACAGCTGCAGTTGAGTTCTTGATAGAATAATATAAACAACAAGATTAACAACAGCAGTTAAGTTCTTAAACAAAGTTTCACTGCAGTGAAATAACCACCACTGAGAGAATCAAGTAGATCATGATGACCACTAGCTTCTCTTTTTAAAAAAATCATCATCAACTTTTATTATCTGAAACACCACTTGTCATAATCATGCCAAACAACACGTTTTCTTTGCCCCCGGCCAAAGAGAACATTCTTTACGTGTCCTTGTCATCCGACCAAAGACACCCAACAATTATATCGCCATTATCCTATATCGCCTTTAACTTATCATCTGAGCCTCAGGCCTAAGATATTTAGACCAACTTGATTCTTGATTATTGAAATAACAACAGATATATAAATAATGAATAGAAGAAACAGAATAAACAATAATATAAAGAGTTAGCAAATTTGACTTTGTCCATATTCAAATAATATCCAAATTGTCAACATGATGTATAGAAAAAGGTGTCAAGTCTAAAAGTAATGTCCAATATCCACAAGGAAGAAGTTCAACAGTAAGGTTTACAGTACAACGAATTTGTCCAAAATATTCACAGTTCAAATAAAAGTCCACAATTCAAAAGTTCAAGGTCCATAAGTTCACAATTCAAATATGACGATGGAAATTTAATATGAATGATTTTGTCAAAGGGTATTAGATAAAGTGCAAACCATTAAGGGAATATTAATAAATTATCAATCTAAGAATTTTCACCGTTTAATAATATTAGAGGTACAAATGAGATATTTTTTTACCGTAGTAAGCTTAAGTGATAGAAGATGAAAAAGACGGTATCCCTTACAAGTAAGAAAAAATGATATCCCTTTATGATGATGAAAAGAATGATACTCCTTATCGTAATAAGTTTAAGAGTTTGAAAGAAAATGATATCTCTTACCTTATCTCGTGACTAAATACAGCTTTTACGAGGTTGATCAATATATATGTATATTCATAATTTAATTAGTAGGTAACATATACCAATTTTATGTATAAAAATCATCAAAGTGACTATATTGTATAAATATACTTCAAAATAGTTTTTAAAGTAAAATCTTTCAAATGAAGTTTTTCAAAATAAATCTTCTAATAAAAGAGTTTTCTAAAGGAAGAGTTATAAACTGATGTGTGTGTAAGTATTTATAAAACTTTTATAAGAAAAAAACTTACTTGAACAATACTCGTACCCTTCCAGATCTTCAACGCTTAAGATAATTTTAATACTCTCAGAGAGACACTTATACTAAGAAATATTTAGAGAGTGGAAAGAAGATTGAGTGAGGAATGTATGAAACTCCTTATACTAAGCCCGCTATTTATAGCCAGGGCCTAACCAACTTTTTCACACACACATTACACATTTTAATCTCATCTTTTAATCTGAATCATTCATCAACCAACACACGCTTACTTTAATCTGCATCGTTCGTTGACTAACACGCGTTTTGTAATATCCCAGATATTTCATGAGATTTTTTTTTATAAGGTCTTGATGATAAAATGAAGGTTGTAGACTAAAATCTAGTTCTGTGAGAAAGGTGTAAATAAATGGATAAATTTTGTTATCTATGTGTTAGTAAGAACCTGGGAGGTTTGAATGTTGCAAAATCCTGAAAATTTTCTCTTGGAACAAAGATGCCTTAGAGGGACGAGTAAATCAGTCATTAACTCAGGATGCGATTAGTGACTCGCTAGATAAAGGAATTATAATAAAGATAATTCGCCAGGGTAGAACAAGGTAGTATGATACCTTTAAAATTTGATGAATTATTTGATGGATAAGATAAGCTAGGTATTGTTGTGCTAATTCCATCTTAAGCCAACCTAGTTGAAATGAACCTGAAAATAAAATAATGTTATAAATAAAATTTAGAATTTAAACTTCTAAATTAATGAATTAATTAAGGGTGATTATTGTAAACCCTAGGAAGGGGTATTCTGAATATTGAATATCCGAGATTTTATTCTAAGATTGTTCGATCAACGGGATTATTAAACTGACGAACACACATAGAAAATTAATACCGAGCGAGTGGTATGTTGAGAAACCCTAATTAGGATTCAATGAGGCTTAATTAGGGCAAGTCTAATTGGATTAGATGATTAAATTAAAATCGTTTAGTGAATCGATTCGATAATTAACTAAATCGACGCGCGATTATTAAATTCGAGCGAATACGCGACTCACAGTGGCAATTGAACTAGAGATAGCTCCACTAATAAAATTAATTAATTAGTGGATGAATTCTAGAGTTATTAATATCGAGAAATTGATAAGTTAATTAATTAATTAAGTATTCAATTTACTTCGAAATAGCAGGAATAAATAAATTTAGTAAATTAATTAGTATGATTACTAATTAATGGGAAATGGGAAGAATATTTAAAATCCTAATTAATAGTCCAAATAAAATAAATAATTAGTGGACTAACTCAATTAAATATTTAAAAAGTCTAATTAATTGTTTAATTAAGAATTTGTGATTTTAGTATGGTTAATTAAATAAATTAACCCAATAAATTAATTAAAAGGGAGCCCAATTGTGAGCCCAATTTATTTATTTTCTTAGTCCAATGTAAAGTGTATTGGGAGCCCAAATGTTGGTCCAAAGAAGATTTAATTGATGAC
This sequence comes from Hedera helix, assembly GCA_947179155.2. Classification (NCBI taxonomy): domain Eukaryota; kingdom Viridiplantae; phylum Streptophyta; class Magnoliopsida; order Apiales; family Araliaceae; genus Hedera; species Hedera helix. Next base: position 19,433,607 of record OX359272.1, on the reverse strand, counting down.
CCATTATATATATACAAGTGTGTGTATATATATATATATATATATATATATATATATATATATATATATATATATATACACCAAGTTAGAAAATAAAGGAAAATCAAATAGATTTTATATAGATATATAGGGCTGGTGGCAGCAGCCCTAAAAGGGCTCTAGTAAGCTTTCTTGGATCAATGAATAATAAAAATAAATCCTAAAAAACATGACCCCTAGATCTCTCCTAGTTTTGTGGGTCTTTGTTTGTGTTTAATTAGGCTAATGTGGTCAAAGCTAGCTTAATTAAGGAGAAAACTCAATTAGCAATCCTCTATATATATGGCATCTCTCAACTTGTATTATGTTGGTCATGTAATGTCCTAGAATTTCCATGTCATTATTAATTAAATTATTAATTTAAATTCTAACGAGTTAGTTTTACAAGATTATTTGAATTTTTTTATGTGATTAATAAATTATATGATTAATTACTAGAATTAATTGAAGGGGGTCATTAATATGTTATTAAATTAGTGAACAAACTCTAAAGTTTTAATATCAAAATAATTGATAAGTTTCCTATTAATTAAATATTCAATTAAATTGAATATAACGAGTGAATTAAATATAATAAATTAATTAATATGATTATTAATTTATGTAAATAATGTGAAATATTAATAATAATATTTATTAGTCCATTTAGTAATTTAATACTAATGGGTTAGAATATTTAATTATTTATTCAATCTAATTATTTATTTAATCATGGATTGAATAATTAATGTGTAAATTATTAAATTAGCCCAACATGGGTCAATTAGTAGCCCAAGTGGAGAATAATAAAATTTGACAAATTAGTAGCCCAAACAATTTAATAGGAGCCCAATTGGTATTTTAAATAAAGCCCAATAATTGGCCCACTTCAAAAATACTATATATAACTTATTAATTAATTAAAAAGTGGAAAGTGACTATGATTTTAGGACAAACCAATTTGCATCAGCTGAGCATGTTGAGAGGAGAGAGAAAAAAAATGTTTTTTGTTTTATTTTAGTTTATTTTTCAATTATTTAATAAAATGATTGCTTGTATTGATTTTTTGGTACATGGGCACCATCCCTCTTTTCACCAACTAAGTCATAGCTAGCTTTCTTGTGTAAGTATCCATATAGGTGCATGATGGTCTAGATTATTAGATATATTGTAAGACCCCGAATTTTATGAAATATAAAAATTAATTTTTCTTCATGTATATTTTTCCTGAAACAGTAAGTGGTTAAATTAACGAAATTGAAAGTTAAGGATGTTATGTGTAAATTTTATTTTGTCGGACAATATTCGTTTTGTCGGGGAATATTCGGGCCGTACGACGGCGCCGAAATAACTAATTATTGGTGGAGCCCACAACGGAATAATTGTCGGATATAGAAAACGACAGAAGTAACCTTTTTAAATAAAAATAGTCAACGGTGTTAACTGTTAAAATACCGGTGATAAAAGAATAGTAGCATACGGTAATTTATGGTATTTTATTGTGGCACACGGTATTCTACAGTAGCACACGGTATTGCACAGTGTCTCATATTATTGACACCGTAACTGTTACGCATCATTTCATCAATAATTGTCACTGCATAATATTTTATATTATCAATTCAATTATTGTTGCTACACAGTATTTTGCATTATTGATTCAATAATTGTCATTACACTGTATTTCATATCATCGAGTCAATAATTGTTGGTGCACTGTAGTTTAAAATTATTGAATCTAATAATTGTCACAGTAGCAAATATACTGTAATTTATATTATTAAATTAATAAAAATATGTAACGTGTTTCTTACATTATTATGGTAACATTATTTTATATGTTGGACTCACAGGAAGAATAAATAAAAAAATAAAAAAATAAAATAATTAATTTTACTATTTGAAATAGTAACGTGAATAGTGACGTGAATAGTAACGTGAATAGTGACGTGAATAGTAACGTGAATAGTAAGAAAACATGTGGGGTAGGGTGGGGCCCACTGGAAGAAAATTTTCTCAGAAACGTGCTGAAGAAAAATTTTCGCGCAGCCCTCGTGTTGCTGCTGAATTCAGTATTGGCGTACAGCCACCTACCACGCATAGTAACTTCTTTTCTCCTATAAATAGCTTGTTCAGCTGAATAGAAAAATCACACCTAAAACATAAAATTTTTCTATAAGAATTTTATGAGTTTTCTCTGAGAATAGTAAGGCTATTTTGAGTGTTTGAAAGCCAAAAGGAGTGCATGAATTTTTCAAGTAAGTCTTTTATTAAAGAGTAGTAATTTTATAAATTCCTATTTTTCACGGTATTCACAAATCTTCCTTTAGAAGACTCTTCTTTGAGAAGATTCATTTTTAAAAGCTTTCTTTGGAAGATTTATTTTGAAATATTATTTTAAAAACTATTCTAAAGTTATTATATTATACTACAAAAATTATGTTAAATATATATAATTTTGATAGTTCATAATATACGAGTTATCATACACTTTGAAGTTTACATGTTGTAATTACTAATTTTATTATAAATATATAGGTTGATCAATCTCATTTAAATCAATATCCAGTCACGTGTTAAGGTAAGAAATGTCATTTTTTTTTTACACTCTTGAACTTGCTACGGTAAGGGATATTATTTTCTTTCATACTCCTGAATCGAAACTTATTATGGAACTATTGCTTCTATAATTCCTGAAAATATTATATGTTCCATAATAGTTGAACTTCATTATTTCAACTGAACCTTCCTATTTTCTGAACCTTTCTGTTGAACTATAATCGTTATTCTGAACTGTGGATCTTGAATATCATTTTTAAATTTCACTCCACATCATGTTGGCAATTTGGACATTATTTGAATCTGCACAAAGTAAACTTCCGATACTTATTGTTTATCCTGTTCTTCTGTTCATCATTTGTATCACTGTTATTTGTATTAATCATCAAGAATCAAGTTGTTATGAATATCTGTGGCCGGGGGCACAGATGTGATATAATTGTTGAACAGATGATAGGTTAAAGGCGATATACTAGGTTAAAGGCGATACATCTGTTCGGTGTCTTTTATGGCACGTGGTGAATGTTCTCTTTGGCCCGTAGTGCAAAGATGAACTGTTGATTGGTATGATTATGACCAAAGGCTGAATCTGGTATAATCATGACCGTTGGTGTTATATTGAATGTCTTTGGCCCGTAGTGCAAAGATGAACTGTTGATCTGCATAATTATGACCAGGAACTGTGAAGTTGTATTATTTTGACTAATGGTATTTCAGATGATAAAAGTTGATGATATTTTTACTAAAAAGAGAAGCGAGTGGACATTATAGTCTGCATTATTCTTCTAATAGATTGCTCATTCCGCTGCTATTATTGATCTGAACGTTGTTTAAGAATTTAACTACAGTTTTTGATATACACCTTGTATTCTGTTGTATTTTATCAAGAACTCACATGTTGAAGGCTAATGATAATTTATTCGTCATTATCTTAGTCATGATATTTCTTACTGGGCTATTTGAGCTCACCCTTTCTTTCCATTGTTTTTCAACAGGAGATGAAAACGTAACGGGGTTTAACCGGGGAATGGAGTGAGAGTCCGAGGGATAGCTATTGTAGTCTTCACGTGTTGTAAAATAGTGTGGCAATAATAGTGAAGACTTAGTTGTGTATTAATATACACTGTATTGTTGTACGCTGTGTTTTGTTGTAATAATTTTGTTGTAGTCTTTTGACGACTCAAGTTTGGGCTGTGTGGGCCTAGATTTGGGGGCGTCACATATATTATGTATATCTATTAATTTTACAAGTATACTTGCATTGGTAAATATTTCACTTCATTATTTTCTCCAAGTTTCAAAAGAGAGAGTTTGAGAGCAAAGTATTTTGAGATAGAGCAAGAGAAGGAGAAGGAGTTCTAACTAGTTCATGTCATCTTCTTTCACCACTTATTTTGGAAGAAAAATGAAGATAGCCATTAAATCAAGGTAATGGTTATTCTAAATCTAATTTTTATTTTAAATTAAATAAACTAACATGTGTGTATAAATATGTTAATATAGTTAAGTGGTAGTAATATTTATGTCATGCTTGAGTTTAATATGCTTGGTTTATATTTTGGTATATTTTATATGCTACAATATGCGTTTAGAAGTGTATAAACAAGTCTTGGAATTTATGACCAAAAATATTTTTATAAACCTTAGGTTTAATGTTCTAATATTATAGAACATTAAATCATGAGAAAAACAAAATTTGAATCACTCAAAATGGAGTTATATACAAAAAGTTATGATTTGTGGTAGTTTATGTGAGGTAAAAAAATTTTTAAAAAAAGAATGATATTAAATCATGAAAAATTAAATTTTCATGTTATAAATTGATATTAAGTTATTGGTAATTTTTTTGGATTTTTATTGAAGAGTTCAAGCTTACTTGATGGTATATTTTTATTTAAAATGTGTATGCCGGAGCACTCTTCACATTCTGCTAAAGGGAAAAAAAAGGGGGAACAGTCCGCGCAATGCGCGCAAGCCTTTGGCTGAAAAAAAACGTGTCTATAGAAAGTTAATCACGCGTACGCGCGGAAGCCGTTTCCGGCTTCTCAAAACGGCACCGTTTTGGGCCGTTCTGTATGCTGCACGCGCAATGCGCGGTAATCGAATTTTGCAGAAATTACAATTCTGCCCCTCCGTGTTTTTTTTGGCAAAATTACTATTCTGCTCTCGAATCAGTTTTCAACTTATTTACAGAAATGTCATTCGGGTTAAATTTAATTAATTTAAATATTTAAAAACTAATTTAAAATTATAACAAAAATAATAATAATACAAAAATGATTTTGGGGAGGATATTTTTCATTAAGTTTAATATTTAAATATTTTAAATATTAATCTAGTTAGCTAAATCATGGTTAAGTTAAATAAATTTATTAGTTATTTATTTTTTTAAAATGTTAATAATAAATAAAGGTGATAAATTAGCAATTATTATTTAATTCCTATTAAATAATAATTAATGAGAGATAATTTTTTTTATAAATTAACTATTTATTATTTAAATATTATTAAATAATAAATAAGGATAATTAAGTAATTAATTATTATTTCATTAGCATTAAATAATGATTAAGGGAAATTAAGTTATTTAATTTAAATAATAAATAAGGATAAATAAATTAAATTTTATTTAATCTTAAACAATAATTAAAATTAATTAAATAATTAATTATTATTTAATTGACATTAAATAATAATTAAAGAGGATTAAAATGAGTAAACTATTATTTAATTTCCTTAAATTAAATAATAAGTAAGGTTAATTACTTAGTTAACTATTAGTTGATTAATATTAAATTAAAGAAGGTTAAAATTAAATCAATAATTATTTATTATTTAATTATTATTAAATAATAAGTAAGTACAATTAGTTATTATTTATTTTAAATAATAACTAGAGTTAATTAATTAATTTCTATTTAACCAAGATTAAATAGTAATTATATAGAGATCGAGTTAATAAAATAAATTAAATTTAATTATGCTTTAATTAAACAATTGTAATAAGTTGTTTAAGGGTTTAATAAGCGTCTAACACTTAAGAAAAATATTTCTTACTTATTAAATTATTAACCTAATATGATTGAAGGTCTATAAGGTTAATAATATTGTTTTGACTAATGTAATTTATGTGTTAGTACTTATGTGATAGATAAGTTCCTTAGTGAGCGTATAGTTGTGCAAATACGCCGTACTAATTATTAGACCAACTTTATTAATGTTAGGTCTTTCCAAAGCCAGCTAGTTAAAGCTAGACATTATTTGTAGGTGAGCGTACAAACAAGTTCCTTATCTCTGAACTCATTTCATTGACCAAATTATTTATCTAAGCTTGAACTGTTATTTCCAAGCAAGCTTTGAGTGGTTTAATTACTTTACAATTATTCAACATCGATATTATTGTTATTCGCACGTGTTGCACTTGATATCGTACAACCCTTGACTTGTACTTAATTATTGTTCTACTGTTTAAAGAACTGTTCAAAGTAGGTCTAAGCCATTGTTCGGCTAGACATTTATGTTAAAGATTTTAAAAGCTATCCAAATCATTGAAGATGCGGATTCTTAGACTATTATAAACACCCATTTATTATATGGGAGTACCCTGTATCTAATATCAGGTACAAATTACGGAAATTAAATGTTATGCATACACATATTGTACTGAGGCTAATACCCTCGGGTACATAGTTCTGGTAGTAACCATTGGGTCAACCTGCTATTGACTCCAGTGGATATTTATAGTTCATAGTCTATTTGACTATCCTAATTTTAAAAGCAAATTATTATTCCTGCTTATGTTATTCACATTATTGAATTGTTCAGCTATTCCCTTTCAGTCATGATATATTGTTCCTTGTTGTTATTTAAACTTGTTGAGCAAACTAGTTGCTCACTCTTGCTATATCATGAAACCTTATTGCAGTGCAACCCGAGACTTCGGGAAAGAACAAGGGTAAAGGAATGATGAAGTGATAGACTTCGAGTTGCAGCATTGTAGTTAAAAAAATTAATTGTTATGTAATATAAACCCTAAGTACTTTATTAAGGGTATTTATGCACTTTTGTGTAAGGTTATCATATCTTGGGACTAGTAACACCTTTTGAATGAACAACATATGTTTATTATTCCGCATTTAGTTACTGTATGTTGTTTAGAGGTGAATGTTTATATTGGATCGTGATGATCGGATCCGGGTATTTAGAACCTGAATTTGGGGGCGTCACAGGTTGGTATCAGAGTTGTAGGTTAGAAACGTTAGGATTGCGAAACCTAGGTTATAACCTTAGTACTAAACTCTTATCGAGTGCGTTAGGAGATGAATCGGGGAGATTCATCATGTTATGTATTTTTGGAGATGGATTGAGAAAATTCATCGAGCCGAGATGTACATGATAAAATATCATTTCATTTCATCAATGAATATATTTTATTGCGGTACTAACATGTGTTATTTGTGTGATTGTAGGATGACGGAGATAGGACAGTCGAATACTGCAGTGGATGAGGTGATTTATATTTATATCCATATAGATACGCTGCAGGATATAGGCTATGCACCCGTTGCACCTGTATCCCCGGTTAAGGAGCCAGAGTCAGATCCCGAGGAGGGAGATCGAGAGGACGTTGTCTGGGGCGGAGTGATGCGACCGTACAGCGAGGAGGAGGTCGATACTGAGGATGAGGAGGATGAGGAGCCAGCTGAGTATGTTGATGGCATTGGCACTACCGCCAGTGACATCATTGATACTCTGACTACGGCTAATGATGAGCTAGAGGAGAGAGTTCAGCACCTAAAGGCACAGAACCAGATACATCAGCAAACTGAGGAGCAGTATAGGGACGCAGCTTACATGTTCTCTAGTGAGAACATGGAGCTAAAGGAGAAGATGGCTGAATTGCAGGCCAAAATACAGCAGTTGGAGCAGGTTGCATCTCAGCTGAGTCCAACGGTACAACAACTAGCATTGCAAAACCAGCAACTTAGGCAGACTGTAGATCAGCTAAACGCCAGAGAAATGCATAGTCAGACAGTTCTTTATGCCACCAGAGCTGAGCTCGACCGGGAGCGAATAGATCGGATTCAGATTCATGAGGCTTGGCGCAGGGCTACCATGAGGGTAGGCAACTTGGAGAGAGAGACTCGAGTTAGATCCACCAGTATTGACACTCTGGAGTATGCTTTGGACGTTTCCTTTGATCGTTTGAGGGACCGGGTTATGAGGTATCCTCGGGAGACGGGCAGTAGTCGTCGCGTGATTAGGCGTCGTGTAGTTGATGAGTTGGTTCGGCAGGCTTACCGTCGGGCAGTTCGTCGTAACAGGCGTTGATTGTTGTCAGTTAGTATCTTTAGTTTTATTGATAGGTAGTAGTGAATCCCACCTTTTGTTTCTATTAGGGACGTTTCAGCTGTTGTAAGTCATTATGTTTTGATGTATGCATAGTATGTCAGTTAGACCCTAACTTTTGTTCTGTTAGAGGGGTTGATGGTAGTGAATCCTCACTTTTGTTCGTCAGAGGATAGTCGTTATTAGGCAACTTGTGCCTTGAGCGTTTATAGAAGTATGCCACTTGTTGAGTCTGTACTAAAATATTGGTATATGAATATAAATGCAATTATTTTCTTGTTTAAATCAAATATGCTTGATATATAGTTTTAAATTTAAATGTTAATTTGGCTAACATAATGTGTAGAACTATAAGCATAAGTCTAAGATTTGCTCTTTAGCAGATTATGCCGAGAGGTAGACCACGCAATCAACGTATCCCAGAGTCAGAGAGTGAGGTTAGGGATCAACCCAATCCTATGAGGATGTGTGCAGAAATGCTGGCGGAAGCTATGCAAACTAGACCCTCACCAGTGGTAGTACAACCAGCACCGCAGTCAGCGCCGCACTTGGCAAATTTCAAGGACTTCAAACTGGTTGGACCACCGGAGTTTCAAGGAACTCTAAACCCGATCGAAGCACAGACTTGGATCGAGGAAATGGAGAAGGTGTTCGAGGTCGCTAGGGTGGCCGAAGCACAGAAGACTAGTTTCGCTACCTTCATGATGAAGGGGGAGGCGAACTACTAGTGGAAGGCCAACAAGGGCCATGCGGGAGAAGGCGTCATCACCTGGGAACGCTTTAAGGAAATGTTTCTAGAAAACTACTTTCCAGAAAGCATGCAGCAAGAAATGGAAGTGAAATTCCTCGAGTTAAAACAGGGAAACATGTATGTGGTCGAATATGCGGCCAAGTTTAATGAGTTGGCAAGGTTTGCAACTCATCAAGTTGATACGGAGGCTAGGAAGGCTCCGAGGTTTGAGCTGGGACTGAAGCCGTGGGTGTACCGTTCTGTAGCGGTATTAAAAATCGAAAGCTTTGCAGAGCTATTGGAAAGGGCAATCATTGTAGAGGGTGGCAGTGAGGCCCTGACTAAATTCAACCAGGAGAGAAAGAAGGGTCATGACGGGCAAAAGACGGGGAGCAGTGGAGGCAGCAACCCCAATAAACGAAAGTGGAATGAGAGCCAATCGTCCGGAGGTAACAAATCCGGAGGAGAGGCTAAGAAAGTGGGCAAATGCAACAATTGTGGTAAGAACCACACGGGCGAATGCTTGAAAGGGAAGAGTGTTTGCTATAGCCGCGGACAGCCGGGGCACATGGCTCCACAATGCCCGAAAAAGATGAAGGGAGTATGTGTTTCCTGTGGAGCAACCGATCATCGTGCCAAAGACTGCCCAAAGAGGAAGGGAGACGCTGAGAGTGGCAACAGAGGCAACAACAACAACAACAACAACGACAACAACAACAACAACAGGCTGAGCATTGGAGGGCCAGCCAGCCAGGCCAACCGTCCCACAACGCACACCTTCAACATGACTGTGCAGGATGCAGTCGACTCCAAGGACTTGGTGTCAGGTATCATCCCGATCAATGATATTAATGCATATGTATTGTTTGATTCGGGTGCTACCTGCTCATTTGTTTCTGAAGATTTTACTAAGAGATTAGATTTATCTCAAGAAAAGCTAGAACACCCTATGAACGTAGAAGTAGCAAACAAAGAAATCATTCCCGTAGACTACATTCATAGGAACTGTTGTGCTGAATTACGAGGGTTTAGACTTAACGTAGATTTGATATCGAGTCGTCTGAGGGAGTTTGATATAATCCGAGGGATGGATTGGCTATCGAGTCACGGGGCGGTTATTGACTGTAAGAAGAAGTGTGTGCACTTAAAGACTCCGAATAAGTCCAAAGTTATATTTTACGGTAGTAAATCGCCGAGACAATCAAGTTGTCTGACGATGATGCAAGCACGAAAGTTGCTCAGGAAAGGGTGTGTAGGTTATTTGGCTCATGTGGTCAATACTCGACGTGTCGAGGGCGAACTGAGTCAGATACTTGTTGTACGGGAATTCGCTGATGTTTTCCTAGATGAGATTCCGGGGTTACCGCCGGACAGAGAAGTGGAGTATGTTATTGATTTGGTACCAGGGATCGCACCGATATCGAAGGTGCCGTATCGTATGGCACCGGTAGAAATGAAAGAATTAATGGTTCAGTTGCAGGAACTACTAGATAAAGGTTATATCAGACCAAGCGTGTCACCATGGGGAGCGCCGGTTCTGTTTGTAAAGAAGAAGGATGGTTCGATGAGGCTTTGTATTGATTACCGGGAGTTGAACAAGGTCACCATTAAGAATAGATATCCGCTGCCCAGAATTGATGATCTATTTGATCAACTTAAGGGAGCGAAATACTTTTCGAAAATAGATTTGAGGACGGGTTATCATCAACTGAATGTGAGGGAGGAGGATATCCAGAAAACGACATTCAGAACTCGTTATGGTCATTTCAAATTTCTAGTGATGTTATTTGGACTGACAAATGCACCAGCAACATCCATGGATATGATGAACAGAGTGTTCAAGCAGTACTTGGACAAGTTCGTGGTCGTATTCATTGATGACATATTGGTGTATTCGAAGACGGAGGAAGAACATGCAGAACACTTACGGATCGCATTGGAGGCTTTGAGGAAGGAGAAGCTGTACGCCAAGTTTTCGAAGTGTGAATTTTGGTTACAGTGGGTGCAGTTTCTAGGTCATGTTATCGACAAAGACGGTGTTTCGGTGGATCCAGCGAAGGTGGAGGCAGTTATCAATTGGGAACAGCCGAAGACGCCGACTGAGATCAGGAATTTCTTAGGGTTAACGGGGTATTATCGGAGATTCATTCAGGATTTTTCGAAGATAACATCACCGTTGACCAATCTTACCCGAAAGACTGTGAACTTTGTTTGGTCGGAAAAGTGCGAGGAAAGTTTCATGGAGCTGAAGAAGAGGTTGAGTCAGGCACCAGTGTTGGTTTTACCGGACGACATGGGAGTGTTCGTAGTGTACAATGATGCTTCACACAAGGGTCTTGGTTGTGTGCTAATGCAACACGGCAAGGTCATTGCGTATGTGTCATGGCAGTTAAAGGATTATGAGAAGGGTTACCCGACTAATGACCTGGAGTTAGCAGCAGTAGTTTTCGCCTTAAAGATTTGGAGGCACTACCTGTATGGCGAGAAGTGTGAGATATATACAGACCACAAAAGTCTAAAATATATCTTCACTCAGAAGGAGTTGAATATGAGGCAACGCCGATAGTTAGAATTGATCAAAGATTACGACTGTGAGATTCTGTACCATCCGAGCAAGGCCAATGTAGTAGCAGATGCCTTGAGCAGAAAAGGCAGGGAGAAGTTGCTGAATCTAACAAATCAGGAAAAGTTGGTGAGAGATTTTGAACGTTTGGAGTTGGAGATCAAATATCCGATGGAGCCAGACGAGAAGTTATTTACAGTATCAGCAAGCCCGACCTTATTAGACAAGATCAAAGAGGCTCAGGAAAAGGATGAAGATTGTGATAGTATTAAGAAGTGACTTACTGAAGGCGAGGAGCTTAAGTACAAGATTGATAGTACAGGGTTGCTAAGGTTCGAAGGGAGAGTTTGGGTACCGTTAGATCCGGAGCTTCGGGAAGAGATTCTTCAGGAAACTCACAGTACGAGGTACTCAGTACATCCCGGGAGTACAAAGATGTATCAGGATTTAAGGCAATATTTTTGGTGGCCGAATATGAAGAGGGAAGTGGCAGAATGTGTCAGTCGATGTCTGACATGCCAGCGGGTTAAAGCAGAGCATCAGCGGCCGAGCGGACTGCTTCAACCACTAGAGATTCCGGAGTGGAAGTGGGAGCACATCACAATGGACTTTGTGGTGGGTTTTCCACCGACACATAAAGGTTTGGACGCCATCTGGGTAATAGTGGATCGTCTGACCAAGTCAGCTCATTTTCTACCTATCAAAATACGGTACAATCTGGAGCAGTTAGCGAAGCTCTATGTGAAGAAGATAGTGTCACGACATGGAGTGCCGATATCGATTGTGTCCGACAGAGATCCGCGCTTCACGTCAAATTTTTGGAAAAGTCTGCAAGCAAGGATGGGTACAAAGTTGAGGTTAAGCACAGCGTACCATCCTCAAACTGACGGCCAGAGCAAGCGAACGATTCAGACCTTGAAGGATAGGATCCGAGCGGTCTTGATGGACCTAAAAGGTAGTTGGGATGACCATTTGCCACTGGTGGAGTTCGCTTACAACAACAGCTACCACACTAGTATCGGTATGCCACCATACGAAGCGCTTTATGGAAGAAAATGTCGAACACCGTTGTGTTGGGACGAGGTCGGTGAACGAAGACTGCTTGGACCTGAAATGGTGCAGCAGACTGCAGACACAGTACAACTTATCAGAAATCGACTGGTAGCAGCTCAAGATCGTCAAAAGAAGTATGCGGATTTGCATCGTCAAAAGCGGGACTTCGACGTGGGCAGTTTCGTATTTCTGAAGGTATCTCCCTGGAAGGGGAAGATCCGTTTTGGTAAGAAGGGCAAGCTGAGCCCTAGGTTCATAGGACCGTTTGAAATCTTGAGGCGAGTCGGTGAAGTGGCGTACGAGGTAGAATTACCTCCTAAACTGGAGCACATTCACAACGTGTTTCATGTGTCAGTGTTACAGCCGTATAAACCGGACTACAAGCACGTTATCTCCTATGAACCAATTCAAGTCGAGAATAACTTATCATATGAAGAAGTTCCTGTTTAAATACTCGATAGGAAGGAACAAAAACTGAGGAATAAGATAATTCATTCTGTCAAAGTACTTTGGAGAAATCACGCAATTGAAGAAGCGACGTGGGAACTAGAGGAAGAAATGAGAACGAATTACCCGTTTTTATTTGAGTAACCTTATTTTACAATTCCGATGACGGAATTTTTATAAGGGGGGGAAAATGTAACGTCCTAGAATTTCCATGTCATTATTAATTAAATTATTAATTTAAATTCTAACGAGTTAGTTTTACAAGATTATTTGAATCTTTTTATGTGATTAATTAATTATGTGATTAATTACTAGAATTAATTGAAGGGGGTCATTAATATGTTATTAAATTAGTGAACAAACCCTAAAGTTTTCATATCAAAATAATTGATAAGTTTTTTATTAATTAAATATTCAATTAAATTGAATATAATGAGTGAATTAAATATAATAAATTAATTAATATGATTATTAATTTATGTAAATAATGTGAAATATTAATAATAATATTTATTAGTCCATTTAGTAATTTAATACTTATGGGTTAGAATATTTAATTATTTATTCAATCTAATTATTTATTTAATCATGGATTGAATAATTAATGTGTAAATTATTAAATTAGCCCAACATGGGTCAATTAGTAGCCCAAGTGGAGAATAATAAAATTTAACAAATTAGTAGCCCAAACAATTTAATAGGAGCTGATAGGGTTGAATTATATGATATTTTTATTCCCTAATACTTAGTTTTTATATTTATTGTGTGCTTAAATGTTTAATTATTTAGCTCATTTTGGGTTTTAGTAGGTTTTATAGGGTTTTAGTTAATTTATGTTAATTTATGTAATTTTATAGTAATTTTATATTTATTTCTATTTATGTGTTTTTATTTATTTTTAGTGTTTTTGGTGTTTTTTTTTTATTATTATGTGTTTTTAGGGTTTTTATATTATTTTTATTTATTTTATATTTGATTTTATAGGGAAATAAAAGTCTAATGACATTTTTGTAATTTCAGCAAAGCTTGAGGGATAAAACTGTAAAATCAGCAAAGACCGGTGGCATTTTCGTAATTAGCCGGAACTCAAAACCGGATTTCAGCAGCCCGGATTAAAACGACGCCGTTTTGGTCTAGGCGGTAGGAATAGGGTCCGCGCAATGCGCGGCTGCGTTCTTTTGGCACAGGCGCGTGTATTACAGCGCCAACGGTAAAAAAAGAAAAAAACGGCTGGCGGCTACAAGTGGCGGCTGGCGGCTGGACATATTCTCTTTTTCTCTCTCCGCGTGGTGATTGGCAGATTTTGTTCATTTTCCTTCATTATTTTGGATTTCCTACACTGCAATGCAACAAATGAATAGAATAAAAATCCAATTTTAATTTGGAAAAAGGAAGCAATAATTCTTTATTTTATTTGTAATATTTTATTTAGATTTCCAATTAGGGTTAGGATAATAATTATTTTATTTTTTTTTTATTTTTAATTGTAAATCCTACTAGGGTTAGGAGGGTTTTGAAGCCTATAAATAGAGGGCTTGACACACATTGTAATAAACACTCTCATTAGAATAAAATTCTATATTCTATTATTTAGTGTTCTTTATATTTATGAGTAGTTAATTTATTTTTCTTGGTTTAAGTGATTGAACCTATCAAGATTTATACACTGTAAGATCTAATTTATTTTAATTGTTCAATTTATATTTTGATTATTGAATATTCTTCTATGCTTAATTTTATGATTAGTTTGTTTAATTGCTAGGAGGCCTACTAGTTTATTATTCATATTAATCTACTGCTAATTGTGAAGCAACTAAGTTTAATAATTGTTTTGCAAACCAAAAGATTATTTTATCTTAGGAAGAATATTCATCTAAATTAAATGCAAACACGTGGCTTGTGTTGTTTAGTTCAACGATCTCTCTAATTCTTTATGCTGCTATTAAATTAAATCTTTAGCACGTGCCGGAGATTGTTTAATAGTAAGGGTATTTAGATCACGTGGCTCTACTTATCTAAAATTAAGGATAGAGGAGAAAAATTATTCCACCTGCGAGTAGTTCTTTCTACGGTGAATCTTCAAAATATTAATTGATTTATTTTTACATTAATGATCAGTTGTAAATTCTTGATGGTGGATATTAACTTAAACCAAGGCTCTTTATTTTTATTTATTTCTTGCATCTTTATTTTAATTAATTTTAGTTAAATTATTTATTTAATTAAAAAAAACCCAATTTTTATTTACAAGAACATAAAATTAAATTAATCACTCTCTGTGGGATCGACTCTTGCTTACACTACTATATTAATATTTTTCAAAAGTAAGATTTTATTTTTGGGTGCTTGCGACATCACACCAAATTTTGGCGCCGTTACCGGGGAATGATTTTAATTTATTTTTGTGTTTTTGTAAACTTTATTTTAATTTAGTAATTTTTCTTAGATTTTATTTTTATAGTTTTTTATAGTTTAATTGAGTTTTGCAGGTTAAGGAGAAAATCATGGCTTGGAACCAAAACGATGATTATTTTAATGCGATAAAAATTTCTTCTCTTCAACAACAAGTTGATGAACTAACTTCTGTTATCTATGTATGGGTTGCAGGTAAAAGATAACCAATGGAAGCTTGCAGGATTTGTGCGGTAATAGGACATTCAAGTAATATGTGTCCACTTCTTCGAGAGGATTCCTATGAGCAAGTCAATGTAACAAGTGGTTTCCCTGGTCAACCCCAATGGAGATATGATCCCTATTCAAACGCGTATAATTTAGGATGGAAGGATCATCCTAATTTTGGCTATAAGAATCTACAAATGAATCCGCCCACAAATCAGAATTTTTCAAGTTGTCCACAATACATGCAGTCATACCCCCAACAACAACAGAGTCAATCAAATAATTCTAATATATCTTTAGAGGATATGATTCAACAACTTACCGCTAACACTTTACAATCACAACAGAGTCAATCATTTTATTCTGATATGTCTTTAGAAGATATGCTTAAATTAATGGAAGCTAACACTTTACAATTTTAATAGGATAATTTGCAATTTCAACAAGACATGGAGGCACGAATTCACGAAAATAATGCAATTATTCAGCGTTTGGGTACTCCAATGGGACAAACGACAATCGATCAATTGGAGGAGCAAAGTTTTGAGCAAATACCTTCTCAAATGGTGGATAGTCTAATGGAAAATACTAGTGCACAAGTGTTAAGCAGTGGTAACAATGTAGAAGATCCAAAAAAGACAATATCTCCATCGTCAAAGCAAGAGGAAGAAAATAACATCAATGAAGCGACCAGTGTTAATGTAGACGATGATGTTATTTTTGATAATGACATGACTAAGGTGGCGGAAATTGTTGAGGAGATAAACAAGAAAAAGTTAGAGATTACAATTACCAACCATTTGGAGTTAAAGGAAGAAGAAATAATTGAGTTGAAATCAAATTTGAAGGAGGCTGAAGCTCCATTAAATTCGTTGCCAATGATTATTGATAATAATGCAATAATTTCCATTCCATTGCCTGTTACTCATAATAAATTTTTATCTTTTATTTTGCAGGATCTCATTCCGAATATAAAGACTCTCTCCAATCATATTAAATATCTATTCGTTGAACAGGGAGTCAAACGTTCATGTCACGTGCAAGGGAGACTGAATCTACCGATGAAGAATAACGTGATGGATGTGGTACTAAAAATTCATGAAATTGGAGTGACGTAGTGTTTGAGCATGAAGTCAAGCCAATGACAATAAATAAAGGCGCTGCTTGGGAGGCAACTCAAGAAATCAGATTTGCGTTTCTTTTCCTTTTTCTTTTTATATTTATTTATGTCTTTTTCTTTGCATTTTATTTTACATTGGGGACAATGTAAATTTTAAGTGTGGGGGAAGGGATTTAGGATATTTATTTTATTTTGTAGGGAATTTTAAAATTTTGTTTTATTTTTTTAAAAAAAAATTATTTTATTTTAGGGAATTTTAAAAAAATTTGAAATTTTGAATTTTGTGGGTAAATTCACTGCAAACCCTCACGAGACAAAACTCGTCCACTTGGGGTAACCTTGGGGTTTAAAGGCTTGTTGCACATGCTAAGTGTAACCGTGTTTCCTACGAAAATGGGGTAATTTTTTATTTTATTTTTAGGATGTGTCACTTCAGCAATGAATTAATTGAATTTTAAATTTTTAGCCAATGATAAAAATTTTATTTTTATTTAATAACTCTTGAAAAAATGATAAAATTTTGCTTAGTTTAAATTTTTGACTTATTATTGATAATTACTTTGCTTGAGATCTTTTAAATTTTATGCACTTATATCCATTTGTTTGAGCTAATTTTAATTTAGATAAAGTTTATATGGTTTAAATGCTTATGAAAGATATTTTTGAACTCTATATCTTATTTGACCATTATTTGAAGTGAAATATAAGGCAAAATATAATTTAGAAGAGATGATTTAGGTAATTTTTCTAGGATTATTATTGAAAAAACATTATGTGGTGGGTTGAGATGGAGCGTAAAACGCACTCACTCATAAACACATGAAAAGGCGAGATGGAGCGTAAAACGCACTCGCTGGTGAGATGGAGCATAAAATGCACTCACCGTGAAGAAAAAAAATGATGAAGAAAGAAAAAAATGGGATGGAGCATAAAATGCACCCATTAAAAGAAAAAAAGAAAAAAAATGAAAAAAAAATTTGAAAAAAAATTGATATTGATAATCCTAGTGTGCTTCATTAATTAAAAACCTTTTGATTTTCTGATTTATATTTGTCTGTATTAGCTGAAAGTGATGTGAAAAATAAATATATTGAGTTTTATTATATATCTTTTATAAGGTAATTAATGACCGAAACTTATCTGAGTTTTAATTAGTTTGATACATTTGGATTCACACACACACAAAAGATCTTGAGTAAAGTAGAATTGATAAATATGTCAAAGTTATAGATTTTGCATGATTTTGAAATTTTCTTTGAGTTATCATTTAAAAAATTATTTGAGGCTGATGTTGAAATTTATATTGATCTGTTGCTCAAGTAAGTTGTTTGGTTATTAGTTTCAATTTTTATAATTTTTATTTTTGTTTTGCCCGAGGACAAGCAAAAAGCTAAATGTGGGGGTATTTGATAGGGTTGAATTATATGATATTTTTATTCCTTAATACTTAGTTTTTATATTTATTGTGTGCTTAAATTTTTAATTATTTAGCTCATTTTGGGTTTTAGTAGGTTTTATAGGGTTTTAGTTAATTTATGTTAATTTAGGTAATTTTATAGTATTTTTATATTTATTTCTATTTATGTGTTTTTATTTATTTTTAGTGTTTTAGGTGTTTTATTTATTATTATGTGTTTTTAGGATTTTAAGTATTTTTATATTATTTTTATTTATTTTATATTTGATTTTATAGGAAAATAAAAATCTAATTGCATTTTTGTAATTTCAGTAAAGCTTGAGGGACAAAACTGTAAAATCAGCAAAGACCGGTGGCATTTTCGTAATTAGCCGGAACTCAGAACCGCGCGCAAGGATTTCAGCAGCCTGGATTAGAACGATGTCGTTTTGGTCTAAGCGGCAGGAACAGGGTCCGCGCAATGCGCGGCTGCGTTCTTTTGGCACAGGCGCGTGTATTACACGCGCCAACGGTAAAAAAAGAAAAAAACGGCTGGCGGCTACACGTGGCGACTGGACATATTCTCTTTTTCTCTCTCCGCGTGGTGATTGGCAGATTTTGTTCCTTTTTCTTCATTATTTTGGATTTCCTACACTGCAATGCAACAAATGAATAGAATAAAAATCCAATTTTAATTTGGAAAAGGAAGCAATAATTCTTTATTTTATTTGTAATATTTTATTTAGATTTCCAATTAGGGTTAGGATAATAATTATTTTATTTTTCTTTTATTTTTAATTGTAAATCCTACTAGGGTTAGGAGGGTTTTGAAGCTTATAAATAGAGGGCTTGACACACATTGTAAGTGATTGAAGCTATAAAGATTTATACACTCTGAGATCTAATTTATTTTAATTGTTCAATTTATATTTTGATTATTGAATATTCTTCTATGCTTAATTTTATGATTAATTTGTTTAATTGCTAGGAAGCCTACTAGTTTATTATTCATATTAATCTACTAGTATTTGTGATGCAACTAAGTTTAATAATTATTTTGCAGATCAAAAGATTATTTTATCTTAGGAAGAATATTCATCTAAATTAAATGCAAACACGTGGCTTGTGTTGTTTAGTTCAACGATCTCTCTAATTTTTTATGCTGCTATTAAATTAAATCTTTAGCACGTACCGGAGGTTGTTTAATAGTAAGGGTATTTAGACCACGTGGCTCTACTTATCTAAAATTAAGGTGAGAGGAGAAAAGTTATTTCACCTGCGAGTAGTTCTTTCTACGGTGAATCTTCAAAATATTAATTGATTTATTTTTGCATCAATGATCAGTTGTAAATTCTTGATGGTGGATATTAACTTAAACCAAGGCTCTTTATTTTTATTTATTTCTTGCATCTTTATTTTAATTAATTTTAGTTAAATTATTTATTTAATTAAAAACTCCCCAATTTTTATTTGCAAGAACATAAAATTAAATGAATCATTCTCTGTGGGATCGACTCTTGCTTACACTACTACATTAATATTTTCCAAAAGTAAGATTTTATTTTTGGGTTCTTGCGACATCACACCAGGAGCCCAATTGGTATTTTAAATAAAACCCAATAATTGGCCCACTCGGAAAATACTATATATAACTTATTAATTAATTAAAAAGTGGAAAGTGACTATGATTTTGGGACAAACCAATTTGCATCAGCCGAGCATGTTGAGAGGAGAGAGAAAAAAAATGATTTTTGTTTTATTTTAGTTTATTTTTCAATTATTTAATAAAAGGATTGTTTTTATTGATTTTTTGGTACATGGGCACCATCCCTCTTTTCACCAACTAAGTCATAGCTAGCTTTTTTGTGTAAGTATCCATATCGATGCATGATGGTCTAGATTATTAGATATATTATGTATATCTATTAATTTTACAAGTATACTTGCATTGGTAAATATTTCACTTCATTATTTTCTCCAAGTTTCAAAAGAGAGAGTTTGAGAGCAAAGTATTTTGAGAGAGAGCAAGAGAAGGAGAAGGAGTTCTAAGCTAGTTCATGTCATCTTCTTTCACCACTTATTTTGGAAGAAAAAGGAAGATAGCCATTAAATCAAGGTAATGGTTATTCTAAATCTAATTTTTGTTTTAAATTAAATAAACTAACATGTGTGTATAAATATGTTAATATAGTTAATAATGCGTGGTAGTAATATTTATGTCATGCTTGAGTTTAATATGCTTGATTTGTATTTTGGTATATTTTATATGCTAAAATATGTGTTTAGAAGTGTATAAACAAGTCTTAGAATTTATGACCAAAAATATTTTTATAAACCTTAGGTTTAATGTTCTAATATTATAGAACATTAAATCATGAGAAAAACAAAGTTTGAATCACTCAAAATGGAGTTATACACAAAAAGGTATGATTTGTGGTAGTTTATGTGAGGTAAAAATTTTTATAAAAAAAAAATGATATTAAATCATGAAAAATTAAATTTTCATGTTATAAATTGATATTAAGTTATTGGTAATTTTTTTGAATTTTTATTGAAGAGTTCAAGCTTACTTGATGGTATATTTTTATTTAAAATGTGTATGCCGGGAGCACTGTTCACATTCTGCTAAAGGGAAGAAAAAAAGGGAACAGTCCGCGCAATGCGCGCAAGCCTTTGGCTAAAAAAAAACGCGGAGCCAAACGACGTCGTTTGGCGTCTGTAGAAAGTTAACTCTGCGCGTACGCGTGGAAGCCGTTTCCGGCTTCTCAAAACGGCACCGTTTTGGGCCGTTCTGTATGTTGCACGCGTAATGCGCGGTAATCGGATTTTGCGGAAATTACAATTTTTTCCCTCCGTGTTTTTCTGGGCGAAATTACTATTCTGCCCTCGAATCAGTTTTCATCTTATTTACAGAAATGTCATTCGGGTTAAATTTAATTAATTTAAATATTTAAAAACTAATTTAAAATTATAACAAAAATAATAATAATACAAAAATGATATTGGGGAGGATATTTTTCATTAAGTTTAATATTTAAATATTTTAAATATTAATCTAGTTAGCTAAATCATGATTAAGTTAAATAAATTTATTAGTTATTTATTTTTTAAAATGTTAATAATAAATAAAGGTGATAAATTAGAAATTATTATTTAATTCCTATTAAATAATAATTAAAGAGAGATAAAAAAATTTATAAATTAACTATTTATTATTTAAATATTATTAAATAATAAATAAGGATAATTAAGTAATTAATTATTATTTCATTAGCATTAAATAATGATTAAGGGAAATTAAGTTATTTAATTTAAATAATAAATAAGGATAAATAAATTAAATTTTATTTAATCTTAAACAATAATTAAAATTAATTAAATAATTAATTATTATTTAATTGACATTAAATAATAATTAAAGAGGATTAAAATGAGTAAACTATTATTTAATTTTCTCAAATTAAATAATAAGTAAGGTTAATTACTTAGTTAACTATTAGTTGGTTAATATTAAATTAAAGAAAGTTAAATTAAATCATTAATTATTAATTATTTAATTATTATTAAATAATAAGTAAGTACAATTAGTTATTATTTATTTTAAATAATAACTAGAGTTAATTAATTAATTTCTATTTAACCAAGATTAAATAGTAATTATATAGAGATCGAGTTAATAAAATAAATTAAATTTAATTATGCTTTAATTAAACAATTGTAATAAGTTGTTTAAAGGTTTAATAAGCGTCTAACACTTAAGAAAAATATTTCTAACTTATTAAATTATTAACCTAATATGATTGAAGGTCTATAAGGTTAATAATATTGTTTTGACTAATGTAATTTATATGTTAGTACTTATGTGATAGATAAATTTCTTAGTGAGCGTATAGTTGTGCAAATACGCCGTATTAATTATTAGACCAACTTTATTAATGTTAGGTCTTTCTAAAGCCAACTAGTTAAAGTTAGACATTATTTGTAGCTGAGCGTACAGGCAAGTTCCTTATCTCTGAACTCATTTCATTGAGCAAATTATTTATATAAGCTTGAATTGTTATTTCCAAGCATGCTTTGAGTGGTTTAATTACTTTACAATTATTCCACATCGATATTATTGTAATTCGCACGTGTTGCACTTGATATCGTACAACCCTTGACTTGTACTTAATTATTGTTCTACTGTTTAAAGAACTGTTCAAAGTAGGTCTAAGCCATTGTTCGGCTAAGCATTTATGTTAAAGATTTTAAAAGCTATCCAAATCATTGAAGATGCGGATTCTTAGACTATTATGAACACCCATTTATTATATGGGAGTACCCTGTATCTAATATCAGGTACAAATTACGGAAATTAAATGTTATGCATACACATATTGTACTGAGGCTGATCCCATCGGGTACATATTTCTGGTAGTAACCATTGGGTCAACCTGCTATTGACTCCAGTGGATATTTATAGTTCATAGTCTATTTGACTATCCTAATTTTAAAAGCAAATTATTATTCCTGCTTATGTTATTCACATTATTGAATTGTTCAGCTATTCCCTTTCATTCATGATATATTGTTCCTTGTTGTTATTTAAACTTGTTGAGCAAACTAGTTGCTCACTCTTGCTATATCATGAAACCTTATTGCAGTGCAACCCGAGACTTCGGAAAAGAACAAGGGTAAAGGAAAGATGAAGTGATAGACTTCGAGTTGCAGCCTTGTAGTTAAATAAATTAATTGTTATGTAGTATAAACCCTAAGTACTTTATTAAGGGTATTTATGTACTTTTGTGTAAGGTTATCGTATCTTGGGATTATTAACACCTTTTGAATGAACAACATATGTTTATTATTCCGCATTTAGTTACTGTATGTTGTTTAGAGGAGAATGTTTGTATTGGATCGTGATGACCCGATCCGGGTATTTGGAACCCGAATTTGGGGGCGTCACAGCTCATTTGATGGAATGCAAGTTTATATATAGAGAGAGTAAGAATTAGAGAGAAAAACTTCCATTTACTTTAATTTCTTTCAAGCTTCCTACCAAAATAATCTCCAAGACCACCACTAAAAGCTCTCGGCAGCTTGGAGAGGAGAAGCATATGCCATCCAACCTCTTTTGCTATTTTGGGAAGCTAAGAGCAAGAGCATCTAGGAGCCTAAGGTAAAACATCTCCTAAAAATCCTAACTCTAACTCTTTATGTCAAAAATGTGATTTTTATACTAAGAAAATGATTTTGAGACTCTTGTTGGTTAGAAATGTTCTAGACATGCTATATTAGAACTTCATGGGTTTAGATCATGTATTTGTATGCGTTTATGGCAAAAAGATTGGACAAAACCCTTTAAAGCATGTTTATCGGAAAACTAAAACGAAACAGCCCGCTCCCGGAATTACTGTTCACGACCCGTAAGTCGGATTCATGATCCATCAATTTTAGGTGATAGATACATAAAATATGAAGATTCTCCAAGTGGAATGACCATGATCTGATTTAAAATGAGCAAGATATAATTTTTCTACCAAAACACCCCACTGTTTTTAGGGCTATGCACAATAGTCGGGTTTGGAGCCAATTTCAGTAACCAAAACAAATACAAATTTGATGTTTGATAACAGAAAATTGTAGTTCAAGAAGATATGAACGCAACGATATAAGGTAGAGCTCCATCGGAGTTGTAGAAGTCAAGATATTCAAGTTTTAGTAAGAGACCCCAAATTCAGAAACTACGAAAAGTAATATGCCTATTTTTGGGGGAAAAACCGGCCGGTTCGGTTTTTTCCGATTTTTCATAATTTCTAGGTGGGACCGGTTCGGGCATCTTTAGGCCGGTTCTTGGGTTGGTTACAAAAGAGAAAATGCTTGTAATTTTATAAAGAATATTATAAAATTTTAAAAACTGAAATTTTATATCATTTGGTAATTTCTATAATTATTAAATAATTAAAGCTAACTAATTACATGAAAAATTGTTAAATGAATTTTTAAATGCTGGAAAAATATTAATCACCCTACTTACTTATTATTCAAGTTTTATTAAATAGTAAGAAAGGTTAAATAAAAGAGAAAGTATTTTTAATACTTTTTGAGGTGATAATGTACACTAGTTGGATGTTAATTAACTAATAATTGAAGAAAATTATTATTAAATAATAAATGTGATATTTAAATTATATCATATTATTTAATGAAGTAAAATAATTAATTATTATTTAATTGATAATTAAATAGTAAATAAATGAAGTAACTATGTAATTATTATTTAATTGATATTAAATAGTAATTAATTTTTGAGAAAGTGTTTAAACTAATTATTTATTATGTAGTTAAGAGTAAATAATAAATAAAGATAATTAATAAATTAATTATTATTTAATTAACATTGAATAATAATTAAAGAGGGTTAATTGCTTACTATTTAATATATTAAATAGTAATCAAAGGATGTTGGAGTTAATAATATAAGTGTTTATTATTTAATTAATATTAAATAATGAGTACGGATAATTAATTAATTAATTATTATTTAATTCATATTAAATAATAATTAAGTGATAATTAAGTGGAATAAATTATTACTTAATCGAAAGAAGATTATTAAGTAATTAAAATATATTGATAATATTATTGATTAACTATTAAATGATAATAGTTAAGAATTAATTCATTATTCAATAATTAATAATGATATTGAATTAATTTAAAATATTATTAAAAGATTAATAATATTGTTTAGCATTTAATTAACTATTAAATAATAATAGTTAAGAGTTAAACCATTATTAAATAAATAATAATGATAAATAAAGATTTAAAATATTATTAAAGAATTAATAATATTGTTTAACAAGTAATTAACTATTGAATAATAATAGTTAAGGGTTGAATCATTATTAAATAATTACTGATGATACGCGAGAATTTCAAATATTATTAAGTGATTAATAATATTGATGAACAATTAAATTATTATTAAAATAACTAATAATAATGAGAAGTCAATTAAAATATTATTAAAGGGTAATAATACTAGCAAGCAATTAAATTATTACTAAAAGATTAATAATAATAATTAAGGTAAACTATTATTAAAAAGGAATTAATAATAGTAATGATTATTTAATGTGTTATTTAACAATTAAATAACATTATAAGTTATTACTAATTGATAGTAAGATTTAAAATATTTTTCGAGATGAATAATATTATGATAAGTTGTCGAGTTAAATTATGTGATTAAGTTAAACAAAGGGTATGGTCCATTAGTGACTAATTAGTTGTTCGACCTAAACAGAAATAAGGTCCAAGCATTAATGCAGTGACATTAATAAATGTCAGAACTGCATAGTTTCGAACAAAAGATTTATGGTGTTGAATATGAAATACTGATTCAAGTCAAAGAGAGACTAAAATATGAAATTAATTCTATTAAATAAAGGGGACGATAAGAAGAAATAAATATCTTTAAAATAAGATTTAGTATTGAGTCAAACTTTGACTGATATTGTGCACCGTTAATCTCACATATCGTGTAGGTGGTGCAAGGAACGTGAAAGATTAGTGTAAGCTGGTTATGCAAGTTCATGCAAGTTTTTCAGAACGTGTTGCATTATGTACATGATTTAGAATATTATAAAATTATTATGTGTGCATATGTTATTATGTGCAATAATGTGTTAATGTGCCTTTGGGATACAAGTTGAAATAAACTGTTGATATGCAATAGCTGATTAAGATGATTGTTCTATATTGAACTGTATGAAATTGTAAATGACATGCATGAATAACATGAATCATAGAGTAAATGTAAAACATGATATGCATGAGATGCATGAAGCATGATTGTAAACACCCAAATTTTGCACTTCTCTACTAACCCTGGCAGTAGGGCAAAGTCGTCACTTGACCCGACATACGAAAAGGAAAGTGGACCCCAACACAAAGCCACCCCAACAACTTACGGTCAAGGCCGCCACAATGAACAACGAACAACGAGCATCAGGTTACTTGAGGCAAGACAAACAGTTGATCCAGAAGAACCTGATTTGATCACAAAAGACGACTAATGGCCACTACGCTTACGATGTTCGGGGGTCTCGCTCACCGGGGATTATCAAATTATCAAATTCCATATCAAGTCGCAGCCCTCCGAACTAGCCTCCCAGAACAATATGGCACGTTTCCCAGGGATTTCCGAATTGCAAAATACGAGCCTTCCAGCGAAAAAAATGAAAGACAGACATCAGACGCGGAAATCGAGGAAGCACCGAAGTTAGCCGCAGCTGCACCTGCGGCCAAGATCTGAATATCTAAATCGCCATTTCCAGTTCATTTCTTAGAGAGACGCGGACGAAAAATAGAAAGGAGAGAGAGAAAGGCGACGGGGAGAGGAAAAGAGAGAGAAGAAGAGAGAAAAAAGTGAGATTTCTTCCTCTTTTATACAATCTTTGTATCCTATGTTGATTTTCAAGTGTTAAAGCGTCTATTGCATCGATTGGAATGTGAAAAAAATCCGAGTTTCATAGTTTCGTTGTGTTTTATCTAGTAAATCTTTTAGATATAGTTTTATTTCGTTCTTATTGCATTTGTTGAGTGGATCTACTGTAGATCCGAAAATATTTGGTGCATTGCTATTTAAATAGTTTAATTTTGTGTATTTTGATTTTAGATCCAATATAGTCAACATATGTTGTAGATCTGTGGATTAGGGACGGTTAGGGAGGATTTATTACGGATGAAATTCCCTCATAACCTCCCGATGATATCCTTTTAGTTTATTTTATAGCTTTTACGTATGTAACGATCGCGATGCACCTTTATGTAAATATGTAAATTTTTGGGCCTTAAAACGACATCGAGTCGAAAGTCGGGTTTAAGGCCCCGTAATAGTAAAAAATGTGCAATTGTGGGCGTTTGGGGTTATTTGGATGGCTCACATGCCCGTGAATTGCTCCAACGTCATTTTAATGCTTGGTTTTCCCTTTTCACGCGAGAAAATGATTTTGGAATGAAATGGTAAAGATTTTTCATAAAATCAATCAAATTGGGATATTAGAATCACGAGGATAAAAATTGAGAGTTCTAGTAAACGTCGGTCCCTGTTTGGCGAAAAGGCTATAAGTGGTTTTGAAATATCACAAAACGATTTCATAAAAAATAAACAAACGTTTTCATTAAACTTTGGTGCATAGGGTTAAAGAGCTTCTAGAAGTTGCCTTCATTTTTTTATTTAACTTTCCTGTTAGAAGGCAATGAATAGTCTCGATTTCTATTTGACAAAAGTTTAAAAACTCTTATTTTCTGAAAACGACATATAATAAAAGCCCCATCATTTTCAACCTTAAAATCAATGTTTTATTAGAAAACAAAGCCTTTTCATTCGAGTCGAAAGTCGTTTCAAAGCACTCAATAAATAAAGCATGTCTCCTATAAAAGAGTCAAAACAGGTTTTCTCAAAACACAACAAACATTTAGGCACACACACACACATACTCACATTTTAGGATTTAAAAGGATAGGAAAACATCGAGATTGCGGTAATCGTGTTTCACGGAAGTCGGGGGGTGCTTAACACCTTCCCCTCGCTTAAGCAAGCCCCCGAACTCTACGAATCTCGGTTTGCGGACCAATTAATTCGGAGTCACATATGAGCCAGCGATTACGAAAACAAAATTCGGATGAGTTGGTACATCCATTTTCAAATATACCAACTGACGACTCTGGTCAATTGGCTCATTATAAAATCGATCTTTCAAACCCCGTCGACATTAAAGCCGACCATTTTCAAAAGTCACATCTTAAATCCAAAGGCTAAAATTGGAAAGGGCTTTTAATTATTAAAAAACGAAACGACGAAAATCCCGGCGTCGACAATGATGAAATATGTTTATGTGTTATGTGAAACTATTAGACTTGCTGAGCCGTCGTGCTCACTCTTACTTAAAACAAAACATTACAGAAAAGCTTGAGGAAGCTGATTACTCTGGTAGAGGTGAAGATGAAGATTGGCTAACGAGTCAACGAGATCGAAACGTAGGTGCTTTTATAGTAAAACCCTGCGATAAAATAAATTATCTCTGTGGGTATTACTTGTGAAGATATTTATGTCTTAATTGTGCTATAGATTAGCAAACTTAAATGTTGGGAAAACATGTATGGATTATTTTAAATCATTTCCAGATGTTGTTCTTTATGTATAGGGGTAACAGGTTGGTATGTTAGGTCATTATTAATATGATTAGAAAGTGAAATAAAAAAATGTTTAAAGATTGCAATTCTGGAATAGAATGAGATTGTAATAGTTCTAAAATAAACTAGTTTTATCAATTATATTATTGAGATATATTGTGGATTAAGTACAAGGTTGTACATCTAACGAGCGGGATCCGGCGTGGCCAGCACGCGGATTTTCGGGTCGTTACACGTTTCACGCCAACACGTGATACACATTTACACGCGTTACACATTTACGTATGTTACACACTTGCACGCGTTACACATTTTTATATTATTTTATTGATTAACGATCCTAATTATTAAACATATAATGTTTTTCAAATAATAAATATGTCTAACTGTTTAATATCCATGACTACTACTGTAATAATTATTGGCCCAATAATGCAAGATGTTGTGCATTATGACAATTATTGATTCAATAATATAAAACGTTGTGCAATTAATAATGTAAAAAATTATGTAATGACAATTATTGATTCAATAATGTAAAATACTGTGTAATAACAATTATTGATGAAATATTATGCAATAGACACTTTATCAGTTAAATAATTTAAACATTGTGTAATATTGTGTGCTATTATGCAATACCATGAGCTATTGTAAAATATCGTGTGTTACAGTGAAATACCATATGTTACTATACTTTTATCACTGGGTATTTTAATAGTTAAAAGTGATAATACTGTTAACAATTTTTATTTAGAAAGGCTACTGCTGTCGTTTTCTACATTTGACAATATTTCGTTATGGGGTCCACCCATAACTGAATATTTCGGCGCCGTCGTATGAATATTTCTCGACAGAACGAATATTCCCCGACCAATCGAATATTGTTCGACATAAATTTTTTACATATAACATCTTTAACTTTAATTTTTATCAATTTAGTACCTTACTGTTAGTCATAAAATTATGAGAAAAATTTTAAATCTATTTATTAAAATTCGAGATCTTACATTTTGAAAATTGTTCTGTAATTTATTATATATATGTTAGTTAATTAAATCATTGTATTAATTACTTAATATTAAAAATTATTTATGACAATAAAAAATATTACCTGTATAGCTAATTTTGTATGAGACATAGTAGAGTCCTTAGGTGTATGGGCTCTGTTGAAAGTTGTTTTGATTTGATGATGATGATTGTTGTGCAAAAATGATTATGGTAAATGTGCTTACATGGTTGATTGTCAATGTGTATCTGGCAAAGTGCTTATGTGTTAATATGCTTATGTGCTTAATTGATTATGTGCGTAGATACTCTGAAAGTGCTTATGTGCTTAATTGACAAAGTGATTATATGTTAATCAAATTATGTGTCTACATGATCATGTGTGTATGATATATATTACCTATGTCTAAATACTGTAAATCTAGACACTTGTTTAACACAAATATGATCTTGCTGAAAACTATCTTGTCTTATAAAAGAAAATGAAAGTTGAAGGTTCAAATGTTGTAAAGTCCTTTTAAAAGATATCTGTGTACAAAGGACTTAGATTTTAAAGATCAGAAATGTTAGATTAATCTTTCAGTAGGAGTCACTCTGCATAAACGATGTATGATATAAGCAAAGTAGCATAAGAATTAATCATTGCTGTATTTTATGTATGTCAGAGTCTGTAAAGTCCTTTCAATATATAATGATGTAACAATGTAAGAAAGGACTTAGTTAGAAAAGATCAAATCTGTTAGGTTGATCTTATGTTAGATCTGATCAGTCTATACGATCGTAGAACGGACTCTACAATTTCATGCAAAGAAGACTCAACGATTCAGTATAAATCGTAGAGTGAACTATACGACTCCTTACCAGGATAACTCTACAATCATCAAAGAGAGTCAGATGTGCAAGAGGTCTACTAAATTTACATGCTAAATTAAAGAACTGATCAAGTACAAATCGTAGAGCTGAACTCTACGATCGTCGAACAGTCAGCTAAACTAGCCAGCAGTTAATGTAGTATCGGAGAATAAATGTACTCTACGATACAATCAATCTTGCAAGATCGTAGAGTAAATTTGAAGAACAAGCACATACGAAAATTATACGATTTGCACAGTTAGAAGAAATCATAGAGTGAAACCGGATGTCAAAGGCAATACAGAAGATTGTTCTACACATAGAACAATCGTTGAGTAGAAATAAAGGATGTGCCAACTGAGACAACAACTCAACGATTCCACTGAGAAGCACTGCAGTTCACTAACTCTACGATTTGAACAAAGGGACAAGATCGTAGAACGAAATCATAAAGCAAGGCACTATAGAGTAAAAGAAAAGATCGCTCTAACTCAACCATTTACCCGACATACTTCAAGTAACGAGTGGAGCTGAATTCGTAGAGTCCAAATGAGCATACAATCACTCTACGAATTCAATATAAGAAGCAACAAAGGATCATAACTGTAATATGGTGCGAGAGGAAAGAGTGCATTTGTCTTCCAGATTCGAAAGAGATTAAGTGCTTTTGAAATACAGATGCATGTCAGAGTCACAAAAGACTTTGTGCCTAAATGACTATAAGTCAGGACCCACTGCTCAGGAAAATGGTGAATAAAGTAAAACTAATGGAACATCTCTGAATGCATCAGAACAGCTGGTTCTAAAAGTTAAGGAAGGTATTTATTGTTGGATCAGAAGATTAATTAGCAAAGAATATAATAATCTTTACTGAACAACTCTGGGAGTGCAACGGCTATAAATTCAGAGAAAGCTAAGCTACAGTTTGATATCTCAGAATATGTCAGAAAAGGGAAGAAGAACTGACACAAGCAGCAAGAAAGTCAACATCGAAGATATCAAGGATCTGCACAAAGCCAAAGTAACCCAACAGATCTTTCAACGGTAAAACATGAACAAAGATATAAAGGCTTTGATAATTAACAAACAGAAGTTGTTGTTGAAAAACAAAAAGAGAGGATGCTGGACAACAACAGATCGTAGAGCAAAACAAAGATGAATATGCTGAAGAACACTCTATGATCCACCAGAACACTAATACTGAATTGAGAAAGACATAGAGTGAAATAACTCTATTACAAGAGAAGTGTTCAGAGCTGCTAGGCACATAGTAGAGAGAAGCTTAAACGCCAACTTGATACAGACATGGAAGCAACTGAGTACCAAAAGGAATGAGCATTACAGTTATCTCAGAAGCCCATCTCGAGAAGCTATAAACGGTCTATGATAAGAAGGAACAATTGAGTACCGAAAGGAAGGAGCTTCACAGTCATCTCAGGAGTTCGTCTTGAGAAGTTATCAAGTACCAAAGGAGCTGAAGTTCAAAAGCCTAGCAGCACAATGGGTGATCACAAGAAGATATTGAGCATATAAAGAAGTCAAGCATCATTGTCGAACTCAATATCATTTCAGGAATGATCACATCCTGCTACTGAGTACTTAAAGACAATGGAACTTAAAGTACAACTCAGTAGCAACTCCAACATCTATCAACAAGTAAGGAGCCAAGTCTGTTGGACTTGAAGAGGGCAGTTATGTCCTTATCTTAGTGACTAAATGAGCCAAGTATGCTGGACTTGAAGAGGGCAGTTGTGTCCTTGTCCTAGTGACTAAACTAGCCAAACCTGCTAGGTTTGAAGGGTTCTTGGTGAACCAGAGTTTTCAGGCATGATGTGCTTGAAGGGTTCTGTATGAATCATTCTTAGTGGATTTCCTACTCGTTGTAGTAGAAGAGTGGAGTAGGAGTTATTCAATCTCCGAACCACTTAAAACTCTCTGGTGTCATTTACATTCAGTCATATATATATATATATATATATATATATATATATATATATATATATATATATATATATATATAACTGCTAAAATTGTTTTACTTGACAAGTGGCTATCTTCAATACAGTCTTAATTCAACGGAGATGCTTTACAAATCTTTAAGGGGAGTTTTCAAACTAATATTCCGTTGTGCAAACAAATCTTGATTAAATGAATTAATTGATAATAAACTTTTGAAGTTAAGTAAAAAGTTTTTAAGAGATCTATTCAACCCCCCTCCTTCTAGATCACTTGTGTGCCTCTGGGAACTAACATCTATCCCAAAACTCGAGCATATTGGGAGGTCAACCCAAGCTTGCTTCGATTCTTCTTTTGCTGCTCAGACATCTTCTTAAAATCTTTATCATCCCAATATGCACAAATAGCTTCCCATGCTACATCAAATATGATTTGGGGCTGATGATCGCGGATAGTAGTACCGGGCTGGTCATCAACATACTGTAAAGCCCTATGCCTGGACTCGTACAACCAGCCGGAGTAATTTTTTGCGATGTGAGCTATAATTACTGATTCATCGATTGCCTCAGACACGCCCTCCTTATATCTATAATATATCTATACGAAAATAATAGTATATCATAATAACTAGAACATTATACAACTGCTACTTATGTATACAATTTAACTTGTGTAAATTTACCTTACGTGAAAGTCGTGCAACACATTTTTCATAAAGGAGGCATCATACTCGACACACTGGTTGTATCGCATGCAACCAGTCGAAAGGCAAGTCAAACAAATGGCGTGCAAAGTGGACTTAGCTACAGTGTCTAGTATACTATAATAAAATATAACCATTGTGTTATAAATTGTTTTATCAAATAAAAAAAATGGTTAGTCATTAAAGTCACGTATTATACGGTGTCGACATCTACAACGTACATCTGAAGTTAGTCCCTCGATCACGTCGACGCCCCGCATCTACAAGTGTAATACAAGTGTATATTATGTCAATGTCGAACTTTACATAAATAGAAATGTACTAATAAGATAAAATCAATGACAACGACAAAACTTACTAGATGATGCAAATGACCCCTTGGCGGATCCTGTATGGCTACCGCCGCGACGACCACCACCGCTATGTCTAGCCATATATATGTGTGTATACTGATATAACAAAATAAAATTACTTGATTAGAATAAATTGATTTAAATAACTGTTATTAATAGTACGAATTTAATTAATACACACATA
Organism: Hedera helix; assembly: GCA_947179155.2. Taxonomy (NCBI): domain Eukaryota; kingdom Viridiplantae; phylum Streptophyta; class Magnoliopsida; order Apiales; family Araliaceae; genus Hedera; species Hedera helix. The sequence goes on along the minus strand of OX359272.1, from coordinate 19,400,512 downwards.
TGTTCACACTTACTACATTGATATTCTAAACTACATCATCAAAACCATTAGAATCAACTTCATTATCATCCTTTGGTTCTATATCTTCCTCTTCATCGATGTCTTCATTGTTTTCATCTTCAACGAGGACATAATCAGTCCTGACTATATCTTCTTCAGCTTTCTCAACATCGGGTACTTCAAGAACATCATACACCAACACATTGTCATCAGTAAGCTCTATTTGGCTGGGATTACAAACATTTTCTTATAATGGCTCATCAGTCCAAGACATTAGTACGATCAAATGCTCGAGTCTTCATTGTGATAATTGTATATTAGGGGCTTCTACAGTTGACAACATTAGGGGCGTAGTACACTTGGGTCGCTTGGTGGCTAACACGAATACGTCATCATAATTTAACTTGGACTTAATATCTACTATGACGATTCTATTATGATCAACTTTAACGCCCTTATCATTATCAAACCAGCAACATTTAAATGTAACTACCTTCTTTCCCCCAGGATAATTTAACACAACGACTTCCTTTAAACGACCATAATAATTGGACTTAGCATCTTGGTAACAGCTTCCCAACACAACAATGCTAGAATTTACTGATATCAGCTCATTCAAGTCATCCATCTTGAATCTGTACCCATTGACAATGCATCCGGGAAATAAACTAACAAGTTTGTAAGGGCCTGATGTGACATCTCTAAAACGCTCATAAGCGTTATCTGGTTTGACCCTTTTCTTAAACCACACGGGAAAATTTTCTGTAGTAAATGCTTTTAACTATGCTGCATTTTACCCCGGGTTATTCCTATAAGCTTTGTCTTCAAATGAACTAAAAAATTAAGACATAAGTTTAATACCACATACGCGTTTAAAACTTAAATTTCTACAAATTCAAATACATACTTTATGTACAACAATACTTCGGGCATACTAAGAAGCACGTATGTAGATACAATTTTCAAGTCTTTGTCACTTAGGTAAGTCATCATCTCATGGCCAAATTATTTTGCCAGATAAGTAAATACAGCTAACTCATCAGCACGAGATTGAACTCCAACACCTTCATTTTGACTTACTCGGTTGTAATTCGTTGCGACAACATCCTCAAAGTATAAAGAGCAAAAATTGACAAGCTCTTCCTTTCTAGTTCAGTAATAGAACCCTCTACACGAGCTTTATTTTTCACTTTCTGCTTTAATCGACACATATAACTGTAATATGACGAATGGATAAAATTAACGAAGAATATGAGTTATACATATCATCATAATAAAGATATAGATGATATTATCTCTCAAAAGGATACATCCACCGATATTGCACAAGACTTCCAAGCTTAAGTTCACATGACAGATGAATAGGAAAATGCTTCATCGAGTCAAAAAACCCTGGATGGAAGATTATTTCCAAGTTGCACATTGTGAGCATTGTATTTTTCTCCATCTGCTCCACATCAGTATACTCTATAACCATTGAGCAAAGATCCCAATTTTTTTTTGAAAGTTCGGTCAATGCATCTATAATTTTTTGGGTAACATCTCAGGAAATGAAATGGGCATCAATTTCTACATGAATACATGGCAATTGTGACTCTTGAACCCATTAATTTTAAGTTGCTCAACTTTACTACAACGAGAAATGTTTGACGCATATCCATCTGGGAGTTTCAAAGTACTAACCCACTTGTAGATGTCTACAACCTATTATTTGATTAAAGAAAACTCAACTTTAGGTTTTGCATTACCTGATCGGAGCCACAATTCCAGCCTTATGTTCAATACTTCCAAATCTTTTCTTGCATTGACATTGTCTTTTGTTTTACCACTCGTATCTAACACGGTGTAAAACAAGTTCTCAAATATATTCTTCTCTATAAGCAATGACGGACTGAAAGCGTGACTTAATATGGCAGCTTAAACTATAAGCAATGACGGACTGAAAGCGTGACTTAATATGGTAGCTTAAACCACATGGGTGAGTGTGTCCAGTTATGAGTTTTCCCGTAACCTAATGCTCTTAACTTATTGTGCTCCTTAATTAGTGGAAAAAATTTTAAATCGTTAAGCCATACAAATACCTTGCTACCCATTAATCGACCCGCAACCCCCCTCTTCTTTATCTTTCTGTTGAACTGAGCAAATATATTTGAGCTCGGGCGAAGTGCCCCTCATCCCTGCACTTGTAGCAACCACCTCCACCTCCACCCCCACCACTAGACCTCTCACCGCCACCAACTCCGCTACCGCCTTGATAGCATTCCTTTGCCATGTGCCCAATATCACCACACTTGTAACAAGCATTCCACCGCCACCTCCTCGATCCGTACACCACCACCAACGTTGCCACCATACCCTCCATGAAAAGGAAAGCAAATTAGGGGATTAAGAGAGAGAACTAAATTTATTGGAAGAATTTTCACATAAAGAACAATTCGGGAGGGGCACAAGTGTATATAGTATCACCAACCTGCAATGATCATTATGCAAAATTACATGAACTAAACCACGTGTGGGTTTCTTCGCTCTTAACCAAACTACATGCATAAGTGCTTTGATTAAATTAGGGGCTATTCAATATTAACTCGTTAAAGGTGAATGTCAAACGAGTAACGTTCTAGAGAAAGTAAAGCTACGTACTTAGGAGTACAAATAATTAAAGAAAAAATTGGTAAATTAATCGGACAGTTGTAAAAGGCAGTTGTAGTGTCACTTTATTTAAGTACATTTGGTAATATTTAATTTATTTTATTTAAGTTTACTAGTTTATTATATTATACTTTATTTATTACAATTTAATTTATTATTCATTTACTTATTAAATATTTTTAATTTCATTCAATTTATTATTTTCTTATATTATATTTAATTTAATTTAATTTATTTAATAAAAAATAAAAAATAATTTTTAATTTATTATTTTTTTATTTAATTAAATTTAGTAATATTTATTTAATTAAATTTAATAAAATAATTATTTTATTTCATTATATTAAAAGTAATCATATTTTATTTATTTTTTTAATTTATTATTTTATTATAATAGATTTAATTTATTATAATTTAATTTACTTTATTATTCATGTATTTATTAAATACTTTTAATTTAGTTTAATTTAACATTTTATTTTATTATATATAATTTATTGTTTTTTTATTTTATTATACTTAATTTATTTTATTATTTCGTATTATTTAACTTTATTTAATTAAATTAAATTTATTTTTATTTATTATAATTTAATTTAACCTTTTATTATATTGTATTTAATTTAATCTAATTTATTATTCTTTATTATTTAATAATTTTATAGTTAATGTATTTGAATTTGTTTTTATTTATTTTTGTTTATTATTAAAAAATTGAGTAAATAATACATAGTTTATTTTAGTACTTAATTTAACATTATAAATAATTTTCTATTTTTATAATTTTTATTTTCTGTTTTATATTAAATACCGTAGAAAATTCCGTCAGAAATAACACATACACCCAACCCAATTATAGTTCACAACAAGAATACCAAATGGATCACTAAATTATAGCTCACAGAAATAATAACAATATATATTTTCAGTGTACAGTTCACAACAACAACAATATTTATCACAGTCACTGCAACAACGTAACATGTATATCACAGTTCACAATAACAATTAAATTACAAAAAAAAAATAGTTATATGCTAATTCCCATATATATATCCTAACCTTAAATTAATGAAGGTAATATAATGGAAACAAGCAGTGAACCGCCGCCATAAATCATCGCCACCAAGTACCGAAAATCACTGCCTCACCCAAGATTTTAAACCAAAATGGATAAAAGTTGGATTTTTTTGGATAGATCTAAACTAATAGTACTTAATAGATGAAAAGTGATAAAAACAAATAGCTAATGAATAGTCAAAAAGTGAAGAAATTGAAGTGGGGATGAGAAAATCCAAGAGGGAGTGAGTTTTGAAGAGAGAGAAATAAGAAAAGAAGAATTGGGAAGAATTAACTGATCGGTCTTGAGTTATGAAAAAAAAAAGAATTATTTCTGACGGAATTCCGTCAGACTTATGTCCGTTGAAATATAATTTTAATGTCGATGAAATTCCGTCAGAAATAAGCTAGCACTCTTGGGAAATTTTGCCGCCATTGCCAAAAGTTATAAACTTGACGACAAAATTTTTGACGAAATTCATTAAATCCAACGGAATTGTCTCCGATGAAATATAGCATTGATTATAGTTTAATTCCAACGAAATTCAATCCGTCGAAGATAATTCTGTCAGAATTAAGATATTTTCTTGCAGTGAGATATCCTCAGGTTCAAAAGAATGAGATTAAAAAAAAAGTGAAGGAAATATTGGAAGCGGGAATTATCCAACCTTGCCAAAGTCCATTTGCATCTCCTATTATACTGGTTAAGAAAAAGGATGGCAGTTAGAGATTTTGTGTGGACTATAGAGAATTAAATAAAATCACAATCAAGGATAAATTTTCTATTCCAATCATAGAGGAATTGTTGGATGAATTAATAGGGGTCGTGATTTGCAGTTAATTAGATTTAAGAGCAAGATATCATCAAATCAAGATGCACCCATCAGATGTTCATAAAACAGCTTTTAGAACACACCTAGGCCATTATGAATTTTTGGTTATATCTTTTGGAATCACTAATGCTCCAACTTCATTTCAAGCTCTGATGAATCAAATTTTTGCTCAATAGCTCAAGCAATTTATCTTAGTTTTACTGATATATATATATATAGCCCTGATTTACAGTTTCATGTTTAGCACCTTCACAGCACTTTGTCCCTATTGAGATCTCAGACCCTATTTGCAAAGAAATAAAAATGTTCTTTTGGTCAGCCTAAAGTAGAATGTCTAGGACATATCATATCTGAGGTAGGAGTCTTTATAGATCCTTAAAAGATTTCATGTCTGGTTAACTATCCTGAACCAACTATAGTTAAAGCTCTGAGAGGATTTCTTACTTTAACTGGGTACTACAGGAGATTTATAAAAGGGTATAGGAAAATCTCTAGACCTTTAACTAAGCTATTTCAAAAAGATCAGTTCATACGAACAGAAGAAACATATGAGGCTTTCATTAAACTTAAGCAGGTCATGAGTTCCACTATAGTGTTGGCATTACTTGATTTCTTACAGCCTTTTATTATGGAAACTGATGCAAGTGCAAGAGGAATTAAGAATGTGTTAATGCAAGGGGGAAGGCCTATAACATTCATTAGTAAAACACTAGCTCGTAAGCATTTAGGATTTTTAATCTATGAGAAGGAATTGTTGGTTATTGTTTATGTTGTAACTAAATAGAGACCCTACCTCATTGATTCTCATTTTATTATAAAAACTGACCATTAGAGCCTGAAATTTTTTATGGAGCAAAGGTTGACAACCTTACTGTAACGAAAATGGTTGATCAAGATGTTGTGATATGACTATGAAATCACATATAAGAAGGGGAGCGACAATATAGTAGTAGATGCACTATCCAAACAGCCTCGTGATATAACCAAACAGGCATTATCCAAACAGCCTCATGATATTTCTAAAGGCTGTTATAATAGCAGCAGTAATACTCCTTCTATACATGTTATCTCTACTAGTGTACTACTGTGGGTGCAGAAAATTGGTACGTAGTTCCGATGATTCTGACAATGAAGCTAAGGAATTGATTAAACAGTTAACCATTACTCCACTATCTAATCCAGATTTCATATTTACAAATGGAATCCTTAGAAAGAAGGGCCAAATAGTTCTGGGAAAGGTTAATAACATCAGGAAAAAAATATTCTCAATATTTCATAACAGCTATTTGGGTGGTCATTCTATGGTGCAAGCTACTAGCTATAAAAAGGCTGAGTAAGCACTTTGAATGGACTAGTATGACTATAGATGTTAGAACATGGGTTAGTGAATGTGATATTTGTAAAAGGCATAAGACTATAAATGTGCAGTATCCAGGGGTATTATAGTCATTGGAGGTTCCTTCTAAGCCTTGGAATGGTACCTCATTGGACTTCATTGAAGGATTACCAAACTTAGAAGGTAACATTGTCATATTAGTAATTGTTGACAGGTTTTCAAAATTTGCTCACTTCACTGGTATGAAACATTCTTATAATGCTGTAACTATTGTTAAACTTTTCATTGCCAACATTTATAAGCTATATGGGTTACCTCAGACTATTGTAAGTGCTAGGGATAGAGTTTTTCATAGTACTTCCTGGCAAACTCTATTTCAACAGTTGGTGTAACGCCCCCAAATTCGGGTCTCAAATACCCGGATCCGGTCATCACGATCCAATACAAACATCCACCTCTAAACAACATACAATAACTAAATGTGGAATAATAAACATATGTTATTTATTAAAAAGATGTTACTAGTCGCAATATACGGTAACCTTACACAAAAGTATACAAATACCCTTAATAAAGTACTTAGGGTTTACATTACAAAACATGTAATTTTAGTTAGACGAACAAACTAAAGACTATCTCTTGAAGTCTATCACTTCATCTTTCCCTTACCCTTGTTCTTTCCAGAAGTCTCGGGTTTAACTGTAATAAAGTTCATGATATAACAAGGGTGAGCAACTAGTTTGCTCAACAAGTTTAAATAACAACAAGAGATAGTATATATCATGAATGAAAGGGAATAGTTGAAACGATTCAACAATATGAATAACATAAGCAAGAATAATGATTTGCTTTCAGAATCAAAATAGTCAAGTTGACTATGAACTATAAACTTCCAATGGAGTCAATAGCTGGTTGACCCAATGGTTACTACCAAAAATATGTACTTGAGGGGATCAGCCTCTCGTACAATATGTGTATGCATAACATTTAATTTTCATGTTTTGTACCTGATATTAGATACATAATACTCCCCTATAATAGGGGAGGTGTTCATAATAGTCTAAGAATCTGCATCTTCAATGATTTGGATAACTTTTAAAATCTTTAACATAAATGTCTAGTTGAACAATGACTTAGACTTACTTTGAACAGTTCTTTAAACAATAGAACATTAAATAAGGTACAAGTCAAAGACTGTACAAGATCAAGTGCACCAAGTGCGAATAACAACAACATCGATGTGGAATAATTGTAAAGTAATTAAACCACTCAAAGCATACTTGAAATTACAGTTCAAACTTAAATAAATAACTTGTTCAATGAAATGAGTTTAGAGATAAGGAACTTGCATGTCTGCTCAGCTACAACAAACTAGCTTTAATTAAATGTCTTTGAAGGACCTAACATTAATCAAGTCGGTCTAACAATTAGTACGACGTATGCTGACACGTTTGTACGCTTACTACGAACTTATCTAACAAATAAATCTAACACATAATTCACATCATTTGACATGCTAACATTAACCCTATAGACGTGTAATCACACTTAGGTTAATGATTTAATAATGTAGGAGTATTCATCCTAGGTATTAAACACTTAAGGAATCTTTAAACAATTTAATATAATTGTTTAACTGGTGAATATTAAATAATTTATATTTAATTCACTCTTATTTTAATTAATTACTATTTTTATTAGTTAAATAATAATTAATTAACTACCTTTAGTTATTATTTAATTATAAATAATAACTAATTAATATTACTTAATAATTAGTTTATTTATTTTAATGCTTCTTAATTATTACATAAGATTAATTAGATAATAATTAATTATTTAACTTTATTATAATCTTATGTAATTATTATTTAATCTTAATTAAATAATAATTAATTAATTAACCTTACATTTATTTAATTATTATTTAATAATAATTAATTACTTAATTATCCTTATTTCTTATTTAATATAAATAATTAAATTATTAACTTTATTTATCTTTAATTATTATATATTAATTAAATAATAATTAATGATTTTTAAAATCTTATTAGTCAATATAAATCAACTAACAATTAACTAAGTAATTATCCTCACTTATTGTCGACGCCGGGATTTTCGTCGTTTCGTTTTTTAATATTAAATGTTCTTTCCAATTTTAGCCTTTAGATTAAGATGTGATTTTTGAAAAGGGTCGGCTTAGTGTCGACGGGGTTTCGAAATGTCGATTTTTAATGAGCCAATTGACCAGAGTCGCCAGTTGGTATATTTGAAATGGATGTACCAACTCATCCGAATTTTATTTTCGTAATCGCTGGCTCATATGTGACTCCGAATTAATTGGTCTGCGAACTGAGATTCATAGAGTTCGGGGGCTTGCTTAAGCGAGGGGAAGGTGTTAGGCACCCCCCGACTTCCGTGAAAACACGGTTACCGCAATCTTAATGCTTTCCCTTCCTTTAAATTCTAAAATGTGTGTTTGTGCGCGCGTGTATGTGTGTGTGCCTAAATGAATGTTTGTGGTGAGTTTTCGCATAAAAATTGCTTTGATTTATATGGCAAATGTGTTTTATCGAGAAAGTGTTTAGACGCCTTTTGATCCAAATGACAAGGCTTCGTTTTATAATGAAGATTTATTTTAATTCCGAAAACGATGAGGGTTTTTATTAGATGTCATTTTTAGAAAACAATAGTTTTTAAACTTTTGTCAAATAGGAATCGAGACTATACATTGCCTTCTGACAGTAAATTCAAATAAAATGAAGGCAATTTCTAGAAACTCTTTAACCCTATGCACAAAGTTTAATGAAAATGTTTATTTGTCTTTTACGAAAACATCTTTTATGACATTTCAAAACCAAATGGAGCCTTTTCGTCAAACAAGGATCAAAGTTCGTCAAAACTCTTAATTTTTAAACCTCGTGAATCTAATATCCTAATTTGATCACTTTTAGAAAATCTTTATCGTTTGCCTTATTTTTGGAAACCATTTTCGTGTCGTAAATCAAAACAAGCATTCAAAACGTGTCGGGGCTATCCATGGGCATGTGAGCCATCTAAATAACCCCAAACACCCACAATCACACATTTTATTATTACGGGGCCTTAACCCGATCACGATTCGGTATCGCTTTAAGGCCTGATATTACATATATACAGCCATGGACCCTATACAAGGATTACATATACCCAAAAATGTCCATCATCGGGATTTGATCACGAGGATCTCCTCCCTAGGCTCACACTTACTCCAATCGTCGCACAACCAACACTACAGCAAATCTAACAATACTAAACTCGTTACGGTGCTACATGAATCAAAATCTCAATGCCAACATTACCAACTATCCATGAACACGACGAACTACATTTCACCGTACGGATGTCATTGGGATATTAGGAGGAAGTTACGTTCCGATGGAACCCTCACTAATCATCCCTCATCCACGGATCCTCAATGATATTACAACATACTATGTTAAACAAATCAAAACACCAAATTTACAATAACAATATAAGCAAAAGATTTAAGGAAAACACCCCATTTCACCTTGCAATACACCAATAAAAGCTTTATATTCCAAGATTTGAGCAAAACCCACAAGCAAGCCTAACTATTTGAACAACAATCAACAATTTATCACTCAATATCACTCCACCCGAGCCTCTCTCTCTTCCTCTCGTGTTTTTCTCTCTCTAAACTCACTAATTTTCTTCTCTCTTTTTCTTTTCGGGTGGAAATGGCCGCTGTATAGTGCTCCGCAGGCAGCCGCAGGTGCATATGCTGCTGGCCGCAGGTGCATCTGTGGCTGGGCTGCTAGCCGCCCACGCCGAATCCTCGGCTGCCGTGTTGTCTCCTCGAGCCGCGCACTGTCCCCTTTGTCAGTGGCCGCAGGTGCATCCGCGGCTGTCCGGCTTGCTTTTTTCGATTTCCGTGTCACGCAGTCTTAAATTGCCAATTTATGTTTTATTATTTTGGAAGGCTGTTACCTGACGTACAAATTGCTCTTTGTGCTTGGCTTCTAGGGGGCGCTGCCTTGACTCAAGTAACCTGATGCTCGTTGTTCGTTGTGGCGGCTTTGACCGTAAGTCGTTGGGGTGGCTTCGTGTTGGGGTCCACCTTCCTTTTCGCATGTCGGGTCAAGTGATGACTTTGCCCTCCTGCCAGGGTTAGTAGAGAAGTGCAAAATTTGGGTGTCTACACTTATTATTTAATCTAAATAAATTAAATAATAGTTTATTAATTTTAATCCTCTTTAATTACTATTTAATTGTCAATTAAATTATTAATTGATTATTTATCTAATTTAATTATTATTTAATGTCAAATAATAATCAATTTATTTATCCTTATTTATTATTAAATTTTTAATTAAATAATAAATAATAAATAAAATTTGTATTTATGTAACTTAACCATAAATTTAGCTAACTAGATTAATATTTTAAATATTTAAATATTAATCAAAATGAAAAATATAATCCCAAATATCACTTTTGTATTATTATTATTATTATTTTTATTAAAATTTTAAATTAAATTTTAAACATTTAAATTCATTAAAAATATACAAAATGACAATTCTGTAAATAATTTGAAAAACTGGATCGAGGGCAATTTTGTAATTATACTGAAAACCGAACGGAGGGGCAATTCTATAATTTCGCTGGAAGTTGGCTCCCGCGCATTGCACGAGCTTAACACAAATCAGACCCCAAAACGGTGCCGTTTTGAAGAACAAGGAAACGACTTCCGTGCACAGCACGCGGGTTAACGTTTCATGCTTTAAACGGCGTCGTTTGATCTCTGCTTCCGGTTGAAACTGCTGGATTAGCTACAGCTCTTTTTTTTTCGTAACGGATTAGCTACAGTAATGGCAATACACCACCCAAATGAAAATTATACATTCAAATAAACTTTTAATCTCTCAATAAAAATTCAAAATAATACCCATCACTTAATATTAATTTATAACATGAAAATTTAAGTACTCATGATTTAATTACATATATTTCATAAAAATTATTTTACCACATAAACTACTACAAATCATAACTTTTTATGTATAACTCCATTTTGAGTGATTCAAACCTTATTTTTCTCATGATTTAATATTCTATAATATTAGAACACTAAATCTAAGTTTTATAAAAATATTTTTTTGTCATTATTTTCAAGACTTGTTTACACACTACCAAACACATGTTTTTAACATACAAATTATACCAAAATACAAACCAAGCATATTAAACCCGAGTATAGTATAAATATAACTACTACACATTAATGACTATATTAACATGCTTATACTAACATGTTGGTTTATTTAATTTAAAAACAAAGCTAGATTTAAAATAATCATTATCTTGTTTTAGTGGCTATTTTCCTTTTTCCTTCCAAAATAGGTGATAAGGCTTGAAGGCATGAACAATCCAAGCTCCTTCCCTTATTCTTCCAATATTTTGCTCACAACTTCTTATCTCTCCAACCCTCTCTTTTGGAATTGGAAGAAAATAATGAAATGCAATTGTCTACAAATGCAAATATACTTGTAAATTTTTTAGATACAAATATTATATCTATAAGTCATCATGCCCCTAGATGGAAGCTTACATAAGAAAGCTAGGCCAAGGATTTAGTTGGTGAGGAGTTGGTATAAAAAGGATTCACAAAAATCAAAACAAGCAACCCAATTAAATAAATAAAAGAATAAAATAAATAAATAAATAATATCATTTCCCCCTCACTCTTACCATACATGGCCGATGGCACACTTTTTGTCCCAAAAAAAATGCCACATGCTCACTGTTTTAATAAATAATAAGTTACACAATTAATTTCAAGTGTGCTTATACTTTGGACTTCATTTAATATTCAATGGACTCCTATTAAATGACTTGGACTATTATTTACTCAAGTCTATTTAATTTATCATTGGACTAATTAATAAAACCCAAATGATTGATTATTAATTTTGTTACACATTAATTATCCAATCCATAATTAAATAATAATTGAATTGATTAATTAATTAAATACTCTAGCACATTAATGTTAAATTACTAAATGGACTAATAAATATTATTATTGATATTTCACATTGTTCACATTAATTAATAATCATATTAATTAATTTACCAAATTTAATTAACTCAATATATTCAATTTAATTGAATATTTAATTAATAGGAAACTTAACAATTATTTTAATATTAAAACTTTAGAAACTTGTTCACTAATTTAATTAACACATTGGTGACCCTTATTAATTAACCCTAGTAATTAATCACATAATCATTTAATTACGTAATTAATTAATCACACAAAAAGATTTAAATAACCTCGTAAAACTAACTCGTTAGAAATTAAATTAAGAATTTAATTAATAATGACATGAAAATTCTAGGACATTACATTCTCCCCCCTTATAAAAATTTTGTCATCGAAATTGTAAAATAAGGTTACTCAAATAAAAACGGGTAATTCGCCCTCATTTCCTCCTCTAGTTCCCACGTAGCTTCTTCAATTTCGTGATTCCTCCAAAGTACTTTGACAAAATGAATTATCTTATTCCTCAGTTTTTGTTCCTTCCTATCGAGTATCTGAACAGGAACTTCTTCATATGACAAGTCCTTCTCGACTTGAATTGGCACATAGGATATAACATGCTTGTAGTATGGTTTATACAGTCACAACACTGACACATGAGACACATTGTGAATGTGCTCAAGTTTAGGAGGTAATGCTACCTCATACGCCACTTCACCGACTCACCTCAAGATTTCGAATGGTCCTATGAACCTAGGGCTCAGCTTACCCTTCTTTCCAAAACAGATCTTCCCCTTCCAGGGAGATACCTTCAGAAATACGAAACTGCCCATGTCAAAGTCCCGCTTTTGGCGATGCAAATTCGCGTACTTCTTTTGACGATCTTGAGCTGCTACCAGTCAATTTCTGATAAGCTGTATTGTGTCTGCAATCTGCTGCACCATTTCAGGTCCAAGCAGTCTTCGCTCACTATCCTCGTCCCAACACAATGGTGTTCGTCACTTTCTTCCCTAAAGCGCTTTGTACAGTGGCATGTCGATACTAGCGTGATAATTGTTGTTGTAACCGAACTCCACCAGTGGCAAATGGTTGTCCCAGCTACCCTTTAAGTCCATCACGACCGCTCTGAGCATATCCTCCAGAATCTGAATCACTCGCTCGCTCTGGCCGTCAGTTTGAGGATGGTACGTCGTGCTTAACCTCAACTGTGTTCCCATCCTTGCTTGCAGACTTCTCCAGAAATTTGACATGAAGCGCAGATCTCTGTCGGACACAATCGATACTGGCACTCCATATCGTGACACTATCTCCTTCACATAGAGCTTCGCTAACTATTTTAGATTGTACCGTATTCTGATAGGTAGAAAATGGGTTGACTTCGTCAGATGATCCACTATTACCCAGATGTCGTCTAAACCTTTATGTGTCGGTGGCAAACCCACCACAAATTCCATTGTGATGTGCTCCCACTTCCACTCCGGAATCTCTAGTGGTTGAAGTAGTCTGCTCGACCGCTGATGCTCTGCTTTAACCCACTGGCATGTCAAACATCGACTGACGCATTCTGCCACTTCCCTCTTCATATTCGGCCACCAAAAGTATTGTCGTAAATCTTGATACATCTTAATGCTTCCGGGATGTACTGAGTACCTCGTACTATGAGCTTCCTAAAGACTCTCTTCCCACAGCTCGGGATCCAACGGTACCCAGACTTTCCCTTCGAACCTTAGCAACCATGTGCTATCAATCTGGTACTTAAGCTCCTCGCTTTCAGCAATTCACTTCTTAATACTATCACAATCTCCATCCTTTTCCTGAGCCTCTTTGATTTTGTCTAATAAAGTCGGACTTACTGTTACTGTAAATAACTTCTCGTCCGTCTCCATCGGATATTTGATCTCTAACTCCAAACGTTCGAAATCTCTCACCAACTCTTCCTGATTTGTTAGCTTCAGCAACTTCTCCCTGCCTTTTCTGCTCAAAACATCTGTTACTACATTGGCCTTGCCCGGATGGTATAGAATTTCACAGTCGTAATCATTGATCAACTCTAACCATCGGTGCTGCCTCATATTCAACTCCTTCTGAATGAAGATATATTTCAGACTTTTGTGATCTGTATATATCTCACACTTCTCGCCATACAGGTAGTGCCTCCAAATCTTCAGGGCGAAAACTGCGTTGCTAACTCCAGTTCATGAGTTGGGTAACCCTTCTCATAATCCTTTAGCTGACGTGACGCATACGCAATGACCTTGTCGTGTTGCATTAGCACACAACCAAGACCCTTGTGTGACGCATCACTGTACACTACGAAACCTCCTGTGTCGTCCGGTAAAGCCAACACGGATGCCTGACTCAAGATTGGTCAATGGTGATGCTATCTTCGAAAAGTCCTAAATGAATCTCTGATAATACCCCACTAACCCTAAGAAACTCTTGATCTCAATCGACGTCTTCGGTTGTTCCCAATTGATAACTGCCTCCACCTTCGCTGGATCTACTGAAACACCGTCCTTGTCGATAACATGACCTAGAAACTACACCATCTGCAACCAAAATTCACACTTCGAAAACTTAGTGTACAGCTTCTCCCTTCTCAAAGCCTCCAATGCGATCCATAAGTGTTTTGTATGCTCCTCCTTTGTCTTTGAATACACCAATATGTCATCTATGAATACAACCACGAAATTGTCTAAGTACTGCTTGAACACTCTGTTCATCATATCCATGAATGTTGTTGGTGCATTCGTCAGTCCAAATGACATCACTAGAAACTCGAAATGACCATAACGAGTTCTAAACGCCATTTTCGAGATATCTTCCTCTCTCACCTTCAGTTGATGATAGCCCGTCCTCAAATCGATCTTTGAAAAGTATTTCACTCCCTTAAGTTGATCAAACAGATCGTCTATTCTGGGCAACGGATACTTATTCTTAATGGTGACCTTGTTCAACTCCCGGTAATCAATACAAAGCCTCATCGAACCATCCTTCTTCTTTACAAACAGAATCGACGCTCCCCACGGTGACACGCTTGGTCTGATGTAACCTTTATTTAGAAGTTCCTATAACTAAACCATCAATTCTTTCATTTCCACCGGTGCCATACGGTACAGCGCCTTCGATATCGATGCGGTCCCCGGTACCAAATCAATAACAAACTCCATTTCTCTGTCCGGCGGTAACCCCAGAATCTCATCTGGGAAAATATCAGCGAATTCCCGTTCAATAGGTATCTGACTCAGTTCGTCCTCGACTCGTCGAGTATCAACCACATGAGCCAAATAACCTACGCACCCTTTCTTAAGCAACTTTCATGCTTGCATCATCGCCAGACAACTTGATTGTCTCGGCGATTTACTACCGTAAAATATAACTTTTGACTTATTCGGAGTCTTTAGGTGCACACACTTCTTCTTACAGTCAATGATCGCTCCGTGACTCGATAGCCAATCCATCCCTAGGATTACGTCGAACTCCCCCAGACGAATCGGTATCAAATCCATGTTAAGTCTAAACCCTCGCAATTCAGCACAACAGTTCCTATGAATGTAGTCTACGGGAATAATTTCTTTGTTTGCTACTTCTACGTTCATAGGGTGTTCTAGCTTTTCTTGAGGTAAATCTAATTTCTTAGCAAAATCTTCAAAAACAAATAAGCAGGTAGCACTCGAATCAAACAATACATATGCATTAATATTATTGATCGGAATGATACCTGACACCACGTCTTTGGAGTCGACTGCATCCTACACAGTCATGTTGAAGGTGCGCGCTGTGGGTCGGTTAGCCTGGTTGGCTGGCCCTCCAATGTTCAGCCTGCTACTGTTGTTGTTGTTGCCTTTGTTGCCACTCCCAACATCTCCCTTCCTTGTCGGGCAGTCCTTGACATGGTGATCGGTTGCTCCACAAGAAAAATATATCCCTTTCATCATTTTCAGGCATTGTGGGGCCATATTCCTCGGCTGCCCGCAACTATAACAAACATTCTTGCCCTTCATGCATTCGCCCGTGTGGTTCTTACCACAATTGTTGCATCTGCCAACTTTCTTAGCCTCTCCTCCAGATTTGTTTCCTCCTGACGATTGGCTCTCATTCCACTTCTTTTTGTTGGGGTTGCTGCCTCCGCTGCTCCCCACTTTCTGGCCCTCCTGGCCTTTCTTCTTGTCCTGGTTAAATTTAGTCAGGGCTTCACTGCCACCCTCTGCAATGATTGTCCTTTCCAACAGTTCTGTAAAACTCTTAATCTTTAATACCGCCACAGAACGGTACACCCACGGCTTCAGTCCCAGCTTAAACCTCTGAGCCTTCCTAGCCTCAGTATCGACTTGATGAGTTGCGAACCTTGCCAACTCATTAAACTTGGCCGCATACTCGGCCACAGACATGCTTATCTGTTTTAGCTCGAGGAATTTCACCTCCATTTCTTGCTGCATGCTTTTTGGAAAGTAGTTTTCCAGAAACATTTCTTTAAAGCGTTCCCAGGTAATGACGCGTTCTCCCACATGGCCCTTGTTGGCCTTCTACTAGTAGTTTGCCTCCTCCTTCACCATGAAGGTAGAGAAACTAGCCTTCTGTTCTTTGGCCACCCTAGTGACCTCAAATACCTTCTCCATTTCCTCGATCCAAGATTGTGCCTCGATCGGGTTTAGAGTTCCCTTGAACTCCAGTGGTCCAACCAGTTTGAAATTCTTAAAATTTGCCAAGTGCGGCGCTGGCTGCGGTGCTGGTTGTACTACCACTGGTGGGGGTCTAGCTTGCATGGCTTCCGCCAGCATCTCCGCAAATATCCTTATAGGATTGGGTTGATCCCCAACCTCACTCTCTGACTCTGCGATACGTTGATTGCGTGGTCTACCTCTTTGCATGATCTGCTAAAGAGCAAATCTTAGACTTACACTTATAATTCTACGCATTAGTTTAGCCAAATTAATAGTTAAATTCAAAATTATATATCAAGCACATTTAATTTAAACAAAGAAATAACTGCATTTATATTCATATACCAATGTTTTAGTACAGACTTAACAAGTGGCATACTTCTATAAACGCTCAAGGCACAAGTTGCCTAACAACAACTATCCTCCAATGAACAAAAGTGAGGATTCACTACCATCTACCCCCCCTAACATAACAAAAGTTGGGGTCTAACTGACATCTTATGCATACATCAAAATATAAGGACATACAACAGTTGAACCGTCCCTAATAGAAACAAAAGGTGGGACTCACTACTAATAGATAAAAATAAGATAACATCACCGCTTACAGCGGCGAACAGCCCTACATAGAATCTGTTGGGCCAACTTCTCCACTATACTATGATGAATCTAGCATCGGCTGTTACCCGCCTCCCTAGGGTGCCTCATAACCCGATGCCTCAGTCGATCAAACGAAGTGCCAATGACATACTCTCCTAGTAGACCTGAGCCATACCTCCTGCATCTGCATCCTGTCAACTCTCTCCCTATTAAGCTCAGCCCTGATGGTCTGGAGAATTGTCTAACTCGCCATCTCCCTAGCGTCTAATCTCTCCACCGTCTGCCTCAGCTGACTATTCTGGATCATAAGCTACTGCACAGTAGGACTCATCTGTGGTGCAGCCTGCTCCAACTGCTGAACCTTAGCCTACAGATCAACTACATTCATCTCTCTCTAGTATGCCTCATCCCTATACACATTTTCCATATGCTGATGGACAACAGTCTGCTCCTCCAGATGAGCAATACAGGCCTCCCGCTCCTCAACAATCTGCTCTAGATCCTTAATACGACTGGCGTGCTCCATGAGTAAATCAGCCTAAAAATGATGGTAGACAGGAGATCCCTCCGCAGGTACCTCCTCAGTAGCTCCCTCAATCTCCATCTCTGGTTGGTCCTCCCCAGACTCCTCGCCCCAAGCGGGGTCATCTTCAGACTCAGCCACCTGGTCCTGACTGCCGAACCTCACAACACCGCCTCTGACAGGCTCTACGGTATCCCTACTATCGTCCTCCTCCGAGTCGGACTCTCCTACTGGTAATATAGGTGCAACGGGTGCATATCCTACCAACTGTTGCGTATCCACTGGTATGTCAATGAATACCACGTCCTCTTGAGCTCTGCTCATCTCGCCAGTAGCCATCCTCCAACACAACAGAAAAACTAACATCAGTACAACAATAAAATATATTCATTGAAGAAATAAAATTATAGTTCATTGAGTACAACTCAACTCGATGAATTCCCCAATTCATCAAAACCACATATGATAAATCTCCCTGATTTATCTCCTAACACTCAATACGAGTTTACTACTAAAGTTATAGCTTAGGTTTCACAATTCTAACGTTTCTAACCTACAGCTCTGATACCAACCTGTGACGCCCCTAAATCCGGGTCTCAAATACCCAGATCCGGTCATCACGATCCAATACAAACATCTACCTCTAAATAACATACAATAACTAAATGCAGAATAATAAACATATGTTGTTCATTCAAAATGTGTTACTAGTCCCAAGATACGGTAATCTTACACAAAAGTACATAGATACCCTTAATAAAGTACTTAAGGTTTATATCACAAAACAAGTAGTTTTAGCTAGACGAATAAACTAAAGACTATCTCTTGAAGTCTATAACTTCATCTTTCCCTTACCCTTGTTCTTTCTAAAAGTCTCAGGTTTCACTGCAATAAGGTTCATGATATAGCAAGGGTGAACAACTAGTTTGCTCTTTCTTTAATTAATTACTATTTTTATTAGTTAAATAATAATTAATTAACTACCTTTAGTTATTATTTAATTATAAATAATAACTAATTAATATTACTTAATAATTAGTTTTTTTATTTTAATGCTTCTTAATTATTACATAAGATTAATTAGATAATAATTAATTATTTAACTTTATTATAATCTTATGTAATTATTATTTAATCTTAATTAAATAATAATAATTAATTAACTAATTAATTAATTAATTAACCTTACATTTATTTAATTATTATTTAATAATAATTAATTACTTAATTATCCTTATTTATTATTTAATATAAATAATTAAATTATTAACTTTATTTATCTTTAATTATTATTTATTAATTAAATAATAATTAATGACTTCTAAAATCTTATTAGTTAATATAAATCAACTAACAATTAACTAAGTAATTATCCTCACTTATTATTTAATCTAAATAAATTAAATAATAGTTTATTAATTTGAATCCTCTTTAATTATTATTTAATTTTCAATTAAATTATTAATTAATTATTTATCTAATTTAATTATTATTTAATGTCAAATAATAATCAATTTATTTATCCTTATTTATTATTAAATTTTTAATTAAATAATAAATAATTAATGAAGTTTGTATTTATGTAACTTAACCATAAATTTAGCTAACTAGATTAATATTTAAAATATTTAAATATTAATCAAAATGAAAAATATAATCCCAAATATCACTTTTGTATTATTATTATTTTTATTAAAATTTTAAATTAATTTTTAAACATTTAAATTCATTAAAAAATATACAAAATGGCAATTCTGTAAATAATCTGAAAAACTGGATCGAGGGCAATTTTGTAATTATACTGAAAATCGAACGGAGGGGCAATTTTGTAATTTTGTCGGAAGTTGGCTCCCGCGTACTGCGCGAGCTTAACATAAACCAAGCCCCAAAACGGTGTCATTTTGAAGAACCCGTAAACGACTTCCGCGCATAGCGCGCGGGTTAACGTTTCATGCTCTAAACGGCGTCGTTTGATCTCCGCTTCCAGCTGAAACTGCTGGCGGGCAATGCGCGACCAGCTCTTTTTTTTTTCTTTCTTAACAAATTAGCTACAGTAACGGCAACACACCACCCAAATGAAAATGATACCTTCAAGTAAGTTTTTAATCTCTCAATAAAAATCCAAAATAATACTCATCACTTAATATCAATTTATAACATGAAAATTTAAGTACCCATGATTTAACTACTTATTTTTCATAAAAATTATTTTACCACATAAACTACTACAAATCATAACTTTTTATGTATAACTGCATTTTGAGTGATTCAAACCTTGTTTTTCTCATGATTTAATATTCTATAATATTGGAACATTAAATTTAAGTTTTATAAAAATATTTTTTTGTCATTATTTCTAAGACTTGTTTACACACTACCAAACACATGTTTTTAGCATACAAATTATACCAAAATACAAACCAAGCATATTAAACATGAGTATAGTATAAATACAACTACTACACATTAATAACTATATTAACATGCTTATACTAACATATTGGTTTATTTAATTTAAAAACAAAGCTAGATTTAAAATAACCATTACTTGTTTTAATGGCTATTTTTCTTTTTCTTCCAAAATAGGTGATAAGGCTTGAAAGCATGAACAATCCAAGATCCTTCCCTTATTCTCCCAATATTTTGCTCACAACTTATTATCTCTCCAACCCTCTCTTTTGGAATTGGAAGAAAATAATGAAATGCAATTGTCTACAAATACAAGTATACTTGTAAAATTTTTAGATACAAATATTATATATATAAGTCATCATGCCCCTAGATGGAAGCTTACACAAGAAAGCTAGGCCAAGGACTTAGTTGGTGAGGAGTTGGTATAAAAAGAACTTACAAAAATCAAAACAAGCAACCCAATTAAATAAATGAAAGAATAAAATTTAAAAAAAAATTATCATTTCCCCCTCACTCTTACCATACACGACTGATGGCACACTTTTTGTCCCAAAAAAAAAATGTGACATGCTCACTTTTTTAATAAATAATAAGTTACACAATTAATTCCTAGTGGGCTTATACTTTGGATTTCATTTAATATCCAATGGACTCCTATTAAATGACTTGGACTATTATTTAGTCATGTCCATTTAATTTATCATTGGACTAATTAATATAACCCAAATGATTGGTTATTAATTTTGTTACACATTAATTATCCAATCCATAATTAAATAATAATTGAATTGATTAATTAATTAAATACTCTAGCACATTAATGTTAAATTACGAAATGGACTAATAAATATTATTATTGACATTTCACATTGTTCACATTAATTAATAATCATATTAATTAATTTACCAAATTTAATTAACTCGTTATATTCAATTTAATTGAATATTTAATTAATAGGAAACTTAACAATTATTTTGATATTAAAACTTTAGGGTTTGTTCACTAATTTAATTAACACATTAGTGACCCTCTTTAATTAACCCTAGCAATTAATCACATAATTATTTAATCACGTAATTAATTAATCACACAAAAAGATTTAAATAACCTCGTAAAATTAACTTGTTAGAAATTAAATTAATAATGACGTGAAAATTTTAGGACATTACAGTTGGGAGTCAAACTGTGTTTAAGTTAAGCATATCATCCTTAGTTAGATGGATAAACTGAGAGATTAAATAGATGTCCGAAATGTTATCTAAGATGTATATGTAGTGAACAACCCAAGAAATGGTTTACTTGGTTGGCCTCGGCTCAATGGTAGTATAATACCAACTTTCACACAGCTTTACAATTTACCCCTTTTAAAGCCTTATTTAGTTTTGATCCCCCACAACTAAACTTTTAACAAATGGAATATACAAAAGTACCCACTGTGGATACTTTCATAAAGGAAAGACCTAATATGATAAGAGAGCTAAGACAAGCTTACTTGACGCTCAAAACGAGATGAATGCATTTGCTGATTTACACAAAATTAAGAGGCATTTTATAAAAGGGGACCTAGTATGTAATGACCCAAGTTTGCTATTCCCACATTGGTTGCTAATGTATCATTTGTCCCATATCACCTAATTGGAAACCTTTACCCTTTTCTAAATCTATAAATAAAAGGGCTTAGCCTTTGTTTCATTCACTAATAATTTGGACCTCCAATATTAAGTAAGGACCTTGTTGTGTGAGAGTTTTTTATAAAAAGACCTCCTTAGTTAAATTTTTGTCATCGAGGACATAGGCAATCTGCGGAACTCGTAATTTTCGGATACGTTTCTTATTTAATTTTTTTGTATTGTCATTTTTATTTTAAATATTGTATTTAGTTTGTTAGTTGATATTTTAGTATATTTTGTTAGTAATTAGTATTTTTGCATTGTTATTATTTTTGTAGTTTTAATTATTGTTTTGTATTTAGATTATTAGTAAATAGTTTTAGATTAGTATTATTGGCTTTAATTATTATTTTGTATTTAGATTATTAGTTAATAATTTTATATTAACATTATTAGTTTTAATTATTATTGCAATTTAGATTATTGCTTTGGCATAATAATAATATTTGTTTGAAAATGGATTAAATGTTTAAAGAATATTTTTGTAAATATACTTGTAGTTATTTTGAAAATAAAATAAAATAAGAAAGCTGTTAAATAATAGAATTGTCCTAATGACATTTATTTATTCTAAATTTATATATAGGAATCGTTCAACTATTAATTTTGTGTTCAGCAATATCGAGGTAAGTGACTCTTCGAGCTGTTTAGTATTTTTGAACTATATAGTGTAAGTGACTTTTCGAACTATTTAGTATTTTGAAATTATCATTTAAAATTATGTATGTTTTAGTAATTATTCGGATGCCTAAATGTATTGTTTCAAAAAAAAAAATTATACTTTATTTAAGGCTTCTATTTGAATGAAAATGTTACACTTGTATTTTGTTAAAAACCCGGATCAAGTATCAAAATAGAATTTTGATTTAGAAAATGAGATTATGTGATTTTGAAATGTGAAATAAGTATATTTTTGAATATCGAAAATATTGAGAAATTATTTTTAGAAACCTCAGTCCGACTATGTATAGAATCCTTTAGTGTTTACGCTAGTTCCAGAATAATTTAGGACCTACTAAGGCGCACACCTTTAGATACCCTTTAGGGGGCACTCTTCGGGGTGCGTGCATGATAAGATACCTTAGTAGGGAGCGTATCATTGACATTATCGAACATAAGGGCCGTGTTACAGGGCTGCTGTAACCTTAGTCGCAAGAGCTATGGTTTAAAAGATGCATCGAATATATTGAACATATCAAAATCGTTTATTGAACATATTGAAATTGTTTTCGAATTATGTTTTATAATTATTGATTTTGGTTTTGAATGTATATATCAACTATTATTATCGAACAAGAAAAGATTATTTTCAACAAATATGTTTACTATTGTTATTGAACAAAAAGTTATTTCGACAAAGTTTTGCAAATTGTACTTGATCCACCTAAATAGTAAAGATTGTTACTTGCTGAGCTTTACCGCTCATCCTTACATTAATTTTTACAGGAAACATTGTTTAGAGCCGAGCATTGTTGATACGTTTGTGGATGACCAGAAGATATTTAGTTTAAGAAGTTTATGAATATTTTAGAATTATGATAAGACTTTTGTTTAATGAAGTTGTATATCTAAAGTTATGTTTTCAGTATTTAATTATTGAACCTTAGTGTAATTTTGATAATGAAAGATTGTTTGGTTTTAAGAGAGTTTCATTATTATGTTTTCGTTTGGGCTGCGCTATTGATATTGTTGCCTTGCAAGCCTTCGGGCTTGCGACTTGTGACACTTCGTACATGTAGTTGGTTCGGGGTGTTACATAGTATACCTGAGGCTGCAACCCTACAAACAGTTAAGCATGGCACATAAATCTAGTTTTAAGTTAGCACATAGGTTCTATGGACCTTATGAAGTTTTTGAAAAAATTGGAATTGTGGCTTATAGAATCAAAC
Source organism: Hedera helix (assembly GCA_947179155.2). Lineage (NCBI taxonomy): Eukaryota > Viridiplantae > Streptophyta > Magnoliopsida > Apiales > Araliaceae > Hedera > Hedera helix. The sequence goes on along the minus strand of OX359272.1, from coordinate 19,376,824 downwards.
TGCCTATTGGATCTTTAATTCATGATGTATTAGATATATCCTTAATAAAGAAAACTATTAGAGAAAAATCTATCATTGTTAACATATTACGAATGATAACTGAAGATGGAAAGCCCAAGGTTGATAGACTTGTTAAACAATAAATTTATTAGCGAATGATATGGATGGTGTTAGTAGCGCACCAAGTCTGCTTTAGCTGGTACACAAATTTGGGGGGGGGGGGGGGGGGGCGCACACACACACACACACACACACACACACACACACACACACATATATATATATATATAATGTCAACGTCGGGATTTATTTTTCATTTTAAAGAAAATTAATATTATGTCGACCAGGTTTTGAAATTTTGATTTTAAGGTGGCCAATTAGATAGAGTCAGCATTTGGTAAAGATTTAAATGAATGTACCAACTCATCTAGATTTTCAAGTTTGATAAATATAAGATGAACCATATGTGACTCAATAAAATATATCCGTAACCAAAATTCTAAAAGTTCGGGGGCTTGCTTAAGCTAGGTACTCCCCGACTTCTGTAAAATACAGTCACCGCTTTCTTATTTTTTTTCTCTAAAGTTTAAATAAATTGCCTTAAAAAGAAATGTAAAAGTGTTTGCTTAGTGTCTTGTGTTTGGGTGAGTTGCGTCGTTGGAAGAAGACGTAGAATATCATCTCCAAGAGTTAATTTGTGTCGCCAAAACTAAGAAAGGTTAGGTTATCGTCTCCTAGGACATCTAAGTTGTGGTAAAAGAAAAATCTAGGATATCGTCTCCTAAAATCATTATGTAAAGAAAGTCTAAGGTAATGTCTCATAAACCGTCTAATTCGTGATAAAAAAAGGAGTTTAGGGTATCGTCTCCTATAGTCAACATGCCGATAAAGTCTAAGATAACTTCTCTTAAACTTTATAATTCATGGTAAAAGGTAATCTAGGATATTGTCTCCTAGAGTCAACATATCAAGAAAGTCTAAGGTATTGTTTTTTAAACCGTCTAAGTCATGGTAAAAGAGAATCTAGGGTTTTGTCTCCAAGGTCATTTAAGTCATAGTGAGTGCATTATTTTGGAAAGCAATTTGAGCCTCTATCTATATGGATGAGAGATTTTGATTTGAAAATCTTTTAGAAAACTTGAATTTTCGTGAATATCTTTTAAAAAGTTGTTTTTGAATGTTTATTGAAAGGATATCGATCTTTTAAGATTTGAAAATGATTCTTTAAGAACAGCGTCAATTGTAGAGCTGACAAGTACAGTTTGAACCCACAGACACTAGATTAACTTTAAATATATCCTTAATTTATATTTTCGGCAAACTAGAAATAATAATAAGAGAGGAGATTAATTAATTAACTAATGCAAACTAACAATTAATAATGAAAATTAATAATGAGAAAAATTACATAAGAATCCGAATCCACTAAGTACTAACATAATAAACAATTTCTTATTTTCTAAATTAACTCCTAATTTTATTTTCCCTTTCCTTTAAAAATAATGATTTATATAATTAATATGGGCAAATAGATTATGAAAAATGCATAGATTAAGTATAATCTATCAAAACCTCGTAATCAATATAAGAATCATGTGCGGATTTTGCACGAAGGTAAAAATGAAGGCAAAAACAATAAACAATGAAGCACTAATTTCATAACGGAAAGAAACTACTAATTATGAAATACCTAGTTTCATCAACATATTATTTATTAAAGATTTAGTTGTCCATGTGATTAATTATGAACAAAATTTAAATTTAAAACTAAAGTTGATTGTATGTACCTAAAATTAATAAAAGAAACAATAATTAATTGGAACTATTGTTATTATTACTATTGACTGGAAGGAAAGCAAGATAGAAGATACAAATAAAATATAGAATTACTCCCGTGCCAAAGCATTCCAATAATACATGGATATTGAAGGCAGAGAACCGAATTTAAAAAAAAAAAAAAAAAAAAAAAACCACTACTTCAGCTAAGCTACGGAATGAATATTCTGGAAAAAGAAACTGTGACGCCCCCAAATCTGGGCCCACACAGCCCAAACTTGAGTCGTCAAAAGACTACAACAAAATTATTACAATAAAGCACAACGTACAACAATACAGTGTATAATAATACACAACTAAGTCTTCACTATTATTGCCACACTATTTTACAAAACGTGAAGACTATGATAACTATTCCTCAGACCCTCACTCCATTCCCCGGCTAGACCCTGTTATGTTTTCATCTCCTGTTGAAAAACAATGGAACAAAAGAAAGGGTGAGCTCAAATAACCCAGTAAGAAATATCATGACTAAGATAATGACGAATAAATTATCATTAGCCTTCAACAGTTGAGTTCTTGATAGAATACAATAGACTACAAGGTTTATATCAAAAACTGCAGTTAAATTCTTGAACAATGTTTAGATAAATAATAGCAGCGGAATGAGCAATCTATTAGAAGAATAATGCAGACTATAATGTCCACTCGCTTCTCTTTTTCGTAAAAACATCATCAACTTTTATCATCTGAAATACCATTAGTCATGATAATATAAATTCACAGTTCCTGATCATAATCATGCACATCAACAGTTCATCTTTGCACTACGGGCCAAAGATATTCAATATAGCACCAACGGTCATGATTATACCAGATTCAGCCTTTGGTCATAATCATACCAATCAACAGTTCATCTTTGCACTACGGGCCAAAGAGAACATTCACCACGTGCCATAAAAGACACCGAACAGATGTATCGCCTTTAACCTATTATATCGCCTTTAACCTATCATCTGTTCAACAAATATATCACATCTGTGCCCCCGACCACAGATGTTCACAACAGCTTGATTCTTGAAGATTAGTTCAAATGATAGTGAGACAATTGATGAACAGAAGAAATAGGATAAACAATAAATATCGAAAGTTTACTTTGTGCAGATTCAAATAATATCCAAATTGTCAACATGATGTGGAGTAAAATTTAAAAATGATATTCAAGATCCACAGTTCAGAATAACGGTTACAGTTTAATAGAAAGGTTCAGAAAATAGGAAGGTTCAGTTGAAATAATGAAGTTCAACTATTATGGAACATATAATATTTTCAGGAATTATAGAAGCAATAGTTCCATAATAAATTTCGATTTAGGAGTATGAAAGAAAATAATATCCCTTACCGTAGCAGGTTTGAAAAAGGTGAAGGAAATTAATACAAAGGGTTATTCACCAACAGGCGATAATCCGCGCCGTAAGTTATTCCCACAATTTAATAGAATTTGAGTACAAAGAGTTATTCACCAAACAGGCGGTCATCCGCGCCGTAAGGTTATTCTCAGAGATTAATAATGAATGAATACGAAAGGTTATTCACCAACAGGCAATAATCCGCGCCGTAAGGTTATTCCCATAATTTAATACATGAAAATAAATACGAAAGGTTATTCACCAACAGGCGATAATCCGCGTCGTAAGGTTATTCCCACAATTTAATACATGGAAATAAATGGCACATCTTATGAGTAAGAAAGAAACGATATTATTTTTGAGAATCAAATAATGATAATCCCTTACTTTAACACGTGACTGGATGAGGTTGATTAACTTGAACAGTACACGTACACTTATAGATCTTCACAAATACTCAAGATGACTTAAGCACACTTAGAGAGAACTTTCACAAGAAGTATTTAGAGAGAGAAAGAAAGAACAAGTAAGGAAGTTTATGAAAAATCCTTATGTTAAGGCTTCTATTTATAGCCAAAAATCTTATCATTCCTTTAATCTAAACCATTCATTTAAAGATCATCTTTTAATCTACACCATCCATTTCAAATTTTATATTATCTTTAATCTACACCATTCATTTCATATCACCTAACTTTATATTATAAACAAATAACTTTATCAATTCAATTATTATGACTAATTGTTAAAAATACAGTATAGTTAGCTCTTAGATATCAAGTCAATTAATTAATGAAATACAACTGTTTAAATAACATCATAATAGAGATAACAATAATGTAAAAGAAAGCATACGTTACTGTGTAATGACAATTATTGATTCAATAATGTGAATTACTGTGCATATGTTACTGTGACAATTATTAGGTTCAATAATTTTAAAAATAGTGCAGCAACAATTGTTGACTCAATGATATAAAATACAGTGTAATGACAATTATTAAATCAATAATGCAAAATACTGTGTAACAACAATTATTGAATTGATAATATAAAATATTATGCAGTGACAATTATCGATGGAATGATGCGTAACAGTTACGGTGTCAATTATCATACCAATAATATGAGACACTATGCAATACCGTGTGTTACAGAAAATACCATAAACTACCGTATGCTACTATTCTTTTATCACCGGTATTTTAACAGTTCCGTTGACTATTTTTATTTAAAAAAGTTATTTCTGTCGTTTTCTATATCCGACAAATATTCCGTTGTGGGGTCCACTAATAATTTGTTATTTCGGCGCCGTCGTACGACACGAATATTCCCCGACCAAACGAATATTCCCCGACAAAGCGAATATTGTCCGACAAAATAAAATTTGCAGATAACATCCTTAACTTTTAACTTGATCGATTTAACCACTTACTGTTTCAAAAAATATATATATGAAGAAAAATTAAATTTTGTATTTCATAAAATTCGGGGTCTTACAGAAACAACTCAAGCTTTATACATTACCAGCAAGCCTCTCCGTCCAAGAGGAAGTAAAAAAACACAAATTTGAATCCCCTATCTCTAAAATATAAGACCAATTTATAGGGAAAAAATAATTTATACCCTAATCTAAATTTAAGGAATTTGGACTCTTCTTTTCTTTTTAACTTTAACTTCTACATGGTAATCTTGTAGACTCTTTTTCCTTCTTTAAAACTTGAAATATTATCTTTTACTTGTTCACCAAGATAAATAAATAATAAATCTTACAACAAAATAAACACTATTAGTTAAATAAAATAGACTCATAAAATAATAAATATGGGAATAATAAAATATAAAATAAATATATATATCAAATATTCACATACTTAACTTTTGCTCGTCCTCGAGTAAAATAAAAATAAAATATCCCTTTTTTTCTAGGAAATACGATTGCATTTAATATGTGCAACAATATTTTAAACCCTAAGATTACTCCAAGTGGATGAGTTGTGTCTCGTGAGGATTTGTAGTGAATATATACTCACAAAATTTTTAGTATTTAAATTTATTGTACTCTATAAGAAGACTCGATTTAATGAGAGCGAACGCATAAACTTATTTATTATGTTATATATTATATTAATGGCAAAGAGGAATGAAAGGGCTGTAACGACCCCAAATCCGGGTTTCTTTAACCCTAGACTTGGTACGTCACGATACATCATCTTCATACACGTTCTATAACTAATACGGAATATATAAACATAAACTGTTTATTCTACAATATTTTCCAAGGTTTCTAACCTTAACTTACATATATACCTTTCGATTCATAAAAAGGTTTACAAAATTACTTACTTCATATAACAATTTAGTTATAATGCATAACACTATAATCTTGTCTGCTGCTTCTGTCTCCGTCTCTCCTTGGACATTCGTACTATTCTGAAATTTGTTATCATGATATAGCAAGAGTGAGCAACGACTTTGCTCAGCAAGTTTAAATACGATAACGATATATCATGATTGAAAGAAAGAATAAGCTTTTGAATTTTCAACAATATAATAATTGTGAAAGAGTACGAGTCATAATTTCAATAATTGAATGACTGAATAAATAAATGTTGAGTGTCAATAATGACCATGAACAATTTAACTGAACCTTATGGTAATGAAGGTGATCAGCCTTTCATACCTGATGAACACATGCAACATGCACTATGTGCGAATCAACAATTTAAAGAGGTGGAATAATTATACAGAATTAAACCATAGCATGCTTGAAACATAATAACTTGAGTTTGAGTTAGGAACTTGAACAATAAAATAATATATCCTGCTCGAATATAAATTGAGTAGGGTTTAGGAAACTTGCCTGTCTGCTCAGCTACAATTAATGCCTAGCTTTAACTAACTGGCTTTGAAAGACCTAACATTAACAAAGTTGGTCTAATAATTAGTACGGTGTATTTGTACAACTATACGGTCACTAAGGAACTTGTCTACCACACATAAGTACTAACACATAATTTACATCAGTCAAAATAATTTTATTAACCTTATAGACCCTCAATCAATTTAGGTTAATAATTTAATAAGTTAAAAATATTTTTCTTAAGTGTTGGACTCTTATTAAACCCTTAAACAACTTATTACAATTGTTTAATTAAAGTATAATTAAATTCAAATTATTTTATTAACTCAATCTCTATTTAATTACTATTTAATCTTGATTAAATAGGAACTAATTAATTATCTTTAGTTATTACTTAAAATAAATAACAACTAATTGTACTTACTTATTATTTAATAATAATTAAATAATAAATAATTATTGATTTAATTTTAACCTTCTTTAATTTAATATTAATCAACTAATAATTAACTAAGTAATTAACCTCACTTATTATTTAATTTAAAGAAATTAAATAATAGTTTACTAATTTTAATCCTCTTTAATTATTATTTAATGTCAATTAAATAATAATTAATTATTTAGTTAATTTTAATTATTATTTAAGGCTAAATAATAATCAATTTATTTATCCTTATTTATTATTTAAATTAAATAATAAATTATTATTCTAATAACTTAATTTCCATTAATCATTATTTAATGATAATTTAATAATAATTAATTACTTAATTATCCTTATTTATTATTTAATAATATTTAAATAATAAATAATCAATTTATAAATTTTTATCTCTCTTTAATTATTATTTAATAAGAATTAAATAATAATTTATAATTTGTCACATTTATTTATTATTTACTCTTAACTAAATAATAAATAATTATTTTAAACACTTTCTCATGATTTAGTTACTATTTAATATAAATTAAATAATAATTACCTAGTTACTTTCTTTATTTATCAATTAAATAATAAATAATTAATTTATTTTCTCCAAACATGTTGATATTATTATTAAATACATAAAGTACATATTTAAGATTTAATAACAATTTATTTATAATTTTCTTGAATTATTAGCTAGGTAGTCACAATTTAGTGTACCTTTTCACCAAAAATAATATGAAAAATACCAATTTTTAGAAATAATACCATATCAATACCTATAACACTTCAAATAATCAGTTGGTTATTTGTTCATATTTTTTTCAAAATTTAAAAATGCTTTTTATTATTTTTCATACATTTAGTAAGCTTTTATCATTTAATAATTATGAAAAATATCTACTGACATTATAAAAATACCATTAAATTCCAGAAAATAGTATACGAAATTCCAAGCAACTTTCTAGTTTTGGCCGTCGCCGGAACCGGCCGGAAAATGGGTGAACCGGCCGCCGGAATGCTCCGACCGGTTCACCGGAAAAAAAACCGGCAGTGACTTTTTAGCTTTTCCAGATTCTGCCTATTTTTGGGGTCTCTTACTAAAACTTTAATAACTTAAGTTCTATAACTCCGATGGAGCTCTACTTTATATTGTTGCGTTCGTATCTTCTCGAACTACAATTTTCCATTATTGGATTAATTTTTCGGACATGATTTGACCTCCGAAAACAGCCTGGAACCGGACTGTTCACGCAAAACTTCTGACAGTGGAGTGTTTTAGTAGAAAAATCATATCTCACTCGTTTTAAATCGGATTTTAGTCATTCAAGTTGGAGAATTTTCATAACTTCAAGATCTATCCAACAAAATTGACGGATCAAAAATCCAATTTTCCGATCGTGAACAGTAATTCCGGGAATGGGCTGTTCAGATTTAGTTTTCCGGTAAACTTGATTTTCAAAGTTTGAACATTTTGTTTTCCAACATTAAAGCTTATAAAACATAAGTTAAACTCATGATAACCTATATAAATATACATAGCATGATTTTAACTATACAAATCATTATGTTAATATTTCTACCATGAACTTGAAAGAAAAAAACAAGATTAGGGTTTTGTAGGTTTTTTTTTTCTTTCTTACCTCTTGGACCTCATGGCTTGTTTTCTCTCATTCCCAAAGTAAAGGATGGTGCTTGATGGCATCAACACTTCATCTTCTTCTCCTCTCCAAGAATTTTTCCTCTTTTAAGTATATTTGCTCTCACTTCTCTCTAGACTCTATCTCTAGCTTGAAACTTGGAGAATAAATGAAGTGAAATGTTTACCATTTCAAGTATACTTGCAAAATTCTTAGATATAAAAATTATATCTATAATTCATGATGCTCTTTACTTGGACACTTGCTCAAGAAAGCTAACTCATGCCTTAGTTGGTGAGAATTTTATGGGAAATGACTCACCAAAAATAAAAACAAGCAACCTAAATATTAAATAATAAAAATAAAACAAAACAACAATCATTTTGCTCTCCCTCAAAGAAGCTCACGGCTGATGGTCTTCATGTCCCAAAAAGATAGTCACTTGCTACTTTTTAATTAATTAATAAGTTTTATAAAGTATTTTTCAAGTGGGCCAAGCATTGGAATTTATTTAAAATACCAATTGGGCTCCACTTAAATTGTTTGGGCTACTAGTTTGTCAAGTCCATTTAATTTATCATTGGGCTATTTAATTATAACCCAAATGATTAATTATTAATTTTGTTACGCATTAATTATCAAATCCATAATTAAATAATAATTGAATTGATTAATTAATTAAATACTCTAACCCATTAATATTAAATTACTAAATGGACTAATAATATTATTAATAATATTTTACATTATTTACATTAATTAATTATCATATTAATTAATTTATAAAATTTAATTCACTCATTATATTCAATTTAATTGAATATTTAATTAATGACAACTTGTCAATTATTTTGATATTAAAACTTTAGAGTGTGTTCGCTAATAATAATATATATAATCTATATATATTATTTATACACATTACCTTACCTCGAAAACAATTTCACAATGAATTATGAAATTAAAATAAATACAATATATAGTTTAATATATATTATTTAGGCCATAAATTAAATTATTTAATACATTTACATTAAATAATTCATTTCTCATCAATTATGGAAATAAATCCACTTACCCGAAAATACATTAAAATAATAATATATTCACTCAATTTCTTATTTAAATAATTTATTAAATTATTTAATTAATATTACACAAATAATTGTATAATTAAATTTCTCACTCCCATAAATCATTTACAATGATTTATTTAATTATAGAATATATTCATTTAATATATTCAATTACTATTTAAAATTACTCACTTAATTTAAACCCTTTTTATATATATATATATATATATATATATATATATATATATATATATATATATATATATATATAATTAAATATTGTACCATATATATAATTACAATTCTCCTTTAATTAATTTAACTGCTTTATATAATTTATAATTATATAAATTACATAATTATTCCTCACAATAAATTTATCAACAATTTGCATAATTGTTGATTAATGAATAAATTAATTCCACAATAAAACTTTTAATTCAATTCGGATTAATTTAATATTAATCTATCTATTTATCACAATTTAATTAACCATTAAATTATGTTACTAAATATGCACGCATATATATATTCATATAAATACATATTTAATTTACACGCAACCACGTCGCATAATTACATAACTCCACTAATTAATTCTCTTAATTTAATTAGACTTGCTGTTAGTCAAGTTTATTGAATTATCACTTTACTTGCTAACTTATCAAAATTTTTGATATCACCATATCTAAGTTAGTCCGTTAAATTTAATTTGAACCTCTATTTATCTATCACTACTAGGTTATCAAACTCCAACCTTTATTAAATATTAAATATTTTATTTCTAATTCATTTAAATATCTGGGATATTACATTCACCCCTTCTTCTAAAAATTTCGTCCCCGAAATTATCTCATACACATTTCTACCAATTTTCATCTTTGAGTATAACTCTTTACTCATCAAATTCTATGACCACCCTTTTCTAGGAAGTTCATACTTCTAAACTCATAATTCCAGAACAATGGAATATCTTGCAGAAGAATAAATTGAAAATCAATATCTTACAGAAGAATAAATTGAAAATCAAAATATTCATTAAAACTTTCATAATATGCTAAGGGGTCATCAAGACCGTGAACATACGAAAGGAATTAACTGAATTCCGAATAAATAGTATTTATCCCTGTAAATACTTATAAACAGAGTGTTTATCAATCACAAAGACTGAAAACATTCCATAGGTGTACGCTAGGTGATCAGCCTATTGTACCATACGTCGTGCAGAACGTCTTAGTTTTTAGGCGCCAGTCGGAGCTATATGCCGACAAAAATATATCTGTTTTAGCCGACAGAATATATTTATTTTTGCACTTGTTCACATCAGACTTACTACAAAATTCCGTTCCAAAATACTTTGGATTGGATAATAAAACTTGAGTCAATTCTGATCAAAAATGTCAAGTCAAAATAAATGACAAAGACTCACATCATTGAACTATTCGTATATTACGATTCAAAAATCATTTCAGATCAGTTGAAATAACTAAAATTCATTTATAGGACTTCATGATACCGCATCATCTTGACAGTACGTTGAGGATTCCGTCATTAATTCATGACTTCATGATACCGCACATCTTGACAGTACGTTGAGGATTCCGTCCTTTGCATCCCCACACCACTTTAATGGCGTGTGATGATTTCATAAATACATTTTGATATTTTCTAATCAATTTGTCTAGCCGAAACAATTAGCATAGACTCTTCTTTAAACGTTTCAAAATACTGAAAATCATTTTATGACTTTGTCATAGTACATCATACCATAGGTGGCTTTAAACATCCAACACTAGGTTTCTCTGCAATTGATGACTCCGTCGTTTATCATCTCTGCACTAAATGCATTAATGATTTCAAAAATACATTTGTCTTTTCAAAAGCACAAAAGTGCGAATCTAGCACGATTTTTAAGAATTTCAAAGTCTAGCATAGCTACAAGATTTGGAATATCCTAAAACCTCAAAACAGCTCAAATTTTTCCTTCACATTCTTTTCAGCTTAATAACTATATCTATTATAGCCTTAACTTGACTACTTAACTCTATCCATACCTACTGTTCATCAAATTTACCACGTATTTGGGCTCAGCAACTTACCACAATCATATGGTTTGAGGAACTTGTCCTAGTCAGGCCAAAGTCGCCCATTCGCTGAGGGGCTCCACCACATGACTATGAGTCACGAACTTACTATGCGTGTCAGTTCTCAGAACACGAACTTATCTTAACATCCTCTACCTATCCGTTATACACATGAGAAAAGAATCACCTTCTCAACATACATATAGTGAATAGCGCGACACCAGGTTTCAGTTGATTATCATTATAGGAAGCCAAGTGGTCGTCAAACCAAACACAATCTCCTGCCCATACAAGAAATTGGTCAACTCAGCCACTAATCAATATAGGAAGTTAAGTGGTCGTTAAACCAAGAACAAATCCCCTGCCCATACAAAGGACTGTTCAACTCAACCACTGTATCAATATAGAAAGTTAAGCGGTTCTAAAACCAAGCACTAATTCCCCGCCCATACAAGGAATTGTACAACTCAGCCACTAATATGAGTCCTCAATTAAAAACCTACAAACCTCTAACTTCTCTTAACTTGATATGAATTTTGTCAATTCATACCTTATCACACTCAACACTTCAAGAGTCCACTTGTTACTATTTCAGTATCTTCATTGTTATAGCACCATGCTATCAACACAACCTCTTAATCATTTAACAGACCATTTGTCATTCCATGATTTTACTATGATCATCGTGATCTTATAACACAATTGATTTCACTGTACTATTTCTCCTTTATTCTAGGATCGTTTAATTATATCATCTTATCATTCATCTTTGATCATTTTACTGTACGATCCTTCTCTTTTTAAATTCTTGAATCAAGTGTTCCCTGATTCTTATTCCATTTATTTGGATTACACTCATTGAAGATCCTTCTTTGAATCTTTTCATATATCTATGTATCTATATAGATTTGTTTCCTCATTTATGAACTGTATATGTTCATTTCTAAACTCTATCTGAGTTTATCCTTTCACTGTCTTCATTATCTTTCCATGATTATAGCCTAAGGTACTGCTACCTAAGAACTATAACCTATCAGCTCTGATACCAACTTGTAACGACCCCAAATCCGGGTTTTTTAACCCTAGACTTGGTACGTCACGATACATCATCTTCATACACGTTCTATAACTAATGCGGAATATATAAACATAAACTGTTTATTCTACAACATTTCCCAAGGTTTCTAACCTTAACTTACATATATACCTTTCGATTCATAAAAAGGTTTACAAAATTACTTACTTCATATAACAATTTAGTTATAATGCATAACACTATAATCTTGTCTGCTGCTTCTGTCTCCGTCTCTCCTTGGACATTCGTACTATTCTGAAATTTGTTATCATGATATAGCAAGAGTGAGCAACGACTTTGCTCAGCAAGTTTAAATACGATAACGATATATCATGATTGAAAGAAAGAATAAGCTTTTGAATTTTCAACAATATAATAATTGTGAAAGAGTACGAGTCATAATTTCAATAATTGAATGACTGAATAAATAAATGTTGAATGTCAATAATGACCATGAACAATTTAACTGAACCTTATGGTAATGAAGGTGATCAGCCTTTCATACCTGATGAACACATGCAACATGCACTATGTGCAAATCAACAATTTAAAGAGGTGGAATAATTATACAGAATTAAACCATAGCATGCTTGAAACATAATAACTTGAGTTTGAGTTAGGAACTTGAACAATAAAATAATATATCCTGCTCGAATATAAATTGAGTAGGGTTTAGGAAACTTGCCTGTCTGCTCAGCTACAATTAATGTCTAACTTTAACTAATTGGCTTTGAAAGACCTAACATTAACAAAGTTAGTCTAATAATTAGTACGGTGTATTTGTACAACTATACGGTCACTAAGAAACTTGTCTACCACACATAAGTACTAACACATAATTTACATCAGTCAAAATAATTTTATTAACCTTATAGACCCTCAATCAATTTAGGTTAATAATTTAATAAGTTAAAAATATTTTTCTTAAGTGTTGGACTCTTATTAAACCCTTAAACAACTTATTACAATTGTTTAATTAAAGTTTAATTAAATTCAAATTATTTTATTAACTCAATCTCTATTTAATTACTATTTAATCTTGATTAAATAGGAATTAATTAATTATCTTTAGTTATTACTTAAAATAAATAACAACTAATTGTACTTACTTATTATTTAATAATAATTAAATAATAAATAATTATTGATTTAATTTTAACCTTCTTTAATTTAATATTAATTAACTAATAATTAACTAAGTAATTAACCTCACTTATTATTTAATTTAAAGAAATTAAATAATAGTTTACTAATTTTAATCCTCTTTAATTATTATTTAATGTCAATTAAATAATAATGAATTATTTAGTTAATTTTAATTATTATTTAAGGCTAAATAATAATCAATTTATTTATCCTTATTTATTATTTAAATTAAATAATAAATTATTACTCTAATAACTTAATTTCCATTAATCATTATTTAATGATAATTAAATAATAATTAATTACTTAATTATCCTTATTTATTATTTAATAATATTTAAATAATAAATAATCAATTTATAAATTTTTATCTCTCTTTAATTATTATTTAATAAGAATTAAATAATAATTTATAATTTGTCACATTTATTTATTATTTACTCTTAACTAAATAATAAATAATTATTTTAAACACTTTCTCATGATTTAGTTACTATTTAATATAAATTAAATAATAATTACCTAGTTACTTTCTTTATTTATCAATTAAATAATAAATAATTAATTTATTTTCTCCAAACATGTTGATATTATTATTAAATACATAAAGTACATATTTAAGATTTAATAACAATTTATTTATAATTTTCTTGAATTATTAGCTAGGTAGTCACAATTTAGTATACCTTTTCACCAAAAATAATATGAAAAATACCAATTTTTAGAAATAATACCATATCAATACCTATAACACTTCAAATAATCAGTTGGTTATTTGTTCATATTTTTTTCAAAATTTAAAAATGCTTTTTATTATTTTTCATACATTTAGTAAGCTTTTATCATTTAATAATTATGAAAAATATCTACTGACATTATAAAAATACCATTAAATTCCAGAAAATAGTATACGAAATTCCAAGCAACTTTCTAGTTTTGGCCGTCGCCGGAACCGGCCGGAAAATGGGTGAACCGGCCGCCGGAATGCTCCGACCGGTTCACCGGAAAAAAAACCGGCAGTGACTTTTTAGCTTTTCCAGATTCTGCCTATTTTTGGGGTCTCTTACTAAAACTTTAATAACTTAAGTTCTATAACTCCGATGGAGCTCTACTTTATATTGTTGCGTTCGTATCTTCTCGAACTACAATTTTCCATTATTGGATTAATTTTTCGGACATGATTTGACCTCCGAAAACAGCCTGGAACCGGACTGTTCACGCAAAACTTCTGACAGTGGAGTGTTTTAGTAGAAAAATCATATCTCACTCGTTTTAAATCGGATTTTAGTCATTCAAGTTGGAGAATTTTCATAACTTCAAGATCTATCCAACAAAATTGACGGATCAAAAATCCAATTTTCCGATCGTGAACAGTAATTCCGGGAATGGGCTGTTCAGATTTAGTTTTCCGGTAAACTTGATTTTCAAAGTTTGAACATTTTGTTTTCCAACATTAAAGCTTATAAAACATAAGTTAAACTCATGATAACCTATATAAATATACATAGCATGATTTTAACTATACAAATCATTATGTTAATATTTCTACCATGAACTTGAAAGAAAAAAACAAGATTAGGGTTTTGTAGGTTTTTTTTTTCTTTCTTACCTCTTGGACCTCATGGCTTGTTTTCTCTCATTCCCAAAGTAAAGGATGGTGCTTGATGGAATCAACACTTCATCTTCTTCTCCTCTCTAAGAACTTTTCCTCTTTTAAGTATATTTGCTCTCACTTCTCTCTAGACTCTCTCTCTAGCTTGAAACTTGGAGAATAAATGAAGTGAAATGTTTACCATTTCAAGTATACTTGCAAAATTCTTAGATATAAAAATTATATCTATAATTCATGATGCTCTTTACTTGGACACTTGCTCAAGAAAGCTAACCCATGCCTTAGTTGGTGAGAATTTTATGGGAAATGACTCACCAAAAATAAAAACAAGCAACCTAAATATTAAATAATAAAAATAAAACAAAACAACAATCATTTTGCTCTCCCTCAAAGAAGCTCACGGCTGATGGTCTTCATGTCCCAAAAAGATAGTCACTTGCTACTTTTTAATTAATTAATAAGTTTTATAAAGTATTTTTCAAGTGGGCCAAGCATTGGAATTTATTTAAAATACCAATTGGGCTCCAATTAAATTGTTTGGGCTACTAGTTTGTCAAGTCCATTTAATTTATCATTGGGCTATTTAATTATAACCCAAATGATTAATTATTAATTTTGTTACACATTAATTATCAAATCCATAATTAAATAATAATTGAATTGATTAATTAATTAAATACTCTAACCCATTAATATTAAATTACTAAATGGACTAATAATATGATTAATAATATTTTACATTATTTACATTAATTAATTATCATATTAATTAATTTATAAAATTTAATTCACTCATTATATTCAATTTAATTGAATATTTAATTAATGACAACTTGTCAATTATTTTGATATTAAAACTTTAGAGTGTGTTCGCTAATAATAATATATATAATCTATATATATTATTTATACACATTACCTTACCTCGAAAACAATTTCACAATGAATTATGAAATTAAAATAAATACAATATATAGTTTAATATATATTATTTAGGCCATAAATTAAATTATTTAATACATTTACATTAAATAATTCATTTCTCATCAATTATGGAAATAAATCCATTTACCCGAAAATACATTAAAATAATAATATATTCACTCAATTTCTTATTTAAATAATTTATTAAATTATTTAATTAATATTACACAAATAATTGTATAATTAAATTTCTCACTCCCATAAATCATTTA
The DNA here is from genome assembly GCA_947179155.2 of Hedera helix. Taxonomy (NCBI): domain Eukaryota; kingdom Viridiplantae; phylum Streptophyta; class Magnoliopsida; order Apiales; family Araliaceae; genus Hedera; species Hedera helix. The sequence goes on along the minus strand of OX359272.1, from coordinate 19,360,520 downwards.
CAATGATTTATTTAATTATAGAATATATTCATTTAATATATTCAATTACTATTTAAAATTACTCACTTAATTTAAACCCTTTATATATATATATATATATATATATATATATATATATATATATATATATATATATATATATATATATATATAATTAAATATTGTACCATATATATAATTACAATTCTCCTTTAATTAATTTAACTGCTTTATATAATTTATAATTATATAAATTACATAATTATTCCTCACAATAAATTTATCAACAATTTGCATAATTGTTGATTAATGAATAAATTAATTCCACAATAAAACTTTTAATTCAATTCGGATTAATTTAATATTAATCTATCTATTTATCACAATTTAATTAACCATTAAATTATGTTACTAAATATGCACGCATATATATATTCATATAAATACATATTTAATTTACACGCAACCACGTCGCATAATTACATAACTCCACTAATTAATTCTCTTAATTTAATTAGACTTGCTGTTAGTCAAGTTTATTGAATTATCACTTTACTTGCTAACTTATCAAAAATTTTGATATCACCATATCTAAGTTAGTCCGTTAAATTTAATTTGAACCTCTATTTATCTATCACTACTAGGTTATCAAACTCCAACCTTTATTAAATATTAAATATTTTATTTCTAATTCATTTAAATATCCGGGATATTACAAGGGCTACTTCACGCTTCTAGCGTGAGGTAAAATTCAAAATTACGTCGTTTTGTATAATTGAACACACACTCCCTTCTATATTATGTATAAAAAGATATTTTTATAATTTTTCAAAATATTTTTATTATAAAGGGATACCTCATGCAAGAGTGAGAGGTAACCCTCACCTTCCGTGCCCTCTATATTAATATATATTGAAGTGTAACAATTTTTCTTGATATTCTTAAATATCAACTATTATTTGTTTTCTTTCATAGGAACCCCGACCACATCTTGGAGTTTGGAACATGTATCTCATCTCATGGAGACTTTTCATGATTTTCACTATCACTAAAATAAACCCTTATACTCCCCAACAGTTTTATAAAAAGAGTTTCATTCACAAGTTTTAAAAATATTAACAATGCATTTTTATTTCATATTTATCCTTTCTATTGTATGTTCTTCATTTAGAGATGATGCTATAATAATAAAATTATGATAGTAAACTTAAGCACATAATTTATTTTTATACTATAGTCAATAAAAAATAACTTCTTTTGTGGAACAAACTAACAAATGGAAAAACGTTTTCGCTATTTTCCAGTGTTTGATACTTACATGAAAATATAATCGATGGAAATCATTTTACAGTCAATGTAAAGTCTACTAAAATCTGGAAAATGACTTGCCAATTTCTACTCGGTTAAGTCACTTTCCAAAAGGCATCTCACACAACTCTACCTATTTGTCTCACATATGTCATCTTCTCTTCTCCTCTTTCTCCCTCTTCAGAGATCTGCTTTCTGCCTCCTCTTCTTTCTTTCACCTCTCTTCTTAGATCTATTAGGGTTTTGTCCAAAAATGACATATTGAATAATCACGTTTAATAAAAGTAGCAGTTGTGATTAATTGTACATGGAGATTTGGGTCAACTATAAAATCAAAATAATCAGTTATTATTTGCATAACTGGATATGGTGACAAAAAAAATTGCGGAAGAGAGAGGAAGTATGTATAATTGCTCTTGGGTTTCTTTGATTTGATTTATTAGTTATTTTATTGTGATTAGGGTTATCGTTCTTCCATAGCTGAAGAGGTGGGTTTTAATTATAAAGATGACAAAGGAGAGATGGATATACTGAATTAAAGGAGAAGAAGGAAATTTTTGGGTATGAATATCATCAAAACAACCTACTTTCAATCTTGTTTTCCAATTCGTCAACAAACATCGGAAAATAGATCATTTTCCCATTTCGCCGCTTCACAAAATTAAGAATTCAATATAATACTAATATTTGAAAGCTGGAAACATGAATCCATTACTTGTCGGAACTTTGTAGTACACTTTTTAATTACTTCTTAATTATGTTATACCTAATTCGAATCAGAGTATATGTTAGAATATATAACGAAAGGAGAAAGTTCAGTTGTATTAATTTCAACTTAACTTTAATTATTATAGATAAGATTATATATATTTATAGACGACAACAACTTACAAGATAAGTTACTGCTAATTACAAAAATATCACTAAACTAGTAACATATATGTTACTCTACGATTTTAGTAAAAAATTAACTTGGGAATTGACTTGGCGGAACAAGACGACGGATCTTTAGAAGTTCAAAACCAGCTTGCATCTTATTCTTGAATGAGAGTTTACAGATTACTACAGTTTGTGTTTTTGTTGTTTTTGAAATAGTTTGAAGAAGTCACGTAGGAGTTCGCTTTTCCACATGGAGCAGAAGAGTTTTGGATTGTTGACTAGTTAACTTTTGTGCATGAATAGGCATGTATATACATATACTTGTTGAAGAGGTTTCTCATTTTTTCAAATTTTAATTTACTTTATATGCATACTGGAAATGCACCAGCTCAAAAATGCAGGATCAACAGTGAACTTGAGTTGAACACAAAACTCAGAATTGTTGAAAACCCAACTGCTACTTCATTGATGTTCATATATATAAACTGAAGAACAGCTGCTACTGCTTAGCCAGTCACACAGAGCCAAAATCTGTAGCAGTCACTGCAGCAAATAGAATACGACTGATAGAGACAGCTAGTGGTCCAACCAACTGTTGACTTGGTCATATTCCTACCTTATATTTTGATGACACTTTATTATTGTGATAAACATTTATTAATGCAATTACAGGATTAACTGATATAGTCAGCTGTATTGAGACAACGAAGGATTCCTTGAACCTTTGAGTTAATATGGATTAAAGACTTAAAAGATACAATTTCAGTCTCTAGAATATCAATGTAAGATCTTAGTTTTAATTAGATCTTAATCAAGGCTCTAAGATTTGCATTGCATGAAAATAATCATGGAAATAGTTAATTAATAATGAAAACAATTATTTGAACTTTCAAAATTAAAGTGGGTTAAATATTAAGAAACGATATCTAATTTTGAAAAGCTTATTCTTAATCATTCCCATAATTAAATATGCTAATTTGAAAACAGATTTTTGGATTGATTCCTAATAAAATCTGTTACATATATCTTGGGATTGAGTTGCACATTATTAAGTTAATTGAACTTTCCATAATCACATGTTAGTCAGTTTCCTTAATGAAATATCCTTGTTAGCTAAGTTTTATTTTAACGGATGTATCTTTTGGTTTGTCAAAAATAAACTAATTGGAAATATGCATGTTTATATCTTAAATTACTCCCAATTGATTTGAATCCAAATGGCTATATTTTTAATTATTGGAAAACTATTTTTAAAGGTGACTTTATTCCTTTCAATAATTAGTGGAGTTAGTTTATAAAACAAGATTTTTATAATATTTTTTCTATTAAATCATGTTACTTTAAATCTTGGGATTGAGTTTTCTATGATCAACATTTTATTTATTTGATTGGGTTTTCCATAATTTTCTTGATTGATTGAACTAATCATCATATCAATTAAAGTCAATCATGTTGGGCAAATCTTTTGCTGGCTAGTTAGTCACTTCAGTTAGTTTATAAGATGTTATCATGGCAAATCTTTTGAATAAACTAATTGATCTGAATTGCATAATTCTTACCAAGATTAGGTATGAATTGTAACGACTATAATTGATCTGAAATGCATACAAAACTCAACTTTCCAATACACAACACTGAGATACTGAAATTACAATACTCTTCACAAATAATACAAAAAAGTTGTTCATCATATTCCTTGTGAAGAATTTCTAAGAGCTGCTGCACTTCGCCAAGTTTTAATTAATTTTAGCTTTGCAAAGATTTGAGCTTAAACTGGTGACATCTTCTCTTATATAATTCTTTTATTATAGCATATTAGTTTAGCCTTGAATTTTGATATAATTATTGCTTTGATCATAATTTATCTTGTAATTCTTCTCTAGTTATTCTGAGGTCAGTTGATAGATTAAGATTTTAGTCTATTGGTTTCTAATCTAGGTTAGATTAGGGGTTTTACAAACAAGTTCAAACAAGCATAAGTGCTTAAGGGTGCATAGGTGCTCGGAAGCATAAGTGCTTATGGGTGCACGTAGAGCAAAGGTTCTTGGGGAGCAAAGGTGCTCGGGAAGCTAAGTATCAAAGGTTATGGGAACTTGTTTTGTAAAAAAGGGTTTAATTGTAAATCAAGATTATTAATAAAAGTGTCTCCAATACTAGTTGATACAAGTTTGATAACTCGTGCAAGACACGGGCTAGTTTGAAAGTATTTATTCCAAAAAAAAATTTAGAATTTTTTATATATAGTTATAGTATTTTTTACAGTTTGCAATCTCTCGATTTTCTTCACCCAAAAAGCCCCAAATCATTCGAATTCTAGAGAGAGGAAAAATTATCATATTTTAAAGAGGAAGTAATGGAGGAGATGAAAAAGATGGTTTTGCAGGAGTCGAAGAAGGCGAACATCAATGAAGAGGCGATAATTTATCTAGGTGAAGAGGTCATTGCTTATATGAATCTAAAACTTTACTCTAAGCCATTGGAATGTAGTAAGCTTCTCGCTACATTGTAATCGAAAGATATACTATGACACTCTATACATTAAATCTATCCCTTTTCTATTGTAGTGAAAATTTTCAAACATCATAGTCTTAGACATACACGAATAAAAGGAACACTCAATTAACGTTATATGCATAAAGATTCATATATTTTGTTAGTAGGAAGTTCATTTCAGTCCGCTTTAAATTATAGTATCAGGTATCGTTCTCTAAATGAATAAATAGCTCAACTCATTTTTCAAATTGTATCCCAAGCAGGCTTCACAAACAAATAAGATCATCAAGAATTAATTAAAACTTTGCAAAAGTTTGATTACGGTTGGTACATACCTTGTAAAATGATCTTGCTCGGCTCCATGCAAAATACAATTTAAAAGCACCTAATAGAGCCCCCGAAACAGAGTCATCCGACACAAAAATCATCTCTCAAAAATCATTTCTAAACTATTCAGCAGAAACAAAATGCCGCACTAAAAATGTAACAAATTTAAATTCAATATGTTTCATATCATATCATTAAAATAGATGGGCACAACAAAAGGTTTAATATGAACTAAACCTTCCTATCTCATCAAAAAAAATTGTGGGTTTTAATTCAAAAAACAAACACCACTATAAAACAAAAAAATGGGTTTTCTTCTACAATGACTAATTTAAGTTCAATCTTAAAATCCTAACTGAAAATCAAGAAATAAAAAAAGTGTGGAACTTTTCCCAGAAAACAATCAACACCTTGATAAACCCCAGGATATATATATATATATATATATATATATATATATATATATATATATATATATATATATATAATAATAAAGTAGAACCATTTTTGAATTCAAAGTTGACAAACCACAAGAACGTCTCAGATTGATTTACCCAAATTTAATGGCACAGATTGATTCTTCCCTACTAAATTTTCCCCCAAAACTCATACTAAATAATAATAATAATAATAATTAATATAATAATATTGATAATAATAATAATAGTAATAATTATTATTATTATAATTTTAATAAAACTAATACTAATAATAATAATAATAATAATAATAATAATAATTGTCGACGCCGGGAATGTCGTTTCGTTTTTTAATATTTACCCTTTCCAATTTTAGCCTTTGAATTGAGATGTGGTTTTGAAAAGGGGTCGGCATGAATGTCGACGGGGTTTGAAAGATCGATTTTATGATGAGCCAATTGACCAGAGCCGCCAGTTGATATAATTGAAATGGATGGACCAACTCATCCGAGTTTTGTTTTCGTAATCGCAGTGGCTCATATGTGACTCTGAATTAATTGGTCCGCAAACTGAGATTCATAGAGTTCGGGGGCTTGCTTAAGCGAGGGGAAGGTGTTAGGCACCCCCCGACTTTCGTGAAAACACGGTTACCGCAATCTTGATATTTTTCTATCATTTTAAATCCTAAAATGTGTGTGTGCGCATGTGTGTGTGTGCCTATGAAGATCGTTGGAATGCTTTATTTCTCAAAAGTGCTTCTGAAATCTCGTGGACCCTATGCACGAAGGATTCGATTCGTTTTGAAAAGTTCATTTTTTGCTTTCGTTTTGATAACAAAATATTTAATGATGACATTTATAAAATAAGGTTTTCGAATCCTTCGTCAAATAGGAATGGAGCTCATCCGATACTTTTGATTTTATTTTTAGCCTACGAGTGATCTAATATCCTACTTTGATTGATTTTATGAAAATCTTTATCATTTCATTCCAAAATCATTTTTCTCGCGTCAAAAGAAAAAACCAAGCATTAAAATGACGTTGGAGTTATTCATGGGCATGTGAGCCATCCAAACAACCCCAAACGTCCACAATCGCACATTTCACTATCACGGGGCCTTAAACCCGATTTTCGACTCGATGTCGTTTTAAGGCCCAAAATTTACGTATTTACAATAAGAAATGCTTTGTCGTGATTTACATATTTTTAAACGTCCATCTTTGGAATTTGGTCAGGATAACCTCGTTGCTAGGCTCACAACCCCAACAAATCACAAGGCAAAACATAAAATAAATCTAACGATAAAACACTACGGAAACTAGTTTGAGTTCTAAATGATAAAATCCAAAACTAGGACATTAACGATACGATACATAAAAAACCCATGCGAGTATCATCGGGATATTAGGAGGGAACATCGTTCAGTAGGAACCCTCACTAATCATCCCTAACCCATGGATCATACAAGAAATGTCCACAACTACATTAAATCTAAAACCACAATATAAACAAGAAAAAGACTAATGTAGACAAATGACCCCAAAAGAAGAAGATTTTCACTTCTCCTTGCAAAGAAAATATCAATAACACTTGAAAGATTGAAGAACAAGAAGTAAAAAACAAGATTGTAATATGAAATGAAACAAACTAGATACAAAATCTCGCTTTTTCTCTCTATTTCCTCACATTTCCTCCCTATTTTTCATCTTTTTTCCTCCTCTCTCGCCCTCAGCTGGACCCCTTTTTCCCCTTCTCGCGGTCTCTTTTTTTCTTCCTCTCTCGTCTGATGAAGAAATGAAACTGGAAGAGGCGATTTAGAAACTCAGATTTTGGCCGCAGGTGCAGCTACGGCCGGCTTCGGTGCTTCCTCGATTTTCGTGTACTGATGTTGGTCTTTCGTTTTTTCGCTGGAAGGCTCGTATTTTGCAATCCGGAAATCCCTGCGAAACGTGCCATATTGTTCTGAGAGGCTAGTTCGGAGGGCTGCGACTTGATATAGTAATAATAATAATAATAATAATAATAATAATAATAATAATAATAATAATAATAATAATAATAATAATAATAATAATAATAGTAATAATAATAATAATAGTAATAATTATAATTATAATACTAATAATAAACTATATAATAATAGTAATAATAATTATTATAATAATAATAATAATAATAATAATAATAATAATACCTATATTAATAATAATAATAATAATAATAATAATAATAATAATAATAATAATAAAATTTATGAAAGTTTTAAACCGGGAGCGAAGTACTTTTATTATTAAAATTTACTCTGAGAGCGAAGTACTGTTAAACCGGGATATGTGTTCATTCAGCATATTATGAAAGTTTTTCCAAAATAAAATTTTTAATTCCTCTAGTCTTATGAAGATTGGATGGTAGGATGGAGTAGTATTTTCTAATTGTGAGCGATAATGAAAGTAGAATTTGTGAAGCAAATAAATTATGAAATATGATGAATTAGAAAAATTTTAATATGCAATGACCACGTGAAAGGAAGGAAAGAAAGATATGTGGAATGAATGCAAATGAGATATGTATGTTGCAAATGAATGAGATATGAGTACACAGAAATCTCAAGGACGAAATTTTCGAAGGAGGGGTGAATGTGACACCCCAGGATATTTATAGTGATTCCAAATAAAGATTATGATGAATTAAGTAATGTTAACTTTTAAAAACCTAGTGTTGAATGATAGAGGTGTTAAGGAATGATTGATGATGTAAGCAATGTGCTAAATGACCTATGTGGTTGACTGAATATATTGGATATATTACAAAGAGAAATGGAATGTGAAGAAGATTTATAAATATGAATTAAGAAAAGAATGTTGAATGTGCAAAGTATAAATGATGTGCAATAGAGAATATGAAAAAAGTGGATTGAGTAAGGGTAAGTGCGATTAAAGAAAGGAGATTTTTCAGAGGATGAAAAACTATCTTGATAAATACATCAAGAAACGAGTGAAAGTGTTATCAATAAAACTTTTTAAAGAATTATGAAATGTAATGTTATAAAGAAATTGTAAATTGAGTTAAGAATTCAATACTCTGACAATTATGATCACTATGGTATTATCCATTAAGGGTGTGAGTTATGGATATTAAATAGGTAAGATATGATTATTATTGGGTTTAGTTGTTATTTATCAAGATAAAAGCATAACAAAATGCTATAAATGAAATACGTAAAGTTATTACGGTAATTATGATTCCGACGACGGAATCCTGTTAAGGAGGGAAAAATGTGAGGAACCGAATTTTTGGAATTCCTTAATAATAGGAAATTAATTAACAAAACGATCAAGGTTGTTTAAATTATTGGTGAATTATATATTTTATGTGATTTAAAGGGTGTGATGGGATTTAATTGATAAATTAAATCTTCACGGAGGTGATGATAAATTATGTTGAATTAATATAATTGAAAAGTAAATAAATTATTTTAAAACAATTTATTAAGAATAAGAGAAATGTCATGTAAGAGTACAATAAAAATTGTACAATAAAATTGTTGTGGAGATATGGAAATTATTATTTAAATGATGTTATGTGATAATAGGTGATATATGGATTAGACATGTATATAGATATATTTGTATATATATATATATATGTGTGTGTGTGTGTGTGTGTGTGTGTGTGTGTGTGTGTGTGTGTGTGCATGTTTAATTGTAAATTTTAAATTTTATTATTTATGGAAATTAAGGGATTAATAATTAAATTAATCCAAATTTAAATAAAAAATTAATGAGGGAGTTAGTAAAATTGTAATTATTGATTTTAGATTTAACCAATAATTATGGAGGAAGTCTAGAAATTAATTGAGAAGAAAAGTAATTATATAAATTATATAATAATAAATTATATAATTTATATAAGGAAATTAACTTAAAGTATGAAGGAAATAATAATTATATAAATTATATAAGAACACTTATATAATTTATATAAGAGGATTAAATTGAATAAGGATGGAAGAAAATTTTTATAAATTGTACTTTGGGTAAAATGGAAATTATATAAGGAGAAAGTAATTATATAAATTATAAAATAATAAATTATATAATTTATATAAGAAAAGTTAATGTAAATAATAAGAAAATAATAATTATATAAATTATATAAAAATGATTATATAATTTATATAAGGAGAATATATTAATTAAGAAAGGAAATAAAATTGTACAAATGGTACAATATTTTACTAAATGGTGATATTTAAAGTGTGTTAAATAATAAAGAACTGAAAAATAAATGAGAAGAAGGAAGGTTTTAAATTATTAAAAAATTATGTTTGTGTATAATGGAATTTTTATAATTTTTATGGAGGATAATATTTCAGAAACGTAAACATGTTAATGTAACTTGTTGTTCAGGTAACGAAGTGAAAAAGTATGAAAAATAATTTTTATAAGTTATATGAATTATTTTATGAATTTTAGAGGTATAAATTACATCATATAATTATATGCATGTCAGTATGCGTGTACAAAATTTGTCAAGTAAAGTACATGAAAGGGGTATAAATATTAATTATAAATCTTGTTATGAATTTTGGTGAATTAAAATAAATATTTTATGTACGTTACATAAAATATTTATTACACGAAATAACTATGTAATGTATAAAAATACTTCATTTATGCTTGATTTTTGGAAAATCCGGAATTGGAAGGTCGGTGGGGCTAAGTCGGTAGATCCTTGTTCTTTTACAAATTAATTAATTGCCATTGATTATAAAAAGAAGGAAAAGGAATGAAGCAAGTAAGAAGGAAAAATAAAAATAAAAAGCAACAACTCTCCCTCTCTTTCCACTACCACCCGAGACCACCACCCGTAGCCTCCATCACCACCAAGAGAAATAATTTTGGTGCCATCAAGGGATTTATCAAGCTTCAAAGAAGGTGTTTGAGCTAATGTGAAGGTAAAAATAAATTTATTTGATTTATTTTTGTATTTATTAGTGATAAAATAATTTTGTGGAAAATTAGTAAATAATTAGAATAATTATTCTAAATAATTTTTGGATGTATAGCTATGGATTATATGATTTTTAGAAGTATTATGTTATGAAATTGAGGAACAAAAATGGTGTAAATTGGTTAACTTGGTTTACTGTTACGGAGAAAGAAAGAAGAAAAAAAAATCTGGCTTGCTCGCGCATTGCGCGGCGGCCAAATTTTTTCGAATGTGGTAAATAAACAACGTCGTTTCGGACACGGGAAGGCCAGGTCGCGCCATGCGCGACGACCAATTTTACTGTAGCCGGCCTTAGGAAACGACGCCGTTTGAAGGGAGGAGCAGCAGGTCGTGCCATGCACGACGACCATTGTTCTGGAGCAGGGCAGGAAACGACGTCGTTTTGGGACGACCGGGAGTTGGTCCGCGCAATGCGCGGCCGATGAAATTCCTGATAAATTATGATTATGCCCCTAAGCTTTTCAGAAAATGACCAGCGTGTCCTAGAAGCGCGGAAATTACAAAAATGCCCTCAGAGATTAGTTTTTAATTAAATAAATGTTTAAAAATTGTTTAAAAAAAACTATAGAAAATTATAGAAAAAATATTTAAAATATTAAATATAGTTAAATTAATATGTTAAGGGACGGGGTTAATATAATTAACCATACTATTTGATAATTAGCTCGATACCCTAAAATAAACCGTCGAGTAGGGTTAATTACATTATAAATTATATTAATTCATTAAATTAATATCATGATAGGATAAATAATTATTAATTAATTATCTTATGGTCATAGGTTGTTCGAGAAAGAGTTTTGAGCTACCAATTTAATAATTGGACGTCAAGGCAAGTTCTTCAATACTTTGATGTTAATTGTTTATATGTTAGAATATGTTAATTCTTGTTCAAATGCACATAAAAATTATGTGTTACGTGATCTGTGTATAATTTGACCACGATGTGTATTTGGTACAATGATGTGACCATATGTGAAATTGATAAATGTTAGCTTTACGTAATTAGACATGAGATATGCGAGATATATTGAGTTAGTCAAAGCACAACACATGACGTATGACACACACAGAGCATGTTATGTTATGTGCTACATAAAGCATGAAAGGTGCAAATTGTTGAACTTGTTGAGCCGTTGTGCTCATTCCTTGCATAATATAAACTTTTGCAGGTAAAGAAATAAATTTCAGGAATATCGAATTGTGTTAAAGATGGATTACCCTAGAAGATTGTGAACGCAATTGTTATATTTTCAACATCATAATTCAATGTGGTTAAATTTGACAAGTTTACATTGATGGATTGTATGTACATATAAATCGGGTCCGGATAGGACGAGTAAAGTTAAATTATGAGCTATTTTGGTTCAAGATAGTTGTTACGATAAAATGTATTATATGTTTAATTATGAATTATGAAACAAAGAATATTTGTGTGGATATATACAATATTAAATTTTGAATGTTGAGCTTTACAACATTTGTAACAGAAAGAAAAAGTAAAGGTTGCGATCCAGGGACTAGGATCAAGATGTAAAGTTTTAAATGATCAAATATTTTGATACAATGATTGAGAAAAGAGAAAAATTTATACCGAAATATTTGATAATTTATGATTTAAAGTCACTTAATGAATTAAATAAGGAGATTAGAGATTTATTAACCGACCGAAATTTGGACGTAAGGAAAATAAGGTATAATAAACCTGAAATTTAAGGTAATAAGGTTGGTCGAATTTCGGGGCGTTACAGATGGTATCAGAGCCGTAGGTTATAAGCTTTGGGTAAACAATACCTTAGGCTATAACCTTAGTAAGAAAGAGTAAATTTAGTTGTGTGTTCTGAAAACCCAAGCGTATAGTAAGCTCGTAACTCATGATTATATGGTGGAGCCCCTCAGCGAATGGGCGACTATGGCTTGACTAGGACAAGCTCCTCAAGCCATACGATTATGGTAAGTTCCTGAGCCCAAATACGTTATAAGTTTGATGAACATGGGGGGTAATTAGAGTAAAGAGCCATAAGTTGAGAGATATAGTTCTCAGATATTGGCTAGGGTTAAGCAAATATGAAAGATATAAGATTATAAGGAAGAGATAGAGATGTTAAGAAAGATTTGAATGAAGGTAACGAATTAAGAAAATTCATGAGTTCAATTAAGAATATATCTGAAAGAATATTTGAAATGATTTAAAAATGAATCTAAAAGAAAATCAGGGGACACCTGATTCAAGCAATAAAGATGACAAGGTAATCTAAAAAGTATAGAAAGAGATCATAATAACATGATCAGGAACAGTAAGAGCATTGTACTACGATACGATCACAAGATAAGGAAAGCGAATAAGGAATAGATTGTAAAGCAAGATTACGATGTGATCCAATGAGACTATGAAATGACAGATAGATCTGTTAATGATCTAAGAGGTATAGCTTGATGTTATAAAGAGAAATGGTACTATGAAATAGTTCGAGATGAACTCAGAGAATGATGAAACATGAATTAAAGAAATGTTATGATAAGGGGGCAGAAAGCTTGGGTACAAAATTTCAATTGAGGACTCACGTGGTGACTAAGTTGTACAATCCTTTGTATGGGCAGGGGACTTGTGTTTACTTAGTTATTATATGATAATCATTGAAATGTTAGAGTCGCGCTATCGGTATACAGATGTTGAGAAATTAATTCTTATCTCGTATGTATATTTGATAGATAGATGTCATAGCTTGATGTTATAAAGAGAAATGGTACTATGAAATAGTTCGAGATGAACTCAGAGAATGATGAAACATGAATTACAGAAATGCTATGATAAGGGGGCAGAAAGCTTGGGTACGAAATTTTAATTGAGGACTCACGTGGTGACTGAGTTGTACAATCTTTTGTATGGGCAGGGGACTTGTGTTTACTTAGTTACTATGTGATAATCATTGAAATGTTAGAGTCGCGCTATCGGTATATAAATGTTGAGAAATTAATTCTTATCTCGTAGGTATATTTGATAGATAGATAATATTAAGTTTAGACACGAGTTCTTAAAACTCATGCATATGGTAAGTCTATGACTCATAATCGTATGGTATGTTTTGAGCCCCTCAGCATATGGACAGTCTCTGGTGTGTTCTTAAACTACATATTGCTAGGACAAGCTTCTAAACTCATATTCTTGTGGTAAGTTCCTGGACTCATAATGTGTGGTAAGTTTGATGGACTATACGGGAGTATAGAAAAGTTGAAGTAACCAGGAATCTTTAGTATGATAAATAATAATAGCCCTAGCAATAAATATAGTAATTAGGTGAAGAATAGAAGGTGACAGATGTTTTGGAATTTAGTATATTCCTACTTTTCTAACTTTGCTAGACTTCAAAATCTTTGGCCTCAAGCTAATTTCGCACTAATGTGCTTTTAAATATACCAATGAATTTTAAGTGATTTAAAAAGTGTCTATGCTACTTGTTTCGGCTAGACGTTTTGAAAAGTTTTGACATGATGAATATTTTAAAATTTATGCGGATTACAAATTGTTAAAAGAAAGTCTATGCTAATTGATCTGGCTAGACAAGCGTTGAAGAAATACAGTCTAAGCTATTTGATTCAGCTAGACAAATTTTGAAATATACTTATTTAATTCATATTCTTTGAAAGTTATACCTAATCAAATTACTTTTGTATGAATTCTAATGCTGAAATGAACAACCCTATAAAAAGGGAACATAGAAAGATTACAAGTATTGCAGGTTGATCGAATGGTCACTTGGTATATCAAGACACAGCTGGCGTGCCAATGTTTGGATGAGGTGTCCATCACTTTAATGACAGATTGATCAACTGTCAGTGGTTTACAGTATGAGGTACTCTGGGAGTGAAGTACTATTAAACTGAGATCCATGTTCGCTCAACATATTATGAAAATCCATCACTTTAGTGATTTGCGGTACGAGGTACTCTGGGAGTGAAGTACTATTAAACTAGGATATGTGTTCATTCAGCATATTATGAAAGTTTTTCCAAAATAAAATTTTTAATTCCTCTACTCTTATGAAGATTGGATGGTAGGATGGGGTAGTATTTTCTAATTGTGAGCGATAATGAAAGTAGAATTTGTGAGGCAAATAAATTAGGAAATGTGATGAATTAGAAAATTTTTAATATGCAATGACCACGTGAAAGGAAGGAAAGAAAGATATGTGGAATGAATGCAAATGAGATATGTATGTTGCAAATGAATGAGATATGAGTACACAGAAATTTCGAGGAAAAAATTTTCGAAGGAGGGGAGAATGTGACACCCCAGGATATTTATAGTGATTTCAAATAAAGATTATGATGAATTAAGTAAATGTTAATTGTTAGTTCCCGGAGGCACACAAGTGATCTAGAAGGGAGGGTTGAATAGATCTCTTATAAACTTTTTACTTAAATTTAATTGATATTACCAAATAGTTCATTTAATCAAGATTAGTTTGCACAACGGAATATTAGTTTGAAAACTCCCCTTAAAGATTTATAAAACTTCTCAGTTAAGTTTAGACTGTATTGAAGATAGCCATTTGTCCAGTAAACCAATCATAGCAGGTATATCTATATATGACAGAATGTAAATGACTGAATGTAAATGACACCAGAGAGTTTAAGTGGTTCGGAGACTGAATAACTTTTACTCCACTCTTCTACTTTAACAAGTAGGAAATCCACTAAGGATGGCTCATACAGAATCCTTCAAGCACTTCAGGCCTAGAAACTCTGGTTCACTAAGAACCCTTTAAACCCAACAGGTTTGGCTCCTTTAGTCATTAAGACAAGGACATAACTGCCCTCTTCAAGTCCAGCAGACTTGGCTCCTTGCTTGTTGATAGATGTTGGAGTTGCTACTGAGTTGTACATTGTCATTAAATACTCAGTAGCAGGATGTGATCCTTCTTGAAATGATATTGAGTTTGGCAATGATGCTTGGCTTCTTTATTTGCTCAATATCTTCTTGTGATCACCCATTGCGCTGCTAGGCTTTTGTACTTCAGCTCTTTTGGTACTTGAAAACTTCTCGAGACGAACTCCTGAGATGACTGTGAAGCTCTTTCCTTTCGGTACTCACTTGTTCTTTCTTATCATAGACTGTTTATAGCTTCTCGAGATAGGCTTCTGAGATGACTGTAATGCTCATTCATTTTGGTACTCAGTTGCTTCCATGTCTGTATCAAGTTGGCGTTTAAACTTCTCTCTACCACGTGCCTAGCAGCTCTGAACACTTCTCTTGTAATAGAGTTATTTCACTCTATATCTCTCTCAATTCAGTATTAGTGTTCTGATGGATCGTGGAGTTCTTCAGCATATTCATTTTCTATTTCACTCTACGTTCTGTTGTTGTCCACCATCCTTTCTTGTATTTTCAACAACAACTTTATCTGTGAATTATCAAAGCCTTTATACCTTTGTGCATATTTTACCGTTGAAACAAATTCCGTTGCTTTCATTTGGCTTTGTGCATATCCTCAATATCTTCATTATTGACTTCTTGCTGCTTGTGTTAGTTCTTTTTCTCTTTTCTGACATATTCTGATATATCAAATTGTAGCTCAGCTTTTCTCTGAATTTATAGCCGTTGCACTCCCAGAGTTGTTCATCAAAGATTATTATATTCTTTGCTAATTAATCTTCTGATCCATCAATAAATACCTTCCTTGACTTTTAGAACCAGCTGTTCTGATGTATTTAGAGATGTCCCATTCGTCTGACTTTATTCACCATTTTCCTGAGCAGTGGGTCCTAACTTAGTCATTTAGGCACAAAGTCTTCTGTGACTCTGACATGCATTTGTGCTCTTAACAGTACTTAATCTTTCTTGAATTTGGGCTAGGATTATTCTCTTTTCTCTTGCTATATTGTCGTTCTGTTTGTTTACTGGTGTTGAACTGCTCAGTGAATTCGTTGAGTGATAGGCTGTACATTCTGAATTTTGCGAATTCAGCTCCATGAATGTTACTTAAGGTATCTCAACTAAAACGTTGAGTTAGAGCGATCTTTTCACTTACTTTGCGATCTTGCTATTCTGTTCAGCTCGCAGATTTTGTCTGTTATGCTTAGCTTTATGATTTTGTTCTACGAGCTTGTCCTTCTGTGCAAGTTATGAAGTTGCTGACTGCAGTGCTTTCAGTGGAATCGTTGAGTTGTTGTCTTCGTTGGCACATCCTTTATTTCTATTCAACGATTATTCAAAGTGTAGAACAATTTTCTATATTGTCTTGTAACTGTGCAAATCGTATAGTTCTCGTATGTGCTTGTTCTTCAAGTTTACTCTACGATCTTGCTAGATTGTGTATATCGTAGAGTACATTTCTTCTCTGATTCTGCGTTAACTGCTGGCTTGCTTAGCTGTCTGTTCGACGATCGTAGAGTTTTGCTCTACGATTTGTACTTGATCAGTTCTTTAATTTAGCTTGTATATTTTGTAGACCTCTTGCACATCTGTCTCTCTTTGATGATCGTAGAGTTATTCAGGTAAGGAGTCGTATAGTTCACTCTACGAATTATACTGAATCATTGAGTTTTCTTTTCTTGGAATCGTAGAGTCCATTCTACGATCATATAGACTGATCAGATCTAACATAAGATCAACCTAACAGATTTGATCTTTTCTATCTAAGTCCTTTCTTACATTATTACATCATTATATATTGAAAGGACTTTACAGACTTTGTCATACACAAAAACAACACTGATTCACTCTTATGCTACTCTGCTTATATTATGCATCTTTTATGCAGAGTGACTCCTACAGAAAGATCAACCTAACAATTCTGATCTTTAAAATCTAAGTCCTTTGAACACATATATCTTTTAAAAGGACTTTACAATATTTGAACCATATAACTTTCATTCTCTTTTATAAGCATCAGATAGTTTTCAACAAGATCATATTTGTGTTATACAAGTGTGTAAATCACATTATTTGAAATATGTAATATATATCATACACACATGATCATGTAGGCACATAATTTGATTAACATATAATCACTTTGTTAATTAACCACATAAGCACTTTTAGAACATTTACACACATAATCAAGTAAGCACATAAGCACATTAACACGTAAGCACATTGTCAGACACACATTGACAATTAACCATGTAAGGACATTTACCACAATCATTTTTGCACAACAGTCATCATCATCAAATCAAACAACCTTCAACAGTTAACATTTTAAAACCTAGTGTTGAATGATAAAGGTGTTGAGAAATGATTTATGATGTAAGTAATGTGCTAAATGACCTATGTGGTTGACTGAATATGTTGGATCTATTACAAAGAGAAATGGAATGTGAAGAAGATTTATAAATATGAATTAAGAAAAGAAGGTTGAATGTGCAAAGTATAAATGATGTGCAATAGAGAATATAAAATAAGTGGATTGAGTAAGGGTAAGTGCGATTAAAGAAATGAGATTTTTCAAAGGATGAGAAACTATCTTGATAAATACATCGAGAAACGAGTGAAAGTGTTATCGATAAAACTTTTTAAAGAATTATGAAATGTAATGCTATAAAGAAATTATAAATTGAGTTAAGAATTGAATACTCTGACAATTATGATCACTATGGTATTATCCATTAAGGGCGTGAGTTATGGATATTAAAGAGGTAAGATATGATTATTATTGGGTTTAGTTGTTATTTATCAAGATAAAAGCATAACAAAATGCTATAAATGAAATACGTAAAGTTATTACGGTAATTGTGATTCTGAGGACGGAATCCTGTTAAGGAGGGAAGAATGTGAGGAACCGAATTTTTGGAATTCCTTAATAATAGGAATTTAATTAACAAAACTATCAAGGTTGTTTAAATTATTGGTGAATTATATATTTTATGTGATTTAAAGGGTGTGATGGGATTTAATTGATAAATTAAATCTGCACGAAGGTGGTGATAAATTATGTTGAATTAATATAATTGAAAAGTAAATAAATTATTTAAAAATAATTTATTAAGAATAAGAGAAATTTCATGTAAGGTTACAATAAAAATTGTACAATAAAATTGTTGTGAAGATACGAAAATTATTATTTAAATGATGTTATGTGATAATAGGTGATATATGGATTAGACATGTATATAGATATATTTGTGTGTGTATATATGTGTGTGTGTGTGTGTGTGTGTGTGTGTGCATGTTTAATTGTAAATTTTAAATTTTATTGTTTATGAAAATTAAGGGATTAATAATTAAATTAATCCAAATTTAAATAAAAAGTTAATGAGTGAGTTAGTAAAATTGTAATTATTGATTTAAAATTTAACCAATAATTATGTAGGAAGTCTAGAAATTAATTGAGAAGAAAAGTAATTATATAAATTATATAATAATAAATTATATAACTTATATAAGAAAATTAATTTAAAGTATGAAGGAAATAATAATTATATAAATTATATAAGAATACTTATATAATTTATATAAGAGGATTAAATTGAATAAGGATGGAAGAAAATTTTTATAAATTGTACTTTGGGTAAAATGGAAATTATATAAGGAGAAAGTAATTATATAAATTATAAAATAATTAATTATATAATTTATATAAGAAAAGTTAATGTAAATAATAAGGAAATAATAATTATATAAATTATATAAAAATGATTATATAATTTATATAAGGAGAATATATTAATTATGAAAGGAAATAAAATTGTACAAATGGTACAATATTTTATTATATGGTGATATTTAAAGTGTGTTAAATAATAAAAAAATGAAAAATAAATGAGAAGAAGGAAGGTTTTAAATTATTAAAAAATTATGTTTATGTATAATGGAATTTTTATGATTTTTATGGAGGATAATATTTCAGAAACGTAAACATGTTAATGTAACATGTTGTTCAGGTAACGAAGTGAAAAAGTATGAAAAATAATTTTTATAAGTTATATGAATTATTTTATGAATTTTGGAGGTATAAATTACCTCATATAATTATATGCATGTCAGTATGCGTGTACAAAATTTGTCAAGTAAAGTACCTGAAATGGGTATAAATATTAATTATAAATCATGTTATGAATTTTGGTGAATTAAAATAAATATTTTATGTACGTTACATAAAAAATTTATTATACGAAATAACTACGTAATGTTGAAAAACACTTCATTTATGCTTGATTTTTGAAAAATCCGGAATTGGAAAGTCGGTGGGGCTAAGTCGGTGGATCCTTGTTCTTTTACAAATTAATTAATTGCCATTGATTATAAAATGAAGGAAAAGGAATGAAGCAAGTAAGAAGGAAAAATAAAAATAAAAAGCAACAACTCTCCCTCTCTTTCCACTACCACCCGAGACCACCACCTGTAGCCACCATCACCACTAAGAGAAATAATTTTGGTGCCATCAAGGGATTTATCAAGCTTTAAAGAAGGTGTTTGAGCTAATGTGAAGGTATAAATTAATTTGTTTCATTTATTTTTGTATTTATTAGTGATAAAATAATTTTGTGAAAAATTAGTAAATAATTAGAATAATTATTCTAAATAATTTTTGGATGTATAGTTATGGATTATATGATTTTTAGAAGTATTATGTTGTGAAATTGAGGAACAAAGATGGTGTAAATTGGTTAAGTTGGTTTACTGTTACAGAGAAAGAAAGAAGGAAAAAAAATCTAGGCCGCCCGCCCATTGCGCGGCGGCCAAATTTTTCCGAACACGGTAACGAAACGACGTCGTTTCGGAGACAGGAAGGCTGGGCCGCGCCATGCGCGACGACCAATTTTACTGTAGCCGGCCTTAGGAAACGACGCCGTTTGAAGGGAGGAGCAGCAGGTCACGCCATGCACGGCGACTATTGTTCTGGAGCAGGGCAGGAAACGACGTCGTTTTGGGATGACCGGGAGTTGGTCCGCGCAATGCGCGGCCGATGAAATTCCTGATAAATTACGATTATGCCCCTGATCTTTTCACAAAATGACCAGCGTGTCCTAGAAGGGCGGAAATTACAAAAATGCCCTCATAGATTAGTTTTTAATTAAATAAATATTTAAAAAAAATTTAAAAAATTATAGAAAAAATATTAAAAATATAGAAATGACATTTGGGCATTAAATTTAATATTTTTGTAAAAATATTAAATATTTGGGATTAATATTTAAATATTAATCTAATAAGGTTACATTTTAGAAAAATGGTTAAATAAAATTCGGACAACCAAATACGCTAAATTTTATCCGACGGGTCTGGTTGTCTGCACAGAATGTGTTTTGTTTTTTTTTATATTAGTTAAATTAATATGTTAAGGGACGAGGTTAATATAATTAACCATATTATTTGATAATTAGCCCGGTACCCTAAAAGAAAACGTCGAGTAGGGTTAATTACATTATAAATTATATTAATTCAATAAAATAATATCATGAGAGGATAAATAATTATTAATTAATTATCTTAGGGTCATAGGTTGTTCGAGAAAGAGTTTTGAGCTACCAATTTAATAATTGGACGACAAGGCAAGTTCTTCAATACTTTGATGTTAATTATTTATCTGTTAGAATATGTTAATTCTTGTTGAAATGCACATAAAAATTATGTGTTACGTGATCTGTGTATAATTTGACCACGATGTGTATTTGTTACAATGATGTGACCATATGTGAAATTGATAAATGTTAGCTTTACGTAATTAGACATGAGATATGCGAGATATATTGAGTTAGTCAAAGCACAACACATGACGTATGACACACACAGAGCATGTTATGTTATGTGCTACATAAAGCATGAAAGGTGCAAATTGTTGAACTTGCTGAGCCGTTGTGCTCATTCCTTGCATAATATAAACTTTTGCAGGTAAAGAAATAAATTTCAGGAATATCGGATTATGTTAAAGATGGATTACCCTAGAAGATTGTGAACGCAATTGTTATATTTTTAACATCATAATTCAATGTGGTTAAATTTGACAAGTTTACATTGATGGATTGTATGTACATATAAATCGGGTCCGGATAGGACGAGTAAAGTTAAATTATGAGCTATTTTGGTTCAAGATAGTTGTTACGATAAAATGTATTATATGTTTAATTATGAATTATGAAACAAAGAATATTTGTGTGGATATATACAATATTAAATTTTGAATGTTGAGCTTTACAACATTTGTAACAGAAAGAAAAAGTAAAAGTTGCGATCCAGGGACTAGGATCAAGATGTAAAGTTTTAAATGATCAAATATTTTGATACAATGATTGAGAAAAGAGAAAAATTTATACCGAAATATTTGATAATTTATGATTTAAAGTCACTTAATGAATTAAATAAGGAGATTAGAGATTTATTAACCGACCGAAATTTGGACGTAAGGAAAATAAGGTATAATAAACCTGAAATTTAAGGTAATAAGGTTGGTCAAATTTCGGGGCGTTACATTTGGTTTTTGAAAAACAAAATTGTTTCAAATGGAAGATTAAAGGCTTGAAAAGATGGAATAGCTATGAAAAAGATGCCAATTGATTTTTGATAGTACATGGGTGAAGGAGGAAGGTATCACTGACGAAGGTTTTGAGTCGTCTCTCGCTAGATTGGGCTTTTGGAAAAGAATCATTTCAAATGTAAGATTGAAGGTTTGAGAAGATGGAACAGCTACGAAGGGGAGGCCAATTGAAAATTTGGTGGAAAATGGAGGAGCCAATTAAAAGAGACAAACTCAGTGAATTGAGTCGATAGCTAGGGAAGAACGAAATTGACTCAGAAAAGATCGCCTCTTGCATTATTATATTATAGTATCGATTGGACGTTGATTAGGCCACTAGAATAGAGATTAGGTTTCAAACCACGTAAAAATCTCTTGTGTTTATGTGATTGATTATTCTACTTTAATTGTTCATTTCATACTTCAATTTGAATTAAAAATAATAATTTTAATACTTGAATATATATATTTCTTTAGAAAATTATTTATTTCAACTCAGGTCTTCATTTAATATAAGTAAAATAATTCTCAAATTTATAGTTGTAAACAATTTTTTGCCAATTCTGATAAAATAGTTTTCTAGTAAGTCGAATTTCAAAATACAACATACTACATTATTATTCAGAAATTTTTTAACTGAATATTTAAATTACAAAAATTTGATATAGTTTGTTCCTACACTTATTCAACCCCCCCTTCTAAGTGTGTCCATCTTAATTTCACCGACAAACCTACAAAGCCAGAATAATCATATGGTGATAAGTGTACTAGGAAGAATGAAGCAATGGTAAATTTCAAAAGGGAAGAATTCTAAGGATGCGTATAAAAGGATTATTGCTGATTAACGATTTCCAACAATTTCTTCCAAAAAAATTTTAGAAAAAGATTTAAGTAGAAAAGTTCAAGTGTTCAAATTCTTTAGAGAAATCATTTAGTTGCTACGTCCTTCAGAGAGATATTCATAACGTCACTTAGCAACACCTCAAATATCAATCATCATCAACATTCTCTAGATCTTAGTGATCAACAGAAAGACAAGTCTGAGTGACTTGCCTTGATTCTTGGCGAATCAAGCCTCTTATTGAAAGAAGGTCTTAGTGACCTTGAGAAGACCTAATTAGTACCTTGGAGATAAGGTCTTAGTGACCTTGAAAAGACTTAGTGTCGTGGAGAGAAGGTCTTAGTTGTAAGGATCCGAAAATTCTGTAAACACTGTTTATGAGTTATAAAACCCTAATTTTAATCCAAACCCTAGTTTTGGGATAATATGGATGGTAGGATGTATTTGAAATCTACTTGCAACATAATGAATATTAGGGCTAATATTGTTATTGATTTAAATAAAAGCCTAATATAAATTAATGTTGGAATTAAATTGAAACCCCAATCAATAATCTAATTAAATTTAATTACCTAGCAAATCTAATTGGATTATGTGCTATTAATAATAACATTAATGTAGTAGGATTAATTCATGCACTAACTAACATTATATGATTTAATGGATACCAATTAAAGGCCTAGCTCATGGAATCAATGGCCTAACCCATATAATTAATTGTGGTAGCCCAATTGGGATTTAATAAATGAGCCCAATGAACTAATTTCCTAGCCCAAACCATTATGTATGGGTGATTATATATATATATATATATATATATATATATATATATTACCACTTTGTTGCTATTGAAAGAAAAGAAAAAGGGGAAACATTTCTTGGACCATTTCACCCCCTAACAGCCGACAGCCTTAGAAGGCTTTTGTGGCTGATTTGTGTTCAGTTTTTTAGTGGCTCAAGGCCTTGGTAGAAGCAAGGAAAAAATTGTACAAGTCTAGTAGGCCTATGAGCTTGGTTTGGTGTAGTTGATGTGTATGCTTACAAGAGTTGTAAGTCTACGTATCAACTAACACCATATCACTCCTTATTATCTCTTTTTATCATTCATTAGTCATTTTACTTACCAATGTTGCTTGAGAGAAAACTAGAGAACTAAGAAGAGAAAAGAGAGAAAGAAAAAATAAAGGAATAGGAGACCATAGAAAATCAAGATCCAAGCAAGGAAATAAAATCATCTACTCATCAAGATAGATCATCCAAACTTGGTGAAGTTTCTATCAAGAAGAAGAAAATCTATTAGAAGGTTTAAAAGTTTTCAAAACCCTTGTTTTATTTTTCACCTTTGTGTTCTAAGTGCTTGAAGTGGTTTTGATGGTCAAAAATCCATTTTGATGGTTCAAAACTAATTTCAAAGCTCTAGATGTTTAAAACCATGCTAGATATGTTAATCCATGGTTTGGTGGTTTAATATATGTGTTTAAATGCTTAGATAATAAAAATGTTTATCAAAAAGCATGAAAATGATTTTTACCGACGGAACCTAAATCGAATGTGTGGTACGGGGCTTTATATTTTGAAACCTACAAGTTGTATGAGAGATTTTCTTCCTTTATATGATAAATATATAAGTTAAGAACAAAACCTAGTTGGTATAATGTTCATGTGAGTTGTTATGGTCAAGATATGATTTTTAGACTAAAGATGGTCATTTTAAGAACCCTAATGCGCAATAGTCCACTTTGTGGCTATTTTTCATAACCAAAACTTTTCCAAAAATTTGATCCAATGATGGAATATTATAGTTTAGGAAGATACGTATCCATCAATACTAATTTGAGGTCATTTGGATTTCTAGATTTCATTTTATGCAAGTTTGAATCAAAGTAGCAAAAGTTGAAAAATCTGAAATGGCAAAATTGTAGATTCTGCAAAGGGAGGGCTGGGGCCCTTGTTTCCTTTGTAAAAGTAGGGTCGGGGCCCTACCCCCTGTTCACAGACAAAAAAAATTTATTTTCGAATCGGGTCGGGCCATTCGGGTCGGGTCGGATCATTTTAAGTCCAAAATGGGTAAAAAAAAAAAATGCTTACAAATTAATGTAATTAATTTGGGACACAATAAAAAAATAATTATTTATTATTTGGATATTAAATAATAATTAAGATAAATAAAAGTTATTAAGGGGATTAATTACTATTTACTTAATATTAAATAATAATTAAACTAAAAAGAGATAATAATTTAATTATTTATTTTTAAATAATAAATAAAGGATAATATAAAGTTAATAGATAATTATTTATTATTTAAGAATAAATAATAAATAAGGATACTTAATTAATTGTTATGACATTAAATAATAGTTAAAGAAAAATAAAATTATTAAATAATTGTTTATTTGTTAATGGTTATTAAATAATGAATAAAGGTAGGTAATTAATTAATTATTATTTAAATCTTATTAAATAATAATTAAAGGAAAATTAAGACTAATAAACTAATTGCTTAGTATTTAAGTAATAATAAATAAGGATAAGTAATTAATTTGATTATTATTTAAATAATATTAAATAATAATTAAAGGAAGATGAGATTAATAAAATAATTGTTTATTATTTTATTTTATATTAGGTAATCAATAAAGATGAATAATTAATTAATTATTATTTAAATGTTATTCAACATTAATTAAAGAGAAATAAAGTTTATAAATTAATTATTTATTATTTAATTAATATTAAATAATAGATAAGGATAACTAATTTATTAATTATTATCTAAATGATATTAAATAATAATTAGAGAGAAATAAGGTACTTAAACAATTTAAGTGAATTGTTTAAAGTGTGAAATAAATAAATTAAATCTTATTAAGTGGATAATAAGATTGTTTGGTAATTAAAATATTGCTCGAGTGTGATAATATGGTCACATAAGCTATGTATTGTTAAATAGGAAGGTATGTGCTTAAATGGTAGTCTGTTTGATACTGATATATAGACTCCTATGTGCTATGTAATTGAAAGATGAATTTATTTAATATTAGGTCTTTCAAGGACAATAATTTAAGTCGAGTAAGCAGTAGTCAACAGCTGAGGCAAGTTTCCTAACTCAAACTCGAACTATTATTTTTGAGCATGTCAAATGGTTTAATTTATCGTTAATTATTCCATGTAAATGTCAGTATTGATATTCGCACATTGATGCATTTGAAAAATATGTTCTATCATTGAACAAGTAAATTATTTAAAGTTCTTTATTTCATGAACTGCTCAACAAATGGGTCTACGCCATTTGTTTCGGCTGGACATATAAAGTAAATATTTTTAAAAGCTATTCCAAACCAGTTGAGTGGTGTGGAACTCTTGTACTGAGAGAACAAACCCTAAATGGGGAATTATAAGTGCCATAGTTCGACATGGTCAGAGTTTAATGTTATGTATATACATGTTGTACAAGAGGCTGATCCCCTCGAGTACAGTCTGATTTATAAAAGGATAATCGGAAGGTTGTTTCCTTGGAAACGTTCAGGGTCGGTTGGACCACTCAGCAGTAAATAATCATCTTTCATTCCTTCGTTTGGATTTTGATTATCTTATTAGTCATTTCATTAACTTCTATAAATTGTTGAGCTTTCACTTTATTCGCAGTTATTCATGATATGTCTGTATTATTTTAAATTTGCTGAGCATATTAGTTGCTCACTCTTACTATATATATCATGAACTAATTGCAGTTAGGCCTGAGCACTCCAAGAAGGACAAAGGCAAGGGCAAGCTTTAAGAATAGTTTAAATATTTCTATTCATGTTTTGTAAATCATGGAACCCTGTTTATATTAATAGGATCGTCATGATAAAATTTTATTAAGGTTGAGACCTTGGGACCGTAGTAAAGCCTTTTGTAATGAACAACTTATGTTTATTTATTCCGCATTTAGTAATATATGTTGTTTAAGAGGTGATGTATGTATTTGATCGTGAGCACCAAATCCGAGGTATTGGTACCTGAATTTGGGGGTGTCACATTAGTGACCTTGATCGAGAAGACTGGGTGTCATTATTATTTCTGAGTGATTCAGCGTGTTGTAGT
Organism: Hedera helix; assembly: GCA_947179155.2. Lineage (NCBI taxonomy): Eukaryota > Viridiplantae > Streptophyta > Magnoliopsida > Apiales > Araliaceae > Hedera > Hedera helix. Next base: position 19,333,710 of record OX359272.1, on the reverse strand, counting down.
CGGTTCTAAGTGAACCATTAGCTTGTGTAACCTATATCTTTAGGAGATCATCCTTGCTCATTGAAGCGGAAGGAGGGAATAGGAGTATTTTAGACTTTGAACCTCTAAAAATCACCGTGTCTCTTTACTGCTTTCATCTTAACTGTCATAACTGCTTTATTTACTGCAATATCTTTTCAAAAACTCACTTAATTCAAAATTGAGATTTTTCATTTAATCTTAGAAGGGGTTTTTCAAAATAACAAATGCATCTGTGCATTATAAAATAAGTTAATTATTTAAATATTTGGTAAACATCCTTTAATCAAAGATAATTTTTATAAATAAATTAAGGATCTATTTAACCCCCTTTCTAGACCCCTTTTTGTACCTTTGGAAAATAACAAATATGTGTTTTATAAATATATGTTTCATAGATATGTATATGTTTTGACGTATATATATGTATACTTGCTTTATTTCAAGACATTTACAGGCATTCGATGGACGAACTCTATCCCCCTGGCAGTCGTCGCCCTTCGATAGATCAAGACATATGGGAAAAGGCGTCAATCGTGAAGAAGAATTATGTCAAGGGCTAGGGACACTGTCGGCGGCTGATGGTACTGGCTTCTGTAGTTGTTCAATGCAGTCATAATACCAGTCGACAACTGCACATATTGTTGTTGATTGTGTTGCAGCCATATATATGGACCCTACGCTTCTTTGTACACTTTTTGACCATTTTTAAAGGTTTTGAGTCCAAATGATTTAGTAGCAGCAACAATATCACAACAACCCGGCTGTAAGAAAGGAACCCGAACACTACGAAATAATCTTAGCATTACTATAAGTTCCTTACTAGAATTAATATTAAATTAGTTTTTTTTTGTTATAAGAGCGTTTGGATGAGGATGCATGATGATCAGCTACCTAACTAAGATTGAGTATTTGTTATTTTTCTTTTCTTTGGTACGACGTACATTCAGATGTTTATCAGATCATATTGTATTTAGACTTTAGTTTGGCATTTTGATTGTATATATATGTAGTTAGGTTTCTTCGGCAATGACCCTTTTTTTGTAGTGTGTATTGAGTTTAGGTTGTTATATATTTTTTATGCTGTGTGTTGGGACAGGAATACAAGTATAATTATTATTTTTGAAAAATCCATAAATATAGGGGGGGGAATTCATTAAGAAAAAAAAAGAATTAGCAACCGACCACGATAACTAATAACATTTTAGCAATGGATAATAAAAAAACTCATTAGCAACGGACTGCGATAGCTGATGTCGACTGCTAACACGTGGCACTACGTTAGCAGCCTGCTTACGTGGATCAGCAATCGTAGTCGTCACTAAAGTCAATAAGTGTTATGTTTGTCGCTTATTTTATCTTACCGATCAGAATATCTACTTTCGACATTAACGACTGAATTCGATCGCTAATACCCTTTTAGTGACAAAATTCCATCGCTAATAGTCCGTCAATGATAATGTAACATCCCCGAAATTCGACCAACTTTATTCCCTTAAACTTGGTATTTATTATACATTATCTTTATAACGTCAAAATTTCGGTCCGTTAATAAATCTTTAATCCCTTCTTTAATCCAATAATTGATTTTAAAATTAACAATTACCAAATATTTCAATATAATTTTTTCTTTTTCCCAATCATTGTATTAAAATATTTGGATATTTAAAATCCTTACATCTGGGTCCTAGTCCCTGAATCGTAACCTTTACTTTTTCTTTTCTTTTCTTGTATCATAAAGCTCGGCATTCAAATTTTAATATCATTCATATCCATACAAATATTCTTTGTTTCATAATTCATCATCAAATATATAATAGTCTCTATCATAATATTCATGTTGAACAACTTCAGTTCACAGTTTAACTATACGCATCATATTCAGATCCCACTTATCTGTATATATAGCATATCAAAGTAACTTGGCAAATTTATCCACATTGATTTATAATATTAAAATACAATAATAGTCACAACCTTCCTTGGTAAACCGTCTTTACATAATCTGATATTCTTGAAATTTATTTCTTTCCTGCAAAAATATATATTAAGCAAGTAATGAGCACAACGGCTCAGTAAGTTCAACAGTTTATGTTTCACGTAGCACATACCTTAACATGCTCAGTGTGCGTGTCATACATCATGTGCTTGTGCTTCTACTATAGCAATATATCTCACATCATCGCACAAAGTACACATAGTTGTCATATTAGCCACAGATCACATAACACATAACTTATATGCATTTAACAAGTATTAACATATCATAACAGACAACATTTAACATTAAAGGACTGAAGAACTTGCCTGAAGTCCAATTAATTAATTTGATAGCTCAAACCCCTTTTTCGATCAACCTATGATCATAAAATAATCAAATAATAATTATTTATCTTCTCATGATATTAATTTAATAAATTAATATCATTTATTGTGACGCCCCCAAATCTAGGCCCACACAGCCCAAACTTGAGTCGTCAAAAGACTACAACAAAATTATTACAACAAAGCACAACGTACAACAATACCGTGTATAATAATACACAACTAAGTCTTCACTATTATTGCCACACTATTTTACAACACGTGAAGACTATAATAGATATCCCTCGGACTCCCACTCCATTCCCCGGCTAGACCCAGCTACGTTCTCATATCCTGTTGAAAAATAATGGAACAAAAGGGTGAGCTCAAATAGCCCAGTAAGAAATATCATGACTAAGATAATGACGAATAAATTATCATTAGCCTTCAACAGGTGAGTTTTTGATAGAATACAACAGAATACAAGGTGTATATCAAAAACTGCAGTTAAATTCTTGAACAATGTTCAGATCAATAATAGCGGCGGAATGAGCAATCTATTAGAAGAATAATGTAGACTATAATGTCCACGCGCTTCTCTTTTTCGTAAAAACATCATCAACTTTTATCATCTGAAATACCATTAGTCAAGATAATACAAATTCACAGTTCCTGGTCATAATCATGCAAATCAACAGTTCATCTATGCATTACGGGCCAAAGAGAACATTCAATATAGCACCAGCGGTCATGATTATACCAGATTCAGCCTTTGGTCATAATCATACCAAACAACAGTTCATCTATGCACTACGGGCCAAAGAGAACTTTCAATATAGCACCAGCGGTCATGATTATACCAGATTCAGCCTTTGGTCATAATCATACCAAACAACAGTTCATCTATGCACTACGGGCCAAAGAGAACTTTCAATATAACAACAACGGTCATGATTATACCAGATTCAGCCTTTGGTCATAATCATACCAAACAACAGTTCATCTATGCACTACGGGTCAAAGAGAACTTTCACCACGTGCCATAAAAGACACCGAACAGATGTATCGCCTTTAACCTAATATATCGCCTTTAACCTATCATCTGTTCAACAAATATATCACATCTGTGCCCCCGGCCACAGATATTCACAACAGCTTGATTCTTGATGATTAGTACAAATAATAGTGATACAATTGATGAACAGAAGAAACAGGATAAACAATAAGTATCGGAAGTTTACTTTGTGCAGATTCAAATAATGTCCAAATTGTCAACATGATGTGGAGTGAAATTTAAAAATGTTATTCAAGATTCTCAGTTCAGAATAACGGTTACAGTTCAATAGAAAGATTCAGAAAATAGGAAGGTTCAGTTGAAATAATGAAGTTCAACTATTATGGAACATATAATATTTTCAGGAATTATAGAAGCAATAGTTCCATAATAAGTTTCGATTCAGGAGTATGAAAGAAAATAATATCCCTTACCGTAGCAAGTTCAAGAGTGTAAAAAAAATGACATTTCTTACCTTAACACGTGACTGGATATTGATTTAAATGAGATTGATCAACCTATATATTTATAATAAAATTATTAATTACAACATGTAAACTTCAAAGTGTATGATAACTCATATATTATGAACTATCAAAATTATATATATTTAACATAATTTTTGTAGTATAAAATACCAACTTTAAAATAGTTTTAAAAATAATATTCCAAAATAAATCTTCCAAAGAAAGCTTTTAAAAATGAATCTTCTCAAAGAAGAGTCTTCTAAAGGAAGATTTGTGAATACCGTGAAAAATAGGAATTTATAAAATTACTACTCTTTAATAAAAGACTTACTTGAAAAATTCCTGCACTCCTTTTGGCTTTCAAACACTCAAAATAACCTTACTATTCTCAGAGAAAACTCATAAAATTCTTATAGAAAAATTTTATGTTTTAGGTGTGATTTTTCTATTCAGCTGAACAAGCTATTTATAGGAGAAAAGAGGTTACTATGCGTGGTAGGTGAACTAAAAAAAAATTCAGCAGAGGCTGCGCAAACGTTTTTAAAAATTTTCAATACTTGCACAGTAACTTTGCACAGTAACTTTAAAATTTTCAAAAAGTGAACAGTAATGAACAGTAACTTTTGTCGGTAGATGAACAGTAACTTCCCCCCGAGATGAACAGTGACTTCCGTCAGTGAATAGTAACTTTTCCGGGAATGAATAGTAAATTCCGGGAGTGAATAGTAACTTTTGAAAAATAAAATTTTTTATTTTTCCTGTGGGTCCAACATATAAAATGAAATAATGCTACAACAATAATGTAATAAACACGTTACAGATTATTATTAATTTAATAATATAAATTACAGTATATTTGCAACTGTGACAATTATTAGGTTCAATAATTTTAAAAACAGTGCAGCAACAATTATTGACTCAATAATATAAAATACAGTGTAATGACAATTATTAAATCAATAATGCAAAATACTGTGTAACAACAATTATTGAATTGATAACATAAAATATTATGCAGTGACAATTATTGATGAAATGATGCGTAACAGTTACGGTGTCAATTATCAGAACAATAGTATGAGACACTGTGCAATACCGCGTGCTACTGTAGAGTACCGTGTGCTACAGAAAATACCATAAATTACCGTATGCTACTATTCTTTTATCACCGGTATTTTAACAGTTAACACCGTTGACTATTTTTATTTAAAAAGGTTACTTCTGTCGTTTTCTATATCCGACAAATATTCCGTTGTGGGGTCCACCAATAATTTGTTATTTCGGCGCCGTCGTACGGCACGAATATTCCCCGACCAAACGAATATTCCCCGACAAAGCGAATATTGTCCGACAAAATAAAATTTGTACAAAACTTCCTTAACTTTCAATTTCGTCAATTTAACCACTTACTGTTTCATGAAAAAAATATATGAAGAAAAATTAATTTTTATATTTCATAAAATTCGGGGTCTTACAACCTCCCCTCCTTATGAAATTTCGTCCCCGAAATTGACGTACCGGGCATTTCAAAGTTATCCTCCTGATTTCCAGATGCCATACTAAACTGTGGTCACAAAATAATTGTTAGTTCAAACAAACTGACTCATCACTTCCTGTTCCTACATTCAAATCGATTCGTTAGATAACAAAATCTAATTTAGGTGGGATACACTAGTGACTGATTCTATCCGTATCTCCCCTCCTAGTTTTAACCCCAGATCTCCATTAAAGACCATATCCCTAAGCTCTGATGCCAACTGTGACGCCCCCAAATCTAGGCCCACACAGCCCAAACTTGAGTCGTCAAAAGACTACAACAAAATTATTACAACAAAGCACAACGTACAACAATACCGTGTATAATAATACACAACTAAGTCTTCACTATTATTGCCACACTATTTTACAACACGTGAAGACTATAATAGATATCCCTCGGACTCCCACTCCATTCCCCGGCTAGACCCAGCTACGTTCTCATATCCTGTTGAAAAATAATGGAACAAAAGGGTGAGCTCAAATAGCCCAGTAAGAAATATCATGACTAAGATAATGACGAATAAATTATCATTAGCCTTCAACAGGTGAGTTTTTGATAGAATACAACAGAATACAAGGTGTATATCAAAAACTGCAGTTAAATTCTTGAACAATGTTCAGATCAATAATAGCGGCGGAATGAGCAATCTATTAGAAGAATAATGTAGACTATAATGTCCACGCGCTTCTCTTTTTCGTAAAAACATCATCAACTTTTATCATCTGAAATACCATTAGTCAAGATAATACAAATTCACAGTTCCTGGTCATAATCATGCAAATCAACAGTTCATCTATGCATTACGGGCCAAAGAGAACATTCAATATAGCACCAGCGGTCATGATTATACCAGATTCAGCCTTTGGTCATAATCATACCAAACAACAGTTCATCTATGCACTACGGGCCAAAGAGAACTTTCAATATAGCACCAGCGGTCATGATTATACCAGATTCAGCCTTTGGTCATAATCATACCAAACAACAGTTCATCTATGCACTACGGGCCAAAGAGAACTTTCAATATAACAACAACGGTCATGATTATACCAGATTCAGCCTTTGGTCATAATCATACCAAACAACAGTTCATCTATGCACTACGGGTCAAAGAGAACTTTCACCACGTGCCATAAAAGACACCGAACAGATGTATCGCCTTTAACCTAATATATCGCCTTTAACCTATCATCTGTTCAACAAATATATCACATCTGTGCCCCCGGCCACAGATATTCACAACAGCTTGATTCTTGATGATTAGTACAAATAATAGTGATACAATTGATGAACAGAAGAAACAGGATAAACAATAAGTATCGGAAGTTTACTTTGTGCAGATTCAAATAATGTCCAAATTGTCAACATGATGTGGAGTGAAATTTAAAAATGTTATTCAAGATTCTCAGTTCAGAATAAAGGTTACAGTTCAATAGAAAGATTCAGAAAATAGGAAGGTTCAGTTGAAATAATGAAGTTCAACTATTATGGAACATATAATATTTTCAGGAATTATAGAAGCAATAGTTCCATAATAAGTTTCGATTCAGGAGTATGAAAGAAAATAATATCCCTTACCGTAGCAAGTTCAAGAGTGTAAAAAAAATGACATTTCTTACCTTAACACGTGACTGGATATTGATTTAAATGAGATTGATCAACCTATATATTTATAATAAAATTATTAATTACAACATGTAAACTTCAAAGTGTATGATAACTCATATATTATGAACTATCAAAATTATATATATTTAACATAATTTTTGTAGTATAAAATACCAACTTTAAAATAGTTTTAAAAATAATATTCCAAAATAAATCTTCCAAAGAAAGCTTTTAAAAATGAATCTTCTCAAAGAAGAGTCTTCTAAAGGAAGATTTGTGAATACCGTGAAAAATAGGAATTTATAAAATTACTACTCTTTAATAAAAGACTTACTTGAAAAATTCCTGCACTCCTTTTGGCTTTCAAACACTCAAAATAGCCTTACTATTCTCAGAGAAAACTCATAAAATTCTTATAGAAAAATTTTATGTTTTAGGTGTGATTTTTCTATTCAGCTGAACAAGCTATTTATAGGAGAAAAGAGGTTACTATGCGTGGTAGGTGAACTAAAAAAAAATTCAGCAGAGGCTGCGCAAACGTTTTTAAAAATTTTCAATACTTGCACAGTAACTTTGCACAGTAACTTTAAAATTTTCAAAAAGTGAACAGTAATGAACAGTAACTTTTGTCGGTAGATGAACAGTAACTTCCCCCCGAGATGAACAGTGACTTCCGTCAGTGAATAGTAACTTTTCCGGGAATGAATAGTAAATTCCGGGAGTGAATAGTAACTTTTGAAAAATAAAATTTTTTATTTTTCCTGTGGGTCCAACATATAAAATGAAATAATGCTACAACAATAATGTAATAAACACGTTACAGATTATTATTAATTTAATAATATAAATTACAGTATATTTGCAACTGTGACAATTATTAGGTTCAATAATTTTAAAAACAGTGCAGCAACAATTATTGACTCAATAATATAAAATACAGTGTAATGACAATTATTAAATCAATAATGCAAAATACTGTGTAACAACAATTATTGAATTGATAACATAAAATATTATGCAGTGACAATTATTGATGAAATGATGCGTAACAGTTACGGTGTCAATTATCAGAACAATAGTATGAGACACTGTGCAATACCGCGTGCTACTGTAGAGTACCGTGTGCTACAGAAAATACCATAAATTACCGTATGCTACTATTCTTTTATCACCGGTATTTTAACAGTTAACACCGTTGACTATTTTTATTTAAAAAGGTTACTTCTGTCATTTTCTATATCCGACAAATATTCCGTTGTGGGGTCCACCAATAATTTGTTATTTCGGCGCCGTCGTACGGCACGAATATTCCCCGACCAAACGAATATTCCCCGACAAAGCGAATATTGTCCGACAAAATAAAATTTGTACAAAACTTCCTTAACTTTCAATTTCGTCAATTTAACCACTTACTGTTTCATGAAAAAAATATATGAAGAAAAATTAATTTTTATATTTCATAAAATTCGGGGTCTTACATTTATAATGTAATTAACTCTACCCGACCCTTTAATTTTAGGGTATTGGGTTAATTATTAATTAATATGGTTAATTATATTAACCTCGTTCTTCATTATATTAATTTAACTTAATATCAAATACCTTCAATATGGACAACCCGACTCATCGGATAAATTTTAGCCTAACTGGTTGTTCAAAAATTTTATTTTAACCATTTTCTAACTTTAACCTTATTGGATTAATATTTAAATATTTAAATATTAATCCTCAATATTTAATATTTTTACAAAAATATTAAATTTAATGTCCGAACATCATTTCTATATTTTTAGTATTTTTTATAATTTTTAAACAATTTTTAAACATTTATTTTAATTAAAAACAATTTTTGGGGGCATTCTCGTAATTTTTGTGCCCTTAGGGACACAACCGGAATTTTTTGGAAAGTCCAGGGGCATTTTAGTGATTTCCGCGGCTTTGGGGACACATTCGGTATAACCTGAAAAGCCCAGGGGCACAACCGTAATTCTGCCGCGTGCGTCGGCCGCTCATGGCGCGCGGCCTCCCCACCGCCGACGGCAAACAACGTCGTTTCTCAGCCAAATTTCTGGGTTCCGAGCAATGCGTGGCTCACCCTCAGATGTGGCCCAAAAACGACGTCGTTTAAGCCCGCGTTTCTGAAGAAAATTCATCCGCGCAATGCACGGATCTCCTTTTTCTTTTCCACTTTTTCTTCCGGCAGTAGCTTCCATGCAACAAAATCATCTATTTTTATTCCAATTTTTCACAACATAATCCTTCCATAAATTCTATAATTCATAGATATACATCCTAAAATTATTTGGAATCATTATTCTAATTATTTATAATTTTTTCACAAAATTAATTTATTACTAAAAATACATAATAAATCATATAAATTAGTATTTATACCTTCCAAGGCTTGTAAATCTTCCTCTTGATGACACCAAACTCCTCTCTCGATGGCCATAGTGTGCACGGTCGGAGATGGTGGCATGGTGATAGTGCTTGGTTGGTGGAAGAAGAAGAAAGAAAACAATAGTGCTTTGTTTTTTTATTTTCTCTTCTTATCTTCCTTTTCTTTTCTTTTATACTTAAAAGCAATTAATCATTTTAAAACCATCACACAATTCCACCGACTCTCTCACGCAGCCAAGAAATTTCCGGATCATTCGCATGCATAAATCTTGCGTAATCAATTAATTTAATACATTATGTAATTATTCCGTGTAATAAATATTTTATATAATATATATAAAATATTTATTTTAATTCACTAAAAATCATAATTTGATTTATGAATAATATTAACACCCTTTTTGGGTACTTTACTTGACAAATTTTGTACACGCATATCGTCATGCATGTAATTATATGAGGTAATTTATACCTCCAAAATTTATAAAATAATTCATAGTACATATAAAAATTATTTTTCATAATTTTTCACTTCATTACTTGGACAACATATTACACTAACATGTTCACGTTTCCGAAATATTATCCTTCATAAAAGTCATAACAATTCAATTATGCATAAACATAATTTTTAATGAATTAAAACATTCCTTTTTCCTCATTTAATTTAATTTCTTTACATTTCACATTAATTTCTTTATATATAAATTATATAATTTAATATTATATAATTTATATAATTACATTCTCCTTTTAAATAATTTCTTAAATTCCTCCATAATTATTAATTAATTATATAATCAATAATTATACATTCATTAACTCTCTCATTATTTTAATACTCTTATATAAATTATATAATTATCCTTATATAATTTATATAATTATAATTTCCTTTATACATCACTTTAATTTTCTCATATAAATTATGTAATTTATTATTATATAATTTATATAATTACATTTCTTCTCAATTAATTTCTAAATTTCCACCATAATTCTTAATTAAATCTAAAATCAATAATTACAATTTTATTAACTTCCTCATTCGCTTTTCATTTAAAATTGGATTAATTTAATTATTAATCCCTTAATTTCCATAATTAATAGAATTTATAATTATCACTTAAACATATACATTTATATATATATATATATATATACACATCTAATTTCATATATTTCACATTACCACATAACCTCAATCAAATCATAATTTCTACATTTCCATAACAATTTAATTGTACAATTTATTGTACCTTTACATGGAATTTCACTTATTCTTCATAAATTGTTTCCAAACAATTTATTTACTTTTTCATTTATTTTAAATCCACACAATTCATCACCATCTTGGTACATATTTAATTTACCAATTAAACTCCTTCACACACTTTAAACTACTTATATCGTAAATAATTTAAACAATTTTGATAATTTTATCAATTAAATTTCCATTTAATATTATTAAAGAAATCTTGAAAATTCGAATCCTCATAGATAAGTTTTTTTGTTATAGTGAATTAAACCCAAATTCTCACCTTTATATTATATTATCAAGAATTCTTGCATATGGGTATTAGTAAGGAATTTTGGGTGAACTAATATCAACGAGTGTGTCTCACTGCACGGAAATGCCCAATGTGTATGGGGATTAAGTGTAAACATTTTGATGAGAAAATTGGGGGTATTATTTTTAGGGTCCATCATACACATTTAAATTTACTTTAGAGAGTGAGCTAAAAAGATTTAAATTTTGTGATCTTTATTGTATATTAGTGCATGTAAACTTCGAATCATATAATATAGGCTGAATGTCATTTCTGTCCTTTCAAGTTGTCACTCACTTCCAAAGTCATCCCTAAAGTTTATTTTTAGTCAATTATGTCCTTCAAGTGACATTTTTTGTCAATTCCGTTTCTTTTACCCCATTTGACTGTAACCTGACTAAAAATTAACTTGATTCATTTTTTTAAGGTCAACCTGATCCATTATCAGAATGGCTAAATGACACTTATGCCACTTTAAGTTGTCACCCACTTTCCAAATAGTCATTTTTTCCAATTTCGCCGAAACCCACCCAAAATTAAAATTTTAACATATATACTATACTAATTCAAATTTTAAAAATAACTTAAAACTTTAAAATTTAATTATTATAGCAAAAATAAAAAATTATACTTATATAGTGTAAAAACAAGTTCATATAATATATACTAATTTTTTAAATTAACATTTAAATATAAAAAAAAATTAAATACAACAGAATTACTATATACTTATAACTATAAAATATATTTTTAAAGTAAAAAAAAAATACAAAGTCCCTGTTCTTTTCTTTTCCTTCTTTATGGGTAATGTTCTTCTTAAATACAAAATAAAATTTTTAACATATATAGTATACTAATTCAAAATTTAAAAAATAACTAAACTTTAAAAATTAATTATTATGGCAAAAATAAAAAATAAAAAATAAAAAATTATCTTTTCTAGTGAGAAATGAGTTTTAAAAAAAAACAAAGATAGTGTAAACTAATATAATGTAAAAACAAATTCATATAATATGTACTATTTTTTTTAATTAACATTTAAATATAAAAAAAATATTTAAATATAACAGAATTACTGTATACTTATAACTACAAAACATATTTTTAAAATAAAAATATAAAAAAAAATACAAAGCCCCTGTTCTTTTCTTTTCCTTCTTTATGGGTAACGTATTTCTTAAATACAAAACCAAAATGGCCAAAAAGTTTAACATATATACTATAATAATTCATATTTTAAAAAATAATTATACTTTAAAAATTAATTATTATCTCAAAAATAAAAATTAAAAATTTTAAAGTTATCTTTTCTGGTGAGAAATGAGTAAAAAAACAAATATAATGTATACTAATATAGTTTAAAAACAAATTCAAATAATATACTATTTTTTTTAATTAACACTTAAATATAAAATAAATTTTTAAATACAGTAGAATTAGTGTATAGTTATAACTGCAAAATATATTTTTAAAATAAAAAAAAATTTATTTAGGGTGAGTTTCAGTGAAATTGGAGAAAATGACGACTTTGAAAATGGGTGACAACTTAGAGGGACAAAAGTGTCATTCATCAATTCTAATAATGGATCGGGTTGGCCTTAAAAAATGAATCGAGTCAATTTTTGGCCGGGTTTCAGTAAAAACAGATAAAAGAAATGAAAACGACAAAAAATATCACTTTAAAGACTAAATTGACGAAAAATGAACTTTATGGATGACTTTGAAAATAGGTGACAACTTGTAGGGACAGAAGTGACATTCAACCATATAATATATGCTATTAACCTTGAAAAAGTCTCCTTTATCATTTTATGTATTCCATAAAATAAGTTTCATTTCTAATACTCGCTTTGTTCCGAGATAAAAGTTACAGTTGACTTTTTGCGTATATTAATTAAGAAAGATAATAAAATGTCAAGATTATCCATATATAAAACTAAAGTTATTAAAAAAAAACTTCTCATTGGATTCAATTCTTAATGCATTTAATACTATATTTAACTCTAAGTATTTGAATTCCTTACTTCAAAAAGTCATTATAAATTCTCATCTAATTGCTTAGTTTTATGTACATGACATAGAGAATAGAAAAATAAAACATACTAAGGGTATTATAGGAATTTTATTGTAAAAAATTAAATAGATTATTTAATGTATGTGAATATTTAATTTAAGACTACCTAATATAGTAATAAAGACTTTTATTTAGAGATAAAAAAATATATAAAATAACACAATATACTCAAATATTAAATCAAAAATGGTGAAGCGCGTAGTTTATTTTTATCCAACTTCCCAACGGAATTTTCCTGTTGTTGTTTTATCCATACTATAAGAGTAAACATCAAGTAGAATTTTTTTAAATATATAATGTGACACAAAAATCACCTAAAAATGTTACAATTGTGTCCTCTAAAAAATAAATAATAAATAGATAAATAAATAAATTATTTTTTGAAAAAATTAAAGCATTCCCACCCTTAACGTTTTTTGGCACCGCCTCTATTCAAAATACAAATCCTTCTCGCAAAAGGAATATTGAAGTACTTAATTACACACGCATATAGAGTTATGCCTGTGTTTTTTTTCACCGCCTCTATTCAAATTTCAAAATACATACTTCTTAAACGTGTGTATATACATGGAGTTAATATAAATTACTTGCCCTCCAAGTGATCTATTATACTTATATATATATATATATAGTAACTCTTGGTCATAATTCATAAACAAAATTACGCAAGAGAAATCATGTCTACCACAGCCACCACACAAAACCCTACACAACTCACCACCCCCGCAACTCACCACCACCACCACCCTACTCAGTCCACTGCGAAATCATACATTGATGCAATCCCGACCATCAAAGCTACGAGTTCTTTCATAAAATCTTGTGCCGGAGGAACGTGTTCCGTTTGTACGTATGAGTTTGTTATGAACGAGAGCGTGGCCATTCTACCGGATTGCATGCACAAGTTTCATGCAGACTGCATCGTTCCGTGGCTAACACGAAGCAATACGTGCCCAGTGTGCCGCCACAAGTTGCCGGAGGAGGTTAACAGCAGGCCGCCGAGGACGATCAGCCGGAAACTGAGGATGTCGGTGAATCCAATTAATTTTGGGAAACAAATAGCACCGCGCAATCCAAGATAATGGATTATATATATATATATATATATATATATATATATATATATATATATATATTAATGCTGTATAGCTGCTTTGATCTTTATTGGTGTAACTTTTTCATGAAATTTATGATGTTATTATGAAATTTAGAGGCTTGTTTGTAAATCTTGATTTTTTTATTATTGATTGTTAATGAGGATGATGTTCAGATTAGGAAAATAATATTCAAGTTATATTTTCTTGTCTAAATTAAACTATATATATTATTGAGCTCAATTATCCCCTTGTTGATATATATGTTATGCGCGCGCGCGCGCTGTATAGGTGCTTTGATCTTCATTGGTGTAACTTTTTTATGAAATTTATGATGTTATTATGAAATTCAGAGGCTTTGTTGTAAATCTTGATTTTCTGATTATTGGTTGTTATTGGGGATGATGTTCAGATTAAGAAAATAATATTCAACTTATATTTTCTCGTCTAAATTAAACCATATATATTACTGAGCTCAATTATCCCTTTGTTGATAATCTTCGCTTCAATTCTAATCACAAACCTAGCGACCTCACCATTCAAATTTATTATAAAAAAAAAAAAAAAAAAGTAGAGATATTTTTTGGCTTTCCTCGTTTAAAAAAATATTTCACTTACGATTTTTAAAAGTCAAAAACCGTCTTTTATAAATTACTTGTAAAAATAATAATCCCTTATCGTTTTGTCATCGCTCGGAAACCTAGAGAGTAAATGAGTTAATTTATTGATTATATCCGTAATTGAAGACAATAATTTGAGATGTGCAGCGATATAAGATAAGAGTTCATTGATTAGATCATACTTGAGGACAATGATTTTCAGTGGTATAAGATACCTAAATAATTTGAAGAAATAGAGTAAATAATAAAATGGCCACTTTTAAAAATTATTGGATTGTTGATTCACCAACTTGTGATTGTTGATTCACCACATTGATGGCAATATAGGAATTTACAATCACAAGTTTATAAAATTTTGATATTTAAAATTTGATGGCAATATTGGAATTTTTTTAAACGCACTAAGTTAACTTTCCACGAAAAATCATTTTGTGGAAGATTTTGGCGTGAGGTAGCACTCAGGTAGTTGCAGTCTCGTACGAGTTTATAGTGACTCACAAAATTTTAAGTATTTAAATTTATTAGACTCTATAAGAAGACTCGATTTAATGAAAGCGAACGTATAAACTTATTTATTTTGTTATATAGTATTATATTAATGACAAAAAGGGAGGTCAAGGTTACCTCATGTTCTTGTTTTGAGGGCTACCTAATGCTCTTGGCATGAGGTAACACTCAAAATTATGTCATTTTGTATAATTAAATACATTTACTTTCATATTAATTATATACAAAAGAATACTTTTATACTTTTTTAAAATATTTTTATTATAAAGGATTACCTCATGCAAGAGTATGAGGTAAACCCTCATCTCCCCCGTGCCCTCTATATTAATATATATTGAAGTGTAACAATTTTTTTTGATATTCTCAAATATCAACTATTATTATTATTATTATTATTATTATTATTATTTTGCTTTCTTTCATAGGAACCCCAACCACATCTTGGAGTTTTGAACATGTATCTCATGGAGACTTTTCATGATTTTCACCATCACTAAAATAATCCCTCGTACTCCAATTGTTTTACAAAAAGAGTTTGATTTGCAAGTTTTAAAAATATTAGTAATAAATTTTTATTTTACATTTATCCTTTATATTGTATGTTCTTAATTTAGAGATGATATCATAATAAGAAAATTATGATAGTAAATTTAAACATAATTTGTTTTTATACTACGGTCAATAACAAATGGAACTCTTTTAAGGCTCCGTTGTTTCACGAAAAATATTTTTCATTTTACAGTCAATGAAAAGTCTACTAAAATCAGGAAAATGACTTGCCATGTTCTACTCTCTTAAGTCATTTTCCGAAAGGCAACTCACACCAACTCTACCTATTTGTCTTTCATATGTCATCTTCCCTTCTCCTCTTTCTCCCTCTTTAGAAATCTGCTTTTTGCCTCCTCTTCTTTCTTTCACCTCTCTTCTTAGATCTACTGGAGTTTTGTCTAAGAAATGAAATATATTGAATAATCAAATCTAATAAAAGTAGCAGTTCTGATTTGTACATGAAGATTTGGGTCAAGTATGAAATCCAAAAGAATCAGTTATTATTTTTATAACTGGATATGGTGAAAAAATTTTTGCGGAAGAAAGAGAAAGTATGTATAATAGCTCTTGGGTTTCTTTGATTTGATTTATTACTTCTTTTATTCTGATTAGGGTTATTGTTCTTCCATAGCTGAAGAGGTGGGTTTTAATAATAAAAATGACAAAGGATAGATGGATAAACTGAATTAAAGGAGGAGAAGGAATTTCTGGGTATGAGCATCATCAAAACAACCTACTTTCAATCTTCTTTACCAATTCGTCAACAAACATCGGAAAATAGATCATTTTCCCATTTCGCCGTTCCACAATATAATACTAATATTTGAAGGCTGGATGAATCCATTATTGTTGGAATTTTGTAGTACACTTTGTAATTACATTATACCTAATTCGAATCAGAGAATATGTCAGAATATATAATGAAAGGAAAAAGTTCAGTTGTATTAACTTCAACTTAACTTTAATTATTATAGATAAGATCTTATTTATAGATAACAACAGCCTAAAAGACAAGTTATTTACAAAACAAGTTATTGCTAATTACAAAAATACCAGTAAACTAGTAACAAAAATGTTATTCTGTTACACACAAAAAAATATAATATTATTATTAATGAAAATAAAGTTATTTGAGAGTGATTGTGTGCAATGATTATATAAATATGTATGTTATGTGATGAGATGAAGTGCATTGGTAGTTAATGAAGCTAATTAATTCAATTAAATTGAGTTAAGCATGGAACAAAGAACAAAGCCAATGTGAATTACAAAAATTATGAGATATGTATGTTGAAGCTTATGTTATAAATTAACTAAGCTTGGATGATGAGTCTTGTGTGGTAATAAAGAAGTTCAAAATGATTAATGAAGTAAACCTCATAAAAGATGTAATTATGATTAATGGATTAGTCAAGTTTAAATTACCTTAATTAGTTCATGGAGAGACTTAGAAGAGATCCAAAATGATAATTGGATAAATTATAAATTAAGCTTATGATGAAGATTAATGTGTAAGTGTAATATTAGCCAAGTATTGTGGGTATAAGTCTTGTAGGAAGTTAAATGACTAGCACAATGTATATATATGTAATTTGGGAATTAATGACCCCAACCCTTTAAGCATTAATAAGGCTTGTAGAGAAATTGTTTTGGCCCAAGTTGGAGTCCAAACTTTAATTTAAAAAAGGAACCCAAATATATGACCCAAGAGAGAGAGGTCCAAATTCTAAAATGTAGAGGATATATATATATATATATATATATATATATATATATATGGAACCCGATTCAAGGCTCACGCTAGCCAGTGCCATTATTCCAGCAAACCTTTATGGCCTTGAGCATTGCACACCTTGAGCTTCGTAAAAAGCTCCTCATTTTACTCCAAGAAATCTTTTTTTCCCCAATTTCAGGAAGCATGTTGGAAGTTAATTAATTTAAGTATGATTAGCCACAATTTGGATGATTAAGGGAAAGATAAGCAAGATTAAGAATTGTCTATAAATACCATCCTCCACCAATACTTAGAAGTTGTTGCTTCATTTTCTAAGTGTTGGGAGGTAAAAGAGAGAAAATAGAGATGGAAGAGAGAAATACAGAGAGTTTAAGGAATATACTTAGTGTAGAAGCTAACTTAGTGGAGCAAAGAGAGGAGAGAAACCATTGTTGAGCTAGCTAGGAGGAGCAAGGAGGAGAAAGATCAAGCCATCTAACAAGAAGAAAAAGCCACCCCGAAGGTTTAAAAGTGATCCTACCCTAACACCTTAGTTTTATTAGCATGTTTAGCTATATATATATATATATATATATATATGTTATATCATGCTTGGTTGTGGGAGTTGATGTTTTATTGGGGAACCATGGTGAGTTCCGGAGGTATAAGGTTGGATTTTTTTGGAATTTTATGTTGGATATGTGATTTGGTGCATAATAGCATGAGTATGTTAAGCATATGCATGAAATAAGACCTTAATCTAGTGAAAAATGAATTTCAACCTAAGATGTGTATACTACTTGCAAAGAACTTAGTTAATGCATAAAAATATGAGTAAAAATGGTCATTGGTATGAAAACCTAAAACATACTAAGTGATAACATGATCATCAAACTATAATTTGTGTATTATTTTCAAGATTCATGAATTGTAAGTGAAGATTTACAAGATTCAAAGATAATACAAGTGGAACGAAAGAAAAATATGTTAAAACGAAGTTATAATGATTTTTCTAGCAAAATGTGTTTTAATGAAACCCTAGTTGCCTAAATGATTTTTGGGCTAAGATTTTAACTAATTAATGTTTTTTAAAACAACCAAAGTCCTTGGATTTTGATAGAACATGAAGTTAACTAGTTGAGGTCCAAGTTTGGACTCATTTGGATGTGTAATAATCAAGTTATGAAGCTTGGAAGCTAAAACATTCAAAACCAAGAAAGTTGAAAAATCAAAAAATGAAGAGGGGATTTCTCTGGTGACCTGGCGCTCCCCACGCCGGTCCCAGTTCTTTTATGGTGCGCCCCGCGCCACTCTAGTAGAAAAGAAAATTTTAACCTGGGTCGGGTCGGATCTTGGCATCTCGGGTCGGACAGGGTCTAGGTCAAACTGAGTCGGTTCCGAATCGAAATTTAAAAAAAATATAAAATCAAATAATAAAATGAAAATAAATAATAGTAAAATCAAATCAAATAAATAATGAAATGAAATGAATGAATGAATAATGTATAAACAAATAAAATAATAATAAATATTATTTTATTTGTGAAGATAAATTAAAATTGATGAATAAATAAAGAAAGAACAAATAATATAACAATAAAGATTATTTTGTGAAAATAAGATGAGGTAAATAATATAATAAGTAAATAAGGAATAAACAAATAAAGTAAAGATTATTTTACTTGTTGGATTCGAATGTAGTAAATGAAATAAATATGCGCTACGATGTAAGTTGAGTTAAGTCTATACGTGGAATTCGATAATGATTAATTAGTGTACCAATTTATAAACATGTAGGTTGTCTGAAGGAAGAAAATTGTGAAATAATCATAGACAACAATTCAGGCAAGTTTTCTAACTTGCTTATCCTTTTTATATGCAAATCCTATTGATAAGACCATTCCTTGAAAAACATGTTATATCAAGCTTGAAGCTTTAAATTATTCGTTCACTGTTGAATTGTTAAAATCTATGAAACCCTAATTAATTATGAAATATTGTAAATTGGGTCTATGCCATTTGTTCTGGCAATACCATTAATGAGATGAACGATTGAATTGATAACATTTTTGAAAGTTATCCAAACCGATTGGCTCGGTGCGGACTCTTATAATGAAACTGAGTTGAACAACCCTCATAAAGGGGTACTTTATGTCGTGAGACCGACTTTACTTGCTATGTATGAATGTTATGCATAACATAAGGTAAAATAGGTTGATCACCTACGTACTTACAGGAAGTATTTGCAATCCGTGTGATTGTGAAATACTCTGGAGGTTATCTTCCTAGGAGTTCACGGTCCATAGTGACTACTCAGTGATAAAAGATTAAATGAATTCCCTTCAAGCAAAACTATTATATTGCTTATTAATCCAAATTGTTTCTCAATTGTTATTCAGTTGTTGTAAGTCTCAAAGATATTATATTTTATTCATGATATATTATCCTTTAACTGTTTAAGAACTTGTTGAGCAATTATTTGCTCACCCTTACTTAAGTTAATTGTTTCAGTTAAAACAAAGAAGGCAAGGCCGGAAGTTCCGGTAAAGACAAGGGTAAAGGAAAAGCTTCTAAATGATTAGTGTCTTAGTTTAATTTTGCATTAAGTCTTAACGTATGAACAATGTTAATCTTTTGTGTTAAGTTGTGAGTTGTATTAGTAAAGGTTATTTGAATTTGAGATATTGTTATGTTATGTAATGCTAGATATTGTAATTAATTATGTTAAGGATGGGTAGATGTATGAGTTAGATGTGATGTATGTTTGTATCATGAGCACCAGATTCGAGGTAGAGATATCTCGAATTTGGGGGCGTCACATATTCTATGATTGTAGTAATAAATTAACAATCTACGATTCTAATATTAAGCAGTTATACGATCTCAAGATACTCTATGGTCTCAAGTTTCTCTACGATTATTCTATTGCTCTGATTTTTCTTCGCTGCTGTTCGGAGAATCAGAGATACTATTCTCTGTAATACCCCCCCCCCCCCCCTAAAGTTGGTAGGGTGAAACAAATTACACACACCTAACTTGGCTAAATATTGTTGAAGCTGGGAAGAAGATAAAACCTTGGCAAATCAACTGGCTGACTAGAAGTAGGCAAATAACAAGTAGTGATAACATTTTTCACCAACAAATCTCGAATAAGATGCCAATTAATCTCAATGTATTTAGTCCTCTCATGCAACACTAGATTAAAGGCTATATGTAAAGTTGATTCATTATCACAATCTGAAAAGATAGGCTGAGAAATGTGAATATTAAATTCAAGAAGAAGAAACTTCAACCAAGTCAATTCACAATAAGTATTTGCCATGGAACGATATTCAACTTCAGCTGAAGATCGAGAAACAGTATGTTAATTTACATTTTCGGGAGATTAAGGAATTTTCTAATAAAACACAATAACCTAATATAGATCTCTTTGTCACCTTGCATGTGGCCCAATCAACATCACAAAAAGCTATAAGATTGAGAGATCTGGTTGTGAAAAAGAAAAGACCCTACCCTATTATTCCTTTAAGATATTTTATAAGCTTGTAGGCAACAATTAAATGTGGTACACAAGGAGAGGACATAAACTAATTCAAAATATACACAGCATAAGAAATATCAGGCCTGATAATAGTTAGATAAGCCTTCTAACAAGTCTTCTAAAGCTGACTGCATCAGTCACAATAATCCTTGATCAGCTGAAAGAGAATAATTTTGCTCAATAGGCACAACTGAAGGTTTTGAACCTTGTAACCCTGTGTCATAAAGTATATCCAGAGTATACTTCCTTTGAATGATATAGACATCAATAGAATTTTAAGTAATTTCTAGGCCCAAAAAATATTTTAAGGTACCTAAATCTTTCACCTTGAATTTGGAGCTTAAAAACTCAACATAAGATAGAACAAAAGTATGTGTTCAGCTAGAACAATGTTATCCACATAAACCAACAAGGCAGTAAAAAAGTCTTATAAGTCAACGTAAAGAGAGAGTGAGTTGATTTTGACTGAACAAGTCCAAATTCTACCAATACTATAGAGAATTTGGTGAATCGTTGCCTTGGAGCTTATTTTAAACTTACAGAGATTTCACCAATTTGCAAACTAGAGGACCACTAGTAGAACAAGTAGAAAGAACCTTGAACCTTGGGGAAAGTTGCATATAAACATCGCCTTCCAATAAATCTACATGAAGAAATGTATTAGTTACATCAAGCTGAATTAAATGTCACCCTTTGATTGCAGCAAGAGATAATAAAAAATAAAAAAAAACTCAAACAGTAGAAATTTATGCCACTAGTGCAAATGTCTCAAAGTAATCAAGTCTAAAAGTTTGAGTGAAACCCTTTGCTACAAGCCTAGCTTTATATCTTTCCAAGGTACCATCAGATTTATACTCGAGCTTATTAATCCATTTGAACCCAACAACTTGTTTGTTAGGTGGTAAAGGCGTAAGAACCCATGCATGATTAGATTCCAATGCCTGAATCTCAATTTGCATTACCTAACATCAATTAGGATCTTGGACAGCTTGCTTTTAATATTTGGGTTCAGAAATAGAGGAAATGTGAGTAAGAAAATGTTAATAAGAAGGAAGGATAAGAAAAATAATTTGTTAAAGGATTTGCTATGGAGGATACTTGTGTTGTGGAGGATACCATATTAAAGAGAATAATATCTTTGATTCTCTAAGCAGCAAGAAGAATCAGAGTAACGGAATAATCATAGAGTAGCTTGAGATCGAGGAGCTGCTTAATACTAAAATTGTAGAGTGTTAATTTGTTACTAAAATCGTAGAGTAACATATTTGTTACTAGTTTAATGGTATTTTTGTAATTAGCAAGAGCTTGTCTTGTAAGTAACTTGTCTTGTAAGTTGTTATTGTCTATAAATAGGACCTCATTTGTAATAATTAAAATTAAGTTGAAGTTAATATAACTAAACTTTCTCCTTATTATATATTCTAACATGGTATCAAAGCCAATCATCTAGGGTTTCAATTACTCGATCTTCTCGATCATAGTTTCTAGGGTTTCAATTACTTGATCTTCTCTATCGAAGTTTCAATTATCATAATCCTTCATTTTTGTTACTTCTTCACAGATTTAAGTGATTTTTGATCATCAATTTACTTCTTCGGTGCAATTTTCTGCTATTCTTTGTTTCAAATACATCTCTTCAGTCATGCAGGTACATCGACCTTTATATGTTCATGCTATTACTGAAACTCATAAAACTAATTCACAAAATACTGATTTGGATTCATATGCAAATATTTATACTATACAATTGGATTCGTTTCATCCATTGTATCTATATCCTTATGATCATCTAGGTTTAATCTTGCAAATTAAACTCTTACTGATGACAATTTTAACTAGTGGAAGGGAGCAATGACAATAGTTTTATCTGCTAAGATGAAATTAGGCATGATAAATGGAACCTGTGCTAAACCTAATTCTACCTCAGTTTATTTGAAATTGTGGAATCATTTTAATGATATGGTCACTTTATGGTTGCTCAACTCTGTTTCACTATAGATAGGGTCTAGTATTGTATACCTTGGTACTGCACAAGAAATTTAGGAAGATTTGCAATATAGGTTTACTCAAAGTAATATACCTAAAATGTACCTAGTAAAAAAGGACTTGGCTTATCTCACTCAAGGTTTTTTTTAGTGCACCTTTTTATTTTACCAAGTTTAAAAGTTTGTAAGAAGAACATATGAACTTGGCAGACGTACCTAGATGCATTTGACTGTGTATGTGGTGCTACTAAGAACTAGAGGAACAAGACAAAATTTCAAAGGTTACTCAATTTCTCATGGGACTAAATGACAACTTTACTTATATTAAAGGACTGATCTTAATAATACAACCGCTGCCAGATTTAAATCAAACTTATACTCTATGATCTCAAGTTGCTCTACAATTATTTTGTTGCTCTGATTCTTCTACGTTGTTGTTCGAAGAATCAGATATATTATTCTCTATAATAGTAAAAACATGTTTCATTACATAACAAGAAATGTTTTGAAATGCTGAGCAAAAACACCATTTTAACCTAACATAATTTGAGACCTCTGAGCATATCGACCTTTGCAGTGCTTTAGCTAACGCGTTAAGTATCCCACCTAAGTAGTACGTTCCCAAGCCCTAAGCAACAAATTCTAAGACTGATTTATTGCACATGGTTTCTTTCTTGTTATCAATGGTGATCATGGTCCTTGAAACTCTGAACAGAGCTCCTTTTACAACTACACCAATATTCTGCTACAAGCTTAGAAAAAGATGAATTAGTGTCCTGCATAAGCTTTGACGGCTTGTCATACTCCAACAACTTCCCTGCAAAAACAATTTCAACTCATTATTGCCTTTAAACCGCATTATGGCTATGTTTTTTTGGGGGGGGGGGGGAAGATGGGTGAAATATAATTGTTTGTACTAATTTGTTATCATTTCAAAATATTTTATTTCATGATTAATCCTTTATTTAATCCATGAACTACTTTTGATCATTTCTAAGGTCATGAGGGAAATCGGCCCAAAAATTGAATAGTGGTCAAGACGCTATTGAGCACTGGCGGTTGACTTAAGTGCCCCTACGAAATGGGTAATCCAACTCAAAGGATAAGATTCTTCTCTTTACCAAACATATGCGTTGACACCTAAAAAAAGGGAATTATATAATATTACATTTTTACTTAGGATTATAATCGCTCATCAAATGAACTTAGAAATGATGAAACATAATCCCTGTGATTACATAACGAACTAATCATTAGATAAAATAGTCCGGAGTGATAAAAAATTATTACAGATAGTCTAATATCATTTTTACAAACAAACATAGTCTATAAAAATTAGTGTTGGTGGAAAGTATATTATAGAGAAGTAGTACTGTACATACCGAATGAAAGGACCATAACCATGTTGCTATCTATAACAGTTGGAACCCTGTGAGCTACCGTTATTACAGTGCAATTTGAGAATTCTTCCCTTATAATCCTTTGTAGAATGGCATCTGTGGTAGAGTCAATTGAAGCAGTTGCTTCATCAAGAACTAGTATTCTGTTTCTCCTAAGAAGTACTCTTCCTAGACAGAAGAGTTGTCGCTGCCCAGCACTCCAATTCTCGCCTTCATCACTTACTGTATGAACATTAAAACATAGCGATATTTTACTTTCTTTCTGACAACTTTACATTAACAAGGGAAGAAAAAATAATTATCAAGAGGGGGAATAATAATAATAATAATAATAATAATAATAATAATAATAAGAGCCTCATTTGTAATATATGCAAATATTGATGACATTTTAGTTTAATGGTGGCAAAATGTAATGAAATTATGATGAAAAATTTGAGGGTATTGATTCTTTTAATACTATTAATAAAAACAGGAATCTTAAGCCCACACATGAGACTCTTATATTGTGAAACATATGAAATAATAAAATTCACCAAATATAGATTATTTTTTTAAAAAAAAATCACGACAAAATCATTCTTTAAAGTTTTATATTTTTGAAGTACTAAATCTTTTTTATTAAGAGAGATCATTTTTCTTAAATACCTCTATACTAACAAACTTACAAAAATCAAGAAGGTGCACCTGATTACATAGCCGATTAATAGCAAGTATGGAATGAAAAAATGCGAAGTAAATTCCTTTGTCAAAAGTAATCTTGAAAGTTATAAACTGGACTGACCAGAAGAATCCAATAAGTTTGGAAGATAGTTGATTGTATCCTTCAGTTGGCACTTCTCTAATGCCTGCAAGTCAAGTGAACTAGTCAGTTTTTATTAAATCTGGTTAGGGTGAAGTTGTCACACCACATTCCACTATGAAGTTCTATCAACTTTTTCTTGAATCGGTTATAGCCAATGTTGCGTTTGTGTTGGCCCACAACATGGTGCTAAAGTTAAAATGCAACATTTGCCCCAACAAATGCAGCAAAAAAATTATAGAACTTCATGGCAATGTTTTCAGAACTAGACCGGTCATCGAACCGAAAATGATACCAGGTGGATGGATCACTGGTTCAACTAGCGGTCGAACCGTTATTGAACCAGTGACGTCATAAATATATATTATTAATAATTAATAAAAAGTTAAAACATCTAATTTTTTGTAAGCTAAAATATAGTGAAATTATGTTATACTATTGCTAAAAATATTTTTGTAAAAAAAAAAAAACACTTCAAAATTGGTTCAACCAAGCCAACTAACCGGTTTTACTGGTCGAACTGGTGGTCAACCGGTTTTTGACCAAATTGGTTGAATCGGTCCAAACAGGACAGGAAAGTGAACCGGTTCCCGATTCAACCAGTCCGAGCCGGGTTTCAAAACATTGCTTCAAGGTATTATGTGGTGTGGTAACTGGATCCATTTTTATGATAGACATCAATGGTAATACGGCACACTACTAAACATGACAATTAAGATAGTTTGGAGTTAGTTGATTAACCTTCCATATCTCATCATCTGTGTAAAGGCCTAACGGGTCCATGTTTGTTCGGATACTACCCCTGAAAAGAGTTGGCTCCTGAGGGATTACATTGAGTTTCATCCTTAAATCCTTGAGGCCTATAGAACAAATGTCAATCCCGTCTACAAGAATCCTCCCACTATCGGGTTCTACCAAACGAAACAAAGCAGTTATTAATGTAGTTTTCCCGCTTCCGGTTCGTCCAACAATGCCTACTCTAGTTCCTTCTCTAAAAGTGCAGGTGATCCCCTTGAGAATTAGTGGAGCATTCGGACGGTATCTTATCTAACAACCAACCAAGAAATTATCATTAGATTTTGAATATAATTATTTTATAAATTTACTTAAAACTCATTGAAATAATCAAAGAGAAAAACTTTACTTAGTTTGGTTATTATACCTTTAGATCTTGCAAGTCAATCCTACCCTTGGAAGGCCACACAGATGGTGGTCTCATGTCCTCTACAATTGCAGGAGGCTCTGGTGGTATATTCATAAATTGCTTGATTCTTTCTACTGAAATGATATAATTTGACAAGTAACAGTACCATCGAGTCATGAAAACTTGGGTACCAGTTAATGCTAGAGCATACGAAAGAGAAAGCCCCACAAGACCTGTGATCATAATAAAATAAAATAAAAATAAAAAATCTTGGTGAAGAGTTTAGCTGAGAGTTCCACCTATGGGGTATTTTTCATTCGGATAAACCATAGGTAACGAGTACCTGGAGCTACATAACCCTTGGGTTGATAGACTAAAAGAAGAGCAGCAGTGAATAAGGTGATATTTTGAAGTGCTTCTGTCCTCAAAATTAACCACTCGAGAGTAGCATTAGAATATAAGAAAGTACTTGCATCTATATCAACCAGCTTTAGGTAGTTTTGGAAGAACCTTTCTTCCATGTTGAATGCTCGTATTGTAGCCACTCCAAGTGATGTCTCGGTTGCATAATTCATGATCGGAGCTTTGGTTGTTCCGTTGATTCTCATTAGTTCCCTTGCAGATGGTTGGTAATAACCCTTCATCCACCAAAAGAAAAATATTCAATTCAAAAATCTCTCTTTTTATGAGAAAACAAGTATGCAAAAGAGTACTACAAAGTTGAGAATGAACCTGGACATATTTTGCAGCTATGGTAGCTAAGACGCCTACAATAAGAACTTGCCATGTCACTGAGGCCATTATACCAATAGTTGTCAGTAGTTCGATTCCAGCAGCTTGTACAAAGCAAACAGAGAACGGGATGTCGAAATCTAATACACTCAAATCTGATGAAGCCTGCAAGAGAGAACTACTTTTGTATGTAATTATGAAAAATGATCGAATGGTTTTCTATCAAAGGCTGAAAAAAAAATTAGGAAACCTTACTCGTGTCAGAATCCGCCCGACTGGGGTTGAATCAAAGAAGTGCATTGGAGCATTGAAAATGGAATTGGTGAAACCGGAGAAAAAGGCTTTTGAGGCTCTTAATCCTAGAAGAGCTGAAAATAGTGCTCTAAGGTAAACAAACAAGGCACTTATAGTTGAAATTACAGTGTAAACACCAATTAACACGAATACGCTGATTTTAGGTATTTGAATGCCGAATGCTAGCCAAAAACTCGCGGTCGCCTGGAGAGCCACAAATCCAGTCTGACTAAGTATCGTATAACACAGAAGAAATGAGCCCTTTGAAATGAGTATGTAATCTAAGAACGGCTTCCACCCAACATCGCCAATCTCTTTCTCTTCATCTTCCGTTAACTGTACTCCTGGCAAACACTTCATTGAAATCTCCCCCTCGCTGTTTCCTTTACTGAGGTATCCCACATTATTAGACTCTTCAAGCCTATTGATGTGTTGTTCTCTTTGAGCTTCATAATCTTTATTTTCATGAACTGCAGCTTCTAGTCCTGTTATTGAACTTTTATGTGCATTAACAAGCTGTTCAAATGCTGTCCCAGCCATCAGGAGTTCATTGTAGTTTCCCGATTGAGTAATCTGTCCGCGTTCCATAACCTAGGAAAAAGAAAAGAAAAACATATGCTAACTCTTTCAAAACAAATAAGCCCACACTTCAACACAAACTAAGTCTTAAAAGAATTTTCCATTACCAGAATATTGTCAACCTCTGATAGAAATTCCACTTGATGAGTCACAAGAACGACAGTCTTCTTCTCTAGAGCAGCAATGACGCAATCCTGCAATTACAAAATTTAATTTCAGCATCAACAAGAAGCCAACTTGTACTGAATATTACTATGTCCATTCCAAAATCATTGTTCTCCTTGTGTGTCAAATCCTAGATCAAATCTCACAAAAATGCTAGAGTAAAACTAATAATTTAATTATAATTGTCATGTATCCATTTGTAGAAAGGGCTATATCTACCAATTCATTGTTATGTTTAAGATTTGGCCGAGCTTTCTTATACAATCATCTCACCACCACTTTCTAGATAGGATTCATCAAATGTATTGTGGCTGCCTAACTATTACACACACACAGAGAGATATATATACACATACATATGAAATAGTTTCTAGTGCAACCAATTAGAGAGGGCTCTATTGAAAGTGTATGCAGTTAATAATAGAGTAGAAATTAGACATAAACCAGTGTTTTCCACTTACATTTTGGAATATTAAGGCAATTGGTCTAATACCTTGGAATATAAAGGCAATTGATCTGATATTTTGCACTATAGAGAGTACATAGATACGAGTTCTTGAAAATGGAGCATTGAACTTACATTAAAAAGAGCAGCCGCTGTATGTGCATCTACTGCACTAAATGGATCATCAAGAAGATAGATATCAGCATCACTATAGACTGCTCGAGCAAGTTGAATCCTCTGCTTCTGCCCTCCACTCATGTTAAGTCCTCTCTGGCCTATCTCCGTGAGATCACCATGGTCAAAACTGTCAATATCCTTATCCAAAGCGCATACTTTTATGGCCTCCTCATATTTGCTCTTCTCCATTGGCTTCCCATAGAGTATGTTATCACGAATCGTTCCACTTTGGATCCAAGACGCTTGAGAAACATAGGCAATCGATCCTATAACATCCACCTAGATGCAATTGCAACAATAAATAAACTATTTCTCCAAATTTAGCACATAAACTACGTTTGCTTGCAAAATTAATGGGTGGAATATGACTAATTTGTACTAATTTATTACTATTTCGGACTATTTTATCCAATGATTAGTCGGTAATTAATTCCTGGACTATTTTTGTTCATCTTTAAGGTCATTTCATATCACTTTTCCACTTGGGATTATGACCGCTCATCAAATGACCTTAGAAATGGTAACCATAGTCCATGGGATTAAATAACGGACTAATCATGTGATAAAATAGTCCGGAGTGATAATAAATTAGTAACTATCCCACCCATCTTTTTTGCACACACTCGTAGCCATAGGATATGAATAATAACTTTTTCCTTTACTCACAGTTCCTGAAGTCTTGCTTATTTCTCCAAGTATTGCATATAATAGTGATGATTTTCCAGCCCCAACTGGTCCACAGATTGCAACTTTCTGCCCCCATTTTACTTCCAGATTAACATCTTTTAGTGTCGGAGTACTTGAATCAGGGTCCCAACTGAAGTTGCCTTTTATTATTCTAGTACAAACTTCTGTGCCCCCTGATAATAAAGGTCTCCTTATAATCTCGTTACTTTTCAGTTCATCATCAAGCAGGAAGGAATTGATCCTATCAAACGAGACCTTGACCTGGATTAACATAGAAAGAGCTTCAGGTATCATTCTCACAGGTTCTGACATAGTACGCAGCGCTGCCAAAATTGTGAAAATTGTTCCGGCATTGAATGAGGCACTCTTGAAAATTGCACATCCGAAAAAAATGACTGAAGATACAATTGTTGGTGACATCCAATATAAAGCAGTGCCGTAAACTTTTTTGTACTGAGATGCAGCTAACCATTTGAATTCACTTTCTCGACATGATTCAATCAAGTTCTTGAATTTCTCCTCCCAAGACTGTAATTTTATGATCTTCATATTGTTTAGTATCTCAGACGTGGACCTAAGTCGCTTGTCTTGGGCGATCATAAACTCAGTCTGACACTTTTGAAGTATTTTTGCAAATGGCACATTAAGAAGCCCACATATGAGAAGAGGCACTAGTCCAGGAAGAACCCCGAGCCCCACTACCCCAAAAAGCACCCCGATTGCAAGAAAAAGTTGCACGAACGAAGACCATCCCACATGGAACCACATAGGAAATTCCCCCATCCGATAAGCATCAACTGCGATATAATTGACAACCTCCCCAGTTGAATGCCTTCGCCTTCCCAAACTAGAAAGTTTGAGCTGTTTTTGATAAACGGCCACCATTAAGGCTGATCTCATCCGCATACCAAACCTTCTTGAACTGAAAAAGAAATGCCTATGGGAAAATGATTCAACAAGCTTGCATATAACTAAGCTCCCCACTAACAAAATACCATCAAATGTAGTATTCTCTATCTCAGGATTCGAATAGTTAACAAAGGCGTAAAGTAACAAAGGAGAAAGCGCAACAGATGCTGTCCTCAGAAACGCGCAAATTCCTACAAACACCATTTCTTTCCAGTAATTTCTTGCTATTGCCCAAAAAACCAAATTTCTTGTATTGTTTGAGCTCTTATTTCTCTGAAGTGAATCCCACGCCTGCGCAAATTTCTCGTTCGCTACAATTGCTTGGTCCTCAAAGACTAGATAAGGAATGTCTTCAAGAATTAATGGCTTTGAGTAACCTAAAGAAAGTAAAGGATTAACCCAAGAAAATACCAATCTGCTAAGAAAACTGGCCTGGCCTAATTTGCTATGCCTTTCTTGAGAATCCTCAGCCAATAAAGGTTTGGATAATTCCTCTTTTGCCATATCTCGAGACACAAATTGACTAAAATTCCTCACAGCACAAAAGAAAAGTAAGAGGTTCACAGGCCATGTTACCACGTCCAAGATTACAATGTTAGCATTTTTCAGTAAAACCTCCGTGTTTAGAGAAGAAACCAACAGAAAGAACAAAACCCACCAAACAGAAACAAAAACTTGTAACCATTTTGATCCTTTTACGTGTAAAGAAACCGTTAGAGTGGTCCATATCAAGGCTCTAATGAAGTAGAATAACACCGAGTTCAAATATTCACCATTTTTAGCAATTAGATCCCATAAACCAGCAGTAATATATGCAATGCTAATAAGAGCACAACAGAATGAAACAGCTAGGCTGATCCAATTCCTGTTGCTTCTGTTGTAACCATTGGCACGACCTAAAAGCAAGGAGAGCAAGAAAACAAAGACAAATAGTAGATTTAAAAGATCTAATACACGTCCTTGAATGCACAATGAGCCCAAATCAAAATTTCCTTTGCAAAAAGAAGAGCATCCTCCTGCATAAACATTAATTTAAAGCACATCAGAATTATAATATATAATTCGACATATATTATTAGTAATTCAAAATGACATATTCAGCTGGTGATGCACATGTGAAAGGGGAATATATATATATATATATATATATATATATATATATATATATATATATAATGAATAAATAAATAAATAAATAAATAAAATAAAAGGAGCAATAATGATTAACATCAATTTTGTAACCAAATTAAAGTCGAGCTATAAATGAACTAAGAAATGTCTATATTTAACAACCTTTATCTTCCTTAAAATAGTTCAAATAGGGGCATAATATTGCCAGAGCAAATAATTTGCTGCCAGAACAATAAGATGTTTGTTGACGAAAATACCCCTAAATATTTACTTCTCCCTCTTGTTTTCCTTCTTTTCCTCTATTTTAAGTTTTTTATTTCTCTCGTGTAAGTTCTGTTCCTTGATTACACATGTTTTCATTCACTCCAGAAATCAATGAACACTCCAAATAGAGGTCTGGGATGAACCAGATTTCAAGGACCTTCATTCTTACCAAGAGAAAAGCAAATGACTGCAAGGCCAAGACAAAAAAGAATATAAACCCCACATACAAATTAGAGAACTGCAGAAAGTACCTTCCCCACAATTTATCAAAAGGCAACGATTTGCAACACCCTAAAAAAGTGTAAAATTTACATCAACAAAATAGGATCCAGTTTATGGTAGAATCTATACAATCCAGTTAATTGGATAATGGGTTTTGTTGAATCAACAAGCTTGGTTCCATTATGAATAATATTGGAACTTATTTTATTATCTCTCTACAACTTTATTTTTTTTAAATACGTGAAAAATATCCTTTAAAAATCTTTTTGAAGATGGAAGGAGTAATTTGTTTCTCTTTTATTTTTTCAATAAGTTTTAAAAAGATAATATTAAAATTTTATGCCCATTTTGATCGATTCAACAAAATATTATTTATATTTTTTAATATTTGTATTTTTTCCTAAAAGAATGAATGGATTATGGAATTAGGAGCACAAATAAATAATTGAGAGTGCAACGAGGAAGATGAATGATAAAGATACCCAATCAATCAAGGAACTGGAGGAAATTAAAAAGAAGTAATTTGGAGAAAAAGGAAGAAAAGAAAGGTTTAGGGGTACTTTTGTCAACAACTATTTTATTGCTTGAGCAGCAAATTATTTGTTCTGGTAATATATATTAGTTCCTTAATAATATTGGAATAACGCACAATAAACATACACATTAAAATTTAATTAGTATATATTACTATTATTACTAAATGATGTAGGAAAGAAGATAAAAACATAAAAGAGACTTTGCATACATAACGTGTATAGATCGAGTGGAATCATGATGTTATATACAAAGGTGAAACAGAGGAAAAGAAGTAATCCATCCGCATACAAACACACGCTAACACAAACAAATAAAATTAATGGAACAGGAAAATGAGGAGAGAGAGAGAGAGAGACACACACACACACACACACACATATATATATATATATATATGAATATGAATATTTTTACAGTACGCTCTCAAATTAAACTGCGGACAAATAGAATATTTGACTTTAAAACATCTGGATATTCGATCAAAATTTGAACTATAAAAACGTGTTGTAAAATTATAATTATTCTTACAACTGAGCTGATAGATCATTATATACATATGTGTGTGTGTGTTATGGGAGGGTAAAGTTGAGTTAATTAGTACCAAGTAAACTCCCGGCCTCCAAGGAAGCCATAGCTGAAACTATGAAGAGCAGCTTTGTCTCTCTCTCTCCTCTGAAAGAACTTGAGAAGTTCACATGTGCTGCCTTACATGAAATTTTGGACAGTACTGATTTAATACGATTACTCTCCTTTAATGTGTCGTATCTGTAAGTTTATATGTTACTCTCCCTTTTCATTATATAAATTAGGATTTTCTTAATATGTATCTTGGGTCACACACTAAGTGCGAAAAATAATATATAATATTATTTATTTATATAAGCGTATTAAATTTAATGTATAAAAATATAATATACTAGTGGATCTCATATATTGAATTCAGTGCAACTATATAAAAAAATAATTTTTAGCGAGTCTCATCTCTTATTTTTCGCGCTTCGTATGTGCCCTTAGGGCAAACATTAAACGGACCCTATAAATTATATAAAAAATAATTATACATATTAAAAAATTTCATTAATATTAATTTAAAATAATTAATATTAATTTAAAATTTTATTACTATCCATACACTAATTAATTATTTATTATCTTCACTTTTCCAATTATTCTATCTTTCAAGATAAAATAGAAAATAATTATTTTTTTTTAAAACGTCTTATATTTTTTTTTAAAAAAAATTACAATAATCTATATAATAAAAAGAAAGAAGTAATAAAATAGTAGGGTCAATTAAAATATACTTACTCTTGCAATTAAGTAAAATATAACAACTCCAACAAAAAATAATATTAAAATTGATTACTTCTGACAAGTGATGATAAAAGTAGGCCAAACTAATGCTCTTTCCTTTACATTCATTCGTTAATATTTTGTTTTAAAAAATCTCATTATTATTTAATCAATAAAATAATAATATTTTAAAATTTATGATCTCAATTTATTATCATATCATTACAATATTAAATTAGATATTATAAATTTAGAAATAATCATGACACAAAAAAATACTTTTAGAATTAATAAAAAAAATTGTTGCTAATAATATACTTTTTGAGAAATGGATAGAGTAGCAAAATTTTTTGATAAAAGACACTAAAATCAAAATAAACAAAATAATTTCAAAATGAAATATATATATATATATATATATATATATAATAGAGAAAAATATAATAGATGATAAAATGAAATTTTTCAACGTTTTCTTTCAAATCATAGCGTATATATAGATGATAAAAACATAAAAACTAAGGCGCACTATTAGTTTTTATGTAATTTTATGAAATGAAACTCATTGATCTATGCAGTGAAACAATATAATTTCAGTAACATAGATATTCATTTTTTTTATTTTATTTTAAATAACAGAATCTAACATTATAAAAGAACATAGGCCGAATGGACAATGTCTTTTATCTCGTAATGTTTTTATCATTTGTACGATTATAATTAAAAATAAATGTTTAAAAAAATCATTTTTAAAAGTGCATTGTAGTCAAACTTAATTAAGACATTCATTAAATTTATTTTGGGACAAAGATACTATAATTTGAGAGGCTAGGAGGGCTAGACCCTACTCTCAATATTAATACATAACATCGCATGAAACGATTCACAATTGAGTCAATTGATTTCTTATTTATTCGAGTTAATAATAAATTCTCACATTAAGTTACCAATTTTAGCATCATACCACTCTCCTATTGCTTGGATTACAGAGTTTGAATAAAATTAATTAAAATCTCAATTAAGCTGAATTAACTTCGCTCATCCTAATTTAGCTCAAATTATGAATAAAAACGAGGAGTTAAAAATGAAGAGTTGTTCTTTAATTTGGATTATAAAATCGAAGAGTTGTTTTTTCTCAAAACTCTTCTCTTAAAAAACTCTTTTTTTCTAATCAACTTGTATATAAGTATTTACATACACGCATAGTATGAATGAGAGCAATTGCAGAAGAAGTATGTGGATGTGAATTGTATTATTGGAACTATTTTGAGCTTATTGTTAAGTTTGTCACTCTTATTATCAAGACTATGTCACTCCATCACCACCATAAATCGCTGAATAATTACATTGTTATTCTATGCAAAAACACTCATATTCTTTAATGCTCAGCGCTATAAGTGATTCACATTTTGTTATTTCAAATTCACACATATAGTCAATCATGGGACAACTATTTATTTTGTAATATAAAAACTTTTTTTTTATAATCTAATTCAACCATTTTTCAGATAAGAATAGCATAATACACTATGCAGCGTTTATTCACTATTTGTATTTCAAAGTTTTTTTTCTTATAAAACTTTGAATTGGTTGTTTTTCTTAAATTTTATACTTGATAATACTTTGTGATTTGTTTATAATATTAAATATTGTATTAATTAAAATTAATATTAATTTTGACTCTCCTAAACAATAATATTCCCAATAATTTAAATTATTATATATATTCATATTTATATTCAATTGTTAACAAATGAATTTATTATTTTAATTATTTATCCATGTCTTACACGCACGACTCTCATACTTGTACGTAATAAAGGGACATGTATATAGAGGTAGGAATAATGATTTTTTGGATCGGGCTATATTCACTTAATGGACTTCAAGTCAAAGAAAATAATTTGGGAATGACAAATGAAATTCGTATACCACTTCTCTTTGTCCCCGTCCAATGAATGACAAATGAAATTTGTATACCACTTCTCTTTGTCCCCCTCCAACCCTGTATGTGTATATATATATATAGGAAAATTTTCAAAAACGAACTTTAAAAAGCGAACCAAAGACGAACCGTCGTCTTTGGTATCTATGGCGACGGTTCGACCCGTCGTCATAGAGTGCATGGCTATGGCGACGGGTCGAATCATCGCCATAGATACCAAAGACGACGGTTCGTCTTTGGTTCGCTTTTTAAGGTTCGCTGGAGAAGGGGACTATATATATATATATATATATATATATATATATATATATTGATAAAGTTACATTATCTTTTTTAAATTTAAAAACATAAATAAATTACTTTTAATCGTATTAAACCTTAATAAATCATTATACAAATAATATTGATTGTAAAGGATAAAATTATTTGTTTTTCGAAATAATGTAAATCTATTTTCTCTATGTCACTAGTTTTCTTTGCGACTCTCCTTTTGTTTTATTGTATGACTTCGTTAGCTTAATGAATTTTCATATTTTTATCGGTTGGTAGAAATCTCTATTTTAAAATTAAAAATATATATTCTTATAATTTATTTAAAAAAATTATTTTATTTAAAATTATAAAATGATATAAAGTCTTTAATTTTCATTCCTTAATTATTATTTTTAACATCATGTCAATTTTAATATTTTCTTAATTAATACTAAAAATATATTCAAAAAGATAAAACTATAGTTTTTAAATTTTTATCGAGTAAAGTATATATGTAGTGTGAAATTCATGTCCCAAATCTTATCGAATTAGTTGTCAATTCTTAAATGCTAATGTCAACCAGTTTAATTGTAAAAAATTTGAGTTCGAGTTTTTAAATGAGTTCAAATTTGTTATATTTATTTAAATAAATTATTATATAATATTAATAATAGTGTCCATGCATCCGTGCAATTGTTTTGCATGTGTATCAATCAGTAGCGCCAGCATCAAAGAAAAACGAGATTTATTGTCGGCACATCCAGTCATCCACCTAACAAAGCAATAAATAAATTACTATAATATTTCAAGGACAATGATGAGCAATCATGACAAGTTCGAGGGTGAGGAAAATAATTAAGTTCTGGACAACAAGAAATCAAACTATTTTAACTTTAAATGATGAAAATAAATAGAAAAATAAATAAAAAGTTTACCATTAAAGAGTTAAAAAAGAAAACTCTTGGCATATCTTTGACCAGCTATTTAAAATTAATTATGGGTTATAGATATGTCATTCGCTAATTTAAATTAGACTTTGTAGTGGGATACTGCATATCTAAGCAATTTAGTTCTCTTTTTATTTTTATCAATAATTAAAATCGAGTATTTTTATTTTTACATATAACAGTAAATAAGTTAATTAGTGTGTTGTATTTAAATTTGGCAAAAGTGGCCCAAGCCTGTAGGTCATCCCAGCCCACATATAAAAAAGTGGGTTATGAATTTATATTTTTAAACCCAATAAAATTTGAATTTTTTTGACCCAATCCAATTTTAACCCAACTCAAAAACAGCCCAACCCAACCCATTCTTTAATAGTAATCTAAATTAATTTGTTTCATTAATTATATCCATTATAACATTATTCTAAAATTAAGAGTCAACAACACTTTTAGGAATTTAGAATAAATTAAACAAAGAAAAGAAATATTACTTTAAGTCCTATTTTTCTCGAATTTCATTCTCAACTTCTTTTTGTCTTCTGCTCGTCTTAGTCAAATCAACTATTTCTAGTGTTTTATAGTATTTTAATTCAATATTTTTTATCGAAAGGCTACTTCCATCTCTTTATGTATGATTGAATTGAAATTTATATGATATAACTGCCTTAAGTATAAATTTATTACTTGTAAATTAATAGTAATCATTATATTTTATCAATCATTGATATCTAGTGTTTTAACTTTTGTAGTTCGATTACTTGAGAATAATGATGTCGGATTATTTAATATTATTTTGCCAAGAAATCAAAATAAATTATAAAAAGTGTTTGGAGTGTATATGCAACATAAAAAATTTAAAAAGTAAAAAATAATTAATAAGTGATGTGATAAAATTATGTGATGCAAGTGCACAGTGTCTATTGTAGAAATGTTAAGTATATGTCGAACCATAGAGACTAGATTAATTATCAAATCCATAATATGTATCTCAGACAAATTAAAAATAAAAATAATAGAGATAATTAATTAACCAAAAAAAACACAAATTAAAACTTAATAATGAAAACCAGTAATGAGAAAAATTATCTAAGAATCTGAATCAATTGAATACTAACATAATAATTAAATTCTTCTTTTCTAAATTAATTTTCAATTTAATTTTTCTTTCCCTTTAAAAATAATGATAATTCATATAATTAATATGGACAAATATAGATTATGAAAATTTAAGAATTAACTATAGTTCATTAAAACTTCTTTGAACAAGCATGGATTATAAAAACTCATATCTTAACAATAATCTATCAAAACTTCGTAATTAATATAAGAACCACAACGAATTTTGTGCAAAGGTAAAAATAAAGGAATAAACAATTAGGAATTAATATTTGAACGAAAGAAAATATTA
Organism: Hedera helix; assembly: GCA_947179155.2. Classification (NCBI taxonomy): domain Eukaryota; kingdom Viridiplantae; phylum Streptophyta; class Magnoliopsida; order Apiales; family Araliaceae; genus Hedera; species Hedera helix. The sequence goes on along the minus strand of OX359272.1, from coordinate 19,295,355 downwards.
ATATGTGATGCATTGTTTCATCATCATCTTAGGTATTAAAAATTTAGCTAGCCATAGAAATTAAAAATTAGTATTAATAATAATAATTACATAAAATAAAATAAGAATTAATGAAATAATAATTAAAAAGAACTTCATTAAATCAATAAAGAATGTGTAATTAATAATTAACAATACTCCCTCCTCTAAATCCGTGCAAGCTACTTACAGGAAGAAAAAAATATTGATATCATACTCCCTCCTCAGCCCAGTCAGATGTGAAAGAAGAAAAATAAAAAAATAAATAAAAATACTATCCCTCTCTCTAAAACAAAAGTCTTATTTATAAAAATAAATAAATTATAACCTAATCTAAAGTACATTGAACTTTGTCGCTTTTTCTTAAATTATCTAGATAAAGTTACACACTTTATCTATATATCCAAAGTATTCTTCTTTTGCACATTTTTTTATAGGAGTCCAAAAATAAATCAACTAGAAAATTTCTAAAACTCCCTTGTCAACTCAACTTCATTTATTTATTTATCTTTATTTATTTATTTATTTATTTTCTGCAAAACAAAATAAAATGTATTAGTTAAATAAAATAAATATATATAATAATAAAGATAAAAATATTAAAATGCATAATAAATTATATATAAAATACCTCCACATACCTAGCTTTTACTCGTCCTCAAGTAAAAATAAAATAAAAGAAAACTAAACTACCGCATTTTCGTAGGAAACACGATTACCCTTAGCATGCGGAACAAGTCTTTAAACTCCAAGGTTAACCCAAGTGGATGAGTTGTGTCTCGTGAGAGTTTGCAGTAAATATACCTACAAAATTCAAAATTTAAAATAAAATCTTTTTTAAATATAACCAATTATGAAATTGAAAGAAAACTTCTAAATATCAATGGGCATTACATATAAGCAAAATCAAATTCAAAATCTCACTTTCACCTTATCAAAAATACTATATCTTCATTCAAGACACCGTCCTTCATAAAATTAATTACACGTGATGCATGCATGTGTATGTGATGTAACTAACCTTGCCTTGTTGCGTATTATTGTTCCATTTTCATCGATTTTGTTTTGAAACACCCATCGGGTTCCAATAATAGAAGTATCCTCGGGTTCTGGAACTAGTTCCCAAACTTTGTTTCTGGTGAACTGTTCAAGCTCTTCTTGCATAACAATTATCCAATCTTCATCAAGTAATGCATCTTTTATATTTTTAGGCTCAATTTGAGTAAAGAAAGATAAATGACTAGCCAAGTTGTGTGCTTGTGATCCAGTAAGAATTCCTTTATCCAAACCACAAATCACATTTTCTGAAGGGTGATTTTTAACAAAATGTGAGTCTTTAGGTAAGTCATTTAATTGAGGATTTGGAATTTCAAGAGGATTTTCATTGACAGATGGAGATGTAATATCTAATTTTAGTTCCTCCATATTTCTGAGAATGTTTTCAATGACAAGGTCATTGTCTACTAATTCTTTATATTTGGGAGGTGGTTGAGACTCATCGAAAGTTACATTCATTGATTCCTCAGCAACAAGACTTCTTTTGTTAAAGACTCTGTATGCTTTACTATTAAGTGAATATCCCAGAAATATTCCTTCATCAGATTTGGGATCAAACTTTGAAAAATGTCCTTTTGTATTTAAAATAAAGATTTACACCCAAAAACACGAAAATAATTTATTTTTGGAGTCCTTTTATAATAAAGCTCATAAGGAGTTTTGAGAAAAATTGGTCTTAATAAGACTCGGTTTAAAATATAACAAGACTTTGCCACTGCTTCTGTGACGCCCCCAAATTCGGGTTCTAATTACCTGAATCCAGTCATCACGATCCAATACAAACACCCACCACTAAACAACATAGAATAACTAAATGCGGAATAATAAACATATGTTGTTTATGCAAAAGGTGTTACTAGTCCCAAGATACGGTAACCTTACATCAAAAGTACACCAATACACTTAATAAAGTACTTATGGTTTACATTACATAACAAGTAATTTAACTAACTAAAAGGCTATATCCTGAAGTCTATCACTTCATCTTTTCCTTACCCTTGTTCTTCCCAGAAGTCTCAAGTTTCGTTGCAATAAGGTTCATGATATAGCAAGGGTGAGCAACTACTTTGCTCAACAAGTTTAAATAACAACAAGAGACAATATATCATGAATGAAAGGAAATAGCTGAAACAATTCAACAATATGAATAACATAAGCAGGAATAATGAATTGCTTTTAGAATCAAAATAGTCAAGTAGACTATGAACTATAAACTTCCACTGGAGTCAATAGCTGGTTGACCTAATGATTACTGTAAAAAATATGTACTTGAGGGAATCAGTCTCTCGTACAATATGTGTATGCATAACATTTAATTTTCGTGTTTTGTACCTGATATTAGATACAGGGTACTCCCTTATAATAGGGAGGTGTTCATAATAGTCCAAGAATCCGCATCTTCAGTGATTTGAATAGCTTTTAAAATCCTTAACATAAATGTCTAGCCGAACAATGGCTTAGACCTACTTTGATCAGTTCTTTAAGCAATAGAACGTTAAATAAGGTACAAGTCAAAGACTGTATAAGCTCAAGTACACCAAGTGCGAATAACAATAACATCGATGCGGAATAATTGTAAAGTAATTAAACCACTTAAAGCATGCTTGGAATTATAGTTCACGCTTAAATAAATAAATTGCTCAATGAAATGAGTTTAGAGATAAGGGACTTACTTGTCTGCTCAGCTACAACAAACTAGCTTTAATTAAATAGATTTGAAGGACCTAACATTAATCAAGTCGGTCTAACAATTAGTACGTCGTATTCTGGCACGTTTGTACGCTTACTACGAACTTATATAACAAATAAGTCTAACACATAATTCACATCATTTGACAAGCTAACATTAACCCTATAGACGCGTAATCACACTTAGGGTAATGATTTAATAATGTAGGAGTATTCATCCTAAGTATTAAACACTTAAGGAATCTTAAAATAATTTAATATAATTGTTTAATTGGTGAAAATTGAATACTTTATATTTAATTAACTCTTTCTTTAATTAATTACTAGTTGTTATTAGCTAAATAGTAATTAACTAACGACCTTTAGTCATTATTTAGTTATAAATAATAACTAATTAATTTTACTTAAATAATTAGTTTATTTATTTTAATGTTTCTTAATTATTACTTAAGATTAATTAGATAATAATTAATTATTTAACTTTACTATAATCTTTTGTAATTATTATTTAATCTTAATTAAATAATAATTAATTAATTAATTAATCTTACCTTTCTTTAATTATTATTTAATAATAATTAATCACTTAATTATCCTCATTTATTATTTAATATAAATAATAAATAATTAAATTATTAACATTAATTATCTTCAGTTATTATTTATTAATTAAATAATAATTAATCACTTCTAAAATCTTTATTATAAATTAACTAACAATTAATTAAGTAATTATCCTCACTTATTATTTTATTTAAAGTAATTAAATAATAGGTTACTAATTTTAATCCTCTTTAATTATTATTTAATGTCAATTGAATTAATAATTAATTATTCATTTAATTCAATTATTATTTAATGCCAAATAATAATTAATTTATTTATCCTTATTTATTATTTAATTTTTAAATTAAATAATAAATAATTAATGGAATTTATATTTATGCAACTTAACCATAAATTTAGATAACTAGATTAATATTTAAAATATTTAAATATTAATCATAATGAAAAATATAATTCCAAAAAAATCACTTTTGTATTATTATTATTTTTGTTATAATTTTAAATTAAATTTTAAACATTTAAATTAATTAAATTATATAGAATGACAAACTTGTAATTATTCTGAAAATCGAACGGAGGGGCAATTTTGTAATTTCGCCATAAGTTGGCTTCAGCGCATTGCGCGCGCTTAGTAAAATTAGGCCCCAAAACGGTACCGTTTTGGAGAACCGGAGACTGCTTCCGCGCATAACGCGCGGGTGATAGTTTTGTATAACCTAAATGACGTCGTTTGGCTTCGCTACCGGCAACAACTGCTGGCGCGCAATGTGCGACCAGTTTTTTTTTTCTTAAGCAGATTAGCTACAGTGACGGAAATACATGTAATATCTGTAACGACCCCGAAATTCGACCAACTTTATTATCTTAAATTTCATATTTATTATACCTTATCTTCCTTCCAAATTTTGATCCGTTAATAAAACTTTAATTGATTTTAAAATCAACAATTACCAAATTTTTCGGTATAATTTTTTTTTTCTTTTTTTCTCGATTCAATCGTTGTATTAAAATATTTGGATATTTAAAATACTTACATCTCAATCCTAGTCGCTGGATCGCAACATTTACTCTATCGACTTAGTAACCAACTTTGCCAAATTCGGATAATTCTCATGCAAGATTAGTAATTTAATACATTACGTAATTATTTCGTGTAATAAATATTTTATATAATATATATAAAATATTTATTTTAATTCACTAAAAATCATAAATTGATTTATAAAGACTATTAATATCTTTTTCAGGTATTTTACATGACAAATTTTGTACACGCATAACGCCATGTATGTAATTATATGAGGTAATTTATACCTCCAAAAATCATAAAATAATTCATATAACATATAAAAATTATTTTTCATAATTTTTCACTTCATTATTTGAACAATATGTTACACTAACATGTTCACGTTTTCGAAATATTATCCTTCATCAAAGTCATAATAATTCCATTATACATAAACATAACTTTTAATAACTTAAAACATTCCTTTTTCTAATTTATTTTCATTTCTTTACAATTTACATTAATTTTCCTTATATAAATTATATAATTTATTATTATATAATTTATATGATTCCTTTTTCCTTATTAATAAATTCTATTTTACAAAGTACAATTTATAAAGATTTCCTCCAACCTTATTCAATTTAATCACCTTATATAAATTATATAATTATTCCTATTTAATTTATATAATTATTACTTTCCTCATATTTCACTTTAATTTCCTTATATAAATTATATAATTTATTATTATATAATTTGTCGACGCCGGGAAAAGTCGTTTTGTTTTTTAATAATTACCCTTTCCAATTTTAGCCTTTGGGTTAAGATGTGATTTTGAAAAGGGTCGGCTTGAGTGTCGACAGAGTTTTTGAAAGATCGATTTTATGATAAGCCAATTGACTAGAGCCGCCAGTTGGTATAATTAAAATGGATGTACCAACTCATCCGAGTTTTGTTTTCGTAATCGCAGTGGCTCATATGTGACTCCGAATTAATTGATCCGCAAATCGAGATTCATAGAGTTCGGAGGCTTGCTTAAGCGAGGGGAAGGTGTTAGGCACCCCCCGACTTTCGTGAAAACACGGTTACCGCAATCTTGATGTTTTCCTATCATTTTAAATCCTAAAATGTGTGTGCGCACGTGTATGTGTGTGTGCCTATGAAGATCGTTGACCCTATGCACGAAGGATTCGATTCGTTTTGAAAAGTTCATTTTTTGCTTTCGTTTTGGTAACAAAATCTTTAATGATGACATTTATAAAACAAGGTTTTCGAATCCTTCGTCAAATAGGAATGGAGCTCATCCGATACTTTCGATTTTATTTTTAACCTACGAGTGATCTAATATCCTACTTTGATTGATTTTATGAAAATCTTTATCATTTCATTCCAAAATCATTTTCTCGCGTCAAAAGGAAAAACCAAGCATTAAAATGACGTTGGAGTTATTCATGGGTATGTGAGCCATCCAAATAACCCCAAACGCCCACAATTGCACATTTCACTATCACGGGGCCTTAAACCCGATTTTCGACTCGATGTCGTTTTAAGGCCCAAAATTTACGTATTTACAATAAGAAATGCTTTGTCGTGATTTACATATTTTTAAACGTCCATCTTTGGAATTTGGTCAGGATAACCTCGTTCCTAGGCTCACAACCCCAACCAATCACAAGGCAAAACATAACATAAATCTAATGATAAAACACTACGGAAACTAGTTTGAGTTCTAAATGATAAAACCCAAAACTAGGACATTAACGATACGATACATAAAAAACCCATGTGAGTATCATCGGGATATTAGGTGGGAACATCGTTCGGTAGGAACCTTCACTAATCATCCCTAACCCATGGATCATACAAGAAATGTCCACAACTACATTAAATCTAAAACCACAATATAAACAAGAAATAGACTAATGTAGCAAAATGACCCCAAAAGAAAAAGATTTTCACTTCACCTTGCAAAGAAAATATCAATAACACTTGAAAGATTGAAGAACAAGAAGTAAAAAACAAGATTGTAATAAGAAATGAAACAAACTAGATACAAAATCTCGCTTTTTCTCTCTATTTCCTTCCTATTTTTCATCTTTTTTCTTCCCTCTCCCGCCCTCGGCTGGACCCCTTTTTTCCCTTCTCGCGTTCTATTTTTTCTTCCTCTCTCGTATGATCAAGAAATGAAACTGGAAGAGGCGATTTTAGAAACTCAGATCTTGGCCGCAGGTGCAACTACGGCCAGCCTCGGTTGTAGCTGCGGTCAGCCGCAATTCCATCTGCGGCCGTCTTCGGTGCTGCCTCGATTCTCGTATACTGATGTCGGTCTTTCGTTTTTTCGCTGGAAGGCTCGTATTTTACAATCCGGAAATCCCTAGGAAACGTGTCATATTATTTTGGGAGGCTAGTTCGGAGGGCTGCGACTTGATATAGAATTTGCTATTTGCGAGACCCCCGACCATCGTAAGCGTAGTGGCCATTAGTCATCTTTTGTTATCAAATCAAGTTCTTCTGGATCAGTTGTTTGCCTCGCCTCAAGTAACCTGATGCTCGTTGTTTGTTATGACAGCTTTGACCGTAAGTCATTGGGGTGGCTTTGTGTTGGGGTCCACCTTCCTTTTCGCATATCGGGTCAAATGACGATTTTGCTCTTCTGTCAGGGTTAGTACAAAAGTGCAAAATTTGGGTGTCTACATAATTTATATAATTACTTTTCTTCTTTATTAATTTCCAAACTTCCACCATAATTATTGATTAATTATATAATCAATATTTCTAATTTTAATAACTTGCTCATTAACTTTTCATAAATTTTCGGATTAATTTAATTATTAATCCCTTAATTTTCATAATTAATAAAATTTATAATTATCAATTATACATGCACATTTATATATATACAAATGTATATATATATACATATCTAAATCATATATTTCACATTACCACATAACACCATTTAAATATAATTTTCGTATTTCCATAATAATTTTATTGTGCCTTTATAAGAAATTTCTCTTATTCTTCATAAATTATTTTTAAACAATTTATTTACTTTCTAATTATTTTAAATTAACACAATTCGTCATGATCTCTATACAGATTTAATTTACTAATTAAATCTCATCACATACCTTAAATCACATAAAATAATAATTAATTTAAACAACCTTGATAATTTTATCAATTAAATTCTCATTTAATATTATTAAGAAAATCCTGAAAATTCGGATCCTCACAATATCCCAAATATTTTCAAGATTTTAGATAATATCTTAATGGATTTAATTAAAGGTTAAGGTTTAAAACCTAGAATTGGAGAAGTAAAATGTGTAGAAAATGGGTAAACATTTTTTTTAACATAATTTATTTGTTAGAAATTAAATATGAAAATATTTTAATGATGCATGTAGAGAATTTATTAAGAAAATAATTTCATTTGAGAAGTGAAGGTGATTATATATATATATATATATATATATAACGTGCTTGTTAGCTAAATAATAGGATGAGTAAGTTAGTACTAAATTAAACTAATAAATTAATTAGTTTAAATATGAAGTAAGAAGAAAAGTCATGAAATATAATTAATTAGGTTAATTATATTAGTCATGAGTTTGAGTTATGGAAAAGCTAGAACGATTGCCTAAGATGGCAATAATAAGAAGTTAATTAATTAAGTAATTAACTTAATTATTAAGTTATTACATAGAGTTCATTAATGGATTTAAAACAAGCTCAATATGGGAATACTGACATGAAGGTGGGTAATTAAATTATTAGCCCAAATATTATGTTAATTAATAGTCTAAGAGGTAATTAATATAAGTTTAATTAAATTATGTTGGCAAGTATTGTGATAGTCCAATTAAATTAATTACCAAACCCAAGTTATAAATTATATGTGAGTTGTGTTGGGTAGCCTAAATAATTAAATAAGAGAGCCCAATACAAAGTAAACTATGTAGCTCAAACACTTAAAAGTTTAATGTTGGTTAAAGTGTTGGGAGATATTGTTGAGTGTAAAGAATTAACTAATGTAGGGTTAATTGAATAACCTTAGTTGGTAGGAAAGATAGAGAATTAACCAAATATTGGTTAATTGCTAGAGGAATTAAGGTAGTGATGATAATTAACTATGGATGAGTTAATTGAGTAACCCAATGTGGTAGAATTATTTATAGCAAGTCTAATTGGATTATATTTTAAATCCAAATGAGGTATTAATCTAGGTCAAATTAATTTACCTAGTAGTCCATGTAATTAATTAAACAAGCCCAATGCTTGATTTAATTAAATGTAACATAGATTATTAAATGTAAGCTCAATGTAATAATTAAAGTGAGCTCAACCAAATTAAATAGATGAGCCCAATATATTTAATTCCTAGGTCCAATGTGGAGCCCAATAGGAAGTCAAAGTTGGTCAAACAATATATATATATATAAGTGTATATATATATATATATAGGAGTATATATATATAATTAAAGCATTAAAAATAAAGCGAAAATGGGTGATTAAATCCCATTTTGTTGAAATCATGAGGGGCCCACAATGAGTTGCGTGTTTTGCTTGATTGCTTCAATTTCACACTATGTCATAGTTAGCTAACAACTCAAGTCATTCCACTTGTCATTAACAATGTCATTCCAAGCAATAGTAATCCTAATTAGCCTTTAATTTGACTATGTTGGTGGATTAGGGAGAGTTGATCGTGATTAAGGAGACTCTATATATAGAGTACTCCACACCCTTGTCATGTTTGTTTGATCATTTACTAGAGCTCAAGAGAAGAAAATAGAGAGCATTTGAGAGAAATATAGAGAAAACATTTGTGAGTGTGGAAAATATTGCTAAAGGTAGAGCTTGGTGGATGACACAAAGCTTCACATCATTCTTTGGAAGGAGAAGAAGAAGAGCACAAAAGTCCATAAGGTTAAAAAGTGCTCTAACCCTTCTTAAGTTCATTTTTGTAGTCTAGATATGATTTGAACGGTTAAAATATATTTTTAACCGATCAAAAGTTATTTTGATGCTATAGAAGTCTTAAGCTATGTTATATTGGTAGAATCACGGTTTGATAGGTTTAAATCATGTTTTGGTATGAGTGGTATGTAAATAAATGGAAGGAAATTTCATATTGTGATTTACCGGTAAAACCTAGACGATTGATCTTAAATTTATTGTCAAGATATTTTTTAAAATGTGATTGAACCATGAAATATTATAAAACAAGAAGTTAGGAAGACAACAACACTGAGTTGATGTCAATTGAAGGTGTAGATTTTATTTTATTCAAGTTTGAATCTAAAGAACCAAGGATTTGTGAAGTTAGTTTTCACTTTGTCATTGTGAGCAGTTTTTAGTCCACTTACGTTTGGAATTTGAATTTGTGATATAAAGAGAAGTTGTAGAGGGAGAAATTCTAATGAGAGTGGACTTAAGAATCACACCAAAATATTTTAAAACGAAGAAGTTATGGTTGTCAGAGCATTGGAGGGTCGAGCAGTCAAAAAGTTGACTTTTAGAGCAGTTGGTCGAGCACCTACTGAGCGCCTACCAAGTGCCTAGGTGCTTGAACCGGCTGTCTTTGGGGGCAGATTCGGTCCGAGTCGGGTCGGGTCGGTCTGGGTCGGGTCGGTCCGAGTCGGAGTTTTTATGGAAATTTAAGTTGAAATACATGTAAAATGAATGTGTTTGAATACTAAACCTATATATGTAGAATTTATTAGTGACTTAATGGTATCTAAATGTTTAAAATAAAGACTAAAGTTAACACAATTAAAAAGTTAACTATTGGTATTGTTTGAAGAGTATTAAAGTATTATTAAATGATAAATAATATTAGTATGAGATTAAAAAGTTATTAAATGATTAATAACATTAATACATAATGACAATGTTATTAAATAATTAATAACATTAATAAGTGATTAAAATATTATTAGATGATTAATAATATTAATAAATAATTAAAATATTATTCAATGGTTAATAATATTAAGAAGTGATTAAAATATTATTAAATGGTTAATAATATTTATAAGAGATTAAAATATTATCAAATAGTGAATAATATTTGTAAATGATTAAAATATTATCAAATGGTGAATAATAATTGTAAATGATTAAAACATTATTAAATGGTTAATAATATTAATAAGTGATTAAAATATTATTAAATTGTTAATAATATTAATAAGTAATTAAAATATTATTAAATAGTTAATAATATTAATAAGTGGTTAAAATATTATTAAATTGTTAATAATATTAATAAATGATTAAAATATTATTAAATGATTAATAATATTAGTAAGAGATTAAAATATTATTAAATGGTTAATAATATTAATAAATAATTAAAATATTATTAAATTGTTAATAATATTAATAAATGATTAAAATATTATTAAATGATTAATAATATTAGTAAGAGATTTGAATATTAATAAATGGTTAATAGTATTTGAATATAGTTGTATATTAACAAAGGTAGATAATATTTTGAAGTATTTGATATATTATTAAATGTCTGAATCATTAAGTTATAAAGAAGAAAGTTTAATTGAATTAAACCAATGTAGATAGTTCCTTTATGACTAATTTAATCAACTTCTTAAAAGTAAGTCGTACGAAGAATGTGTAGAGAATGTGTAAGTTGGTTAACTGTACCCGACAGGTGCAGCTAAGTTTGGGCTAGGATTTTATCCAGAAGTCAAAAGTTCGTTTCTCTAACATTTTAAAAGTTAATAGATTAAAGTTAAGGTCTTAAGGTAAGACTAATTAATAGTCATTGTAACTAATGATTATGTCGATTTTATATATAAATTGTAGGTTGACGATAGACGTAAATAAGCGTAAATGGTAAAAGCGAACCAGACAAGTTTTTCAGAACTTGCTCCTTTGTACATTAATATGCTATAACGTGATTTTATATTATTGATATGCAGATTTATTGATGATATTTGTGATATGTGAAAAATATGAGTTATGATTACATGTGAAATATGAATCATGAATTGCTAGAGACTAGTTGGTTAGTATTTGTGATGCATAAGAAGTATGAAGCATTCATAAGATGAAAAACATGAAATGCATGAATTAAGAATAAAATGCAGAGTATGTATAATATGTGAAGCATGTAATGTGTTATGTGTAGCTATTAAACTTGTTGAGCCATCGTGCTCACTCTTGCTTAAAACCAACATTTTCAGATAGTGAAAGTTATTCGAGATTTTTGATAAAGATAAAAAAACAGGAATGCATATCACATTCATTGAAGGTCTAAATGTCTATTGTAGATATTAGTCCGAATTAGACAGGTAAAATGATAGTGTAGTATAAGAATTGGTTGGTATGTAATATGAGTGTCAAATACTCAAATTGATTGTAATAGAATGTCGTATCATGTATGATATTGAGACATACTAGGAATGTATAAAGATTGCGATTTTGGAATAGAAAGAAAGAGATGTTGTAAAATTATAAATAAATAATTATTTAGCAATTATAATATCATTGTAATTCATGAACAATAAGAAAAAAGTAGTACTAGTGTTGAACCGGATTCGATGTTCGAGGGACCTGGATTCGAGGTCATCACAATACACACCCTTAATGAAATTATACCTTGAAGTAAGTTTTTAATCTCTCAATAAAAATCCAAAATAATTACCCATCACTTAATATCAATTTATAACACGAAAATTTAAGTACCTATGATTTAATTCCATATTTTTCATCAAAAATGTTATACCAAATAAACATCTACAAATCATAACTTTTTATGTATAACTCCATTTTGAGTGATTCAAACATTGTTTTTCACATGATTTAATGTTCTATAATATTAGAACATTAAATCTAAATCTCATGAAAGTAATTTTTTATTTTATTTCAAGACTTGTTTACACCCTACCAAACACATGATTTTAGCATACACGTTATACCAAAATACAAACCAAGCATATTAAACTCAAGTATGACATAAATACAACTACTACACATTACTAACTAAATCAACATGCTTATACTAACATGTTAGTTTATTTAATCCAACAACAAAACTAAATTTAAAATAATCACTACCTTGTTTTAGTGGCTATTCTTCTTTTTCTTCCAAAATAGTTGATAAGGTTTGAAGGCATGAACAATCCAAGCTCTTTCTCTTTTACTCCCAATATTTTCCTCATAATTACTTTCTCTCAAACTCTCTCTTTTGGACTTGGAAAAAAAATAATAAAGTGCTATGTCTAAATATGCAAGTATACTACTAAAAATACTAGCTATACATACTATATCTAATAATCTAGACCATCATGAAGCTATCTTGGATACTTGCACAAGAAATGGACTTAAGGACTTCAGTTGGTGAAAAGAGGGATGACCCATGTACTATATAAAATAATACAAGTAACCATTTTTTAAATAAATGAAAAAAAAAACAACATTTTACATTCTCTCTCACTATACACGACTGATGGGGACATTTTGCCCCAAATTGTTTGTCCCCCCAATTACTTTATTTAATTTAATGGGTTACACAATTTATTTTTCTACTTGGGTTCATTATGGGTTCTCATTTAAAATACCAATTGGGCTACATTAAATGACTTGGACTATCCCTTAGTCAAGCCCATTTAATTTAACATTGGACTAATTAATATACCCCAAATGATTGGTTATTAATTTTATTACACATAACTTATCCAATCCATGATTAAATAATACTTGAATTGATTAATTAATTAAATACTCTAGCCCATTAGTGTTAATTTACTAAATGGACTAAAAATATTATTATTAATATTTCACATTGTTCCAATTAATTAATAATTATACTAATTAATGTACAAAAATTTAATTAACTCATTACATTCAATTTAATTGAATATTTAATTAATGACCAACTTATCAATCCTTTTGCTATTAAAACTTTAGGGTTTGTTTACTAATCTAATTAACATATTAGTGACTCCCTTTAATTAACTCTAGCAATTAATCACATAGTCATTTAATCACGTAATTAATTAATTACATAAAAAGATTTAAATAATCTCGTAAAACTAACTCGTTAGAATTTAAATTAATATTTTAATTAATAAGGACGTGAAAACTCTAGGACATTACATTCTTCCCTCCTTATAAAAATTCTCTCCTCAAAATTGCAAAAACAAGGCCACTCAAATAAAAACGGGTAATTCATTCTCATTTTCTGCTCGAGTTCCCACGTAGCTTCTTCAACTGCGTGATTCCTCCAAAGTACTTTGACAGAATGAATTATCTTATTTCTCATTTTCTGTTCCTTCCTATCGAGTATCTGTACAGGAACTTCGTATGACAAGTCCTTCTCGACTTGAATTGGTTCATAGGAGATAATGTGCTTGTAGTCCGGTTTATACGGCCGCAACACTGACACATGAAACACATTGTGAATGTACTCAAGTTCAGGAGGTAATGCTACCTCATACACCACTTCACCAACTCGCCTCAAGATTTCGAAAGGTCCTATGAACCTAGGGCTCAGTTTGCCCTTCTTACCAAATTAAATCTTCCCCTTTCAGGGAGATACCTTCAGAAATACGAAAGTGCCCACGTCGAAGTCTCGCTTTTGGCGATGCAAATCTGCATACTTCTTCTGATGATCTTGAGTTGCTACCAGCCGATTTTTAATTAGTTGCACTGTGTTTGCAGTCTGCTGCACCATTTCAGGTCCAAGCAATCTTCGCTCACCGACCTCGTCCCAACACAACGGTGTTCGACATTTTCTTCCATAAAACGCTTCGTATGGTGGCATACCGATACTAGTGTGATAATTGTTATTGTAAGCGAACTCTACTAGTGGCAAATGGTAGTCCTAGCTGCCCTTTAAGTCCATCATGACCGCTCATAGCATATCCTCCAGAGTCTGAATCGTTCGCTCGCTCTGGCCGTCAGTTTGAGGATGGTACGTTGTGCTTAACCTCAACTATGTTCCCATCTTTACTTGCAGACTTCTCCAGAAATTTGACGTGAAGCACGGATCTCTGTCGTACACAATTGATACCAGCACTCCATGTCGTGACACTATCTCCTTCACATAGAGCTTTGCTAACTGCTTCAGATTGTACCGTATTCTGATAGGTAGAAAATGGGTGGAGTTGGTCAGACGGTCCACTATTACCCAGATGGCGTCTAAACCTTTATGTGTTGGTGGCAAACCCACCACAAAGTCCATCGTTATGTGCTCGCTCTTCCATTCCGGAATCTCTAGTGGTTGAAGCAGTCCGCATGGTCGCTGATGCTGTGCTTTAACCAGCTAGCATGTCAGACACCGACTGACGCTTTCTGCCACTTCTCTCTTCATATTTGGCCACCAAAAGTATTGCCGTAAATCCTGATACATCTTCGTGCTTCTGACATGTACTGAGTACCTTGTACTGTGAGCTTCCTGAAGAATTTCTTCCCTCAGCTCCGGATCCAACAGTACCCAGACTCTCCCTTCAAACCTTAGCAACCCTGTGCTATCAATCTTGTACTTAAGCTCCTTGTCTTCAGCAATTCGCTTCTTAATACTATCACAATCTTCATCCTTTTCCCGAGCCTCCTTGATTTTGTCTAATAAGGTCGGGCTTGCTGTCACCGCGAATAGTTTTTCGTCCATCTCCATCGGATACTTGACTTCCAATTCCAGACGTTCAAAATCTCTTACCAACTCTTCCTGAGTGGTCAACTTCATTAATTTATCCCTGCCTTTTCTGCTCAAGGCATCTGCTACTACATTGGCCTTGCCCGGATGGTACAGAATTTTACAGTCGTAATCCTTGATCAACTCTAACCATCGGCGCTGCCTCATATTCAGCTCCTTCTAAGTGAAGATATATTTTAGACTTTTGTGATCTGTATATATCTCACACTTCTCGCCGTATAGGTAGTGCCTCCAAATCTTCAGGGCGAACACTACCGCTGCTAACTTTAGGTCATGAATCGGGTAACCCTTCCCATAGTCCTTTAGCTGACGTGACGTGTATGCAATGACCTTGCCATGCTGCATAAGCACACAACCAAGACCCTTGTGTGACGCATCATTGTACACTACAAAATCTCCTGTGTCGTCCGGTAAAGCCAACACTGGTGCTTGACTCAGTCTTTTCTTCAATTCCATAAAACTTTGCTCACACTTCTCTGACCAAACAAATTTCACCGTCTTCCGGGTAAGATTGGTTAACGACGATGCTATCCTCGAGAAATCCTGGATGAATCTCCGATAGTATCTCGCTATCCCTAAGAAACTCCTAATTTTGGTTGGTGTCTTCGGCTACTCCTAATTGATAACTGCTTCCACCTTCGCTGGATCCACCAAAACACTGTCCTTGTTAATAACATGACCTAGAAACTGCACTCTCTATAACTAAAATTCACACTTTGAAAACTTCGAGTACAGCTTCTCTCTTCTTAATGACTCCAAAGCACTCCTCAGATGTTCAACGTGTTCTTCCTCCGTCTTCGAATACACCAATATGTCATCGATGAATACGACCATGAACTTATCCAAGTACTGCTTCAACACTCTGTTCATCATATCCATGAATGCCGCTGGTGCGTTCATTAGTCCAAATGACATTACTAGAAACTCAAAATGTCTATAACTAGTTCTGAATGCCATCTTCGGGATATCCTTCTCCCTCACCTTCAGTTGATGATAACCCATCCTCAAATCAATCTTTGAAAAGTATTTCGCTCCCTTAAGTTGATCAAACAGATCGTCAATTCTGGGCAACGGATACCTGTTCTTAATAGTAACCTTGTTCAACTCTCGACAATCAATACAAAGCCTCATCGAATCATCCTTCTTCTTTACAAACATAACGGGCGCTCCCACGGTGACACGCTTGGTCTGATGTAACCTTTATCCAGCAATTCCTGCAACTGAACCATCAATTCTTTCATTTCCACTGGTGCTATACGGTACGACACCTTCGATATCGGTGCGGTCCCCGGTATCAAATCAATAACAAACTCCACTTCTCTGTCCGGCGGTAACCCCGGAATCTCATCTGGAAAAACATCAGCGAATTCCAGTACAACATGTACCTGACTCAGTTCGCCTTCGACTCGTTGAGTATCAACCACATGAGCCAAATAACCTACGCATCATTTTCTAAGCAACTTTCGTGCTTGCATCATCCCCAGACAACTTGATTGTCTCCGCGATTTACTACCATAAAATATAACTTTTGACTTATTCAGAGTCTTTAGGTGCACACAATTCTTCTTATAGTCAATGATCCTCCGTAACTCGATAGCCAATCCATCCCTAGGATTACGTCGAACTCCCCTTATGAATCGGTATTAAATCCACGTTAAGTCTAAACCCTCGCAATTCAGCACAACAGTTCCTATGAATGTAGTCTACGGGAATGATTTCTTTGTTTGTTACTTCTACGTTCATAGGGTGTTCTAGCTTTTCTTGAGGTAAATCTAATCTCTTAGCAAAAGCTTCATAAACAAATGAGCATGTAACACCCGAATCAAACAATACATATGCATTTGATTTTATTGATCGGAATGATACCTGACACCACGTCTTTGGAGTCGACTGCATCATGCACAGTCATGTTGAAGGTGCGCGCTATGGGTTGGTTAGCCTGGCTGGCTGGCTGGCCCTCCAATGTTCAGCCTGCTACTGTTGTTGTTGTTACCTCTATTACTACTCCCAACGTCTCCCTTCGTCTTTGGGCAGTCTTTGGCATGGTGATCGGATGCTCCGCAGGAGAAACACCGTCCTTTCATCTTCTTCAGGCATTGTGGGGCTAGGTGCCCCGGCTGCCCGCAGCTATAGCAAACATTCTTGCCCTTCATACATTCGTCCGTGTTGTTTTTACCACAATTGTTGCATCTGCCAACTTTCTTAGCCTCTCCTCCGGATTTGTTGCCTCCGGACGATTGACTCTCATTCCACTTTCTTTTATTGGGGTTACTGCCTCTGCTGCTCCCCACCTTCTGCCCTTCATGACCTTTCTTCCTCTCCTGGTTGAATTTAGTCAGGGCCTCACTGTCACCCTCTGCAATGATTGCCCTTTCCAACAATTCTGCAAAACTCTTAATCTTTAATACCGCCACAGAACGATACACCCACGACTTCAGTCCTAGCTCAAACCTCCGAGCCTTCCTAGCCTTATTATCGACTTGATGAGTTAAAAACCTTGCTAACTCATTAAACCTGGCCGCATACTCGGCCACAGACATATTTCCTTGTTTTAACTTGAGGAATTTCACCTCCATTTCTTGCTGTATGTTTTTTGGAAAGTAATTTTCCATAAACATTTCTTTAAAGCGTTCCCACGTAATGACACCTTCTCCCACACGACCCTTGTTGGCCTTCCACCAGTAGTTCGCCTCCCCCTTCATCATGAAGGTGGCGAAACTAGTCTTTTGTTTTTTTGGCCACCCTAGCGACCTCAAATATCTTCTCCATTTTCTCGATCCAAGACTGTGCCTCGATCGATTTTAGAGTTTCCTTGAACTCCGGTGGTCCAACTAGTTTGAAATTCTTGAAATTTTTCAAGTGCGGTGTTGGCTGCGGTGCTAGTTGTAATACTACTAGTGGGGGTTTAGCTTACATGGCTTCCGCTAGCATCTCCGCAAACATCCTCATAGGATTGGGTTGATCCCCAACCTCACTCTCTGACTCTGCGATACGTTGATTACGTGGTCTACCTCTTGGCGGCATGATTTGCTAAAGAGAAAATCTTAGACTTACGCTTATAATTCTACGCATTATGTTAGCCAAATTAACAGTTTATAACAAACATATTTGATTTAAACAAAGAAATAACTACATTTATATTCATATACCAATGTTTTCGTATAGACTGAACAAGTGGCATACTTCTATAAACGCTCGAGGCACAAGTTGCCTATCAACAACTATCCTCTAGTGAACAAAAAAATGAGGATTCACTACCATCTACCCCCCTAACATAACAAAAGTTGGGGTCTAACTGACATCCTATGCATACACCAAAACATAAGGACTTACAACAGCTAAATCATCCCTAATAGAAACAAAAGGTGGGACTCTTTACTAATAGATACAAATAAGATAACAACGACAAATCATCGCCTGTAGCGACGAACAACCCTACGTAAAACCTGCTGAGCCAACTCCTCCACTGTACAATGATGAATCCAGCGTCGACTGTTACTCGCCTCCCTAGGGTACCTCATAACACGATGCCTCAGTCGATCAAATAAAGTGTCAAGGGCGTACTCCAAGGTGTCGATCCTAACAGATCTAACTCTCCTAGTGGACCTGAGCCATACCTCCTGCATATGCATCCTGTCAACTCTCTCCCTATCAAGCTCAGCCCTGATGGTTTGAAGAACTGTCTGACTCGCCATCTCCCTAGCATCCAATCTCTCTACCGTCTGCCTCAACTGACTATTCCGGATTATAAGCTGCTGCACAATAGGACCCATATGTGGTGCAGCGTACTCTAACTACTGAACCTTAGCCTGCAAATCAGCCACATCCATCTCTCTCTGGTATGCCTCATCCCTATACGCATTTTCCATCTGCTGATGGACAACGTTTTGCTCTTCCAGATGAGCAATACGGGCCTCCCGCTCCTCAACAATATGCTCTAGATCCTCAATACGACTGGTGTACTCTATGAGTAAATTAGTCTGGAAATGATGGTTGACAGGAGATCCCTTCGCGGGTACCTCCTCAGCAGTTTCCTCAACCTCCATCTCGGGCTGGTCCTCCCCAGACTCCTCGCCCCAAGCGGGGTCATCCTCAGACTCAGCCACATGGTCCTAACTGCAGAACCTCATAACACCGCCTCTAACGGGCTCTGCAGTATCCCTACTATCGTCCTTCTCCGGATCAGATTCTTCTCAGTATCTCTACTATCGTCCTCTTCCGGATCAGACTCTTTTACTAGTGATACAAGTGCAACGGGTGCATATCCTATCAAGTGCTAGATATCCACTGGTATGTCAATGAATACTACGTCCTCTCAAGCTCCGCTCGTCTCGCCTATAGCCATCTTACAACATAACAGAAAACCAATATCAGTACAACAATAAAATATATTCATTGAATAAATGAAATTATATTTCATTGGGTACGACTCAACTCGATGAATTCCCCAATTCATTAAAACCACATATGATAAATCTCTCCGATTTATCTCCTAACACTTAATACGAGTTTATTACTAAGGTTAAAACCTAAGTTTCGCAATTCTAACGTTTATAACCTACAACTCTGATACCAACCTGTGACGCCCCAAATTCAGGTTCTAATTATCCGAATCCAGTCATCACGATCCAATACAAACATCCACCACTACACAATATACAATAACTAAATGCAGAATAATAAACATATGTTGTTTATACAAAATGTGTTACTAGTCCCAAGATACGGTAACCTTACAACAAAAGTACACCAATACCCTTAATAAAGTACTTAGGGTTTACATTACATAACAAGTAATTTAGCTAACTAAAAGGCTGCATTCTGAAGTCTATCACTTCATCTTTTTCTTACCCTTGTTCTTCCCAGAAGTCTCGAGTTTCGTTGCAATAAGGTTCATGATATAGCAAGGGTGAGCAACTACTTTGCTCAACAAGTTTAAATAACAACAAGAGACAATATATCATGAATAAAAGGAAATAACTGAAACAATTCAACAATATGAATAACATAAGCAGGAATAATGATTTGCTTTTAGAATCATGATAGTCAAGTAGACTATGAACTATAAACTTCAACTGGAGTCAATAGCTGGTTGACTCAATAGTTACTACCAGAAATATGTACTTGAGGGGATCAACCTCTCGTACAATATGTGTATGCATAACATTTAATTTCCGTGTTTTGTACCTGATATTAGATACAGGGTACTCCCTTATAATAGGGAGGTGTTCATAATAGTCCAAGAATCCGCATCTTCAATAATTTGGATAACTTTTAAAATTCTTAACATTAATGTCTAGCCGAACAATGGCTTAGACCTACTTTGATCAGTTCTTTAAACAATTGAACGTTAAATAAGGTACAAGTCAAAGATTGAATAAGCTCAAGTACACCAAGTGTGAATAACAATAACATCGATGTGGAATAATTGTAAAGTAATCAAACCACTTAAAGCATGCTTGGAATTATAGTTCACGCTTAAATAAATAACTTGCTCAATGAAATGAGTTTAAAGATAAGGGACTTGCCTGTCTGCTCAGCTACAACAAACTAGCTTTAATTAAATGGCTTTGAAGGACAGAATATTAATCAAGTCGGTCTAACAATTAGTACGACGTATGCTGGCATGTTTGTTTGCTTATTAAAAACTTATATAACAAATAAGTCTAACACATAATTCACATCATTTGACATGTTAACATTAACCCTATAGACGCGTAATCACACTTAAGGTAATGATTTAATAATGTGATAGGGTTAAATTAGACGATATTTTTATTCCCTAATACTTAGTTTTTATATTTATTGTGTGCTTAAATGTTTAATTATTTAGCTTATTTTAATTTTAATAGGTTTTATAGGATTTTAGTTAATTTATGTTAATTTAGGTAATTTTATTGTATTTTTATATTTCTTTTTATTTATGTGTTTTTATTTATTTTTAATAATTTAGGAATTTTATTTATTATTATTATGTGTTTTTAGGATTTCTAGTATTTTTATATTATTTTTATTTATTTTTAATTATTTTATATTTTATTTTGTAGAAAAAATAAGCTTGGGGGCAAATCTGTAAATTCTGTAAGAGTCCGATGGCAAAATGGTAATTAACCAGTACTGATGGCAATTTGGTAAATAAGAAGAAGGTGGCCGCACAGGGGCATAATCATAATTTTCGGATTGTCCGCGCAATGCACGCGGAGTAATGAACGGAGAAGCAACGGAACGACATCGTTTCACCAGAAAGAGAAAACGTCTGCGCAATGCGCGCGAAGAAGCGGACAAAGCAGGCGCGGAGTAAAGAAACGACGTCGTTTGGCCAAGCTTCCGCGCAATGCGTGGAGGTGCATGCTGACGTCATCCAGACGTGGAAGCGCGTTGACTAGGTCAATTGTGGCGTTAATTTCAAATTGGATTTTAATTCCAACTAGAGTTAGGATAATAATTATTTTATTTTTTTTTTATTTTAATTGTAAATCCTATTAGGGTTTGGACAAGTTAGAGGCCTATAAATAGAGGACCAATCTCTCATTATTGATTGTAAGTTTTTGGGAGATCTTTCTCCTAATTTCTTGGAGAGAGCTTTTTAACTAGTGTAGATTATTTTGAAGGATGTCAGGCTAAGTTTTTATTTTCAGTTCTAAAGGGATATTGGACCTTATTTTTAATTGATGTTTTAATTGAGTTTTATAATCTATTCCTTCATGCATGAGATTTATTCTTGATAATCTGTTTTAATTGTTTTATGATATTTGCTTGATTAATTTGATAATGTTCTGTTAAGTTAATCAATAATTTATCATATGCTAGATTAAGATTTGATATTAAGCAAACGATATTTTATCTGATCATAAGTAGCAATTAATAATATTTGATTGTGGACAAACTTTTGGATATTGTTATGATTATCAAGATGGCAAGTTAAATAATCTGCGATGTTATGATTGTTGCTTGAAATAATCTAATTCTCTAATTTTTAATGCAGCTGTTATATTAAATCTAGACTGATAGTTCTAGATTGTATGATAGTTAGGGTCTTTTGTGAGCGATTGCTGCATTAGATTTATAATTTATGGAGGATTTCGAGTAGCTTGACGATTGTCAGTTATCTAGGATTATTAATTTCAATTGTAGAAAAAGATAATAATAACTTGATTAATTTGTTGATTAAAAGAAGAGGATACTGAACTAAGAAACTGAAGTTTGTTTTAATTAATTTTTCTCATCTTTATTATTTATTATTTAGTTTTATTTGTTTGAATTTTAATTAGTTAAATAATTAATACAAAATCCCCCAATTCTGGTTTATGAAAACATAAAATTAAATTAATTATTCTCTGTGGGATCGACTTTTGCTTACACTACTACATTAATATTTTTCAAAAGTAAGATTTTATTTTTGGGTGCCTGCGACAACATCCTAAATTTTGGCGCCATTGCCGGGGAATGATTTTAATTTATTTTTATATTTTTGTAAACTTTATTTTAATTTAGTAATTTTTCTTAGATTTTATTTTTATAGTTTTTCATAGTTTAATTGAGTTTTGCAGGTTAAGGATGGAAGACATGCCTGATTATGTTAATGAGGTACATATTTCTTCTCATGAGCAACAAACTGATAGTCTAACTTCTTTTGTTTATCAAATGGCTGTAGGTACTTGTAGGATTTGTGCAACAATATGACACCCAACTGATATGTGCCCCATGCTTCGAGAGGAGTCCTATGAACAAGTCAATGCAGCTGGTGGTTTTCTTGGTCAATCAGAAAGTAGATATGATTCCTATCCAAACACGTATAATTCAGGATGGAGGGATCATCATAATTTTAGCTATGAGAATTCACTAGTGAATTGGCACACAAACCAAATTTTCCCAAATAATCCCCAGTACATGCAACCATATCCTCAACAACAACATGACCAATTATCTAATTCTGACATATCTTTAGAAGATATGTTTAAAGCTTTCATGACTCAAGCACAACAATTCCAACAAGAGACAAAAACTTCCATATATAATTTGGAGAATCAAATGAGTTAGCTTGCTACTGCAATTGGTCAATTAGATTCTCAATAGTCATTCCTTCCATCGACAATGCAAGAGAAAGCAGACAACATCAGTGCAGAAACGGACAGTATTCATGTAGAAAATGATGTTCTTTATGATGATAACATGCCTAAGGTGGAGGAAATTTTTGGGGAAATAGATAAAGAGAATTTAGAGGATACAAGTATAAATAGTTTGAAGTTAGAGGAGGAAGAAGAAATTGAGCTAAAACAAGATTTGAAGGACGCTGAAGCTGCATTCAATTCTTTGCCAATGATTTTAGATAGTCAAGTAATTATTTCCATTCCATTACATGCTACTCACGAAAATTTTCTATCTTTTGTTTTGCAAGATCTCATTCCGTATATAAAGACTCTCCCCAATCATATTAAATATCTATTCGTTAAAGAGGGAGTAAAACGTTCATGTCACATGCAATGGAGATTGAATCTACCAATGAAGAATAACGTGATGGATGGGGTACACAAAATTCATGAAGTAGGAGTGACGTAGTACTTTGGCCTGCTGTCGAGCCAATGACAATAAATGAAGGCGCTGCTTGGGAGACAACCCAAGAAATCAGATTTGCATTTCTTTTCCTTTTTCTTTTTATAGTTATTTGTGCCTGTTTCTTTGCATTATAGTTTATATTGGGGACAATATAAATTTTAAGTGTGGAGGAAGGGATTTAGGATATTTATTTTATTTTATTTTTAGGGAATTTTAAAATTTGTTTTATTTATTTTTTTAAAAAATTTGTTTTATTTTTAGGGAATTTTAAAAATTTTAATTTTTGAATTTTGTGGGTATATTCACTGCAAACCCTCACGAGACAAAACTCGTCCACTTGGGGTAACCTTGGGGTTTAAAGGTTTGTTGCACGTGTTAAGTGTAACCGTGTTTCCTACAAAAATGGGATCATTTTTTATTTTATTTTAGGATTGAGTCAGTTGAGCAATATTTTGATTTGAATTTTAATTTTTAACCAATGATAAAATTTTAATTTTTATTTAATAACTCTTGAAAAATTGATAAATTTTGCGTAATCTGAATTTTGACATTTTTGTTGGTCAGTACTTTGTTTGAAATCTTTTATTTTATTATTTGCACATATCTATATGTTTGAACTAATTTTAATTTGGAGAAAATTTATTTGGTCAAAAGCTTATAAGATATGTTTTTAATTCTATATCTTATTTGAACATTACTTGAAGCGAATATAAGGTAAATATAATATGGAGAAATGATTAAGGTAATTTTTCTGGGATTATTAGATTGACCTTACCCTGAAAAAAAAAAGAAGTGAAACAATTATCATGTGGTGGGTTGAGATAGAGCGTAAAACGCACTCACTCATAAACACATGCAGCGAGATGGAGCGTAAAACGCACTCGTTGGTGAGATGGGGCATAAAATACACTCATTGTGAAAAAAAATGAAGGAAAAAAATAGAGAAGAAAAAAGTCTTACTAGCGAATTTTAATAATACTTAGGAAGGTATGTGATTAAAGTTAAATCCTAGTGTGGTTAAAATATATAAAACCTTTTTGATCTTCTAGTTTGTATTTATCTGTATTAAATGGAAAGTGATGTGAAAATAAATGTATAGAATTTTAATATATTTTGTGATGTATTTGATTAGATGAATTGATTTAAATTTTTATTAATTTGATATATATGGATTTTCACACACACACAAAAGTTTGGGACGAAAGTGGAATTAATAATTAAGTTAAAATTTTGGATGATGTATTATTTTGAAATTTTCTAAGAGTTGTTGATTATAATCTTTGAGGTTGATGTGAAGTTCATATGAATTTATTGCTCATGTAAAAAGTCGAGTTAGTTGAGTCGCTTTAGTCTGTTGGGCTAGTTAGATTTATTTTATTTTTATTTATTTTTATTTTTATTTTGCCCGAGGACGAGCAAAAGCTAAGTGTGGGGGTATTTGATAGGGTTAAATTATACGATATTTTTATTTCCTTATACTTAATTTTTATATTTATTGTGTGCTTAAATGTTTAATTATTTAGCTTATTTTAGTTTTAATAGGTTTTATAGGATTTTAGTTAATTTAGGTAATTTTATTGTATTTTTATATTTCTTTTTATTTATGTGTTTTTATTTATTTTTAGTATTTTAGGAATTTTATTTATTATTATGTGTTTTTAGGATTTTTAGTATTTTTATATTATTTTTATTTATTTTATATTTTATTTTGTAGGAAAAATAAGCTTGGGGGCAAATCTATAAATTCTGTAAAAGTCTGATGGCAAAATGGTAATTAACCAGCACTGATGGCAATTTGGTAAATAAGAAGGAAGTGGCCGCACGGGGGCATAATCGTAATTTTCGGATCGTCCGCGCAATGCGCGCGGAGTAATGAATGGAGAAGCAACGGAACGACGCCATTTCACCAGAAAGAGAAAACGTCTGCGCAATGTGCGCGAAGAAGTGGACAAAGCAGGCGCGGAGTAAAGAAACGACGTCGTTTGGCCAAGCTTCCGCGCAATGTGCGGAAGTGCATGCTGACGTCATCTAGAAGTGGAAGCGCGTTTACCGGGTCAACTGTGGCGTGTTTGGCAGCGCAGAAATGGAGCAGTAACGGGATTTTTCGGAATTTTTGCTACTTTTTGATTCCAAATTGGATTTTAATTTCAACTAGAGTTAGGATAGTAATTATTTTATTTTTCCTTTATTTTTAATTGTAAATCATATTAGGGTTTGGACAAGTTAGAGGTCTATAAATAGAGGACCAATGTAATGACCGAGAAAATTACGAACCCATTTTTTTTTTTAATTTAATTGTATCCATAAGAAAATATGAGTTATGAAGTATGTGTGTATGTGATAAGTTGTATGATGAGAGATATTAAATTAGTTAATTAAATTAATTAACTAAAGAAGGAAAAAGATTTCAAGAGAAGCTTATGTGATAAAATCACAAAGCTTGAGTGTTGGCTTTGTATGACAATTAAGAAGATGTATAGTGAACAAGTTAATTACTTGTATGAATAATGAAAAAGAATAAGCAAGTGAATTATTTAAGATAATCCAATGTGGGAATAATTGTTTGTGTATGGTTAACTATATTATAAACCCAATTTGATGATAAGGGTTAATGAATGAATTAATTTAATGAAGTCAAAGTACTTGTATTAACATGTGTTAGGGTTTTATTAAAACAAACCCAAGAATTTGTAAGTAATAGTGTTATTTAATTGAGGAGTCTAATGGACTTATAAATAGCAAATCTAATTGGATTATATAGTAAGTCCAAATGATATATTAAACTAGGTCCAATAAACTAACCTAGTAGCCTATATAATTTAATAAATTGAGCCCAAACAAATTAAATGAATGAGCCCAATATAATTAATTCTAAGGCCCAAAGTGGAGCCCAATAAGCTTGTATAGGTGAATATGTATACATATATTGGTGTATATCTATATGGATACTTATATAATTATATAGGACTTAAAAATAAAGTCAAATTGGAGAAATAAAATGTTCAATCCCGAATTTTGGGGCCCACATGGATGAGAAGCTAGCTTGTTGGTTGATTTTTGAGTGTAAAATGGTTCAAGCAACCCCCAACCACCTTAGTCATTCATATGGTCATTCAAAATGTCCATCAAGTGGTCATTCCATGCATTGTAAGCAAGATTAGAGCCTTAATCAACTAATATTAGTTGATTAGGAGAGCTACTGGTGAAATCCTAGAGTTCTATAAATAGAAATGTCCAACACTTTTGCAAATGTTGGTTCATTTGCTCCATTCACTAAAATTTAGAGAGAGGAAGTTGTAGAGAGAAGCTAGAGCATTTGTGAGAGTTCTAGAGAGCAAACACTTTGAGTGTTATCAAGTGTGGGTGATTTTTGATCCACACAAGAAGATCAAAGAAGAGTCTAACCATTTTCAAGAAGAAGATCTCCATTAAAGGTTTAAAAGTTTCTTTGAACCTTATCTTGTTAGTTAGTTTGTTATGTGAGAAAGAAAAACCCATGTGGTGTTAAATCTTAAATATATATGAAGATATATAGTTAAATATGTAAGACCCCGAATTTTATGAAATATAAAATTTAATTTTTCTTCGTATATATTTTTCCTAAAACAGTAAGTGGTTAAATTAACAAAATTGAAAGTTAAAGATGTTATGTGCAAATTTTATTTTGTCGGACAATATTCGTTTTGTCGGGGAATATTCGTTTGGTCGAGGAATATTCGTGTCGTACGACGACGTCGAAATAACTAATTATTGGTGGACCCCACAATGGAATATTTGTCGGACATAGAAAACGACAGAAGTAACTTTTTTAATAAAAATAGTTAACGGTGTTAACTGTTAAAATACCGGTGATAAAAAAATAGTAGCATACGGTAATTTATGGTATTTTACTGTAGCACGCGGTACTCTACAGTAGCACACAGTATTGCACAGTGTCTCATATTATTGGTCTGATAATTGACACCGTAACTGTTACGTATCATTTCATCGATGATTGTCACTGCATAATATTTTATATTATCAATTCAATAATTGTTGTTACACAGTATTTTGCATTATTGATTCAATAATTGTCATTACACTGTATTTTATATCATTGAGTCAATAATTGTTGCTGCACTGTTTTTAAAATTATTGAACCTAATAATTGTCACAGTAGCAAATATACTATAATTTATATTATTAAATTAATAATAATCTGTAACGTGTTATTACATTATTGTTGAATTATTGTTGTAGCATTATTTATTATATGTTGGACCCACAGGAAGAATAAATAAGTAAAATAAATAAAATAAAAATATTATTATTTTATGTGAATAGTAACGTGAATAGTAAGAAACATGTGGACCCATTGGTGGGGCCCACATGGTTGGTGAAGAAATTGAAGAAGGATTTTGCACGAGGCTGCTGGCTGCTGAATTATTCAGCGTTGGCATGCCAACAACCCCCACCTACCACTGCATAGTGCCCTCTTTTCTCCTATAAATAGCTTGCTCAGCTGAATAGAAAAATCACACCTAAAACATAAAATTTTTCTATAAGAATTTTATGAGTTTTCTCTGAGAATAGTAAGGCTATTTTGAGTGTTTGAAAGCCAAAAGGAGTGCAAGAATTTTTCAAGTAAGTCTTTTATTAAAAAGTAGTAATTTCATAAATTCCCATTTTTCACGGTATTCACAAATCTTCCTTTAGAAGACTCTTCTTTAAGAAGATTCATTTTTAAAAGCTTTCTTTGGAAGATTTATTTTGGAATATTATTTTAAAAACTATTTTAAAGTAGTTATATTATACTAACAAAATTATGTTAAATATATATAATTTTGATAGTTCATATTATACGAATTATCATACACCTTGAAATTTATATGTGGTAATTACTAATTTTATTATAAATATATAGGTTGATCAACCTCATTTAAATCAATATCCAGTCACGTGTTAAGGTAAGGAATATTATTCTTTTCACACTCTTAAATTTATTACGGTAAGGGATACCATTTTTTTCATCTTCCATTATTCAAACTTACTATGGTAAGGGATTATCATTATTTGATTCTCGAAAATAATATTGTTTCTTCCTTACTCATAAGATGTGCCTTTTATTTCCATGTATTAATTTGTGGGAATAACCTTACGGCGCGGATTACCGCCTGTTGGTGAATAACCTTTCGTATTCATTCCTTATTAATCTCTGAGAATAACCTTACTGCGCGGATTACCGCCTGTTTGGTGAATAACTCTTCGTATTCAATTTTTATTAAATTGTGGGAATAACCTTACGGCGCGGATTACCGCCTGTTGGTGAATAACATTTCGTATTCATTCCTTATTAATCTCTGAGAATAACCTGACTACGCGGATTACTGCATGTTTGGTGAATTACTCTTCGTATTAATTTTCTTACTTGTCTCTTGTTGGTAAAGTTTCCTGAAATGAATATATATTCTTTAATAGTTTGCGCTTCATCTAATATCATTTCAACTGAACCTTCCTATTTTTCTAAATCTTTCTGTTGAACCTTAACTGTTATTCTGAACTGTGGATCTTAAATATCATTCTTGAATTTTAGTCCACATCATGTTGGCAATTTGGACATTATTTGAATTTGCACAAAGAAAAATCATAAACTTTTGATATTTATTGATCATACTGTTTCTTCTGATTCATCATCTATATCACGGTGATTATTATAATCATCAAGAACCATGTTGTTGTGAATATCTGTGGCCTGGGGCACAGTTGATAGGATAAAGGCGATATAATTATTGTGTCTTTTAGGGCACGTGGTGAATATTCTCTTTGGCCTGGGGCAAATATGAACTGTTGTTGGTATGATTATGACCAAAGGCTGAAAACTGGCATAATCATTACCGTTGGTGTTATATTTGAATATCTTTGGCTCGTAATGCAAAGATGAACTATTGACTGGCATGATTATAATTAGGAACTGGAAATTTATATTATCATGACCAGCGATGTTCAAGATGATAAAAGTTGAAGCGAGTGGATATTATAGTCTGCATTATTCTTCTAATAGATTGCTCTTTCCGCTGCTATTATTGATACAAAACTTATTGTCTATTTTATTCAATTAAGAACTCATCTGTTGAAGGCTAATG
The DNA here is from genome assembly GCA_947179155.2 of Hedera helix. NCBI lineage: Eukaryota > Viridiplantae > Streptophyta > Magnoliopsida > Apiales > Araliaceae > Hedera > Hedera helix. The sequence continues at coordinate 19,265,643 of OX359272.1, read as the reverse complement.
ATAATTTATTTGTCATTATCTTAGTCATGATATTTCTTACTGGGCTATTTGAGCTCACCCTTTTTTTGTTCCATTGTTTTTCAGAAAATGAGAGAGTAGCCGGGTCTAGCAGGGGAATGGAGTGACGGTCCGAGTGACAATAATAGTGAAGACTTAGTTGTGTATTATTGAGTTTGTATTTCTGTTCCATGTACTATTTGTATTAGAAATTTTATATTTTATGGCGTCTCAAATTAGGCTATGTAGGCCTAGATTTGGGGGCGTCACAAAATATGCTAGATGTGTGTTCTAACATGTTTGGTATGGAAGATGATGAAAAAAATGGTAGTATGAGCATGCTTGGTTTTAAAGCCCTCGTTAAATGTCTAGGTTGATGATTTATGATTTAGGATGTACAAGTTATTTTTGTGACCTAAGAGTCTTGAATGATAGATCTATGTGTTATAAAGATAAACCAACTTGAATCTTTCAAAAATATCGAAAAACAAAGAAGTTATAGCTTTTACCGCAAAGGATGTCATTTTTAAACCCTAGATGGTTCGATCCGTAAATTTTGTGTAAAACGTTTTCAAAAAGACGATCGAACCATGGAATATTGTAAAACAAGAAGTTATAAAGACAACAACACTAAGTTGGTGTCATTTGGATGTGTAGAGTTTATTTTATTCAAGTTTGAACCATTAAAACCAAGGATTTGTGAAGTTAGTTTTCACTTTGTCCTTGTGAGCGATTTTAAGCTTAGATCCGTTCAGAATTTGGATTTATGATCTAAAGAGAAGTTGCAGAGGGAGAAATTCTGATGAGAATGGACTCAAGAATCATCCCCAAAATATTTTGAAATGAAGAAGTTATGACAGTTTTAGTTAAAGATGTCCGAACAGCCAAAACGAGCGTCGCCCGTGCTCGGACCTTCTGCTTTGAGCGCCGCCAGCTCTATAATAAGCCTATGGCCAGCGCCTCCAGCACTGGCCCAGTTGTAAAAAGTCAAAAATTTGATATTTTAAAGTTTTACCAAGTTAGAACTCCAGTTTAACTTGTCGGTTAATGAAAAGTCTAAACGAAACACCGTTAGGAACTCAAAACCTAAAATAAACATGTAAAATGAATGTGTTTGAATATTAAACCAATATATATATATAAAGTTTATTAGTAACTAATTGGTAGCCAGATGTTTAAAATAAAGAATAAGGTTAACACAATTAAAAAGTTAACTATTGGTATGGTTAGAAGATTATAAAAATATTATGAAATGATCAATAATATTAGTATATGATTAAAAAGTTAGTAAATGATGAATAACATTAATACGTGATTAAAATATTATTAAATGATTAATAATATTAATAAGTGATTAAAATATTATTAAATGATTAATAATATTATTAAAAGATTAAAATATTATTAAATAGTTAATAATATTAGAATGTGAATAAAATATTATTAAATAGTTAATAATATTAACAAATGAATAAAATATTATTACATGGTTAATAATATTAGTAAGTTAATAAAATATTATTAAATGATTAATAATATTAAGGAATGATTAAAATATTATTAAATGGTTAATAATATTAATAAGTGAATAAAATATTATTAAATGATTAATAATATTAGTTAAGAATTAAAATATTATTAAATAGTTAATAATATTAGTACGGTTGTAGAATATTATTAAATGGTTAATAATATTAATAAGAGAATAAAATATTATTAGAGGATTAATAATATTAGCATAGGATTTAAAATATTATTAAAGGATTAATAATATTATTTTGAGTGTAAAATATTATTAAATGGATACTAATATTTATAATTTATTGAAGATATTATTTGATAAATAATATTATTTGAAGAGCAAGACATTATTAATAATGTTAATATATGATTGAAATATTATTAAATGATTAATAATATTAACAAAGGATACAGATATGATTAAAGGATTAATAATATTATTAAAAGGGTAAAATATTATTAAATGGGTTAATAATATTTATAATTGATTAAGATGTTATTTGATAAATAATATCATTGGGGATAGTGTAAAACATTATTTAATTAGTAATGTTAAAAAGTGTTTGACATAATAAAGAGATTAAAAGGATTATTAGATGGTTAATAATATTGAGGAACTAAATAATTTATTGAAATAATAAATGGTTAAAATATTATTAAACGATTAATAATATTATTTGTGGTATTTATATATTATCAAAGGTGATAATATTATAAAGTGATGAAATGATAGTTATGTGATTTAAAATATTATTAAGTGATTAATAATATTATTAAGAGTTCTAAGGTTATGATTAAGTGATAGGTGATTTAAAACATATATGGTAAGGTTATTAATGTTAAATAAACCTGTATGTGTTATGCTAATTGGATGATCAATGTTGTTGAATATTAGGTCACCCAAAGGAGGTATTTTAAGTTGAATAGCGATAGTCAGCGGAACTGGCAAGTTTCTCTAAACCTTAACTTGTATTTATTTGGCAAGTTATTTATGTAGAAGCTGGAATTAATTTCAAAATGCATGATGAAATAATTATTAAGAATTATTTCATATCTATATTATTATTGACAATCGCACTTATGTGCATGTGCATGACTGTTCCCGATATGAACTATTTAAAGAGAAATATCTATGCTATTTGTTTCAGCTATGAACTGTTCTTGTTATGAACTGTTTTAAGTGAGGGTTCTATGGCAGTTGTTTCGGCTAGACCATATACGTTTTAAATTCATAAATCTGAATATTATTGAAATTAGTCCAAACCATATTGTGGTGATGCGGAATCTGATGGGATAAGCTGAAATGAACAGAGCATTATAAGCGGATAAGCTTACAGTCGGATGGAACATTCCCGATCAAAACGAACTAGATGGTTATATTGTGCACTCTATAAATGTACGATAGGCTGATCACCTAGAGTACCCATCACCGGATATTACAATTAAAATAATTGTTAATATTCAAAACGAACTGACAGTTTTCTGTCTACAGGGTATTGTAAATACTCAAAACATATGTTATGGTCTTGTGACCCTTTTAGCATGATGAAGCAGTATGTTAAATCAATTGAATTTGTTATTTAAAGTTGCATGTCTTCACAATTAGTGTATATTGTTGAAGTTTTCAGAGCTAAATCTTTTTCATTCATGATATATCTTTTATTGTTTATTTAAACTTGCTGAGTAAAGTAGTTGCTCACCCTTACTATATCATGAAATATTTTCAGTTTAAGCCGAGTGATCTAAGGAGTACCACGACAAAGGAAAGATGAACGAGTAGAAGTAATTAGTTCGTACTATATGTGTAAACATTTTGTATTATAAGCTAATGATGGTGTATTAAGGTTAGCGGAACCTGGGGTTGAAGGTACGTTTTGTAATGAAATTATGTATGTTTTCCGCGAGTTATTGAAATTTTTGTTTATGAATGTTTGTTAAGTGATGAATAGTGAGCACCGAACCCGAGGTTCAAGGGACCCGGATTTGAGAACGTCACAACCAATCTCTCATTATTGATTGTAAGTTTTTGGGAGATCTTTTTCCTAATTTCTTGGAGAGAGCTTTTTAACTAGTGGAGATTATTTTGAAGGATATCAGGCAAAGTTTTTATTTTCAGTTCTAAAGGGATGTTGGACCTTATTTTTAATTGATGTTTTAATTGAGTTTTATAATCATGCATGAGATTTATTCTTGATAATCTGTTTTAATTGTTTTATGATATTTGCTTGATTAATTTGATAAAGGTCTATTAAGTTAATCAATAATTTATCATATGCTAGATTAAGATTTGATATTAAGCAAACGATATTTTATCTGATCATAAGTAGCAATTAATAATATTTGATTGTAGACAAACTTTTGGATATTGTTATGATTATGAAGAGGGCAAGTTAAATAATCTGCGATGTTATGATTGTTGCTTGGAATAATCTAATTCTCTAATTTTTAATGCAACTGTTATATTAAATCTAGACTGATAGTTCAAGGTTGTATGATAGTTAGGGTCTTTTGTGAGCGATTGCTGCGTTAGATTTATAATTTAAGGTGGATTTCGGGTAGCTTGGCGATTGTCGGTTATCTAGGATTATTAATTTCAATTGAAGGAAAAGATAATAATAACTTGATTAATTTGTTGATTAAAAGAAGGGGATACTGAACTAAGGAACTGAAGTTTGTTTTAATTAATTTTTCTTATCTTTATTATTTATTATTTAGTTTTATTTGTTTGAATTTTAATTAGATAAATAATTAAATCAAAACCTCCCAATTCTGGTTTACGAAAACATAAAATTAAATTAATCATTCTCTGTAGGATCGACTCTTGCTTACACTACTACATTAATATTTTTCAAAAGTAAGATTTTATTTTTGGGTGCATGCGACAGCAACCCATAATGTAGGAGTATTCATCATAAGTATTAAACACTTAGGGAATCTTTAAACAATTTAATATAATTGTTTAATTGGTGAAAATTGAATACTTTATATTTAATTAACTCTTTCTTTAATTAATTACTAGTTGTTATTAGCTAAATAGTAATTAACTAACTACCTTTAGTCATTATTTAGTTACAAATAATAACTAATTAATCTTACTTAAATAATTAGTTTATTTATTTTAATGTTTCTTAATTATTACTTAAGATTAATTAGATAATAATTAATTATTTAACTTTATTATAATCTTTTGTAATTATTATTTAATCTTAATTCAATAATTAATTAATTAATTAATTAATCTTACCTATCTTTAATTATTATTTAATAATAATAATCATTTAATTATCCTCATTTATTATTTAATATAAATAATAAATTATTAAATTATTAAATAATTAATGACTTCTAAAATCTTTATTATAAATTAACTAACAATTAAGTAAGTAATTATCCTCACTTATTGTATAATTTAAAGAAATTAAATAATTGTTTACTAATTTTAATCCTCTTTAATTATTATTTAATGTCAATTAAATTAATAATTAATAATTTATTTAATTCAATTATTATTTAATGCCAAATAATAATGAATTTATTTATCCTTATTTATTATTAATTTTTTAAATTAAATAGTAAATAATTAATGGAATTTGTATTTATGTAACTTAACCATAAATTTAGATAACTAGATTAATATTTAAAATATTTAAATATTAATCATAATAAAAAATATAATTTCAAATATCACTTTTGTATTATTATTATTTTTGTTATAATTTTAAATTAATTTTTAATCATTTAAATTAATTAAATTATACAGAATGGCAAACTTGTAATTATTCAGACAACCGAACGAAGGGGCAATTTTATAATTTTGCCGGAAGTTGGCTCTCGCACATTGCGCGCGGTTAGCAAAATTAGGCCCCAAAACGGTACTGTTTTGGAGAACCGGAAACGGCTTCCGCGCATAATGCGCGGGTGACAGTTTTGTATAGCCTAAATGGCGTCGTTTGGCTCCGCTACTGGCAGCAACTGCTAGCGCGCAATGCGCTGCCAATTTTTTTTTTTTCTTTCTTCTTGAGTAGATTAGCTACAGTGACGGAAATACACACCCTTAATGAAATTATACCTTCTAGTAAGTTTTTAATCTCTCAATAAAAATTCAAAATAATTACTCATCTCTTAATATCAATTTATAACACGAAAATTTAAGTAGCCATGATTTAATTCCATATTTTTCATTAAAAATGTTATACTAAATAAACATCTATAAATCATAACTTTTTATGTATAACTCCATTTTGAGTGATTCAAACATTGTTTTTCTCATGATTTAATATTCTATAATATAAGAACATTAAATCTAAATCTCATGAATATATATATATATATATTTTTTTTTTTATTTCAAGACTTGTTTACGCACTACCAAATACATGATTTTAGCATACAAGTTATACCAAAATACAAACCAAGCATATTAAACTCAAATATGACATAATACAACTATTACACATTACTAACTAAATCAATATGCTTATACTAACATGTTAGTTTATTTAATCCAACAACAAAACTCCAACAACAAAACTAAATTTAAAATAATCATTATCTTGTTTTAGTGGCTTTTCTTCTTTTTCTTCCAAAATAGCTGATAAGACTTGAAGGCATGAACAATCAAAGCTCTTTCTCTTTTATTCCCAATATTTTGCTCACAATTACTTTCTCTCAAACTCTCTATTTTGGACTTGAAAAAAAATATAATAAAGTGCAATGTCTACCAATGCAAGTATACTACTAAAAATATTAGCTACACATACCATATCTAATAATCTAGACCATCATGAAGCTATCTTGGATACTTGCACAAGAAATGGACTTAAGGACTTAAGTTGGTGAAAAGAGGGATGTTCCATGTACTATATAAAATAATACAAGTAACCATTTATTAAATAAATGAAAAAAAAAAAAAACACTTTGCACTCTTTCTCACTATACACGGCTGATGGGGACATTTTGTCCCAAAATGTTTGTCCTCCCAATTACTTTATTTAATTTAATGGGTTACACAATTCATTTTTCTACTTGGGTTCATAATGGATTCTCATTTAAAATACCAATTGGGCTACATTAATTGACTTGGACTATCCCTTAATCAAGTCCATTTAATTTAACATTGGACTAATTAATATACCCCAAATGATTGGTTATTAATTTTGTTACACATAAATTATCCAATCCATGATTAAATAATACTTGAATTAATTAATTAATTAAATACTCAAGCCCATTAGTGTTAATTTACTAAATGGGATAAAAATATTATTATTAATATTTCACATTGTTCCCATTAATTAATAATCATATTAATTAACGTACAAAAAATTAATTAAATCATTACATTCAATTTAATTGAATATTTAATTAATGGCCAACTTATCAATCCTTTTGATATTAAAAGTTTTGGGTTGGGTTTGTTCACTGATTTAATTAACATATTAGTGACTCCCTTTAATTAACTCTAGCAATTAATCGCATAGTCATTTAATCATGTAATTAATTAATCACATAAAAAGATTTAAATAATCTCGTAAAACTAACTCGTTAGCATTTAAATTAATATTTTAATTAATAATGACGTGAAAATTCTAGGACATTACAGCTTCAGCCCAAAAATGTTTAGGAAGATAATATTCATTTAACATAGTATTAGCCATTTCTTGTAAGGTTCGATTTTTCCTTTCAACCACGCCATTTGACTGTGGTGTGTAAGGAGCAGAAAAATTATGACTTATACCGTGCTCATCACTGAATATAATGAAATTAGAATTGTCAAATTCTCTTCTGTGATCAGAATGAATATAAACAATAGAGCTTCCCTGTTGATTCTGAATTTTCTTGCACAAAGTAGAGAAAGAATTTATAGCTTCATTTTTAAATTTCAGAAAATTAACCCATGTAAATCGAGAGTAGTCATCAACCAAAACTAGATTGTAAACAGCACCACCCATGCTATGTTTAGGAATAGGTCCAACTAGGTCCATATGCAAGAGTTCTAGAGGTCGTGAGGTTGACACTGTGAGTTTAAGTTTGTGAGATGCATGTATTTGTTTTCCCAATTCACAGGCTTCACAAATATGGTATTTTAAAAACTTTATTTTTGGAAGACCACAAACATGTTCTTTAGATGCAATGTTGTTAATTAGTTTCATGTTGATATGACCTAATCTACGATGCCAAAGCCATGAATCATCATTTGCAGAAACTAGGCAAATATTATTTAGGTGAGAATATGCATCAAGGTCACATTAAAATCAATTTACCAGATTGGTCAAATATGGAACAGTTATGGGGACTAAAAGTTATTTTAAAACCGCTATCACATAATTGGCTAATGGAAAAAAGATTATACTTGAGTCCTGTGACTAATTGAACATTTAAAATTGTTATGTGTTTATTACTAACACTTCCAATTCCAATTACTTTTCCTTTGTTATTTTCTCCAAAAGTTACCTCGCCACAGTCTGTAGCTTGTATGTTGTTCAATTTAGATTTGTCTCTAGTCATGTGTCTTGAACAACCACTATCGAGATACCATTTGCTTTTACTATAGTTAGGTGCAAGACATACCTGTAGCAAGTGCTAAATTCACAAATTGGTACCCTTTAATAAGAAGGGTCCTTTGGGTAAGTTTTTCATTTTGTATAAGGAACACTTGTGCTTCCTTTTACTAATTTGGGTACAGGTTAATTAGTCTCAGTTGATACAAGCATTTTATTAGTAGCAATAGGTCTATAAAATGCATGTTTTACTCTATTTTTATATCCTGAATATTTTTAATGAATATGGAATTCTTTTCTTGCATTAATAATAATAATCGGTGAAGTGTAAGTTCCTTTTGGTACCCAAATCATTTTTCCTTTATAGTTTCCATTTTGAGCATTACACATGTGAATAGAATGATCATTTCTGTTACAGTAAGAACATTTAGTAAAAGGAGATGTGTGACTTTCTTTTTCTTTACTCTTAACATGATAAAGTCTTTTATCTTTTGTTTTACTAGTTTCTCCAATATATCATAATCCTTCTTTGTTAAATCCACATCTTTGTTTACTAAGCATGACATCAAGATTTTCTTTCCCTTTTGTGAATTTAATAATTGTAGTTTGTAAATCATCACGTTCTTTAGTTAATAAATGTAATATCCAGGATATTATGACGTGTAAAAGTTTAAATAAATAAAATATGTGTATTTTAATTATTTAAACTAGGTAGGTAATGTGAGCTGTGTAAATTAATTATGTATATATATACTTTATTGTTACGGTTACTAATTTAATGAATTGTGTCAATAAAATGGGGATTAATATTGAAAATTAATCCTAAATTAAATTAAAATTTAACGAAAGAATTAACAAGGTCAAAATTATTGATTATATAGATTAATTAATTATTATGGGAAATTTTGGGAATTATTAAGGAGAGTAACTAATTATATAAAATATATAGTAATATATTATATATTTTATATAAGGAAATATAATTAAATATAAAGAAATTTATGATTATATAAATTATATGAGAGTAAATATATAATTTATACAAGAAAATAAATTTGTTAAGAAAAAGGTAATAATTATATAAATTATACAATATTGTATGGTATAGTTTATATAAAATAAATGAAATAGTGAAAAAGAATAATAAATAAATATGAATAATTCTTATTTTTAATAAGATAAATTGTGTTTATGTAAAATAGAATTATTTCTATTTTTATGAGATTTAATATTTTTGTGATTTAAATATGTGAAAGAAATTATTATAATATATATATATATATATATATATATATATATATATATATATATATATATATATATATAAATTATGTAGTAATAGAAAATACATGAATGTTTACGTAATGTATATGTAGCAAAGTTGAAACGTGAAAAAAATTTAATTTTATTAAGTTATGTGTGTTATTTTTATTAATTTTGGGAGTATAAAGTACTTCATATAATTACATGCATGTCATTATGCGTGTACAAAATTTATCAAGTAAAGTACCTTAAAAATATATAAATATTATTTATAAATCATTTTATGAATTTTGGTAAATTAAAATAAATACTTTATATACATTATATAAAATATTTATTACACGAAATAACTACGTAATGTATTAAATTAGGAGTTGTGCATTATTTTTTTACCGAATAAAACTCCAAGTCGGTGAACTTGGAGTAATACTTAAAACCTATTCATATGATTAAGATTTATATATATGTAATAGCAAAGGAATAATAATAAAACAATAAAAGCAATTACCAAATACATAAAACAAATCATTTCATATCTCTATTTTCTTCCTCCTCCATCACCGCCACCGAGCACCACTACCACCAAGGAAAGGAGAAATTTTAGTGCCATCAAGGTGTAAAACAAGCCTCCAAGATAAATTTTCAAGTTTAAGAAAGGTATAAAATTAGTTTATTTGATTTATTTTAGTAATTTTGGTGATAAAATAATTTTGTGAAAAATTAGTAAATAATTAGAATAATTATTCTATATAATTTTTGATGTGTATTTATGGATTTCATGATGTTTAGAGTATTTATGTTGTGGAAATGGTGAACAAAAATGGTAAAAATATTTCTTGTCGGCTTACTATTAACGGAAGGAAAAAAAAAAGGCCGCTCGCGCATTGAGCGGCGGCCAAATTTTTCTGGAACCGGGAGTTAAACGGTGTCATTTCGGGGACAGAAGGTAGGGCCGTGCCATGCGCGACGACCAATTTTCCTGTAACCGGCGTAGGAAACGACGTCGTTTAGAGGAAGGAAGGAGACAGGTCTGGGCCATGCGCGGTGGACCGAAGTTCAGTTTATTTACGGTTTTGCCACCGATCAGATTTTTTTCACTTAATTACGAAAATGCCATTAGGATTTTAATTAGTTAAAATAAATGTTTAAAATTTGATAAATATATATATATAAATTATATAAAATCAAAAAAATATATAAAAATGTTTTACAAATTAAATTTAGCAATTTTTCAATTTTGAGGAATAATTTCAATTAATAATTAAGTGCTTTATATATGAAGACATAAAAAGGACACGATTAAATTAAATAACCAAATTAGGTTATAATTAATTGTAAACACCAATATAGATCCGACGGGTAGAATATTTATGTTATGAGTTATATTAATTACGTAAATTAATATCGTAAGTTACTAAATTATTATTATTTGATTATGTTATTATTATAGGTTGTCCAAGAAAGGATAATTAGCCGTAAAATTAATAATCAGACATCGAGGCAAGTTCCTAAACCCTAATCTTGAACCATTTATCATATGTTAAATATTAAAATCTCAATTGAGTTATATTTTCTAAATTTTATCGCTATTCCACTTTCTTGAATATTGATTTCGATTGATGTTGTAAATTGTTCAATTAAAATTGAAAATCTCTGTTGTTACTCACATTCACTCTTAAATGAAAATTTTAACGAATCATAATTGTTAATGAGTGAGTTGATGATTGTGAGTCTATGCCATTTGTTCGGCTGGACTTTTGATACAATTAAATTTCAAATTACTCTTCATTGTTAAGTGTTGAGCCAAACCAAATTGTTTTGGTGCGGACTCTTAGAAACTGAGATAAACAACCTTGGTTCAGGGGATATAGCTTGTCGGATGCTTTAAATTTTGATACTCTACGATATGCGGTAATATGATGTGCACAATCATAGGTACAAGAGGTCGATCACCTTGAGTACGGGTTTAAGGTTTTATGGTCTTTATGACACATACAGGTTATCAGTGTTACAATTGATTAACCTATGTTCAATGGTCTTGTGACCCTCAGTATGATCCTCATTTATCATATTTCAAAGGATAATTCTCTCAGTTATTTGCTTTCATTTGAAATGAAATCATGTTACGTTATTATTATAAATTCTTTTTCTCATGATGCATTGTTATTCAATTCATTATACTTACTGAGCACTTCGGTTGCTCATTCTTTCCTGATTAATGTGACGCAGACAAAGATGTTAAATCTGAGGGTATAAATAAGAAAGACAAAGGCAAAGGAAAGATGTCGGAATGAAGAAATGATGAATTGTTCCCCGTTGGTAGTTTTAAATCTATTTTATGGTTGTAGATGTGGAATACTTATCCTAGTAATGATGTATGTATGTAAAGGTTGATGACCCTGGGGGTTTAGTAGGTATATTTTGTATTAACTTGAATATTAACGGATGTAATATATATTATTAGTAATTTTGAGTAGCGGTAAATGAAAGTATAATGTATGAACAGTGAGCACCAAATTTAAGGTTTAAGGAACCCGAATTTGGGGGCATCACAATAATTCAATTTATCTCTTAAAGTAGAATCTTCATTTTGTTTTTCTAATTCTAATTTTAAAGATAAATTTTCAAGTTTAATATTTTTAATATCTTCACTTAACACTTGATTTTGTAATTGAGTGTCTTCATTAATTAAAGCGGGTGTTGAATTCTCAACTTCAAGATTTTCATTAGAAATAATAAGCATTGAATTTTCTATCTCAAGATATTTGTTTATTTTTCTCAATTTTTCTAACTCTTCCTTTAATAAAATTTTTGAAAAGTCTTTTTTTTTCTTTTTCTTTTAAATTTTCATTAACAATGATTAAATTCGAATTTTCTATTTTAAGATTTTTATTACTTCTGATTAGTTTTTCTAATGAAATTTTTTGTTTAATAAAATATTCTTTAATAATTTCATTATCTTCAAATAAACAGTTACAAACTTCTTGTAGCTCATGAAGTTTTTCAATTAGATTATCTAAGGTACGTGTGAGAGATGAAGTACTTGGTAATTCAGAATTTACCTCAGATTTTGATGATGATGGATCATTGTTTGCTATTAAACATAGATTTGCAATTTCTTCAGTTTGTTTAGCAGTTTCTTCATCGTCACTTAGATCCCAACCTTCTTCAGCTACTAGCACTTTGTTGTTGGTTAGTTTTGGACAGTCTTTTTTAAAATGACCTGGCTGTTTTCATTCAAAACATACATTTGAATTTTCATTTGAGTTGACATTTCTGAAATTGCTGTTGTTGTATGTTTTGAAGTTTCCTCCTTGTGCCTTTGGCTTAAAAGCTTGTTTGCCTTTGTAGTTGTTGAGGTTGTTGTTCGTCTTTAGAAAGTGTTTGGAATATGCACGTGAATGTTATCCCTCTTTAATATGATTTGATGATGTGAATAAAAGATAAAGGAATCAATATGCAAATATGTCTGCATTGATGAAAGCTGTAAAGTCCTTTGTAGATAATAAACATTATGTTCAAGGACTTAGATTGATAAGGTCAAATTTGTTAAGATGATCTTATATGATTTAATAGCATTGTACAGTCTTTCAAAAGATCACAATGTACAAGGACTATGTATAGAAAGATCAAACTTGTTAGGTTGATCTTAAGTTTTATTAGATAGGCCTGATCAATCGAGAAGAACAGCAGTCTGGCAAGAGAGTCAAAGCAAGAATCGTAGACTACACTCACGATTGTAAAGTCTGCAAGTCATCAGCATAGCCAGTCATACGCTCACATTTCCAAAGCAGTATCATAGAGGTGTCTACCTAAAGATTATCAGTATGAAGTCCCTGAATAACCGGCAAGCAAACAGAAGATCCAAGCACCAACTCCATCGACAAAGACTGATTGAGAAGAGAAGAGTCATTCAGAAAGAAGAAAAGGAAGATCGTAGAGTCTGCCAGGAAAACGCATAATAAGGCTCGACAGATCGAAAAGTCCTCTCGGCAGAACGTAGAGTTGTCTCAGCATCGTAGAGCTAACCCTAGGGATCGTAGAGTCAATACAGTCAGTCACTCTACGATTCTCATTATCCAGTTTACGAACAAAGCAGATTCAAGGAGCAACCTCTACATGAGCATTCAGAGTCATGACAACAAAACCTCATAAAGATTGTCCAGAAGGCTGTCCTTGAGCTGTCAAACAAATTGAACGAAGATCCCTGAGTACATCTAAAGCATCTAGTCTTAACAGAGATCGTAGAACAATTCAAACCATAACTCTACGATTGCACTACGACTTACACCATATGCAAGATCGTAAAGTAGCAAAGCTAAGTCGTAGAGTGTAAAAGCAAACGCAAAAGTACAACGTTCAAGCAATCGTTGAGTTGAGCTGAAGATATTCAAATGCTACCTGCCATAAGCACCCTTTGAATATTCAGTAAAGAATTAAACTGAAGTTTGTAGAGCAATCCTCAACAATAAGAGATCTGACAACTAAAGCTCGTAAAGCAGTTATCAATGATAGAAGATCTGTCACCTGAAGATTCATAGAGCAGTCCTCTATGACATATAGGCCAAGCAGAGCTAGCAACTGAAAATCGTAAAGCAGTCCTATATGACTTATGAACTATGCAGTTCGAGCAAACCTGAAGTTCATAGAGCAGTCCTCTATGATAAAGAAAGCACCTGCTAAAGCTTAAACCAGATCATAAGTCAATGCTCTATGTACATAAAGCTCAATGAAGATCACGGAGCATGAGAAGCATATCATCAGAACAACAAGGCTTAGATAAGATCGTAGAGTTAGTACAGTCAACCACTCTATGATTTACAAAGATGTCTACGTTAAGCAAGATCGTAGAGCTACATAGTAGAGCCAGCAGATAACTCAACGATCAAAAGTGAAATGCTACAACTGAATTGATCGTAGAGTGCTTAAGTGCTAACAAGGATTAAAGATGTTTAAAGCACTTAAGTTAGTAGTCTCAAGATGAATGGTTGATTACTTCAGAAACATCTACATCAACACATCAAAAGCATCTGCTATAGTAGGAGACAGAAATGTCAGAATACTGACTTATGCGTGCTGAGTGTTAGAGCAAAGATTTTAGTATCACGCATCAGGCTCAAGGAAACAGAAGGTTGTGTCTTAACAGTAGTTTTCTCTGATAGACCTGCCATCTCTTTAAAGGTTGGGAAGAACCCAAGACTGACATATCTCTCTCTAGAGGTAAATAAGATAAGTCAACAAGTCAGAGTCAGCAGAGCACTAATACTCTGACTAAATGAATAAAGTATTCATAAAGAAGTATGAAACTAAACAGGCTTCAACGAGAGGATTTGCAACAGGGAGATCTGCAACGGAAAGATTATTCAAAATCTACAAAAGAGCAAATCTGGAAAGAAAAGAAGAGGTGTGAGAGCAAGAACAAAATACACGACCTAATCTGTTGAAAAGCTTCACTAAAAACAAAGAAATGCCAAAGGGCTGGCATATGAGCTAATAGTCGAATGACCAAAGAAGCTAAGAACACCTTGAGCAAAAGAAGAATAGAATGAGATTCTGTATTCAGGAAGGCTCAGTGTTCTAAGGGACTGCTGAGCACAAAGCTTATCTAAAGAACTTAGCAGGACATCAAAAGTGATCAAGGGTAACTGCAAATTACCAGAAGAAGGAAAAGAGCATCAACGACAAACATCAGTGGCATCCAGAAACTGATCACAAGCAGTTGCTAAGTACCAGAAGATAAAGAAGATCAAAGTTCATCTTAGCAGCACAACCCAACAAGCATTCAACACACCAAAGAGGATCAAAGGATCCTTGTCTTAATTGACAAAACAACTCATGTCTGCGGGACTTGAGGAGGGTCAAAGGATCATTGCCTAAGTGGCTAAAAATAACTCAAGTCTGCTGGACTTGTGGAGGGCATAAGTGTCCTTGTCTTAGTGACTAAATTAGTGGATTTCCTACTCGTCGAAATAGAAGAGTGGAGTAGGAGTTGTTCAGTCTCCGAACCACTTAAACCTCTTGTGTCATCTACTTTATGTCTTTACATTATGCATTCTAACTATTTTATCTCCTATTACCCATACCGTAGATTAAAACGATTGTTTGAAATCATGCATACATCTTTGAAGGGGTTCTTAAAGTATATTCCGTTGTGCCTGAATTGATTCTATTAATCATAACTAATATACTTTCGAATTATAAAGAAAAAGTTTTTTTTTTAAAGGATCTATTCAACCCCCCCCCCCCCCCCCTTCTAGATCATTATTGTGTCCACGGGAACCAACAGAAAGCCTTTGCCATATTTTCTGGCTTTGCTTTGGATCAATTTTCGGAGTTGTCTGGATAAGAGAGCAACTTCATTATTGTCCAAGCTCAGTAGTTCTTCATTCAACTCCTCATCATTGCTCTCTTGATCTACAAGGAGAGCTTTGAAAGCAATTCCTTTCTTTTTGAGATCAGTATCTGAATCAGCTTTTTCAACAAACATATTAACTTCGTGAGCACGAAGATTTCCAATAAGACAATCAAGAGGATAGGTGGTTAGATCTTACATTTTCTTGATGGTTGTGACCTTCATTTTCCAAACGGATGGAAGGGCTTTGAGAATTCGTCTGTTTTTCTCATTTGTTGTATAAGCCTTCCTAAGTTGTTCTAGCTCATCAATGATGCTGGAAAAACGATTTTCCATATCAATGATTTTTTCACCTTCTTCCAGCTTGAAACTTTCATACTCTTGAATTAGAGCATCTTTTCTGGTTTCTTTAATATGATTGGTTCCTTCATATGTTGCAATCAAATTTTCCCAGATTTCTTTATGATAGGGTTAAATTATATGATATTTTTATTCCCTAATACTTAGTTTTTATATTTATTGTATGCTTAAATGTTTAATTATTTAACTCATTTTGGTTTTAATAGGTTTTATAGGGTTTTAGTTAATTTATGTTAATTTAGGTAATTTTATAGTATTTTTATATTTATTTATATTTACGTGTTTTTATTTATTTTTAGTATTTTAGGTGTTTTATTAATTATTATGTGTTTTTATTATTTTTATTATTTTTATATTATTTTTATTTATTTATAATTAATTTATATTTTATTTTGTAGGAAAATAAAAGTCTGATGGCATAATGGTAATTAAGGAGGACTGGATGGCAAAATGGTAATTACGCAGGATTGGCGCGCTGAATTATAAGAAAAAAACGCTGCCAAGAACGACGTCGTTTTGTCTTTGGATGGACAGTAGCACCCGCGCCATGCGCGAACACCAGGAACAAGATCTGGCGCGCGGACGACACGCGCCAACGGTAATAAAGAAAAAACGGCTTAGCGGCTGGGCAGATTCTCTTTTTCTCTCTCCGCGTGGCGGCTGGCAGACTTTGTTCCTTTTCCTTCCTTATTTTGGATTTTCTACACTGCAATGCAACAAATCAGTAGAATAAAAGTCCAATTTTAATTTGGAAAATGAATCAATAATTCTTTACTTTATTTTTAGTATTTTATTTAGATTTCCAATTAGGGTTAGGATAATAATTATTTTATTTTTTTCTTTTATTTTTAATTGTAAATCCTATTAGGGTTTGGACAAGCTAGGAGGTTTATGGAACCTATAAATAGAGAGCTTGACACACAATATAAGATACAACTCTCATTAGAATAAAAATTCTCTCTTTTATTCTTTAGTGTTCTCTACAATTATGAGTAGCTAAATTCTTTTTCTTGATTTAAGTGATTGAAGCCATCAAGATTTATACACTGTGAGATTTAATTTATTTTAATTGTTCAATTTATATTTTGAATATTGGATATTTTCTGTGTTTTATTTTATGATTAATTCGTTTAATTGATAGGATGCACACTAGTTTATTATTCGTTGAAATCTACTGCTAAATTAAATATCAAATCCGAAATTGTTTGGTCACTTTAATTTGCGAAGCAACAAAGGTTAATAATTATTTTGCTTATCAAAATATTGTTATATCTTAGGAAAAATATTCATCTAAATTAAATGCAGACGCTTGGATTGTATTGTTTAGTTCAGCGATCTCTCTATTTCTTTATGCTGCTACTAAGTTAAATCTTTAGCGCTTGTCTGAGATTATTTAGTAGTAAGGGTTATTTAGATCGCTTGTTTCTGCTTAACTAAAATTAAGGAGAGATAGGAAAATTATTCGAATGGGAGTAATTATTCCACATTGAATATTTAAAATATGAATTGAGTTATTCTTGCATCAGTGATCAGTTGTAAATTCTTGATGGTAGATATTGACTTAAACCAAGGCTTTTTCTTCTCATTTATTTCATTAAATTACTTGCATAATTATTTTAGTTAATTTTATTTAAACTATTTCTTTGATTCAACCCCCCCCCCCCCCCCCAATTTTTGTTTGCAAAAATATAAAATCAAATAATCATTCTCTGTGGGATCGACTCTTATTTGCACTAATACATATTTATTTTTTCAAAGTAAGATTTTATTTTTGGGTGCTTGCGACATCACACCACTTTAGCATTTTTGCAATTGCTAACTCTTTTGTACTCTTTTTCAATAAGAGCATTAGTCAGCACCATTTCAGCTCTAGAGGCCAAGTTCATAGTTTCTTCATCCTCAGTAGTGAACTCATCAGCATCTTTTTCAACGATATTTTCTTCTACGATTTTTGAAGGAATTTTCACACCTCTTTCTATTGCAACCCAAACTTTGATTCCTTATGTTTGGGGTAGATCTTGAATCTGTTTTTTCAGGTGGCAAAATTTGTGCCATCAAATAGTGAGGGTCTAGACATAGATAGTCCTTCTCTACAACCGGTAGCATTTGTGTAGGCCATAAATGGATCTACTCTTTGTTATCCCTATAATTACTCAACAAACAAGTTAAAGAGCACCGCTCTGATACCAATTGAAAGTCCAATAATAATCTAGAGGGGGGGGGGGGGGTTGAATAGATTATTACCGATTAAAAGTATATTAGGCCTTTTCGAATTTTTGATTAATTAATTTTCAGTGTAATAAATTAATATGTAAGATAGTAAAAATTCAATCACACAATACTCAGAGATTTAGTTGGTTCACAACATACAATTCGGGCATGTTGCTATGTCTAGTCTCAAGCTCTTCTCCAAGACTTAAGATCCTATTACTATTAGTAATTAATTTTCCTTCAATAGGCGGAGAAGCGTTTACAAAGTTTTAAAAATCAACTTCTAACTTTACATACAACTATTTATCTTGGACAGTAGCTCCTCGCTCCTTCCTCAAACGTAGTTGTACCTGTTTTTAAGTCTAGCTCTGCTTTACAATCTGGCCTTGAAACAAGAAGTAGGGTTTTCACCTCATAAGTACACTAGAGACCCAACTACCCGTTGACCTCTCTAAGACTCTGGTCTTGGTCAAATGATCACTCTTTTTTTCTCACAGAAATATAAAACCAATAAACCAACATTTTTAAATAAATAATTATTTTTGAAAGATGCTTCTTAAATAAGCAGATATATATTTTCAATACAGATTTATAAAGGTTTACTTTTCCTTTATAAATAAAAATATGCTTCTTAAATTAAGCAGATAAAAATTTAAGTTCAGATATAAAAGTTTAAATAACTTTTATAGTGAATGAAACGCTTCCGTGTAAGCAGATATAATAATTATATTTGAGATATAAAAGTTTAAGTAACTTTTATATTATACAACAAGTATTTTATGAATAAATGAATTTATGTTCAAATATAGGTAATGACAAATATCAAGTATAATGAATGAAACAGTTAAATAATACTTGATATAGCAAATAGATTTATTTTACTCAAAACTATATATATATATATTGATATATTTGATCTATGATGTGATCACTTTAAATAAGGCCACTTAGGTTTTGAAAAACCCGACGAATAATTTTCTCGTTTAAGAGAAATATCTTCACCTATAGGTTCCTACATGTTGTAACCCTTACACCAATGGACTTCCTTACAAGAAGCACTCCGGAAAGCTACTCCAACTCGATGGCTTACAGAGTTGAGCTTTTTTCTGCAACTGGAACGAAGACTGGTCAAACCCACAGGGAAGACGTCTGTTTATACGCTTGCCTCAGGACTCCAACAACTGGCTATCCAATAAAGGCAGAATCAAAGGCAGAAGCAACTTATACCGTTGGTAGGGCAATATATAGAATTAGGCCTAAATCCGTCACCTCAGCGGGGATCGCTATGCCACTTTAATTTATTTGTTTCATTACTTTTTTCAAAGCAAAGCCCAAGTGGTGGGGAGTATTGTACTAGAGCTTGCTTACCTTCAAGGAGGGGACTTCAAGCAATGTTACCGCCTCTCCTTATTCGAGAAGAAATTAACGAGACTTCTTTCTCTTTTGAGTTGTTCTGCCAGATCGATTGCTCAAGACCTTTGGTCTCTACCCGGACCCGATGAACAAAATGGTATCACTTATTATGGACTTGTTGAGAATGATTCTGATCTAGTTCGTGGCCTATTAGAAGTAGAAGGCGCTCTGGTGGGATCCTCACTGATAGAAAAAGATTGCAGTCAGTTTGATAATGATCGAGTGGCATTGCTTCTTCGGCCCGAACCAAGGAGTCCCTTAGATATGATGCAAAATGGATCTTGTTCTATCCTTGATCAGAGATTTCTCTATGATAAATATGAATCGGAGTTTGAAGAAGGGGAAGTAGAAGGAATCCTCGACCCGCAACAGATAGTGGAGGATTTATTCAATCACATAGTTTGGGCTCCTAGAATATGGAGCCCTTGGGGCTTTCTATTTGATTGTATCGAAAGGCCCAACGAATTGGGATTTCCCTATTGGGCCAGGTCATTTCGGGGCAAGCGGATCATTTATGATGAAGAGGATGAGCTTCAAGAGAATGATTCGGAGTTCTTGCAGAGTGGAACCATGCAGTACCAGATACGAGATAGATCTTCCAAAGAATAAGGCGTTTTTCGAATAAGCTAATTCATTTGGGACCCTGCAGATCCACTTTTTTTCCTATTCAAAGATCAGCCCCTTGTCTCTGTGTTTTCACATCGAGAATATAAAACTTAATTTATATAGATCACTATATCAATAAAAGACTTTCTAGAATCTCGGTTAACAATTCCCTCGTTTAGGAGAAATATTATCACCCGTCAGAATCTAAGCTCAGACCCTTTATCTGATATAATAGAAGAAATATAGATATATATATAAATGTGTATAACAATTTATATTTGTATATCTATAAATATAAATGAGTATCAGATAATGCAAATAATAATAATCAATATTTATCTCAAATACTTTGATCAATTTCTCTCTTCAAATGAAGATAATAACTTTGAATAGAAGAGAATTTTGAAAGCTGGTTAGAGAGAGTATGTAGACAAGGAGTAAGCTTTTCTTTCTTTTGAATTGGTAAAAAGGAATGAAGGAATATCCCTTCTATTTATAGAAAATCTTAAACTTTGTTTAAAATTTGTTTACAGATTTCTTTGATAAATGGTCGGGCAAGCTGACCAAGATTTGGATGGCCCGAATGATTTTAATGTACTCGGATCAAAAATGCGCGCCCGGACAATTCAAATATTTTTCAGCACATTTAAAGTCGAACGAACCAATAAGATAGGAGAGAGAATTTAGTTTTGGCCAACCGACCAATTAAGAGAGGAGAGAGAATAGCCATGCATAACTAAACACATTTCAGCACACACACACACACACACACACACACAGATATATATATATATATATATATATATATATATGTGTGTGTGTGTGTGTGTGTGTGTGTGTGTGAGAGAGAGAGAGAGAGAGAAAAGACTTTTGATTTTTTTAATGCCCAACAGTAAAAAAAAATTGCAGCACATGCATCCAATTTCAATCTTTCTTTCTTACATGCATTTAATGCCTCAAGTTTCCAATATTTCAAACTTCCAGCACATGTATATTAACTAGCACACAATGTTTGCATTAAATGGAGCAGGTAACATTTCGGATGGAGTAAAAATTGATTTTTGCCAAACTTCATTTTATAAATATATAAATATTTGGGAAAATAATATAAAGTTTCCTTTCCTTAGAAAATATTATTTTATGAATAAATATTTATAACACTTGATATTAAATTATCAAGGTTAATAAAATATTAATTTAATAATTTTGAAAAATATTTTTTTGTCAAAGTAAACCAAACAATTAAAATATAATATTAACCTATAGAGAAGATTCTATATTTTAATTGAACCTATTTACTAAAATTGTGATTATCAAAATTAAACTAAAAGGTTGAAGACGCATCAGTGATCACTATGGACCAACACACACCAGGATTAACAATATTTCAATGAAAATCCTCAATATAAACAAGTACAATAAGTGATCTGCCTAAAGTACCCTATGTTATGCATAACACTCACATTCAACAATTACGCTCAGTCGGTTCCCTGACATAAAGTAATTTTTCCTACTATGAGGGTTGTTCATCTCAGCATACAAGAGTCTACACCAAGGCAATTGGTTTGGATCATTTTTTAGAAAAATATGATTAACTTCACGTTATTATGTGTCTAGCCGAATCAAATAATATAGACATTCTTCTCAAATATTTACGAGTACAATTAAATTTTTTAATGTGCACATGATAGGGTTTGAATAATCTTTCAAATGTATTCAAGTCAATACAAGAAAAAGAGCTATCAGTGACCGACTTTCAGCCACCGCAATTAGTCGCTGAAAGGTATTAGCGACCGCATCAAATGTTAATATTCGTCGCATATAGGCTGGTCGCTAAATGGTAAATTAGCGACCAACATATCAGCGGCCGAAGCGATCGCAATAGCCTAGTCAGTGCTTTGATGACGTGTGTTACGTGTCAATGACCGACATTAGCGATCGAAAAGTTTAACGATGGACAATATCGACCGATTATAAGCGAACGACTATCAACGACGGATATTATTAGCGATCGCATGTGGTCGGTGATTTAAAAAGAATTAAAAATCCTAAAATACAGTAGCGACTGAGCTTTAGCAACAGAATCGGTTACTGATTTTTAAAAAATAAATAAATGATTTTCTTTTTATTTTTTGAATTTCCTTAAACATTTTAACCTGTATTAAAATCCCCACATAGCATAACAAATATCTACATATACGATCTCATCTAAATCTCCAACCAAATACTAAATTCAATGAAATTAAATTAAATTAAATTGCATTTTATATGCACATAAAATCAACATCCATTCTGAAATACATATATATACAATAATCCCAAAATTACAATCATAGTTTCGATCGTGCATGTGGTACAACATAAAGTGAGAACAAAAGGGAATATAAGAATGATATGTAATTCGTCAAGCATCATCGATCTATAAAGCTGCTACTTACGTTTGTTTCGCCCCCAAATCTAAGCCTATATAGCCCAATTTGAGACGCAATGAAATACACGAGTTTTAATACAAATAGTACATAGAACAAAAATACAGAACTCAATAATACACAACTAAGTTTTCACTATTATTGTCACACTATATACAACATGTGAAGACTACAATAACTATCTCTCGGACCATCACTCAATTCTCCTGCTAGACTCAGCTATTCTCTCGTTTTCTGAAAAATAATGGAAAAAAAGAAAGGGTGAGCTTAAATAGCTCAGTAAGAAAATACCATGACTAAGATAATGACAAATAAATTATCATTAGCCTTCAACAGTTGAGTTCTTAATTGAATATAATAGATGATAAGCTTTATATCAAAAACTGCAATTAAATTCTTGAATAAAGTTCAGATCAATGATAGCAGCGGAATGAGCAATCCATTAGAAAAATAATGTAGACTATGATGTCCATTCGCTTCTCTTTTTAAGAAAAATATCATCAATTCTTATCATCTGAAACACCACTGGTCATGATGATAGATGATACAAATTCACAGTTCCTAGTCATAATCATGCAAGTCAACAGTTCATATTTGCACTACGGGCCAAAGATATTCAATATATCACCAACGGTCATGATTATACCATTATTCAGCCTTTGGTCATAATAATACCAAACAACAGTTCTTCTTTGCCCTCGGCCTAAGAGAACATTCACCACGTGCGCTAAAAGACACAACAATTATATCGCCTTTATCCTATCATCTATGCCCCAGGCCACAAATATTCACAAAAACATGGTTCTCGATGATTAGAATAACAACAATGATATAAATGATGAACATAAGAAACATGATGATCAATAATTATCGAAAGTTTATGATTTTACTTTGTACGGATTCAAATAATGTCCAAATTGTCAACATGATGTGGACTCAAATTCAAGAACGATATTTAAGATCCACAATTCAGAATAACGGTTAAGGTTCAATGGAAAGATTTAGAAAAATAGAAAGGTGCAATTGAAATGATATTAGATGAAGTGCAAACTATTAAAGAATATATAATCATTTTAGGAAACTTTACCAACAAGAGACAAATAAGAAATGAATACGAAGAGTAATTCACCAAATATGCGGTAGTCCGCTTAGTCAGGTTATTCCCACAAATTAATAAGGAATGAATACGAAAGGTTATTCACCAAACATGCGGTAGTCTGCGTAATCAGGTTATTCCTACAAATTAATAAGAAATGAATACGAAAGGTTATTCACCAAACATGCGGTAGTCCACGTAGTCAGGTTATTCCCACAAATTTATAAGGAATGAATACGAAAGGTTATTCACCAAAGAAACATCTTACGAGTAAGAAAAAAACGATATTATTTTTGAGAATTAAAGAATGATAATCCCTTACCGTAATAAGTTTGAATAATGGAAAATGAAAAAGATAGTATCCTTTACCTTAACACGTGACTGGATATGAAGTTGATCAACCTATATTTTTATAATTTAATTAGTAACTACCATATATGATTTCATGATGTATACCAATTCGTATGAAATCATCTAAAGTGATTTAATAAAATAAAATAGAATACATCAATATAGTTTTTGAAGAAAATAATATTTTAAAATAAATCTTCCAAAGGAAGCTTTTCAAAATGAATCTTCTAAAGGAAGATTTAAAAATACCTTGTGATGTGTGTGGTTACTTATATAACTTTTATAAAAAGACTTACTCGGTCAGTACTCGTACACTTACAGATCTTCACAAATACTCGAGATGACTTTAGTACACTCAAAGAGAACTTATACAAAGAAATATTTGGAGAGTGAAAGAAAGAATAAGCAAGGAAGTTTTTATGAAAAATTCTTAAGTTAAGACCTCTATTTATAGCCAAAAATCTTATCGTAAATTAAGATTTTCTAATTTAATCCAAACTGTATATTTCAAGATAATGTTTAATCCATACCACTTATTTCATCTTTTAAGATTTTCTTAATTTAAACCATTCATTTAAAGATCATCTTTAATCTATACCATTCAATTTACTTTATATATAAAACAACTAACTTTATATAAATTAATTAACTTTATATATAAAAAATAAATAACTTTATATAATTTATCATAATAAAACAAATAACTTTATTAATTCAATTATTCAATAATAATTCACAATTATTCATTATTATGACTAATTGTTATAAATGCATTGTAGTTGGTTTTCTGAGTTAGATAAACAGAGAAATTAACTAATAATAGAATACAACAGTTTAATCAACATCATAAAAGAGATAACAATAATGCTGAAAATAAATAAGAAAATAGCACATTCCTATGTAATGACAATTATTGATTCAGTAATGTGAATTACTGTGCATATGCTACTTTGACAATTTTCAACTCAATAATATAAATTATTATGCATGTGACAATTATTGGTTCAATAAAGTCAATATAGTACAATAGCCACTTTATCAGTTTAATAATATGAAACACTGTGCAATACCGTGTGCTACTGTGCAATACTGTGTGTTACTATGTAATGGTAATATGTTACTATTCTTTTACCACTGGATATTTTAACAGTTAAAAGTGATAGTACCGTTGACTATATTTATTTAGAAATGTTACGTATGTCGTTTTCTATATCCGACAATAATTCGTTGTGGGGGTCCACCAATATTTGGTTATTTCGGCGCCGTCGTACGAATCGAATATTCCCCAACAGAATGAATATTCCCCGACAAAACCAATATTCTCCGACAAGATAAAATATTTCTTAATTTTCACTTTTGTCAATTTATTTATATAAGGAAAAATTAAATTTGTATTTCATAAAATCGGGGTCTTACAACGTTCCTATAAAAAAAAATGAAACATGTTTGAAGATAGTACTATTGAGTGATTAATTTAATTGTATTAATTGATAAGATTACCTCGTCATGCGAAGCCTCCTCCCAATCCAGCTGACTTGCTACTGTCGCCACTACATCAGATAAGGACTCAGGACTTAGCGCCTTCAAATAATCTTGCAGTTCACACAGGAGGGCAGGATCTCTACATATGGCTCTAACACATTCCGTAGCATTATGTGTCGTCAGATGTGTATGATGCCTACGTAGAGTGGCTACCTGAGCTGCCAGAAGCACTAACACTCGGTCGTCTTTGTTGGCATTGGCTCTTGACGAAATTCTTCTTTACAATCGACGCCCTTTCCCACAACTCTTGATGAATTTGCGGGCAATAACTACTAGAAGAATACTGCTCGTCCATTAATTGATTGTAAGTGTCCTGTAATCAAGTTATACATTGAATAGTTACAAGTAAATAATCAAGCTTAAGAATAACGTCAAATAATTATAAACATATAACGTAAAAAAAAATATACTCGTATTCGCAAAGTATCAAGCAAACCGTCACAGGTCGCTACGTACACATCCAACCAATTTACAGTATGGCCTTCGGACCCAGCCGACTACAAATATGACAAGTGTATAAATATATATATATCATGCAAGTGCATACTAATAAAATGATTGTAAACATAAATAAAGTAAATTTGACAAATTCCGTACCTGCTGAGCGAAATGTTGTGCATTCTTCCAGGCGGAAGCCCATTCCTTGTGCCTAAGTCAATTAATTAAACAAACAAGATTCAAATAAGGAGATGAAAGAGCAGGAATTTCTTATTGACCAAGGCAGAGGGATTTCCCAGCAGAGAGGGCAGTGATATATAAAAAATATTTTGGGTTAACACACTGCCTTTAGTTCATGAACTGACGCTTACAAGGAGAAAAGGCTCTGGCAAGAGTTTCAAAAGAAAGACCGGGCCATGGACTGAACGAGGGAAGGGGGCTATGACTTGGAAGCTGCCTTTTCTTGTCAGCCCAATGAAGATTACCGCCTTTATATGTACCCTGATAAGTGGGTTTTATACCTTTGTATTGACTATCTTTTAATTTAATATTTTGTGAGTTCTTAAGTATTTTATGTTAGTTTTAAGTGTTTTATGTGTTTTGATGTTATTTGATAGGAATTGGAGTAAAGGCTTAATGGATCAAAGTTTAAAGTTGTTATGCTTGCACTTTCAGCTTGCCAATTACACAACAGTCACTTCAATTCTTATTTTGACCTTGATCTAGGAGGAATTTATCTAATACTAAAACATAAAAGTTGTAGATATACTTCTCAGCGTTTCGAAACATCTTGAATCATCTTAATCGGACTTCGGATGAGAACATTATGGCTATTTTTCAAACAAATGCTGAAACAACCAAAATCTTGAAGTCAAGGCGACGGACAAAACTGTTGCTATTGGGCAGCGCAGCTGGTCTTGGATGACCGCAGTTGTGCCCGAGCATGATGCTAAAAAAATAAAAGGAGCAAAGCTACACTTTAGGGCTCCTGAGGCTCCGTAGCTACGCTAAGGATCTGACCAAACTTGTTTTTAACGCATTTTTGCATGTTTTTGACTCTGAATTGGATTTGGGTGTCCTTCTATGCTAAGGATTGAAATTTTAACTTATAAATACTCTATGAGACTCTTAATTTCAGGATATTAAAATAGAGATTAACATAGTTAAGAGTATATTAGAATAAAGAATTAAGGTTTTTATCTAGATTTAAAGGATGATTCACAGAAAGATTCCAGATTGAAGAAAGAATTGGAGATCGTACTTCAAGAATAAGATATTTTCTTTTAATTATTGTAATTCTCGGGATGATGATATATAATGTTATGGACGTGTTTTCTTCTTTAGTTATGAGCTAATTTTATATTAAGATTGCAATTGCACCCAATGTGTAGTTTATATTAATTAGCTTCCTTTTTAATTAGTGATTATTATATATGAATTGTTTATTATATTTTGGGCATTCATGTAATTAATAAATGCACGTAATTAATGGGATAATCTATACAAAATTGAAAGATGGAGTATAGATTTAAATCTGAATATGATAGCATCTGTTCATAGAATCTGAAATGATTTATATGATTAGTATATATAATAGAAATATACCTATGTATCTTTTGCAACCTTAAAGAGAATCTGAGCTTAATATCCTAATTAACATATTTCATATAGGAATATAGTGATTTAATTAATTAAGGTGTTCCTCTCTAGTTCTGTTGCCTTTGGGTCATATTTAGAAGGATTTATTTATATGATTATCGAAAGAAGCATATAAATGCTATAAAAAATTCTCGGTTAACAATTTTATATAATTAATTAATTAAAAAGGGAGTGAAGATATTTAAATTAAGCATTGGGAGAAATTGAAATATTAAGTAATTAAATCTGATTTAATCCTTGTTATTAATTTAATTTAATTTAGTTGTTAATTTTAATTAGATTTTACTTTATAGTTTTATTCAATTGTTTAAATAAAATTAATTTGATATAAAATTAGTAATTGTTAATAATTATTAATAATTCTCTATGGGAATGATACTCTTTCTTGCCATTATATTACTAGTCGATCATGTATACTTGCGTGCATTTCTTAAGTAGTAAATTAGGCAACAAGTTTTTGATACCATTGCCGGTGAATTAATTTAATAATTTTTGCCAATATTAATTTTAGCTAAATTAGTTTGAATTTAAACTTGTTTATTTTAATTTATTTTTTTTCCAGGTACGATGGCTACATTTAATTATCAATGGTCTTCTGAGATGATGAATCAAATAAGTGTGGCAGAATTAGCTGACCAATGGACTACATAGTTTGCCAACAAGGAAAATAATAGTGTGATAATAATAGTAAAGACATAGTTGTATATTATCGAGCTCCGTATTTTTGTACTATGTATTATTTTGTAATAGTTGTCATGTATTTTTGGTGTCTCAAATTAAGCTGTGTGTGCCCAGATTTGGGGACGTCACAAACTTTGTCTATCCCTTCATTCATAACTAGGAGAGCTTCCCACACATACTTTGCAGTTCTGTAGTTGACCACATTTTTAAACTGATAATCTACTAAAGTCGTGAATAAAATATTCTTAGCCCTCTTGTCAAGAGCCACCAACTTCGTTTGACTGTTTGTCCATTCTAACATTTGCTTGATAGTAACTTTGTTTGGATCTTCAAAGGATGAAGCTAACTTCCTAGGAATGTATGGACCATTAAACACAACATCAAAGAACTCATCATTTATATCATCTATGTATTGCATGTATATGTAATTTTTAATTATTTTTTTTTTTATCTTTATTGCATAATGGTGGCTTGTTTCCACCACCAAGCTTAGAACTAGTTTTGTTATGTGTCATTTGGATTAACTTAAGCAATTAAACTATTTAATGAAAATGTTGCTCTGATACTAATTGTTATTCTTAGATGGCACAATGAGATCTAGAAGGGAGGATTGAATAGATCTTATCAAAAACTTAGATTAAAATTATTTACCCAATAATTATCAATCAATCTGTTTCAGTTAAACACAACGGAATATTATGTTTTAAAACCCCCTTAAATATTGGTTAAAGATATCATTTATGACTTTAGTAAAAGAGACTGTGTAATCAAGTCTCAGATAATGACACAGTTGATATAGTAATTTATTGCACTTGATATTGCAGTTAAAGAAAACAATAAAATAGATAATAATTTTTAAAAGGTTTGGAGCCTAAACTACTCCTAATCTTAATCTTAATCCTAATCCTAATCTTAATCCTAATCCTTTTTTTTTCACTCTGCTGAGTAGGGATCATCCACTATAGGATCAAGTCACTTAGACTAGGTTCCTCTGAACTAATTACAATCTCGTGTTGGAGAACTGATTCCCTTAGAATCAGGCGAGCACTTTGCCTTAACTTTACAACCTCCCCTTGGAGAACTAATTCACTTAGGATCAAACAAGCGTTTTTTCTCGACTTTCAACCTCTCTCTAGAGAACTGATTCACTTAGAATCAGGTGAGCACTCTGTCTCGACTTTACAACCTCCCTTTAGAGAAATGATTCATTTAAAATCAGGCGAGGACTTAGTCTCGACTTTTAGATCACATAGATCTCTCTGTTAGTTGAGTTTGGGGTGTTGCTAAGTTACGTTTAGGCTCGTCTTTATCTTATGTAATTGCTTGATCGATCATTTTCTTTGAAGTTTGAAGTTGAAATTTATTTATAGATTTTTCTTTGAAAAATGCTCGTTTGGAAGTTACTGTTGTTTTGTCTGGTATCTGCCTCAAAAGTCTTTTGATGCATATTGGCATTGTAAGACCGCGACTATTATGAAAGACAAATTTAATTTTTCTTTATATATTTTCTTTTGAAAAGGTAAATGAATAAATTGACAAAAGTGAAATTTAAGAAATATTTTGTATAAATTTTATCTTGTCGGAGAATATTCATTTTATCGGGGAATATTTATTCTGTCGCGAAATATTCGATTCGTACAACGGCGCCAAAATAACCAAATATTGGTGGACCCCCACAACGAAATATTGTTCGTTGTGGGTTTTTGATTTAGGTTAAATCAATTCACTTTGTTTTATACTGTTTCTGATATCCAGATCATCATTATATGTGGCGCCATGTCAGCTATCCGTTAAAATCTAACGTTCTTAGATGGAAAACCCAAAAAATATAAAAAAAATCTAGTACAATAACTCGATTGTAAGAAAATTCAGTACAATGATGTATTTGTAAATTGGGATTGAGTACAATGGGCAAAAAATGATTTAACCCAATACAATCATGATAACTAAAGAACAAAAACAAGAATAAAAGAAAGAAAGGAAAAGGATAAGATGTGGTATCCGGACCCACACAACCCAAACTTGAGTCATCAAAATACACAACAACTATTACAATACAGTACAAAACACAAAAATTCAAAACTCAATAATACATAACTAAGTCTTCATTATTATTGTCACACTATTATACAATATAGTGAAGACTATCATCTATAGACTAGGACCATCACTCCATTCCCAGGCTAGTCCTAGCTACACTCTCATTACCTGAAGAACAATGGAACAAAAAGAAAGGGTGATCTCAAATAGCCCAGTAATAAAATATCATGACTAAGATAATGAAGAATAAATTATCATTAGCCTTTAGCAATTGAGTTTTTAATTGAATATAATAAAGAACAAGTTTTAAATGAATAACTGTAGTTAAGTTCTTAAACAAAGTTCAGATCAACAGCTACAGTAGAACAACAATAATTAGGAAAATTATGTAGTTCATGATGTCGACTAGTTTCTTTTTTTCATAAAAATCAACATCAACCTTTATCATCTGAAACGCCACTGGTCATGATCATACAAATTCACAGTTCCTGATCATAATCATGCAAGTCAACAGTTCATCTTTACACTACGGGCCAAAAATATTCAAATATAACACCAATGGTCATGATCATGCTAGTCTACAATCTTTGGTCATAATCATACCAAACAACAGTTCATCTTTACACTACGGGCCAAAGATATTCAAATATAAAACCAATGGTCATGATCATACCAGTCTACAACCTTTGGTCATAATCATACTAAACAATTCATCTTTGCACCACGGGCCAAAAAGAACAATCACCACGTGCCCTAAAAGACACTTAACAATTATATCGTCTTTATCCTATCATGAATCATCTATACCCCAGGCCACAAATATTCAGGACAAATATATTCAAAATAACTTGATTCTTGATAATTAGTATAAATAACAGTGACATAAATGATGAACAGAAGAAACATAATAAACAATAAATATCGAAAGTTTACAATTTTACTTTGTGCAGATTCAAATAATGTCCAAATTGTCAACATGATATGGAGTCAAATTCAAGAATGATATTCAAGATCCATAGTTCAAAATATAACGGTTAAAGATCAATAGAAATGATCAGAAAAATACGAAGGTTTAATTGAAATGATATTAAATGAAGCGAAAACTATTAAAGAACATATAATCATTTCAAGAAGTTTTACCAACTAGTTACTTACCATAGTAAGCTTAAGAGTATGAAATAAAATGATATCCCTTATAAGTAATAAAGAAAATGATATCCTTTTACGAGTATAAAAAGAATGATACCGCATATTTTAACACGTTAAAAGAGACTGCTTTAAATGTAGTGGATTAACTTGAACGGTATCTGTATTCTTACAGATCTTCACAAATACTCAAGATGACTTTAACACACTTAGAGGGAACTTACACAAAGTAATATTTAGAGTGTGAAAGAAAGACTAAGTAAGAAAATTTATGAAAAATCCTTAAGTTAATGTGAAGCCCCTCAAATTCGGGTCTCAAATACCCGGATCTGGTCATCACGATCCAAAACAAACATCCACCTCTAAACAACATACAATAACGAAATGCGGAATAATAAATATATGTTGTTCATTCAAAAGGTGTTACTAGTCCCAAGATACGGTAACCTTACACAAAAGTACACAAATACCCTTAATAAAGTACTTAGGGTTTACATCATAAAACAAGTAATTTTAGCTAGACGAATACACTAAAGACTATCTCTTGAAATCTATCACTTCATTTTTCCCTTACCCTTGTTCTTTCCAGAACTCTCGGGTTTCACTGCAATAAGGTTCATGATATAGCAAGGATGAAGAACTAGTTTGCTCAACAAGTTTGAATAATAACAAGAGACAATATATATCATAAATGAAAGGGAATAGCTGAAACAATTCAACAATATGAATAACATAAGTAGGAATAATGATTTTCTTTCAAAATCAAGATAGTCAAGTAGACTATGAACTATAAACTTCCATTGGAGTCAATAGCTAGTTAACCCAATGGTTACTACCAGAAATATGTACTTGAGGGGATCAGCCTCTCGTACAATATGTGTATGTATAACATTTAATTTTCGTGTTTTGTACCTGATATTATATACAGGGTACTCCCCTATAATAGGGAGGTGTTCATAATATTCCAAGAATCCGCATCTTCAACGATTTGGATAGCTTTTAAAATCTTTAATATAAATGTCTAGTCAAACAGTGGCTTAGACCTACTTTGAACAGTTCTTTAAACAATAGAACCTTAAATAAGGTACAAGTCAAAGATTGTACAAGATCAAGTCCACGAAGTGCGAATAACAACAACAGCGATGTGGAATAATTGTAAAGTAATTAAACCACTCAAAGCATACTTGGAATTACAGTTCAAGCTTAAATAAATAACTTACTCAATGAAATGAGTTTAGAGATAAAGAACTTGTCTGTCTGCTTAGCTATAACAAACTAGCTTTAATTAAATGGCTTTGAAGGACCTAACATTAATCAAGTCGGTCTAATAATTAGTACGACGTATGCTGGCACGTTTGTACGCTTACTACGAACTTATCTAACAAATAAGTCTAACACATAATTCATATCATTTGACATGTTAAAATTAACCTTATAGACGTGTAATCACACTTAGGTTAATGATTTAATAATGTAGGAGTATTCATCCTCGGTATTAAACACTTAAGGAATCTTTAAACAATTGAATATAATTGTTTAATTGGTGACTATTAAATAATTTATATTTAATTAACTCTTTCTTTAATTAATTACTATTTTTATTAGTTAAATGATAATTAATTAACTACCTTTAGTTATTATTTAATTATAAATAATAACTAATTAATCTTACTTAATAATTAGTTTATTTATTTTAATGTTTCTTAATTATTACAAAAGATTAATTAGATAATAATTAATTATTTAACTTTATTATAATCTTATGTAATTATTATTTAATCTTAATTAATTAATTAATTAATTAATTAATTAACCTTACATTTCTTTAATTATTATTTAATAAAAATTAATTACTTAATTATCCTTATTTATTATTTAATATAAATAGTTAAATTATTAACTTTATTTATCTTTAATTATTATTTATTAATTAAATAATAATTAATGACTTCTAAAATCTTATTAGTTAATATAAATCAACTAACAATTAACTAAGTAATTATCCTCACTTATTATGTAATTTAAAGAAATTAAATACTAGTTTATTAATTTTAATCATCTTTAATTATTATTTAATGTCAATTAAATTAATAATTAAATATTTATCTAATTTAATTATTATTTAATGTCAAATAATAATCAATTTATTTATCCTTATTTATTATTAAATTTTTAATTAAATAATAAATAATTAATGAAATTTGTATTTATGTAACTTAACCATAAATTTAACTAACTAGATTAATATTTAAAATATTTAAATATTAATCATAATGAAAAATATAAACTCAAATATCATTTTTGTATTATTATTATTTTTGTTATAATTTTAAATTAATTTTTAAACATTTAAAATTAATTAAAAATATACAGAATGACAATCCTGTAAATATTCTGAAAAACAAATGGAGGGGCAATTTTGTAATTTCGTCAAAAATTTACTCCCGCGCATTGTGCGTGCTTCGTAAAAATCAAGCCCCAAAATGGTACCGTTTTGGGAGAACCGGAGACGGCTTCTGCGCATAACGCGCGGGTTACAGATTTATCACTCCAAACGACGTCGTTTCCTCTCCGTGTCCGACAGAATCTGCTGGCGCGCAATGCGCTGCCAGCCTTATTTTTCTTTTCTTAACAGATTAGCTACAGTACCCGAAAATACTTCACTTTAATTAAAAGTATACCTTCAAGTAAGCTTTAACCCCTTAATAAAAATCCAAAAATTATCTATCACTTAATATCAATTTATAACATGAAAATTTAAGTACCCATGATTTAATTTCATATTTTTCATCAAAAATTATTGTACCACATAAACTACTATAAATCATAACTCTTTTTTTTTATTATTTTTTTTATTTTTTATGTATAACTCCATTTTAAGTGATTCAAACCTTATTTTTCTCATGATTTAATATTCTATAATATTAGAACATTAAATCTAAGTTTTATAAAAAAATATTTTTGGGCATTATTTTAAGACTTGTTTACACATTACCAAACACATGTTTTTAGCATATAAAATATACCAACCAACAAGCATTCAAAACCCAACATAAATAAAGGACTACTAATAATAAATGTTAGTCATTTATTACTAACAAGAAAACTAGGGTTTGAAGGAATGAGAATTATACCTAATTTTAATGGCTACTCCCATCTTCTTTTCAAAGTATGTTGTGAAGGAGGATGTCATGAACTAGCTTAGGATTTCTTCTTCTTCCTTGAAACTCACCCGAAATCTCTCTATGTTTTGCTCTCCAAAATTTATCCTCTTAATATTTTGCTCTCAAAATTTAGAAGATGGAAAATGGAAAATGACTAACAGAAGCCCCTAAGTTGTAAGTATACTTACAATGAGGATAGATATAAAATCTATATCTATTAAAAATACCATCATGAAGCTAGTATACTTACTTACACAAAAAATGTGGCTAAGGACTAGAGTTGGTAAAAAGAAGAATGGTCCATGTACAAAAAAAAAATCAATACAAGCAACCATTTATTAAATAAATGGAAAATAAAAATATCAAAATATTTCACTCCCTCTCTCTCTTACTCACACGGCTGATGGCTTCATTTTGTCCTAAAAAAAATGTCACATGCTCCTCCTTTAATAAATAAATAAGTTACACAATTAAATGACTTGGACTATTAATTAGTCAAGTCTATTTAATTTATCATTGGACTAATTAATATAACCCCAAAAGATTGGTTATTAATTTTGTTACACATTAATTATCTAATCCATAATTAAATAATAATTGAATTGATTAATTAATTAAATACTCTAGCACATTATTGTTAAATTACTAAATGGACTAATAAATATTATTATTAATATTTCACATTGTTCACATTAATTAATAATCATATTAATTAATTTACCAAATTTAATTAACTCATTATATTCAATTTAATTGAATATTTAATTACTAGAAAACTTAACAATTATTTTGATATTAAAACTTTAGGGTTTATTTACTAATTTAATTAACATATTAGTGACCCTCTTTAATTAACTCTAGCAATTAATCACATAATTAATTAATCACACAAAAATATTTAAATAACCTCGTAAAACTAACTCGTTAGAAATTATATTAATAATTTAATTAATAATGACGTGAAAATTCTAGGACGTTACAATTAAGGCCTCTATTTATAGCGAAAAATCTTATCATAATCTAAGATTTTCTAATTTAATCTAAACCGCATATTTCAAGATAATGTTTAATCTATACTACACATTTTATCTTTTAAGATTTTTTTTAATCTAAATTATTAATTTAAAGATCATCTTTAATCTACACCGTTCATTTCAAATTCTATAATTATTACATTATCTTTAATCTATACTATTCATTTAAGAATTTTTTTAATCTATACCATTTATTTAATAAAACAACTAATTTTATATATAAAACAACTAACTTTATATATAAATCAATTAATTTTATATATAAAACAAATAATTTTATATAATATATCATAATAAAACAATTAACTTTATATATAAAATAATTAACTTTATATAAATTGTATAAAATAAATAACTTTATAAATTATTTTAACAATAATTCATCAATTATTCACAATTATTCATTATTATAACCAATTGTTATAAATACAATGTAGTTGACTTTCTGAATTAGAAACTCACAATACCAGCATAAATACCTACTAATAATGAAATACAATAGTTAAATCAACGTCATAATAATGATAACAATAATGCATAAAATAAATAAAAGAAAGAGCATGTTACCGTGTAACGACAATTATTGATTTAGTAATGTGAATTACTGTGCATATCCTACTGTGACAATTATCAATTATCAGTTTAATAATATGAATTATTGTGCATGTGACAATTATTGGTTCAATAAAATCAATATTGTACAATATCTAATTTATCAGTTCAATAATATGAAATACTGTGCAATACCGTGTTCTACTATTCCTTTACCATCGGGGTATATTAACAGTTATGAGTGATAGTACTGTTGACCATTTTTATTTAAAAAGGTTAATGTTGTTGTTTTCTATATCCGATAATTTTTCGTTGTGGGATCCAACAATATTTGGTTATTTAGACACCGTCGTACGAATCGAATATACCCCGACAGAATAAATATTACCCAACAAAACGAATATTTTCTTACAGAATGAATATTCTCCGACAAAATAAAATTTGTACAAAATATTTTTAACTTAACCTTTGTTTATTTAACCATTTGTCGTTTTAGAAAAAATATATATATGAAGAAAATTTTAAATTGTAATACATAAAAGTTTGTGTCTTATAATGATAACCACTGAAGCTTTTGGCTGGATGGTAGTGGTACCTCTTTGCAAAGTAAAGAACGTGGGATCGAATCTTAACATGTCAAAGTATGAGTGTGTGAGTGTATTTAATTTCAGTCTAAATTAGCAAATATATATAAATGCTAGTCCCTTTATCCTAAATTAAATGTTTTTTTAATGTAAAATTAACTATTTTTAGAATTAATAATTAAGTATTTATAAATATATTTTTTAAATTATAAAAATTGGGGTAATAGTAAATTGTGTGTGTATATATATATATATATATTATTATAATCTCTTCACCTATATTTTGACAAAAATAATTTTAAAATTAATTTTAAAAATAATTAATTTTATATTAAAAAATTAAAACTAGACATTTAATTTAAGACGTAGAGAGTAACTAAATAAAAAGTATTCTTTTTCTTAAAAAAACTAAGTGAAAATGAAGAAGTCTTATTTTAGTGTCATTTTTTTAATGAAAAAAAGTGAATTTGCAAAATCCATGTTAAATAATTCAATTTTTAGAATGATCAAAAGTTTTAAGTAGTAACATATTTAAATAATTTATTATATTTTTACCGTTCTGATTAAAATCAAATGAAGTCATATTTATTTTAAATTAAAAAATATCGCAAATAATAAAAAATATCATTTAGTTTTTTTGTTATACGGAGGTATTATTGTTTTTCAACAATTAATTTCTATAATTCGTGCAAACTTGATTGAGTGCTTAACCGTTTCAATAAAAGAAGAAGCAATTAATATTTCTTTCTTCCTAAGCATTAGAAGAAATGGCTAGGACCTATAGCTACGGTCGACACGAACCGTAGCTACAGCCCTCTTGCAGTTATTGAATGATTGTCGAAACAAACATAAAAATATACCCTACAGTGAGAGTCCGACAAATATACCCTATAGCGAGAGTCCCTGAATGAGGTTTATACTTTAAATTAATTAATGATTGTTGTATTTTGGACGATGACATGGATTGTGATGTAAAATGATTTTAATTAACAAAATTTACCAATTAAATAAATATGTATTCTATTAAAATTATCAAATAAATAATTATGCATTGTGTTTAACCATTTTTAATAAACTAAAATATCAAAAATGTATTCAGTTATGAAAAATGTATTCATAAAATTTATCAGCTAAAATTTTAAAAATGTATTTAGTTAATAAATAAAAATGTATTCAGTTGATACATAATGCATATTGATTTAGTTGGTAATTATAACACAACACATATTTCTTTAATTGGTAAATTTTGTCAATTAAATGGTTTAGCATAATAAATACATATTTATTTATTTGGTAAATTAGCTTATTAAAAGTGGTTAAACATAATACACATTTACATAGTTGATAATTTTAACATAATATATATTTATTTAATTGATAATTTTTGTCATAAAAATGGTTTAACACAATAAATATTCATTTAGTTAGTAAATTTATTTTTTATAAAATTTAAAATATATTAGTTGATAAGTTAATTTATTAAAAGTGGTCAAAATCAACACAAGAATCAAAAATACTAACCCCGTTACTCCCAGTAAATGAATTTTAGACCGGAGGGTGTTATGTGTTGATTTAGTATAAGTGCGGGATACAAAATATTATGTTTTAAAGTATAAGATGTAATGTAAAAAATATAATAAATTTGGGGATACAAAGTGGATTTAACTCTAGTTAATATTACAAACTAACTAAAATGTATTACTAAATAAAAGTATTTGATCACATATTTAAATAAATTTACTTAATAATTTAAATTCAAAATTTTATAAATTAAATATAATCAAAGTTAGATTATTTATTTTTTTTTATTTTTTTTATATGTAAAATGTAGAGAGTATCCAACGTACTTGTTCATAAAACATGTCAGGACAAATATTTGATGTATGAATTTTGGAATTGACAGAATAGTAAGTTATATGAAGAATGACACTTATGTGATGTGGCAGCGCAGACCCTTTTGTATCTTTGTTGAGGGAAAAACAAAAGAAATGCCTGAAGTTGTCATTTTGTTTCTAGCAAATAGAGGCCAAGAAAAGTCGACATTGATCGCTAACCAACTACAGTGACAACAAACACGCATTGAAGTAAATTGACTAATAATAAGATTGATTGCTTACTTATACTAGCTAACTCTCACGTGCGAAGCATGAGTTTGTTTTTTAAATTACAAAATTTTTAATTTATTTTATATATAATGATTACAAAATATTTTTAAAATTTTAGAAATTAATTTACTATTGCTATTATAATGTTCACAAACTTTATTTAAAAAGACGAATTAATATGATAAATGAGCTAAATAAATCTTATAAAGAATAAAATTGTTATGAAATACTAAATTACTCCTACGATAAAATTGAAAACTAAAATTTAATCATGTATTAATTTATTTTGGTATACATTTTAAGATTTTTAATACTAATTACTATTTAGTCATAATATTTTGTTAACATGTTTTAATATATAGTTATTTAGGAAAAGAATTGCAGTAAACAACGAGTTACCAATATGATTTTTAGTTTTAAAATTAGTTAACTAATATATAATTTAGAATTAATTTTATAATATTAATTAACTAAAAATCTCCTGAAATAGAATTGGTAACTGAAGTTTAATTGTTAATATATTTTATAGGGGAAAATGGAAAAGCACAGCTGTGTAACATTTAAGTTTACACAGTTCCTGATACTGTGTCGTTTTAGAAGGTGTTTTAAAAAAAAATGGCAAGCCATCCTCTTTCTCCCCAAAACAGATCAAACAGAAGAAAGAAAAAGATGCCCGAACACCACAAATCTAAATAGAAGAAGAAGCGTGCAAGCAAAATCGATTGGCAGAATTCCTAAATCTACTTCCGTTGCTGCCCAATTTTCTCTCTTAACTGAAGATGTGTGGAAGCAGAAAACGCAAGAGTTCAATCTGAAAGATTTCTCACGAAGCCATTGAATAAATGTTATACACTTACACTCATATACACTATTACACTATTTTATTCAATGTTTATCTGATGGGTAGGGGGAAATTTTCTATATTTCACAAAAATTATTTCTAGGGTTGCCAAAGAGAGAACTGTTGATGAACCAACTAATTTTACTGTTGATGTTAATTATATATATGATGATATCACGGAGATCTAATCAGGATTTTAGTGGTTACCTTTAGCTTATAATTAAGGTTATGATAATGACATTAAGGAATTATTTAGGCAGATATTCCAAATTGAAAGATGTTGGTTAGTTGCCTTCGAAATTTTAAATAGAATATTTGTATCCATGGGTCTATATCAATCTGATCATTTATTATATATAAATAAATAAAAGTTTGAATATCTTGAAAAGTTAAATATTGAAAGGGAATTTTGTTATCGTCTACCTTTATAACAATCTCAGTGACATTCAGAACGACCATTGCACATCAGTTCCCTAATTTTCACTAATATATTAATTCATCATATATTAGCATTAACATGAAAAGTCAGCTAAAACCATGTTAAACTTTAACCAACTAATTTACTCTCAAGTCTCATCAAAAAATGAGAATCTCTTTTCACAACACATTCACACGATATCTTATTTACAGAGATCTCACAAGAATCTGTTGGAGAAGATTGATTTCATGAGGAAAAAATGTCTTTTTAGCAGTCATCTTCTATTGCTTCTCCTCAAGTTGATAAATGCTATGTCATGACAATCTGAGACGGCCATACCATTACAACACTCAGAGTCGGCGTTGAACCTTCATGACACAGAGTAAAAATCTTGTCATATGTATATGATTTGTTAAACTTTATGACTTGTTCATGCTGTGATATATATAAATATATATGTGTTATCTTTTTTGCTCCAGTGTTAATCTAGAAGATGAAAATATGTCAATTTCAATAGAAGTTCCATATGTTGGATTATCGTTTCCTAGTCAGGATGACGCATACGCGATGTATAATACATATGCAAGGCATAAAGGATTTGGACTGCGTTTGTCGAATCTTGATAGATCTAAAACTTATGGGGAGGCAATAGGTCGATTAATTATTTGTAATAAGGGTGGAAGTGCAAAAGATAAAGATCATACACTTGATGAGAAACCGAAGAAACGACGAAGACAAGTAAAATCTGACTGTCGTGCAAGGATGTGGATCCATTTGAACCAAAAAACGAAGACATGGCGTGTTACTAGTTTTTGTGATGAACATAATCACGAGCTTACTAGCCCTTCATCAGCATGGAAACATCGCTCCCATAAGACATTTCATTGTAGTCAAACTGTAAAAAAATTGATGGAAAAGATGAATGAAGCTGGATTGCGCCCTTCAACAATTGCAGGGTGGTTAATGCTCATGGGAATGGTGAGGATGAGATAATAACAACACAACAATGTGTAGATCATTTGCGCGTACAAAGAAAGAATATGGTTGGTCGTGAATGCATTTCAATAGTTCATCATTTTCTAACCAAAAGAGTTAGTGACCCGTCATTTTTCTTTGCCATAGATTTGAAGAAGGATCATAGTCTTAAGAGTGTTTTTTGGGCCGATAGGAGATCGATATCGGCATATCTATAATTTAGTGATATAGTTTCTTTTGATGTTACATATCGAACCAATAAATTTTCATTACCATTTGACCCATTCACGGGGGTTAATCATCACAAACAATCTATTTTGTTTGATTGTGCTTTACTTGCGAATAAGAAAGAGCAATCTTTTACATGGTTATTTCAAGAGTGGAAGAAATGCATGTGTGGAAAAGATCCTAGCGTAATTATAACAGATCAAGCTCATGCTATTTGCAATGCCATAAAGAAAGTCTTTCCTAATACTCGACACCGATTCTGTTCATGGCACATTGAGAAGCATATCACAGAGAGACTTCATCTCCTCCGTTCTAGCAATC
This sequence comes from Hedera helix, assembly GCA_947179155.2. Lineage (NCBI taxonomy): Eukaryota > Viridiplantae > Streptophyta > Magnoliopsida > Apiales > Araliaceae > Hedera > Hedera helix. The sequence continues at coordinate 19,223,816 of OX359272.1, read as the reverse complement.
AAGAATTTTGTGATGAGTATAAAGTATGATTTTATAGTGAAACAATATTAGAATCAGAGAGTCGGTGGGAACTTTTGAAGAAAAAGTATGATTTGAATAAGAATACTTGGCTGATGAACTTGTATGAAATGCGACATCAATGGGTTCCTGCATACTTTAGAGACATCTTTACAGTCGGAATGACATCTACCCAGCGTAGTGAGAGTATTAATTCATTTTTTGATGGATTTGTTCATGCGTTAACTCCATTAAATGAGTTTGTGATGCAATATGAAAATGCTCTTATATCTCGTCGGCAATCAGAGAAGGAAGAAGATTTCAAGACAAAAAATTCTCAACCGAGATACGAGACTGAATTGGAGATTGAGAAACAGGCTGGACAAATCTACACTAGAAAAATGTTTGACATATTTCACACTGAATTCAAGGCTAGTTATTCCTATTGGAAGGAGAAGGCGAGGAAGGATAGGGACATAATTGAATATAAAGTTGGAAAGAGCACGAGTCCTAAAGCTAACTGGAGAACTGTTTTGTATGATGGTGGACAGACTCTTAATTGTTCTTGTGCAAAGTTCGAGATGGAAGGAATGATATGCAAGCATATCATTTGTGTTATGAGATCTAAAAAATTTATTTCCATTCCAGAAAGATATATCTTGAAAAGATGGACTATGGATGCTAAATATCGGCCTGATATTGTTGGTTGTTTATCAAGTGAGGTTGATGTAACTCCTATGATGGTGTTTTCCCTCAAATCAAAAATGTCCAAAGTGTTACAAGATGCTACTTCATCATTGGTAATTTTTAATGAAGTTGAATATTTGTTGGATGATATGATAAAAAGGATAAAGGATAAAAAATCGCAAGATGTGGTTAGTCACATGGATTCAACTCAAACATCTAGTCCAGTTGTATCCTTGGTTGGCATTCTAGAAATATCAGTGAGTGATCCCAGTAGACCAGTTAGTACTAAAGGTAGACCAAGGGGAGCTTCGAGATTTCAATCAGGTAGAGAGGTAGCTCAAGAAGTAAAGGGTAAACAAACTCGTTATTGTGGAGAATGTGGAGAAGCCAACCATTATAGAACTACTTGTCCAAAACTAGGTACAAACACATATATCAATTTATTATATTTTTTCTTCTTTTTATTATAAATATTTAATTTTTATTTTTATTGTTGTTTATGAATATCAAATCAACATAACAAAGACGACGATAATGAGAAAGGGAATAAAGGAAAAGACAAGGCCAACAAAGGTTCTTTCTTCTCATTCTTTTTTTTAAGTGTTTTTTTTTTCACTTAATTATTGCGCTAACTTTTTGATGGATTGGACTCTGTGAGGAATTCAATATAGGTTTATTATGATTATATGTTTTTCTTACATTTTGACTTGTCAATATTCATTTTGTTTGCAGGATAGTCGCAGACATCACAAACTTAACAAAAGGGTTAAGTAAACATCATTTTGAATCGCATGATAGTCGTAGAAAATTCATTTTGTAATGCTGTATTAAACCAGTTTTAAGTTGTATTAAACCAGTTTTATGTAATGGACATAATGTAAGAATGTATGGTTTCTGAACATGCAAGAATGATTTTTGAACTTGTGTGACTGTACATTTTAGTCTATTTGTTGCTATAAAAAATTCATCTTTTACCCCCTGCATAACAATTACTTGAAAGAAAAAAAAAACCTCCTGATTATTTGCACATGATTATTTGTTGTTAAGTTTAAATACTTTTTTAATGATCGACAGTTTTGTGTAGATATTTATTTGTGACTGGTGGCTTTGCCCAGAAATATTTATTTTCATAATCATGCGTCCTCCCGGCTTGATGCTCAAAAGCCAAGCAAGGTGTAATTGATTTGCCTTTATGAATTCATCTATCTAAGTTTAAGCCTTGATCTGTTTTTATTGCGTTTCATATTAGGTTAGCTGGTTGCATTGAGTAATGGAAGACAAATAGACTAATTTAGCTTATTTTTTATGTATTTCAGAATGCACTGTTGCTGGTTTCTCTGTTTGTAAGCAGCATAATCTCTATAGTCTGAATTAGATATAATACCAAACAATTCCCAACTAGTTCACATATGAGTTGATTTAGAAAACATGGTAAACAAAGAAGAATAATCTAGTAGTTCATTTACATTCCTTTACTATATAACATAGCCTGTAATCTAGCAGAAAACCTGTCTTGACTACAGTTACAAAAAACCAATACAAGTGTTTTTGCCAATCAATAGTCCACCTGCCACACTGATATGTTTTCCTTCCTACTGCAAGTATTTTTTATGCCTTTTTATGAAGGGGTAGCAAAGAATGGTGTGCAGATTTGCCATTTTTCAGCAGCACAAGAGATTTCCTTACAGCTTCCCTGGCCATTTCTCTGTGCTCCTCTTTTCAAAATACAACATTTTCATTAATTCCAGTCTCAATGGCACATGTGTAATTGGTAACCTCAAATTACCCAATTTTTCTTATCCTCCTTTAAACCAGTAGACAGTTTCACAATTAAATTTTTCCTTCAAATAATCTATGTAATTTGCAAAGCTCTATATGAACAATTTTTTCAAACCCATCAAAAGGTCAACAGTAACAAATCAAAATCCACATAATAAGAAAAACTTAATCTTCAACCAATCGGAATCAAAATCCCTCATAGTCAATCAAAACTAATTAACAAACAAGAGCTACCATCAAAATAAGTTGAATTTTGAGCTTAAACAAACCTCATCCCAAAAATACAAACACAAAAACGAAGCAGGCTCTGTAATCCCACATACAAATACAAATAAAAAAAATTAAACAATTAATGTAGCAATGTTTCTCCTCTCTTTTTTTCAACGAGAGACTATGGCTCTGATTCAGTGATGAAAGCAGGAGAAAATTTTTGAAGAGAGAGAGAGGTCGACGGCGAAGGACCCAAAGACGAAGTCGCCAACGAAGACGATGGCGCGACGAGGTCGACGGCGACGGCAAAGATGAAGAACAATCGCTGGTCAGTTTTGGAGAGAGAAGAGATTTGGGGGAGAGTTTTTCCGTTCTGATTTGGGGGAGAATGTCTGATTGGTAGCATTGCTGTGTATTAAAAACAAGTAGCCAAACGACGTCACTTTTGCACTGCTGTGTATTATTCTAATTTGCACTGCTGTGCTGTTCCATATTTCCCTATTTTATAATATATATAATATATTTATTAATATTAATTATTATTTGTTCATGATATGTTTTCTTATATTTTCAATGTACAGTTATTTAGAGTTCGAAATTGAATAGAAGCCTACAAAAAGTACTTTTCCTTCTCTTTTTTTTGTCCTTTCTTTTATCTTTGTTTGTATATTAAAAAGTGTTTTAATTGTAATTAAATGTTGTATTCATCTAGATTTTGATGATTGACAAAACACATTAAGTATGATTAACAAGTTTATCCAATTATGCAGGAAATTATGAGTTAAGTCTAATGTTGTATGCATAACTTAACTGAGTCATGTTCTTAAGGAAGTGTCAGAGAATGATCAAGAGTTGGGTGTATGCTCAAGAACAGAGGCAGTACCATTTAGTATGCTCAACGATTATTTTAATGGTAATACCAATAATATTCAATTAAATATTCATTCAGATAATGAAAAGTACATGAAAAACTTTGTTTTGACCAAGGAAAGTGAGTATTCAAATAGTTGAACAAGACTGACACTATAAGGCAAAACTGTCACTTTCAAAGTTAGTCGCTTGAAGGTTCATTCATCAAAAAGGAAAGTTTTGAGTTTTCATCAAATTTGTCAAAATTGAATCATTTCTCGTACATGAAAGAAGACTATGCATGTTTACCAACACATCTCAGGTCATTAAAAAATTTAAAATATAAATTTCAAACACAAACATATCCATTAGATCAAGGTTGGAAGATCATAATTGTGATGCCCCCAAATCTGAGTTCCATAACTTTGGATTTAGTGCTCACAATTCAATACATAAATAACAACTAAATACATAATTTTTATTAATCTTAGCGAAATAATACATAATTGTTCCTTACAAAAGGTAATACAATCCCAATGTCTTCTAACCTTAACATAAAAATACACATTTTAAGAGTTTACAAAAGATTTACAACATTTAAATAAATATTAAACAATACTATTAGCATGTGATTTATATTCTTTAGATTTTTTCTTGCCTTTTGTCTTTCTTAGAGAACTTGGACTTAGCTAAAAAATAGTTCATGATATAGCAAAAGTGAGTAACTAGCTTACTCAGCAAATTTAAGAACAATTAATACAAGAATGATATATCATAATTGAATAAAAATAACTTTAGAGTTTTTAACAATATATAATAATTGTGAAAGAACGAGAGTCAAGTTTCAATTAAAAGAAATGATTGACTATTTACTACTGAGTGACCACTAAGGACCATGAACTAATACTTAAGGTAAATCAAATAAGTATCTGACCCTTTTATTTTTTTGGTATTTGAGGAAATCAACATCTTGTACTCTATGTATATGCATAAAATTTAGACATCTTGCATAAATGTCGGTTTTTCGAATATAATTCCCTTATTTAGGGTTGTTCGTTCTCAGTCTTACTATAAGAATCCACACCAACCAATGGTTTGGATACGTTTTTAAAAATATTCAAGTTAATGAATTTATACATGCAGTGTCTAGCCGAAATAATTAGCTTAGACATTTTTAAACAGTTTATGAATCGCACAAACTATAAAGCTTCAAATGCACTATGTGTGAATACACAAACAACATTGATGTAGATTAATTTTCAACAATTAAATCACTTAAATCTCTTGTAAAATAAATAAAAATTTAAGTATAGGAAACTTGCATTGATGGTTGTCTACGACTAACCAACACAAATTTAATTTCATTTGAAAATACCTAACAATTAATACAGTTGATCTTCTAATTAGTATCATATCTAGGTTCATATAAATATCTTTTTACATCTAGCATTACAAATATTTAATCAAATTATTAAATATTTAATAATATATTAAACACTTAAAAATATTATCGTCACTTGATAATATTTTAATCACATAATACCACTACTAATCATTTAATATTCTTTAAACCTTTATTTAATATAATTAATTATTTAATAATATTATATTTATTTTCTAATATTATTAATCATTTAATAATATCTTATTCATCGCTTTGAGTGGTTCATGCTTCCCAAAAAATTCAGGTGGTCCCAACTCTTTAAATTGCTTAACGGTGACAATCCTTGAAATATCAGTGTTTCCACCGTTACGACCTCCCCTCGGCTGATTTTAGATAAATTGCATAAAGTTTCTAAAGAAACCATCTTGATTTGCATGATCACCAGCATTGTTTTCTGAAGATGCAGGAGAATTGTTTGTAACTTCCTGATTCTCAGCTACATTAGCCTCGGGTAGTGGATAATTCATTCCCTGATTTTTAGAAGTCATTCTTAACTACGGTCATAAGATAAAGGTTAGTTAAACAAACTGACTCATCACTTTTTGTCCCCACATTCAAGCCAACTTATTAGATAACAAAATTTTATTTATGTAGGACACACTAGTGACGTAATCTATTCATCTCTCTCCTCCCACTTCTACCCCAGATCTTCATTAAAGATCATATCCCCAAGCTCAGATACCAAATATGATGCCACCAAATCTAGGCCTACATAGCCCAATTTGAGACGCCATAAAATACACGATTTCTAATACAAACAGTACATAGAATAGAAATACAGAACTCAATAGTACACATCTAAGTCTTCACTATTATTGACACACTATATATAACATGTGAAGACTACAATAACTATCTCTCAGACCGTCACTCCATTCTCCTGCTAGACCCAGCTATTCTCTCGTTTTCTGAAAAACAATGGAACAAAAGAAAGGGTCAGCTCAAATAGCCCAGTAAGAAAATACCATGACTAAGATAATGACAAATAAATTATCATTAGCCTTTAACAGTTGAGTTCTTAATTAATATAATAAACAATAAGCTTTATATCAAGAACTGCAGTTAAATTCTTGAATAAAGTTCAGATCAATGATAGCAGCGGAATGAACAATCCATTAAAAAAATAATGTAGACTATGATGTCCACTCGCTTCTCTTTTTAAGAAAAATATCATCAACTTTTATCATCTGAAACACCACTGGTCATGATGATACAGATTCACAATTCCTAGTCATAATCATGTAAGTCAACAGTTCATCTTTGCACTACGGGCTAAAGATATTCAATATACCACCAACGGTCATGATTATACCAGTATTCAACCTTTGATCATAATCATACCTACTAAGCAACATTTCTTCTTTGCCCCCGGCCAAAGAGAACATTCACCACGTGCCCTAATAGACACAACAATTATATTGCCTTTATCCTATCATCTATGCCCCAGGCCACAAATATTCACAACAACATGGTTCTTAATGATTAGAATAACAACAGTGATATAAATAATGAACATAAGAAACACGATGATCAATAAATATCGAAAGTTTATGATTTTACTTTGTACGAATTCAAATAATGTCCAAATTATCAACATGATATGGACTCAAATTCAAGAACGATATTTAAGATCCACAATTCAGAATAACGGTTAAGGTTTAATGGAAAGATTTAAAAAAATAGAAAGGTGCAATTGAAATGATATTAGATGAAGCGCAAACTATTAAATAATATATAATCATTTCAGGGAACTTTACCAACAAGAGATAAATAAGAAATGCATACGAAGAGTAATTCACCAAACATGCGGTAGTCGACGTAGTCAGGTTATTCCCACAAATTAATAAAGAGTGAATACGAAATGTTATTCACCAAACATGCGGTAGTTCGCGTAGTCAGGTTATTCCCGCAATTTAATAAGGAATGAATATGAAAGGTTATTCACCAAACATGCGGTAGTCCGCGTAGTCAGGTTATTCCCACAAATTAATACATGGAAATAAATGACACATCTTACGAGTAAGAAAGAAACGATATTATTTTCGAGAATCAAATAATATAATTCATTACCGTAGTAAGTTTGAATAATGGAAGATAAAAAAATGGTATCATTTACCTTAACACGTGACTGGATATGAAGTTGATCAACCTATATTTTTATAATTTAATTAGTAACTACCATATATAATTTCATGATGTATACCAATTCGTATGAAATCATCAAAAGTGATTTAATAGAATAAAGTAGAATACATCAATATAGTTTTTGAAGAAAATAATATTTCAAAATAAATCTTCCAAAGGAAGCTTTTCAAAATGAATCCTCTAAAGGAAGAGTCTTCTAAAGGAAGATTTATAAACACTGTGTGATGTGTGTGGTTACTTATATAACTTTTACTCGTACACTTACAAATCTTCACAAATACCCAAGATGAAATATTTGGAGAGTGAAAGAAAGAATAAGCAATGAAACTTTTATGAAAAATTCTTAAGTTAAGGCCTCTATTTATAGCCAAAAATCTTATCATAAACTAAGATTTCCTAATTTAATCCAAACTGTATATTTCAAGATAATGTTTAATCCATACCACTCATTTCATCTTTTAAGATTTTCTTAATCTAAACCATTAATTTAAAGATCATCTTTAATCTATATCATTCAATTTACTTTATATATAAAACAACTAACTTTATATAAATCAATTAACTTTATATATACAAATAAATAACTTTATATAATTTATCATAATAAAATAAATAACTTTATCAATTCAATTATTCAACAATAATTCACAATTATTTATTATTATGACTAATTGTTATAAATGCAGTGTAGTTGACTTTCTGAGTTAGATAAACAGAGAAATTAACTAATAGTAGAATACAACAGTTTAATCAACATCATAAAAGAGATAGCAATAATGCTGAAAGTAAATAAGAAAATAGCACGTTACTGTGTAATAACAATTATTGATCAGTAATGTGAATTACCGTGCATATGCTACTGTGACAATTATTAGCTCAATAATATAAATTATTATGCATGTGACAATTATTGGTTCAATAAAGTCAATATAGTACAATAGCCACTGTAGACACCCAAATTTTGCACTTTCTCTACTAACCCTGGCAGGAGGGCAAAATCGTCATTTGACCCGACATGCGGAAAGAAAGGTGGACCCCAGCACAAAGCCACCCCAGCGATTTATGGTCAAAACCGCCACAACGGACAACGAGCATCCGGTCACTTGAGGCAAGGCGAACAGTTGATCCAGAAAAGCCTGAGCTGACCACAAAAGACGACTAATGGCCACTCCGCTTACGATGTTCGGGGGTCTCGCTCACCGAACTAGCCTCCCAGAACAATATGGCACGTTTCCCAGGGATTTCCGGATTGCAAAAATACAGCCTTCCAAAACAATACCGCAGAAATTGGCGAATTAAGACCGCGTGGCACGGAAATCGAGAAAAGCAAGCCAGACAGCCGCGGATGCATCTGCGGCCAAACGATTTTCGAGGTTTCGCACGGCAGCCGAGGAAGCGGCGCAGGCGGCTTGCCGCCCAGCCGCAGATGGATCTGCGGTCAGCCGCAGATGCATCTGCGGCTGCCTGGAAATGGCTATAGATCGCCATTTCCACCCGAGAGCTGGAGAAGAAGAAGGAAAAAGAAAGAAAAAGAGAGAGAGAAAGATCGCGGTAGAGAGAGAGAAAGCTCGGTTTTGGTTAGATTTAAGCATTGGATCCATATTGTTATGCTATTTTAGTTGAGTGATCTTGTGGTGTAGTTCATTTTATGATATAAGAGGCTCGAATCGACATTTTGCAAGGTGAAAAGTTGTTTGTTTTGGGTTTTTTTGTTTGTATTGTTAGTATAGCATTGTGTTTGGTTTATTTGATGTAATATGTTATTATGTGGGTGATGATCCGTGGGTTAGGCGTCGTTAGCGAGGGTTCCATCGGAACATAATTCCTCCTAACGCCCCGATGACACCCGTACGGTGAGTTTTCGCTCGTCGTGGTAATGAGTAATGCGTAGTGTTGATTTGGGTGATATTTGGGTTATGTAATGCGATAGTAATGTTTAATATTGTTTAGATTTGGCTTATTATTGGTTATGTAGCTATTTGGGTGATTGTGAGCCTAGGGAGGAGATCCTAGCGGTCGAATCCCGATGATGGACGTTTTGGGTATATGTAATCATGATATAGGGTCCATGTATATATATGTTGTAATATCGGGCCTTAAAACGATACAAAGTCGTGTTCGGGTTAAAGCCCCGTGATAATAATAAAATATGTGATTGTGGGTGTTTGGGGTTGTCGAGATGGCTCACATGCCCAAGGACAGCCCCGACATGTTGTGGATGCTTGTTTTAATTTACGACACGAAAAAACGGTTTTCCAAAATAAGGCAAACGATGAAGATTTTCTAAAAGTGATCAATTTAGGATATTAGATTCACGAGGTTTAAAGGTTAAGTGTTTTGGCAAACTTTAATCCATGATTGATGAATAGGCTTTAGTTGGTTTTAAAACGTCACAAAAAACGATTTTGCAAATAAATAAATGTTTCATTAAACTTTGTGCATAGGGTTAAAGAGTTCTAGAAGTTGCCCTCGTTTTATTTATATTAACTGTTAGAAGGCAATGTATGGTCTCGTTTCCTATTTGACAAAAGTTTAAAACTATTGTTTTCTAAAATGACATCTAAATAAAAAACCCTCAACGCTTTCGAAATTAAAATCAATCTTTCTTATAAAAAGCGAAGCCTCGTCATTTGGGTCAAAGAACGTCCAAAACACTTTCCAGATAAACACTTTTGCCATATAAAATAAAAGAAAACTTGTTATGCAAAACGCACCACAAACGTCCATTTAGGCACACACACACACTCACACATTGTAGGATTTAAAAGGATAGGAAAACATCAAGATTGCGGTAACCGTGTTTTACGGAAGTCGGGGGGTGCCTAACACATTCCCCTCGCTTAAGCAAGCCCCCGAACTCTATGAATCTCGGTTTGCGGACCAATTAATCGGAGTCACATATGAGCCAGCGATTACGAAAACTAAATCCGGATGAGTTGGTACATCCATTTCAAATATACCAACTGGCGACTCTGGTCAATTGGCTCATTATATAATCGACATTTCAAACCCCGTCGACATTAAGCCGACCCTTTTCAAAAGTCACATCTCAAACCAAAGGCTAAAATTGGAAAGGGACATTTTTAATAATAAAAAACGAAACAACGAAAATCCCGGCGTCGACAGCCACTTTATCAGTTCAATAATATGAAACACTGTGTAATATCGTGTGCTACTGTGCAATACTCTGTGTTATTATGTAATATCGTATGTTACTATTCTTTTACCATCGGGTATTTTAACAATTAAAAGTGATAGTATCGTTGACTATATTTATTTAGAAAGGTTACGTATGTCGCTTTCTATATCCGACAATAATTCGTTGTGGGGGTCCACCAATATTTGGTTATTTCAGTGCCGTTGTACGAATCGAATATTCCCCAACAGAACGAATATTCCCCAACAAAACGAATTTTCTCCGACGAGATAAAATATTTCTTAATTTTCACTTTTGTCAATTTATTTATTTACCGTTTCAGAAGAAAATATATAAAGAAAAATTTAATTTGTATTTCATAAAAGTCAGGATCTTACATTTTGTATGTAAATAAATGGAAGATAAGTGCATATAGAGGTTTGCCGGTAGAAACCCTAACTAGCTATGTGCTATAAATAGTTTCAGTTTGAAATGTACAAGTTGGTTATTTGATTTTGATGGCTAGAATATTAGATTTATGAGTTATAAAGATAACCCAACTTGAATCACTAAAAAATATGTAAAAATGAGGAAGTTATGGTCTTTGTCGCTAAACATGTCGTTTTTGAAACCCTAGTCAATCGATCCTAATTTTTATGTCAAAAATATTTTCGAAAATACGATCGATCGATGAAATATTGAAGAACAAAAAGTTAAGAAGCTAACAAATTTAATTTGGTGTCTTTTGGATGTGTATAACTTATTTTATTAAAGATTAAATCAAAAGTGTCAAAATTGAAAAATTTTAAATTTTTTTCTATTGGACTACGCAGGGGCGCAGTGCTATTTTCCAGGAAAAAAAAAATTTCTAGACCGGGTCGGGCTGGGTTTTGTCCGGTTGGTTCGGGTTGGAAATCATAAAAATATTTTAAAATTAATAATATTATTATTAGATCCAATTAATATAATTTAAATATTATAGATGTTTAATTTAATAAATTAAAATGAATAAATATTATTAAATAATTAATAATATTAAAAAATTAATAAAATATTATTAAATGAGTAATAATATCAGAAAATAAATAAAATATTATTAAATGATTAATAACATTAGAAGATTAATAAAATATTATGAAATGATCAATAATATATTTGATATCCTGCGATGTGCAGATGATCAGAAGGTATTATTCGTCACCTTTATGTTTCGAGGGGAGGCAGACCATTGGTGGGAGGCGGTAAAATGCATCCAACATTCGGCTCTAAAAATGTCTTGGCTGAAATTCCAAGAGTTGTTCAATGAAAAGTACTTTCCAGAAAGCATCCGCCATATGAAGGAGCTGGAGTTCATAAAGCTAGAGCAAGGAAATATGTCAGTCTCACAATATGAAGCTAGGTTTGCCAAACTATCTCGTTTTGCGACCCATCTAATAGATGACGAAGCACGGATGAGTTGAATGTTCTTACGATGTTTGAGATTTGAAATTCGTCAACAACTTAGCTCACATAAATTTAGTTTATATTCAGATGTTGTTGATAGGGCTCAAAGGGTAGAGCAAACAGATGAAAAATTGCAGCCAATAGTCAATGATCAGCGTAGAGAGAGAAATAACAACAACCACAGGAACGAGAACCATAAGGGAGGTAACCAACACTTCGGTGGTAATCCCGCATCGAATAACAGAAGAGGAGAATTTAGTGGGAATAATTTCAAGAGAAAGAGATTCCATAATGATTATGGAAGAACTGTTAGAGTTTATGCCCTAGAGGCTAATTATTTGATGAAATTGCTTAACATTTTTGATATTATATTTGATTGAATAAATGGATTATTTTATTATGATTTCATTTACTGCGTTACATAAATGTTAACATAATAAAAGCCCTTAGAATAATGAAACGAATTATATAGCTTTAAGTATGTGACTTGAACATGAGATTATATAATTATAATTAAGTATCATTGTTCTTAAATGTCCCTAGTCGAGTATCATTGTTAATGGGACAACAATGATGCATTGAGACTAGTATGTTGATTGACTGATGGCCATATCTCATTGGTCATAAATATATGAGATATTTGAGTCAATGCATAGGTACATGTTAGAGAACAATGTACTGGACTGACCCACCATGAGAATTCTACATGGAGCATTATACAAAGTGTCATAAGAAATTCTTATAGTGACAATGATGTAATGATCCTCCAACCTGAAATTACTATATTATTACACGAGAATTTGTGTACTTTGATATCATCAAATGTCACCTTTAATAGGGTAGACAATAAAGGTGATTATTGGGTACATCATGAATCGTGTGAGGAATATGAGTGATCTAGATGGAATTTAACCCTCCTATATATTAGGGGTGATATCCATATGCCTCTTGATTGAGTAGGACTATGAAATGCATGGCCATGCTCAAATATTGATTTGTTTCATATAGTCTACTCATTGATCAAGAAAACTCAGATTAAATTATGAAGAGTATGACACATTCCATGCCTCGAGTTTAATCTAGGATATAAGGTTAAAAGGATTAAATTACATTGAAACATTGGTCACGAAAAGGTTGTATCGAATCACCGATCTTATTATTATTTGGGTAGCAGTGATGCATTACTAGATGCCGCTCATTGTTTATAATTTTATAATATGATTTTAAAATTATTGCCAAGATAATAATAACCTATAGGGTCACACACTTAGAACGTAATTAAAAGGGAATTAATTTAAATTGTAAGTATTTTAAATATGTCAATATGATTGATAGTATTTGAAAAAATTACGAATTTAAATTAATAGGATAATTTGTATATATGTATATTAATTAAGTAAGACTTAATTAAATATAATATATATAAATTCGGGTTTTATTTTTCTATTTATTTTAGGTTTTAGTTAATTCCTATTAACTACTATATATATGATATATCAGTAGTCTAAAAGTCACGTAAGGAAAAACTAAAACCCTAGCCTATTTCAGAAAGAGGCTAGAGAGAAAAATAGGTTAGAAATCCTGATCTTGGTGGCTAGTACCGCAGATTCCTTTTGTTGCAGATCGTGGGACGATTCGCGGAGCGTTCGTGTGGATACTGTAGAGACGTAGTCGTTGGATTGCGTTGAAGATTCGAAGCCGTTCCAGAATTCCATCGTCTTCTCTCCATCTCAAATAATCGGTAAAATAATCTAAACCTCTGATTAATCTGTTTTCGCATGGATCCTGTCTTAGGGTTTCGGAAAAAATTTTAAATTCCGCTGCTTTCACTGTGTCGAAACCCTAACAAGAACACCGGCACCAGTACCAGCACCGGCACCAGTACCAAGGGGAAGAGATCGACCACCGGTAAGATGTTATAGGTGTAGTTAGGAGGGCCACATCAGCCCAAATTGTACTCAACAGTCCAAGTTGTGCTACAGTTGCGGAAAAGAAGGTTATGTGGCTCGATTTTGTCCTGTTTCAAAATCAAGTCCAGTTGCAATAATGGTACCAAAAGTTAGCACGAATAAGAGAAAATCTGTAGTTCAAGGGAGAGCTTTTATTGTGACATCCCAAATGACACGAAACCCGAACAAGGTGATAACCGGTAAGCTATTCATAAATTCTCGTGAAGTCTATGTCCTGTTAGATATTGGTTCTACCCATTCTTTTATCTCACCTACGTATGCTCAACGATTAAACTTAACTATTGAAAATTTAGACTTTGACTTATCAGTTGAAACCCCATTATGAGCAATTGTGACGCCCCGCGAAAAATCACCTGACACCATACTGTGACTCCAGCTCGTCAACGAATAAACTCCACAACATTTAAATAAAGGCATGTTGTTGAAAAACTCAGTAAATTTAAATTTTTATAACATTTACTTAACTTTGTCTCAGAATCACAATCTTTACATAAATACTATAACTCAGATCATTTTTATTTGATGACCTAGTGTATTACACCCATTGTGAGCAAATAAAAGCTCGCAACCTAATCAATAAGTCGATATGACTATTTACTAGCTGCTTTTAATTACACGAGTTATCAAAACATTAACACTCGTCTTGATATACAACCGTCTTTCACTATTATTACAAGGCTTTAAAACAAGGATAATATCGAATGATAATTACTCTCAACATGGTACGACGTTATCTTTGAACAGTTCTAGTAACGTCTAGAATTATAATTAATCTTCAACACATCTTCGTCGCGATTACCGGGATCTTCAAATTTCTCGCTCCTCGCTGAAAATGTTTATTATAGCAAGAGTGAGCACGACGGCTCAGCAAATCTAACAGCTAACACATAACACGTAGGTCACATTATTTTATGCTTTATGCTCCATGCTTTGCATTTATATAGGCATCATGCTTATCATGCTTTGCATTTATATAATTAATCCATGCTTACCATGCATGTCAATATTTCTAGGTTATATAACTCATATAACACATCTCAACTCATAGCATTCATTAAAATCAGCTATTAACAACATATGACTGTACGCAGGCACATTTAAAATCAGTTATCACATAAAATGAGTGCACACTTAATAGTTTATACATATAGCAAACAGGTTCGCAAGTATAGAACATAGTACTGAAAAACTTGTCTGATAGTCGCATTGACTTACGCTACCAGTCTGAAATCCGCGTTCCATCATTAACGCTTAACAAATCGAATTACTGCCTTCGAAAGACCTAATTTGCTTATCTGACAATTAGTAAAGTACATAGGAACTCAGCTGTTATTCATAAAAGAATTGACTCTACAACACAATATCTCCTATTTATTAACTCATAGTTTATAAGACAATATTATCCTCCTTGGATAATATTTTAATTATCGATCAATATTATTATACATTAATAATACATCACTAAATTTTCAACTGTACTTAGGTACCTAACAATACCTTAATTGGTTACTAATATTATTAAACCCTTAATAATATTTACCCAATTACCAATATTATTAATCCGTTAATAATATTTAACTACTTACCGTCAATTATAAACCCTTTAATGATAATTTATAATATTGGTAATAACTAAACACTCCAACAATTACCTGTCAATTGTTTACACTTTATTACCTTAAATTCTTTCACATTATTTATTTAATATCATTTAAATAAATAATTAATTCCCTTAACTTTACTTGTTTATTTATATTCACCTAAACATTTATTTCATTAATTACTTCACATTATTTACTTAATATCATTTAAATAAACAATTAATTCAATTAATCCTACTTGTTTATTTATCTTCACATAAACAATTATTTCCTTAATTACTTCACATTATTTATTTAATATTATTTAAATAAATAATTAAATTAAATTAACATTACTTGTTATTTATTATTACATAACAATTATATCATTAACCTTAATTCACTTTAATTATTATTTAATTTAAATAATAATTAATTAATTCTCCTTAATTCCTTTAATGATTATTGAATATCAATTACATAATCATTTCTTAATTAATTTAACCTCATTTGTTATTTAATATTAATTAAATAATAAATAATTATTTTATTCACTTCATCTCCCTTTAATTATTATGTAATATCCTTTAAATAATAATTAAATAATTAATCATCCTTATTCATTATTTAATATTAATTAAATAACAAATAATTATTATATTAACTTTATCTCCCTTTAATTATTATTTATTATAATTTAAATAATAATTAATAAACTATTATCCTTATTCATTATTAAATAATAAATAATTAATATATTAACTTTATCTCCCTTTAATTATTATTTAATATCATTTAAATAATAATTAATTAACTAATTTATCATAATAATGACTTTTAATTTACCTTATTTATTATTTATTATAAATAATTATTAATTTTGGCTCTCAAATTAATTATATTAATTTTTAAACATTTTGACCTATTTTGGACTTAAATGACCCGACCCGATCCGTCCCGAATGGCCCGACCCGGATCGAAAAATAACATTTTTCAAAAATCTGTCATCAAAGCCCCGACTTTCAAAATAACACTGATTTGAAAGCTCCGGCTTTCAAAACAGAAACATTTTCGGACTTTTTGTCTGCCCGACCTCCGCTCACTCCGATGGCCATAACTTTCGCATACAGAAACATTTTTGAATGATTATTGAGTCTAAATTATGTAGAATTTCAATATCTACAACTTTCGTTTACATTCCATTTCCATATTCCTAGTGCAAGGGGTCGAAAAATGGCGCTTACATTCAGAATGAACCATAGGTTCATCATTCTTTGATCCGATTGGTAAAACATAACACCTCAAGCATTAATTTGCTAAGATAACATGTTTTATCACCCAATACAACTTCATAACATAAAAATAACCAAATCATAAACCTACTTATGCAAGATTTTTGACCTTTACTCAAGAACACGAAAAACATGAAGAACATAGTTTATATAAAAATCCATATGACTTCACCTAGACTCCATTTCTCATTTGTCCCAACATAGTTTATATACAACTTGTAGATCTAGGGTATACACCCCTAGATTTATAAATCACCCAACCAACTCTAGGTTTTTAAATCAACTTAAATAAACCTAGATGAAAGACAAGGTTAACAAAGCTTAAGTTTTAGAAAACTTTTAAACCTTTGGTTGATGATCCTCTTTGCTAGAAATTTTACCAAGCTTGGATGATTCACTTCCATAGCTAGAAAGCTTCACCATGAGGAGGCCTTCATTTTTAAACCTTGCTGCTTCTTCATCCAATCATCCAAGCATCAAGGATCTTGCCTTCCTTTCATGGCTTCTCTCTTTTCTCTCTAGCTTTCTCTCTATTTCTCTCTCTACCAACTAGGTGAAAGTAATATGCCCTCAAGCCAATCACATTTGATGTGATAAGCATATACTTTGTAATCTTGTTCATTTATTAATAAAAGTATCAAGGCATTTCTTTATTCATGATTAATTACTTGAAATAATCAAATGGATAAACCCATAGTTTTCGAGCAATGCTTTTAGAACCATGATGAGGATCATGCTAATGAGATCTAAATTCAAGATAGCTCAAAACTAAAATTGTTCCTAATCGTTAGATCACTAAAAAGGGGATTAGTAGATCCAGATAGATTGGTACATACTATGCTTGCTCTTATGACGAGGATGATTGATCTCATAATCATTTGTGTAGAGACACTAAAGCAAGTATGTAGGTGCTTATTAGAGAATAAGTTCACTGAACGTGACTCGCTCAAGGAACACCTAATGGAGTTTTACTTGTCTGTCAATAGGAGTTCCTTATGTGATAGTCGTACAAATGATCCTTAGACTTGAGATCATCTTAGTATATTGTGTGTACTAAGTTATACTTTGACATATTCCTTAAGACCTATTGGTATATCAAAGGATGTGCTTGGGTATAATAAGGTACACATGGAGATAGATGAATGGTCAACAAAGGATCTACCACTTCCAGTAAAGGGAGAGAATGTCCTATGCGATTCAATAAGTGGCAACTCAGAAATCCCTGACAAGGGTTGAATGGAATTAGAAAGGAGTTTCTAATTTACATTAACTAGAGTTGTGTATTTGTGAATTGAAATGCATATAATCAAATAAATAAGACTTGACAGAAATTATGTGTCTTATATTTGATTGGGACATTGTATGGTAGAAGGATTGAATTGTACGGTAACTAGTTGCTGAAAGGTTCTTTTACGATTAAATGTTGAAATCTATATTATCTGGAAAGTCGACTAATCGCTAAGGGGGCTTACCCTTATTGTGGAATAATTATTTATTCTGAATTAAAGAGTTAATTTGTAATAAATGAATTAGAATTGTTCTAATTTATTTATTATACAACCGGTTTAATATGGAGAACCTAAAGGGTCACACCGTAAAAGAGTAATATTTATTTTAGAAGTGGATGGCATAATCGTAATAATAAATTAAGTATATTTAATTTATACTATAGTGATAGAATAAATTAAATAGCTTAATATTTATAGTTTAGTATTTTAGAAATACTAATTATAAATTAATAAGAGAAGTCTTATTATTATTATTATTATTATTATTATTATTATTATTACTATTATTATTATTATTATTATTACTAGTATTATTATTTAGTTCCTAAATGGTTTAGGAATTAATTAATAAGTAGTAATATTATTATTAAATAATTAAGTTCCTAAATAGTTTACGGAATTATAATTATAATAATTAATTAAGTTACTAAATGGTTTAGTAATTAATTAATAAGAAGTACTCTCATTATTAAATAATTAAGTTCCTAAATGGTTTAGGAATTGTAATTAATTAATTTAGTTCCTAATTAAATTGGGAATTAAATTAAAACCCTAATCCTAAATAGTTTAGGAGGGTTGACTAGATCTATAAATAAGAGGAGTCTTATCATAGATCAAGGTTACACACTCTTTCATAAGAGAGGGAGAGTACTCCATAATTCTCTAGATCTAAGAGTTAGAGAGAGAGAGAGAATTATGGCTAGTCACCCATGGTTTGGAGAAATCAAGATCCACTTCTTTAATTCATAGATCTCTTGGTGGATCACCTCTAGAGGCTTCACACTTGGGGAGCAAACATTGATCTGTGAAATCTAATCGGTGAATTTGAAGAAGAACGTGAAGGATTAAAGGAAGATGAACTTGTACCCGTGGAAGCTTGGTTCTACAAAGGTATATATTCTTTTATCTTTCTTCAATTAATAATAGTCGCATAAGAAAAATCTGAGTTATTGGTTTGTACAAAAATTTTAAAATCTGGCTTTTATAATTTGATTATATGTATGCCATAACTTTTGCAAACCAACAGTGGCATCAAGAGCCAAACTTATGCGAATTATTAATTGTTTTAATTTCATACATGTATGGATATGTGTTTAGAATAATTTCTTGGGCATAATTTGTTGTATAAAATTATTATCTTTTATTCCAAAATTGGGTTATTACCGAATTTGTAAAGCAATTTGCATCGTATTTTTTTTTTTTTGGTAAAGCAATGTTTCGGTAATGACAGCCTCGGTTTTTGGTACAACGTTTTTCGGTGATGGCCAAAAAGCAAGAAACTAGTTCAGAATTTGAAAAGCAACAAACCGAATTAGAGATGCTTTAATATATAACCATCACTGTTTTGGCAATTACTAACAACTAAGAGGCAATGCACTGCACGGTTTTGGAATACATATGACATGGCTGTCCCGAAATGAATGTCATATTTGGCAAAAGCAGCACTGTTTCGGTTTTGTAGTATATATATATATATTATATAATTCCCGGTAATTGATATATATGTCCGGGGATATATATATATATATATATATATATATATATATACTAACTGATTAAATATATATTATAATATATTATTAATATATATGATATATTTATAATATATTTTAATTAGCCAAACAGTTTGGTAATTTTGTACATATTTTAAAATTTTAAAATAAAAGAGTTTATTTTGGGTAATTTTAAAATAATAAAAATAAATAGTTTATTTTTAAATAATTTTATAAATAAAATAAAAGGTTTATTTTAAACATGAAATTAGATTTCATGCAACTTTAAATTGCCCATTAAATGATACCAATACATGTATGAAATGATTTATTTAATTCATGAGATGAATATTATTTATTAATATATATATGATAATAAATGGGATTGATTATGGACTATTGACCAATGTGATTGGATTTAATTTTAATTAAATGCATGAATGAATGAGTTTTAATAAATAGGGTCTGCGTACCTCGTCTTTCTAATTTTTCTTATGTATAATTCTATCTCCCTCCTATGTATTTCCCCTTGACTGTTGATCAAGGTTTCTATTTATTGTAAATAATTTGTAATAGGATTAGTTAGAATTATTTTGAAGAATTGGAGCGAAGAAGCAAGGAGCGCATGAAGACCCGTTTGTAATGGAGGCCGAATTTAAATGTAATAGTTATATTTAATTTAATTTATTCTTGCACCCTAGGTTTGACCAATTGGTTTATTTGGTGGCTCGAATAAACCAAACTAGAATAAAAGTCCATAATCAATTCAAGTAGAATATAGTATTCTATATGTGCATGCTTATTTATATATATTATATATTATCAAACATGTTTCGCATGTTAATTAATATGACGCGTATTTTATATATATATGTGCATGCGCGCTAAACAAGATTAAACAATTAATATTAATAAACCCCTCATGATGTAGAATAAATATTATTTATAAAATGAATTAAAATGTTTAATTCATGAATTAAAGGAGTTTAATTCAATTAAATAAAATTAGAATTGTTCTAATTTATTTATTCTACTACTCATAATATTAAGTTGTAACGTTCAAAGATATTTATTAAAAATATCGAACGTCGCCTTCTAGCATGGTAAAACGATAGAGTATCAAATAATCATTATAAGTTTGTTGTGTCACACAAGGCTTATATTAATTTTTTGAGATGTTGTTTTATCACATTTGATGTTTATAAAAAGAATTGAACATTATTGTTTTGTTGTGTCACACAAGGACGGTCTTTTTCTCTTCTAATATAAGAAAATGCTAGGTTGGACTTAACTTGGATAATTTTGATTTGGATGTGTCACACATGATCATAATAATCTAAGAGGCAAAATAAAAGGAGTTACATGTTAATGTAATTGACAAGAGTTGTCTACCTATTTATTTATATATCGTTTGTTGTGTCACACAAGGCTATATACATTTGAAATTGGATCCTTATTCTCACTAGCAAATCTTTAACTAGATTTGCCGAACTATATAAGGAGGGTAATATAGTTTGATGAAAATAGTGGGAAACACCATTTTAAATAAAGACCTAATTTATTTAGGTAATTAATAAAATGAATGCATGTTAATGTTGTTATTAATTCACTTAAAGAATATTGCTATGTTTAATTCACTAACACTGCATAGCATATTAGATGCTAACAATTAATCGAACTGAATTATTCGGATTGATTAAACAAATTTGAGAAAAGTTCTCAATGCTGAAAAGCTATCAAATGTCCTTAATTTGTCTATTCCTGCAAACGTTGTGGACTAAGCCTCTGAGGAAGAGATTGCTATTTTATGAAATGGCAAAATGATGCAAATGTGGTTCAATGCATCATGCTCGCATCCATAAGTATCGAGTTACAGCGTCAACACGAGAAAATGGATGCAGCTACTGTATTGCTGCACATTCAATAGTTGTATGGTGAGCAAAGTAAGTCAACTAGATATAAGATATCTAAGGAGCTCTTCCGATCTATAATAGCTAATGGCACTACAGTAAAGACACATGTCCTAAAGATGATCAATCTGATTGATCAATTAGGACACCTAGGTTTTGTCAAAGATGGAGAGTTGAGTCAAGATTCAATCTTGCAGTCACTCGCTGACTCCCTTTCACAAATTGTTGTGAACTTTAACATTAATAAGCTTGAAGTCAGTTTACCTGATTTGCTTAAATATGTTGAATAAGTTGAGAGTCACTTTCCTTCCTAGAAAAACCAAGTTTTACTTGTAGATGAATCTTCTAAGCAGAGGAAGATGGCCAAAGGTATTTCTGAGGAGTTAGAAAGAGTAGAAGGCAAAAGAAAGGCTAAACAAATGACATAAATAAAAGTGATCCCGAGGGCAAATGAGTTTGCTTTCATTGCGAGAAGCTGGGACACTGGAAGAACAACTACAAGAGAGTTGTAGTAGTTAAGTAAAAGAAGTTTAGTGAAGCTTTAACTACAGATATAGATTTGTTCATAATAAAATAAAACTTTCTATAAGTCAAGTTCTACTTAGGTATTAGATACCGAATGGTGGTCTCACATATGCAAGTCGTTGCAGAGACTAAGCAGAAGTAGAAAACTAAATAAATGATAGTAATCATGTGCTGGGGAATGAAGTAAAGGTTGCTGCATTAGCCATGTGAACTTATAATTTAGCACTGCCTACGGGCAAGCCTATTAAGTTAGTAAGTTGTTACTATGTTCCAGTTCTTAGAAACATTATTTCAGTTCCATGTGATGACAAAGAATATTTTTTTTTGACATTATAATAATGAACAATCATTGTTCTGTTTATAATGATAATGTTTTATTTAGAACTGGTTGATTACTTAATAGATTTTGTATACTTGACTTATATGAAAAAATATTCAAATTTGAACAAACTAAAAGCAAATAGATGATATGAATCATACCTTCATGCAATATTGTTAACTCGGTCATGCTAATGAAACAAGATTAAAACAAGTTGTATAAAGATAGGCTTTTAGAGCTTTTGATTATGAATCAAATACAACTTGTGAATCTTGTATTATGAACAATATGACTAAATCTCCATTTAGTGGACATGGAGAGCAAGTTGCAGAGTTGTTAGAGATGGTACACACAGTCGTGTGTGTGACCTATGACAACAAATGGAAGAGGAGAGTATTCATTCATTACTTTCACTAATGATTCTAGATTTCGATATATGTATTTAATGAAATACAAATCCAAATCATTTGAAACGTTCAAAGAATTCAAAAGTGAAGTATAGAAACTAAAGGCCAAAAGTATTAAAGTTTTTCGATTAGATCGAGAAAGGAATACTTAAGTAGTAAGTTTCGAGATCATCTCAAGCGAAATGGTATTCTCACAGAATGGACATGGTGATGATCTATAATGAGTATTACCGATTTTCCAGTATCCTTCTAGGGTTATGCTCTAGAAACGATCGCATATCTACTAAATAAGGTACCTTCAAATTCCTTCCCTAAGACTTCATATGAGTCATGGATAGGGAGGAAACCAAGTCTTAAGCATGTTAAGATTTGAATTTTTCAGCTTATGTCAAAAGGTTTGACATGATAAGCTAGGTACAAGATCTGATAAGTGTAAACTTGTGGGATATCCTAAAGAAAGTTTAGGGTATCACTTCTATAATCCAACTAACTAAAAGGTGTTTGTTGAAACACGCTGCCTTATAAGAAAAAGAAGTTTTTTCCTTAAAGGGTTAGTGGGAGTAAAATAGATCTTGAAGCAGTTCAAGAACCACAAAATACAATAGATCAAGTGAAGGAATTTGTACAAGTAGATAAACCTATTGTACCACAACCAAGTTGTAAATCTGGTTTAGTACCGAACATACCTGAATGGTATGGATTCATCATAGATGATGATGATAAGGGACGCATCATAGTGGATGATGATCCAGATATATACGATGAGGTATGAGTATTAGATACTCAAGAGAAATGGTCGATGACCATAAAATCCGAAATGGGCCTTTGAGAAAGACTAAAGCAGATGGCTAGGTGTAGACCTATAAGACTTGACTAGTGATAAAAAGTTTTCAACCAAGGTCAATGAGTTGACTATGATGAAATTTTTCACTAGTGAAAATGCATATATCCATTCGGATTTTACTTGCAGTTGCAGCTTACTATACAAAATGGTGTATGTATGATACAACCAAAAGGATTTGTCTCTATATAGATGGAGCGAATCAAGTATGTAAGTTACAACGATCCAATTATGGATTGGAGCAAGTTTCTCGAAGATGGAACATCCGTTTTTGATGAGACAATCAAAAGAGTTTGATTTTATCAAAGACAAGGATGAACCAAGTATGTAAAAAGGTTAGTGGGAGCACTGTGACATTTCTAGTATTATATGATGATATAATATCGATAAGGAATTACATACCGATGCTACAATCAGTAAAGATGTGGTTGTCTAAAAACTTCTCCTGTAAGGACTTGGGTGAAACATCCTAACATTCTATTCAGGATAAAGGTCTATAGAGATAGATCATAAAGGATGCTCAGCTTGACCCAAGGGACGTACATTGATTCGTTGAAATGTACTAGACTTGATGTTGCTTATGTATGATACGCAGATATCAGTTCAATTCTGGAGAAGAACATTAGAAAAGAGTTTCTAATGATGGGTCTGATATAAAACTAAAGGGTTTAACAAACTCAAGTTTGTTCAGACTAACCAAGATAACAACATATCCGTTTCAGGTAATATGATTACCATGAACGGTGCTGCAGTGAGTTGGAAAAGTTCCAAAAAGCAAATAATTGCTGATTTAGTGACAAAGACATAGTAAATAACTATAAGTGAAGCTGCAAAGGTGATTGTTTGGTTAAACAAGTTCATTACAGAACTTATAATGGTTCCTAACATTAAAGGAGTTTAATTCGCCAAGGAACCTAGGTCTCATCTGAAATCCAACCATGTGTTGCGGCACTTTTTTATATGATTAGATGAATCATTGAAAAGGAGACGACACCATAAAGATGGTAGACTCTTAAAACAACATTACAGATCCATTCACTAAAGCATTTACTAAGCAATTTGTACGCCACTTAGAGAAGAATGGTATGGGGATACCAAAAGGTGATTGGCTTTAGTGCAAGTGGGAGATTGAAAGTAATACGCCCTCAAGCCAATCACATTTGATGTGATAAGCATATACTTTGTAATCTTGTTCATTTATTAATAAAAGTATCAAGGCATTTCTTTATTCATGATTAATTACTTGAAATAATCAAATGGATAAACCCATAGTTTTCGAGCAATGCTTTTAGAACCATGATGAGGATCATGCTAATGAGATCTAAATTCAAGATAGCTCAAAACTAAAATTGTTCCTAATCGTTAGATCACTAAAAAGGGGATTAGTAGATCCAGATAGATTAGTACATACTATGCTTGCTCTTATGACGAGGATGATTGATCTCATAATCATTTGTGTAGAGACACTAAAGCAAGTATGTAGGTGCTTATTAGAGAATAAGTTCACTGAACGTGACTCGCTCAAGGAACACCTAATGGAGTTTTACTTGTCTGTCAATAGGAGTTCCTTATGTGATAGTCGTACAAATGATCCTTAGACTTGAGATCATCTTAGTATATTGTGTGTACTAAGTTATACTTTGACATATTCCTTAAGACCTATTGGTATATCAAAGGATGTGCTTGGGTATAATAAGGTACACATGGAGATAGATGAATGGTCAACAAAGGATCTACCACTTCCAGTAAAGGGAGAGAATGTCATATGCGATTCAATAAGTGACAACTCAGAAATCCCTGACAAGGGTTGAATGGAATTAGAAAGGAGTTTCTAATTTACATTAACTAGAGTTGTGTATTTGTGAATTGAAATGCATATAATCAAATAAATAAGACTTTGACAGAAATTATGTGTCTTATATTTGATTGAGACATTGTATGGTAGAAGGATTGAATTGTACGGTAACTAGTTGCTGAAAGGTTCTTTTACGATTAAATGTTGAAATCTATATTATCTGGAAAGTCGACTAATCGCTAAGGGGGCTTACCCTTATTGTGGAATAATTATTTATTCTGAATTAAAGAGTTAATTCGTAATAAATGAATTAAAATTGTTCTAATTTATTTATTATACAACCGGTTTAATATGGAGAACCTAAAGGGTCACACCGCAAAAGAGTAATATTTATTTTAGAAGTGGATAGCATAATCGTAATAATAAATTAGGTATATTTAATTTATACTATAGTGATAGAATAAATTAAATAGCTTAATATTTATAGTTTAGTATTTTAGAAATACTAATTATAAATTAATAAGAGGAGTCTTATTATTATTATTATTATTATTATTATTTCTATTATTATTATTATTATTACTAGTATTATTATTTAGTTCCTAAATGGTTTAGGAATTAATTAATAAGTAGTAATATTATTATTAAATAATTAAGTTCCTAAATAGTTTACGGAATTATAATTATAATAATTAATTAAGTTACTAAATGGTTTAGTAATTAATTAATAAGAAGTACTCTCATTATTAAATAACTAAGTTCCTAAATGGTTTAGGAATTGTAATTAATTAATTTAGTTCCTAATTAAATTGGGAATTAAATTAAAACCCTAATCCTAAATAGTTTAAGAGGGTTGACTAGATCTATAAATAAGAGGAGTCTTATCATAAATCAAGGTTACACACTCTTTCATAAGAGAGGGAGAGTACTCCATAATTCTCTACATCGAAGGAGTTAGAGAGAGAGAGAGAATTAGGGTTAGCCACTCATGGTTTGGAGAAACCATAATCCACTTATTTAATTCATAGATCTCTTGGTGGATCACCTCTAAAGGCTCAACACTTAGGGAGCTAACATTGATCCGTGGAATCTAATCGGTGAATTTGAAGAAGAACGTGAAGGATTAAAGGGAGATGAACTTGTACCTGTGGAAGCTTGGTTCTACAAATGTATAAATTCTTTTATCCTTCTTCAATTAATAATAGTCGAATAAGAAAAATTTGGGTTATTGGTTTGTACAAAATTTTTAAAATCTGATTTTCTTGCTTCCGTTGCGCTTATATAATTTGATTATATGTATGCCATAACTTTTGCAAACCAACACTAGGAAGCAAAATGACTAATGAATGATAGAATAAGATGATAGAGAGTAATATGGTGTTAGTTGATATGTATACTTACAACCCTTGTAAGTATACACATCAACTACACAAATCAAGGCTTATAGGCCTACTAGCTTATGCCAACCTTTTCCTTGCTTCTACCAAGACATTGAGCTCCTCAATGAGCAACCAAAATCAGTCTTTTAAGGCCCCTAAAGCTGCTGGAAATGTGGTCCCAAAAGGCTCCAAATTTCATTTAATTTTTCTTTTATTTTAATGCCCAATTGTGCTAGTAAATTATACATATACATACATAATATATAATCACCCATACACATATATTTGGGCTACTCATTGGGTCATAATTTAAATTCGTTTGGGCTCATTGTCTCAACTTGTTTGGGCTCAACAATTAACTCTATTGGGCCTACTAGATTAATTCCTTTAGGGCTCCCAACAATTGAACTCCTAGTTGGGCTACCGTAATTAATTCATTGAGCTAGGTTTTGACACAATTTAATTAGATCACTGGGCTTGGAAATTAAATCCCACCATTGGATTTCTCTACATTTTCATTGGGCTTGCCACATCATTTCCTTAAGCTAGTCAATTAAATCAATATTGGGCTTGGCATTTGAATCAATTGGGCTACCAATCAATTTATTTAGTTAACACACTTGTGCTATCCTTTGGGCCACTAGTTAAAACCATTTGGGCTCAAATAAATAAGTCATTGGACCTCCTATATGGCTTGCCATATTCACAATGCTGGGCCAATTAAATTATCTCATGACCAATTTACAAGTCCACTAACAATTAAATTAGATTGGGCTTGGTTAATAAATTAATTTGACAAATCCAAATTATTAATTTCCTAGTGGAATTATAAAATATTAATAATTCACTATTAATAACTTTCCAAATGGAAATAAATAATATTTTTAATGTTTACCCATTCTCATTAATTAATAACCACCTTAATTAATTTATACCTCAAATTTAGCTTGTTATTTATAAAGCTAATTTAAATCATCGCCTAACTCATTGTCCTTATCAAACTTTGATATTACACAACCTAGGTTGATCCATTAATTTAATCAACCCATTAACTGAACCTTCCTATAATTCCTTTAATTATATAAACACATAATTAAATAAACTCAACCATCATACACTGATTTAAATTAATCGCACATAAATTTATAATTACTGTTCAATAAATTCATTTATTTATATTAAAATATTCTCTTTTAACCCTAATATTCGTATTAGGTTAAATGCTTAGTCATTCCTACGCATTTATCTCTTCCTCAGATTAAATTTTTGACTTATCCAAAAGATGAATTCATCCTCGGAATTACCACTACCACCACATGGTTAAAGTTTGGTTAATTTCCAAACCCTTACAACATTTGCCCCTTCGAACAATCTCATCGATTATCTTAACATAGGCATTGTTTTACTTATTGCTCTATAAACACTATCCTAGCCTTTTTATGACCGGACTCTAATTCCTTTCCAGTGATCGTCTGTCACTTTACCAGGGTTAGTTTAATAGCTAAACCTCAATTTTCCGCTCGAATCCTCAAAAGCTTAAAATTTTCCCAAATCGACTATCCACTACTCCCTCATTCGAGAATTAGTGTAGCCTTAAATCACAATAATCACCTAAGACCATACAAATCAGTCTTATGAATTTTTGGGTCATTACAGCAATAGCCATTACATCTACATCTACTGTATATAAATCTTGCTTAGTTTAAATCAACAGCCTTATTTATTTGAAAATGCATAATTTTGATGTGATTTTAGGAATTGATTGGTTGACTAATCATCATGCTAAAATTGATTGCTTTCAAAAGATCATTAGTTTTCATATTCCTAATCAACTTGTCATATAAATTCAAACCATCAAACCATTGAAATCTATAACTATCATTTCTAGCCATAAAGCCACTCGTTTATTGAAAAACGGATGTAAAGCCATTTTTAGCTCATGTTACTGACTTCAACAAAGATGTGTCAAACTTGAATGATATTCCTATTGTTAATGAGTTTTCTGATATTTTTCTAGATGAACTTCTCGGCTTACCTCCAAATCGAAAAATTGAATTCTGTATTAAGCTTGAACATGGTACCAAGCCTATTTCCAAAGCCCCATACCAAATGGTTTCTATTGAACTTCAAGAGCTAAAGGTCCAACTACATGAATTGTTAGATACTGATTTCATTCGTCCGAATGCATCACCTTGGGGTGCCCCTGTTCTTTTTTAAAGAAGAAGGACGGGAGTATGAGATTATGCATTGATTATCGAGAGTTGAATCATGTCACCATCAAAAACAGGTACCCATTACCTCGAATTGATGACATGTTTGATCAATTGCAGGGTGCTCAACATTTTTCTCAAAGATTGATCTTCGCTCTGGATATCATCAATTAAAAGTTAAAGCTGATGACATTCCAAAGACTACTTTCAGAACCCGCTACGGGCATTATGAGTTCGTAGTCAGGCCTTTTGGACTAACAAATGCTCCTACAGCTTTCATGGACATGATGAACTGGATATTCAAAGAATATTTGGATCATTTTGTGGTTGTCTTTATTGATGACATTCTCATATACTCCAAGAGTCATGGGGATCATGAACAACTCCTGAGATTAATACTCCAAAAGCTACGTGAAAACAAGTTGTATGCCAAGCTGAAAAAGTGTGAGTTTTGGCTTGAGGAAGTCACGTTCCTTGGGTATGTGATTTCTAGTTAGGGAATATCAATTAATTCTGCAAAGATTGAAGCAATATTAAATTGGGAGCGACCTCAGTCAGTAACTGAAGTCCGAAGTTTTCTGGACTTAGCTGGTTATTATCCAAGATTCGTAGAAGGATTTTCTTGAATCGCCACTCTATTAACTTAGCTGACTTGAAAAAGCACAAAATTCGTATTCATTCCTTATTAATTTGCGGGAATAACCTGACTACGCGGACTACCGCATGTTTGGTGAATAACCTTTCATATTCATTCCTTATTAATTTGTGGGAATAACCTGACTACGCGGACTACCGCATGTTTGGTGAATTACTCTTCGTATTCATTTCTTATTTGTCTCTTGTTGGTAAAGTTCCCTGAAATGATTATATATTCTTTAATAGTTTGCGCTTTATCTAATATCATTTCAATTGCACCTTTCTATTTTTCTAAATCTTTCCATTGAACCTTAACCGTTATTCTGAATTGTGGATCTTGAATATCGTTCTTGAATTTGAGTCCACATCATGTTGACAATTTGGACATTATTTGAATCCGTACAAAGTAAAATCATAAACTTTCAATATTTATTGATCATCATGTTTCTTATGTTCATCATTTATATCATTGTTGTTATTCTAATCATCAAGAACCATGTAATTGTTGTGTCTTTTAGGGCACGTGGTGAATGTTCTCTTTGGCCAAGGGCAAAGAAGAACTGTTGTTTGGTATGATTATGACCAAAGGCTGAATACTAGTATAATCATGACCGTTGGTGATATATTGAATATATTTGGCCCGTAGTGCAAAGATGAACTGTTGATTTGCATGATTATGACTAGGAACTGTGAATTTGTATCATCATGACCAGTGGTGTTTCAGATGATAAAAGTTGATGATATTTTTCTTAAAAAGAGAAGCGAGTGGACATCATAGTCTACATTATTTTTCTAATGGATTGCTCATTCCGTTGCTATCATTGATCTGAACTTTATTCAAGAATTTAACTGCAGTTCTTGATATAAAACTTATTGTCTATTATATTCAATTAAGAACTCAACTGTTGAAGGCTAATGATAATTTATTTGTCATTATCTTAGTCATGG
Organism: Hedera helix; assembly: GCA_947179155.2. Taxonomy (NCBI): domain Eukaryota; kingdom Viridiplantae; phylum Streptophyta; class Magnoliopsida; order Apiales; family Araliaceae; genus Hedera; species Hedera helix. The sequence continues at coordinate 19,193,313 of OX359272.1, read as the reverse complement.
TATTTTCTTACTGTGATATTTGAGCTCGCCCTTTCTTTTGTTCCATTATTTTTCAAAAAACGAGAGAATAATTGGGTCTAGTAGGGGAATTGAGTGACGGTCTGAGAGATGGTTATTGTAGTCTTCACATGTTGTATATAGTGTGGCAATAATAATGAAGACTTAGTTGTGCATTATTGAGTTCTGTATTTTTGTTCTATGTACTGTTTGTATTAGAAATCGTGTATTTTATGGCGTCTCAAATTGGGCTATTTAGGTCTAGATTTGGGTGCGTCACACCAAACACATTAACACACATGTTAAATATATATATATATATATATATATATATATATATATATATATATATATATATCATAGTTCTAGCATTTAAGTGTTCGAAAATATGTTTTTGACCATAAAAATATATTTTTGACCATTAAAATTACTTAATATACATATTCATACATGTATACATCTAGATACACATATTCTCCATTAAATCTTCATCCTTATACCTTTAAGCCCACCGTAGCTCTATCACACACAAATTTCTTCCACAACCAATCATGGCAAAGACATCTACTATAAAGATTAACCATAGAAATGAAAAGACAAAGGTATATAAAACTTTTAAACCTCTTAGACTTAGATGTTCTTCTTCTTCTCCTTTCAAAGTAGGTTGTGAGACTAGGTGACATGCACTTTAACTAACTCTTGATGATCTACATGTTATCAACTCTCAAGCTATCACACTCTTTCTTTACTTATTTCTCTCAATGAACATTCTTTAGAATTTTCTTATGAACCTAGTAAAATGACTAACAAGCTTAGCCTTATTAGTGAAGGTTCTTAATTATACTACTACCAAAGCTATACATACACTTGATATAAGTCTACATAATCTCCCAACTCATCTCATCTTTTTACTTGATTTTGGGGATTTCTTATCTCTAAGTACAAAAGTTGTTGCATAGTTGGTAAAGAGTTGGTAGATTTGCTCAACCACTATGTCCGTAGAGAGATTTTTCAAGTAACAATAAACTACAAGCCAACCCCTAGTGGGGCCCCTAAGTGTCGGCCAAATGACCTTTAAATGCTTTAATTTTGCTTTATTTTTCCTTCTTTAGTATGCATATATATCCCTCATGTCATATGTAATATATATATATATATATATATATATATATATATATATATATATATATATATATATATATATATATATATATATATCATTTAAATCACCAACATGGTCCTACAATGATCAATACTTGCATTTAATTTGGATCACATGTTTGGGCCATTAAATTAATTCCCTTTGGGCTTCATTACATGTTCAATTGGGCTATTAGTTAAATTAATTAACCTAGCACCATTTAAGCTACCAATTAACATATTTAAGTATACATCATATGAACTTGAATTACTTATATGGGCTACTAATTCACATCCATTGGACCTAGTTTATTAATTCCTTTGGACTTAAAATATAATTCAATTAGACTTGTGATGATTGGTATTTGTACTTATTTATTGAATACTTTTGGACTTGATAATTTGTGAATTCTTTAGAATTTTAGTTAGTTTTATATGTTTTCTGTTATTATTATAAAATATGATGTAATATTAATTTTATGTGTGTTATTTATATTTTAGGTAATTTATATCATTTCTATATATTTTAGTTATTCTTATTTTATTTTTGCAAGAAAATATAGCTGAAATGACATTTTGGTAAAATCTGCACAGAGGCCACCGCATAGCGATGCCCTACTACCGCCGCAGCAATAGTGCAATGCAGAATCCAACAGCAGGTTTCACCGCTGCAGCGCTCCATTCCACCGTCGCGGCGCCCAAAGCTTCTACCCAAAAAATTATGTAGGACCACCGCGGCGCTCCCCTGCTACCGCCGTGGCAGTGCACTGTTCCTACGAGTAGAAATCAGTTTTAAAGAGGAAAAGAGCAGTCCTAACTTAATAATTTCATTTCTTCTTCTTTGGGGAGGCCAAAGGATGAAGAGAGTCACCTTCCATGGAGGTTAGGAATGGAATTCAACATCTAAGGAAGCTATGGATTGAATGCTTGGAGCTTGGAGATTGGTGACAACTATCTTCTTCTTCTTTCCTTTAATTTGTACTTTCATTGATGTTGATTACTTTTTGAAACAAAAATGGATTAATATCTATCAATTGATCTTGTATCTATGTTGGGAATTAAATCTATAACATGTTTTGGCTATGATGAATTGTGTTTTGATCTTATTTAACTATGTATATGTTGTATACATGTTGGATGTGATTTTACTCAATTGTTATGGTTTGAGCATGGAATCTTTGATTGTGTTGGGTGCCTAATGCGTAGTTTAATTGAATCTCTCTTTCTTATTTGGTTATTGTTGCATTTGTGAGTTCTTTGAGAGAAGAATTTTATTGTGCACGCCAAGTGTTCGACAAAATGTCCAAATGAAGTTTGTCTTGTAATTTGCATATTTTTGTGCTTCGTTGGCTATGGTTTGTGGTATCTTAGATGGCACCATATGAATTGGATTATCACATTTAGTTTTTCATGTTTAATTTCTTGGCCAAGTGGTTAATTTGGTAACCTATATGAAATTGGAAAATGGATTATAGTGTTTTGACCCAAATGTGATAACATGTGTTGTGCTATGTGTTCTTAGGAGCGTAGGCATAATTTGTGCGTAGCATAGACATATACCTATGTGCCACATGTAACCAATGTGAGAATTTGTGCTTCAAATACTTACTTCGTTATTTCTCATAGACATATAATGAAATGCTTAGCTTGGGTGTCCTTGTCTGAATTCTGTCGAATGGGATATGTTTGGATTTGGTATGTTTATATGTCCTTCAAAAGAGGCATGTAAATACTATTGTATTCTCGGTTGACCAGTCATCATGACCGTAAGACCAAATAGGGAGAGTTAAGAGATTTAAATGAAGTATTGAGAGAAAATATAATCATAGATTCATCTATCTTTACCGTTTTAGTAGTTTAAATGTTAATTTGTGTTATTTCCATTTACATTTCACTTCCTTCATTCAATCAAATGTTTGAATTAAGATTGCCTCGATGGATTCGATATTTGGGAAATCGTTGAAACTAATTCCTCGTGGGATCGACTTTTTTATCACTTTATTACTTGTTGACCGTGTATGCTTGCACGTTATTCATTCAAACGCATTTGAGATCGGAATCGAACTAATAAATAAAATATAAATAAATAGTTCTAATTTCGACCAACAACTTGCCTTATTAATTCCTTTCGGCTACTAGGTTGGGCTAATTTATAAAATACCAACACATAAATAACATGCAAGGCTTGGGTTTGTTAAAGTCAACTCATGGGCTAGTCCACTATTATAATTTAATTATTTGAACTCTTCTTGGATTAATTTAATTAATTCCACTACCTTGATACATTATTAGATTAATAAATATACGCAGACATACATATATGCATTCAATCATGTAAATGCACAATTAATTTATACAAAAAATTACTTCATTGATAATTAATTAATAATTCTAATTACAATGTCATTTGAAATTCATGGTTATTACAACAATCATTGAGAAAATTTAAAATTCCCACCAATCAAGCCTGCAACTCTCAAACGACTATTTGCTGAACCAAATGAGTATAAAAAAGGATTCATGTTCATCATAAAGAAGTAAGGGAGTGAAAGAGAAAAAGAAGAGTTTGAAGTCTAGACGAGGCTCATTTTTAAGTTGAAAGTTAGACAACACCCCTACACTAGTTCATTACATTTTATACTAATAATGCTATATTGGATGTAAGGTTGATAATCTAGATATCGTGCTTACATTGTGATATTAATTTATTTTAGAGGTTATGGGCTATATGGTTGGTTGTGCATTCTTAAACAACTTGTGAGGTTTGTTATTTTTTCTTAAACAACACTATCTTTATTTTTAGATAGGTGAGAATTTTTGTGAACCCTGAAAATAGATGAAGAAATATGTTTATCTGTGAACCTGTGAAACCAGATGGGTTATGCACTAGTGTGCATATAGTATAAGAGATGCTAGGGTTACCCAGTGAACCTACGAAATCGTGAAAGTTGCAAGATTGTACAACAAGGCATTGGACTGTTGTCCCGTGAATTAAGCACAAGTTATGCTAAACCACATAAAAATCTCCTATGTTATTGTGTGTTTGCTTGTTTAATTTTAGTTTGTGTTTTATTTATATACTAAACTTACTGTGAGTCAATCAAGTTTATCAATAAACAGAGTCACATTCTTACTGTAAGTCAGTTACACATACCCAAATAGAGTGGTTAGTCATACACTGGGCCAACAATAAATTATAGACGAATTTAAATTATGCAGATTTTAAAAAGTGTTTTAGTAATAGTTAAATTCGAAACCTATACCAAAAATCAAAGACGAAAACTAAAAATTCAAGCTTTGTCTTATTTTATATGTACTAACATGTAAACCCTATGGAAAGTATGGCGATTTATAGGGCTACTCATTTTTTTTTCGTTTTTTGATTAACCGGACCGGTTGGTTCGGTATAAAATAGACTAGTTTGGTACCGGTTCCGATACTGGTTCACCACTTTTTGGTTCAGTACGTACCGGTTGTACCGATTTTATTATTATTATTATTATTATTATTATTATTATTATTATTATTATTATTATTATTATTATTATTATTAAATAATTAATAATAATAAAAATAATAATAATAATAATTTTTGGTTAAATCGGAACCGAATCGGTTTATCGGTATATCGAACCGGTCCAACCGGTTTCGGTATTAGAATTTTGATAAGATCGATACCAGTTCGGTTCGGTACTGGTCCGATTCGGACCGAATGAACACCCTTAGCGATTTATATTGGAGTTATGATATTGTTAAATTTTATTATAAATATTTTATTGAGTAGAGTAATTAGTTTTTATTTTTTATTTAATAATTGAATAATATGGTTGATCAATAATAATAATAATTTAGTATTAGGTACAATAATTCTTTAAAAAAAATAGTTTCCTTCTAAAATGTCTTATTTAAGTAGTAATGAAATTCTACTTATACTTTAAATATACTTATAATTTAATATTACTAACAATTCAAATTAAATAAAATGATCTTTGTGAAAAAATTATTTTCTTCTCAACCTACATTATCTAACTAGAAATAAAATTTTATTTACTAATGATAACTAATTAATATTATGTAAGATGATCTTATACATGTTTACTTGTGAAAATATATTATTATTATTATTATTATTAGTATTATTATTATTATTATTATTATTTGACTTAGTTAAACCTAACGAAAGGTATATTATATATTGCAAAATTGTGACTGATATTTTTAATTTTATATTTGAAAATTCTTATTCAATAGAGTTACTAATTATTATTTTACTATTTAATAATTTAATCATATAATTGTTTAATATATATTATTATTATATATTTTATTTATACTTGTATTTGAAAAAAAGTGACAAATTATTATATGGTCAGATTATCCTTGAAAACTTGTTTTCTTCTCAAACTGTATAATCTTAATAGTAATATATGTGTGTATGTGTGTGTGTGTGTCTTGCAATAATACTAACAAATTAATTAATATTAGATAAAATGATCTTATGATTGTTTCATCATAAAACTTTAGTATCTATATTTTCAATTGTCTTATTGCATAATCATAATATTGTTACATTTTTATGAATATATTATTCAATAAAGTAATTACTTCTAAATTTTTAATTATTAATTTAATAATTGAATCATATTATAAGTTAATGTATTATATTTAAAACTCTCTCTCTCTCTCTCTCTCTCTCTCTCTATATATATATATATATATATATATATATATATATTCCAATATAGTTTAATATTTGGTAAGGTGATTTTCATAAGAAAATAATTTCTTTTCAAAATTATATTAGCTAAATAATACTAAAATCTTACTTATACTCAAAATTACAATCATATTTTATTTTTAAATTATATTATCTAAGTCGTAATATTATTTTACTTCAACTTGCAATATTGTATATATTTTAATAAAAGTAAAAAATTATAATATTCGGTAAGATGATCTTTTTTTGATTTGTTTCCATATAAAATTTTATTTACAAAATTTTATTTACTTACATAACTATGTAAATAATTACAGTTTCTAATTTGTATAGATATATAATAAAATTTGACTTAATATAGAAAAAGTAATTAAGAGGTCGAATCTAACAAAAAAAAGGAGGATGATTGTCTATTTAATTATAATATAGATGTAGATTTATATTAATCTTCATGACATATACGTTGCGTGTAAAATTTACTATAAAGATATAATAAAAATTTTATTAAATTTAAAAGACAGAATTAAAAGAAAAAAATTAAAACGAATAAAATTGTAAAATAACTAAACATGTAGGAGTAGGGGTGAGCATGGTGCGGTTTGGTGTAGTTTGAAATCCAAATCGCACATGAAACTGCTTAGATGCGGTTTGACAAATTCAAAACCGCACATGAAACTGCTTGTGATTGGTGCGGTGCGGTTTTGAACTGTTCGGTGCGGTTTCATTTGATGCGGTTTCGGTTTCAAAACTAATTGAAATAATTAAATTTTATGTAATTTAAATTAATAATTTAGCATCACACAATATTAAATACCACTTTGATAACACACAACTTTACTTATAATGACAATGTTTTATCTAAACAAAAATAAAATAGAACTTGAAAATATGAATGATGTTATCTCTTTACATATAAAAATTCTAAACAGAGATAATTATAATTTGAGATAATTTTAAATATTTGTACATTATAATAATACTTCTTGATATGCTCCATTTTAACAGTGCATAGTGTGGTGCGGTTTATTGCAGGCTGTTTTGCCTAAAAATCAAACCCAAACCACTTTTGCGGTTTTTTAACCCACCTAAAATCGCCACATACACCAAAACCGTTGGTGCGATTTTAATTAGTTCGATTTGTGCAGTTTTTGATTCAATTTCAGGGGTAATTTGATTCCTTGCTCACCCATATGTAGGAGCAAAAGGAATTTGTGATAGCTTCAAGATCGATGTCACTTTCCCCTATCCCATTATATAATAAAAATATACATATTGATTAGTTGAATTTGGACTAGCATATTTTTTTTTTCTTTTTGGTAATAATAAATTATAACATTAATACGCAATTCATATTTTAGAAAAATAGATAAGTTTAATCAAATAAATTTTAATGATCTTTGTAAAATATTATCCCAGTTCAAAAATGAGAAAGTCATTTGACTTACTAAGGTTTTCAAGAGATAAGTTATTTTTTATTTCACTCGAAATTAAACTTCAACATCAAATTTTGTCATCGAAAAAGAAATAGTTAAAAGAAAAGTATTATAGGCAAATGCAGTATACATCACTATGAATATTAAAACATAACAAAATATAAAACGATTCCATTGAGTCGTTTTCCTTGATTCTGAGTCTTCAGCGATAGTCAGTAGTCACAAGATTTTTTAATTTTTCTCTTTTTTACATGTCACAGATTTATCTACAATGACTTCTCATTTCTTATTCAACGAATTCTGTTTCTATTCTCATAGCACATTCCTCAACAGTCCTCTCACTTTTTTAGGGGTGCGGTTTAGCATAATTTGTCAGTTGGATGTCATTCTAGAGGAATCAATGGGCGAGATTAAATCACAAGGCACAACGTCGTTCGGCAAATATGTTACAGCACACGGGACTTTTGATTGGCTTTGAATTTTGTTTTTACTTCGACTTTAGAAAACTTGTGTGTTAGTGTAGTTAATACAAAAAATTATCATGGTTAGTTTTAAGAATTTGGGATGTCATTCTTGTCAAATAAAAATTTTATGTTTGAAATAAAAATTTGAAAGATAAATTTATATAAATATATAATAAGACAAAAAATTTTAAATATATAACAAGAAAAAATTTAGTTTCTTGGTCTTCGTCTTTGGTACGAGTCTAAAATTTAACTAGAAATAAAATACTATTTATGCTCCTAATAATGTTAGGCTTAATTTAACTAGAATTAAAATTCTCTTTAAGGTCCTACAAACTTAAATATTTATTTATTATTCTACAATAATTTTATTTTTTATAAGAGTCCTTTAGTTATTTTGTCATATAATAAATTTTAACTTAAAAATCATATTTAGGATTTTTAGTTTCTACTCAACTTTGATCTTTAAATGAGTTCATATTAAAATATTATGAGTGGAGACAAACATGGCTTAATATAATGAGATAAAGTATACATATTATGAGAAATAGATTACTATAAAAATGAAAATATTTTATATGTTTAATAAAAAGTAAAGCTAGCTTTAATAATAATTATATTTTTGAAACAACGATTAATAAAAAATATTATAAATTTAGTATTTTTCAAACACACAGAGTATAATAATAATAAATGTTTTGATTTGATGATTAGTACATAGGGAGATAAATTTTATACATTTTGATAAATATATTACTACAAAAATAAAAAATAAATATTTATATATTTAGAAAAATTAGTAATCCTAATTATACTAATAATTATATTTTATTAAGTAATATATTTTGCAAAGTGGCCACCCTAATTTTTCAGAAAAATTAATTGACGTCTGACCGCTGCATAGCACAAGCGGCAATCGAAGATTGAGATGTGGTGGGAGAATGGCAGGAGCTTTGGTGCTAATTGCTCATTCTCTCCTTACTTATAGCATCTATCTGGTGTTTCTTTCATATCTACCCAACTGGTTTTTCTCCTTATAAAATACTATTATTGCTTCAATATGTCTCAACAACCTAGTTTTATTCAAAGTTATTCGCTACAAGAAAAGCGGCTAGTTCCGACGAAATTATTTTCGACGGAATATTCCATCGAGGTTAATTCTCTTGAAAATAACATAATTCCGACGAAATTCCGTCGAAAATACAGTACCCCCCTTGGCGCCAAAGTTCTCGCGCCCGGGAATATAATGTCGACGGAACAAATCTGTAAGGTCGACGGAAATTCCGTCGAGAATAATATATTTTCGACGAATTTATTGTCGATGGAAATTCCGTCGAAAATAAATTAAAAACCCTATTTCAGTGTCTTTTTCCCCCAGCCGCCTGCGGTTATTTCTCTCTTTCTCTCTCACCTTTGTCGCTCTCTCTCTCTCTCTCTCTCCCCTCTCATTTCCTGGCTCTCTCTCTCTCCCTCCGACCTCACGTCGTCGTCCGTTGCCACACCTTTGTCGCCGTCGTCGTTGCCGTCTTCGACCCTCACCGTCCGTAAGGTATGTATATATATATATTGCGATATATATACATATATAATTTATATTCTGAAAATTAATATTTGTACGTGAATTTAATTTGTATAATTATAGCTATTTCTTTTATGCTTATTTTGTGTAGTTGGTACATTAGCTATTTCCGACGAAATTTTCGACGAAATTTTCGACGAAATTCTTCAATTACAATATTTACTTAGTTTTGTACTAATAACATAAAATGAAATGAACTAACATAAAAAAAAAAGATAAAAAATAAATTACATTAAATAAAATAATTATAGTAAAGTAAAATAATTAAATTACATTAAATAATATAGTATAATATACTATAATGCAAATTATCTATTTATTAATAAAATAAAATAAAAATAAAAATAACATTAATTAAATATAATTACATAAAATTAAATTAAATATAAGATAATGAAATGAAATTAAGTTACATTAAATATAATGAAAAATAAATTAAATGATTATGTGTATATAAACACATAGGAAATATTATCACTACTTGATAATATTTCAAATACAAAGAACCTATATTAATTATTTAATATAGTTCATATACCTATATAATATTATTAACAATTTAATAATATTTTATTAGTCTTGTAATTTTACTAATTAGTTAATAATATTTTATTAGTCACTTAATATTATTAATCCTTTAATAATATTTTATTATTCTTCTAATATTATTAATTATTTAACAATATCTTACTATCTTATTAATATTATTAATCATTTAATAATATTTTATTAATCTTATAATATTATTAATCATTTAATAATATTTTATTCATTATCTAATATTATTAATCATTTAATAATATTTTGTTTATTATCTAATATTATTAATCATGTAATAATATCTAAATCATCCCTAAATGTTATTAATCATTTAACAACCTTTTAATTACATAATAATATTATTCAACACTTAATAATATTTTATTTCAAACAATACCAATAGTTAACTTTGTATTTGTGTTAACCTTAGGCTTTATTTTAAACATTTAACTATCAAATAGTTACCAATAAACTCCATATATTGGTTTATTACACAAATACATTCATTTTACACTTATTTCAACTTAAATTTTCAAAGAAAACTTGACCCGGACCGACCCGACCCGGACATCAAAAACACGTCTCTGGCAGAATGTTTGACCACTGCTGCGGCGGTAGTTTCCACCGCTGCGGCGGTAGTACAAAAATTTCAAAACCCTAATTTGTGGACTGCCCGAACCTCCTTTACCAAAACTGCCATAATTTCTTCATTTTAAAATATTTTGGAGTGATTCTTGAGTCTATTCTCATCATAATTTCCCCCTCTACAATTTCTCTTTAGATCACAAATCCAAATTCCAAACGTAAATAGGTGTAAAATCACTTACAAGGACAGAATGAAAACTAGTTTCATAAATCCTTGATTCAATTGTTTCAAACATGATACTACAAACATTATTTGCTAGACCATCATGTTTTATAACTCCACATACATCATATGTTTATCATATATAACTTTCTAGCCATAGAAATCATTTTTCAACTTTTATATTTCAAACTACACATTAACTATCACATATACACTTAAGATTTTACCGGTAAAGTTCAATAAAAGTTTTTCGTCTATTTTTATGCAATACACACATACGAAAACATGATATAAACACATCAAAGCATGAATATACATATATAACATAGTTTAATACTTCTAGACCATCAAAACCAGTTTTGATCGGTTAAGAATAGATTTTAACCGTTCAAAATCATTCTAGACTACAAAAATGAAATGTAGGAAGTTTAGAGCACTTTTAAACCTTGAGGTCTTGGATGCTCTTCTTCTTCTCCTATCAAAGTATATTATGAAACTTTGTGTCATCCACCAAGCTTAACCTCTTGCTATTTTCTTAAGTTCACATGTGTTTCATTCTTTCTCTCTAGGAAATGCTCTCTATTTTTTTATCTAGAAATGTTTCAAATGAACTAACCAACATTACCAAGGTTGTGGAGCATCCTATATATAGCCACGTGCTAATCATCTATTAGCTCTCTTAATTCACCAATATTGGTGAATTTAGAGCTTAATCTAGCTTACTATTGCATGGATGGACATTGTGATTGACTAGGTGATTGACTAGGGTGGTTGGTCAACCTTGTCATAGTGTAAATTAGAAGCAACATAGCAACATAAGCCACCCCTTGGTGGGCCCCACCATGATCGGCCATATGACCCTTTTCTAGCCATTTTTCCTTTATTTTTTCATGCTTTTATTATATATATATATATATATATATATATATATATATATATATATATATATATATATACACACATACACATAGGTTCAATTGTTGACCAAGTTTGACTTCCTATTGGGCTCCACATTGGACTCTAGGATTAAATATATTGAGTTCATCCATTTAATTGGTTTGGGCTCCATTTAATTAACACATTGGGCTAGCATTTAAATAATTATGCTACTTCTAATTAAAATAAGCATTGGACTTGTTTAATTAATTACATGGACTAAGGTTTAATTTAATTACTTGGGCTACTAGGTAAATTTAATTGACCTAGTTTAACAACTCATTTGGATTTAAAATATAATCCAATTATATTTGTTTTAGTTAATTATAACCTCTCGCTTCATTGCTTTAAATAAATATACACATACACAAGTATATCTATTTAATTATCTAATGCACAGTTAGTTAGTACAAAAATTTTAATTCATTGCTAATTATTTAATAATCATAATTACAATGTCTAATCAAATTCTTGGTCATTACATTAATAATGCTATTATTATTGTTATTATTATTATTAGTAGTAGCAGTAGTAGTAGTAGCAGTATTATTATTATTATTATTATTATTATTATTATTATTATTGTTATTATTATTAATATTATTATTATTATTATTATTATTATTATTATTATTATTATTATTATTATTATTATTATTACTATTATTATAATTATTACTATAATTATTAGTATTATTATTATTATTATTATTAGTATTAGTATTAGTATTATTATTATTATTATTATTATTATTATTATTATTATTATTATTATTATTATTATTATTATTGTTGTTGTTGTTGTTGTTGTTGTTGTTGTTATTATTATTATTGTTATTTTCATTATTATTCTTATTATTATTATTATTATTATTGTTGTTGTTGTTGTTGTTGTTGTTGTTGTTGTTGTTGTTGTTGTTGTTGTTACTATTAGTATTGTTACTATTATTATTATTATTATTATTATTATTATTATTATTATTATTATTATTATTATTATTATTATTATTATTATTATTATTATTATTATTCTTATTCTTATTATTATTATTATTATTATTATTATTATTATTATTATTATTATTATTATTATTATTATTATTATTATTATTATTATTATTATTATTATTATTATTGTTATTATTATTATTGTTATTATTATTACTATTATTATTATTACTATTATTATTAGTATTATTAGTATTATTATTATTATTATTATTATTATTATTATTATTATTATTATTATTATTATTATTATTATTATTATTATTAGTATTAGTATTATTTCTATTATTATTGTTATTATTGTTATTATTATTACTATTATTACTATTATTATTATTATTACTATTAGTATTATTACTGTTATTATTGTAATGTCCTAGAATTTCCACGTCTTTATTAATTAAATTATTAATTTAATTTCCAACGAGTTAGTTTTACGAGATTATTTAAATCTTTTTATGTGATTAATTAATTATGTGATTAAATAATTATGTAATTAATTACTAAAATTAATTAAAAGGGGTCACTAATATGTTATTAAATTAGTGAACAAACCCTAAAGTTTTAATGTCAAAATAATTGATAAGTTTCCTATTAATTAAATATTCAATTAAATTGAATATAATGAGTTAATTAAATATAATAAATTAATTAATATGATTATTAATTAATATAAATAATGTGAAATATTAATAATAATATTTATTAGTCCATTTAGTAATTTAATACTAATGGGTTAAAATATTTAATTATTTATTCAATCTAATTATTTATTTAATCATGGATTGAATAATTAATGTGTAAATTATTAAATTAGCCCAACATGGGTCAATTAGTAGCCCAAGTGGAGAATAATAAAATTTGACAATTTAGTAGCCTAAACAATTTAATAGAAGCCCAATTGGTATTTTAAATTAAAGCCCAATGATTGGCCCACTTGGAAAATACTTAGTTTAAACTATTAATTATTTAAAAAGTGAAAAGTGACTCACATTTTGGGACAAAGAAAGAGAGATCAGCCGTGTATGTAAGTGAGGAGAGAGAAAATGATTTTTTTATTTTTCATTTATTTAATAAATGGTTGCTTGTTTTATTTTTATTTTTTCTACATGGGCACCATCCCTCTTTTCACCAACTAAGTATGGGTTAACTTTCTTGTGCAAGTATCCTTGTTATCTCATGATGGCAATTTTAATAGATATAGATTTTATATTTATCCAAATTGTAAGTATACTTACAATTTAGGAGATTGTATTGGTTATTTATTCTTCTTCCATTTTTCAAGCTAGAGAGCATTTGAGAGTGTAGAAAAAAAATATAGTTGAGAGCAAAAATACCAAGAGAATGAGTTCTTGGTTCATGTCATCTTCTTTCACCACCTATTTTGGAAGAAAAAGGAAGATAGCCATTAAATCAAGGTAATGGTTATTCTAAATCTAAGTTTTATTTTTAAATTAAATAAATCATCATGTTAGTATAAATATGTTAATATGGTTAATAATGTGTAGTGGTAATATTTATGCCACGCTTGAGTTTAATATGTTTGGTTTGTATTTTGGTATCATTTGTATGCTAAAATATGTGTTTAATAGTGTATAATCAAGTCTTGGAATTTATGACCAAAAATATTTTTATAAACCTTAGGTTTAATGTTCTAATATTATAGAACATTAAATCATGAGAAAAACAAAGTTTGAATCACTCAAAATAGAGTTATACACAAAAAGTTATGAGTCGTGGTAGTTTATGTGATGTAAAAATTTTTATAAAAAAATAATAATATTAAATCATGAAAAATTAATTTTTCATGTTATAAATTGATATTAAGTTATTGGTAATTTTTTTGGATTTTTATTGAGGAGTTAAAGATTTATTGATGGTATATTTTTATTTAAAATGTGTATGTTGGAACACTGTTCACATTCTGCTTGGAAGAAAAAAAAAATAACACTGCCGCGGAATGCGCGAAGCACTGTTCACGCCAGACGCAGAGCCAAACGACGTCGTTTGGCATAAGAAAATAAATTACTCCGCGCATTCGCGCGGAAGCCAGCAGAATGGACTTCAAAACGGCATCGTTTTGGACCGTTCATTTTATTACGCGCGCCATGCGCGGAAGACAATTTCGGGGAATTTACAATTTTGCCCCTCCGTGTTTTTCTCGGAGAAATTACTATTTTGCCCTCGGATCAGTTTTCAACTTATTTACGGAAATGCCATTCGGGTTAAATTTAAATAATTTAAATATTTAAAAACTAATTTAAAATTATAACAAAAATAATAATAATACAAAAACAATATTGGGGAGGATATTTTTCATTAAGTTTAATATTTAAATATTTTAAATATTAATCTAGTTAGCTAAATCATGGTCAAGTTAAATAAATTTATTATTTATTTATTATTTTAAATGTTAATAATAAATAAAGGTGATAAATTAGCAATTATTATTTAATTCCTATTAAATAATAATTAAAGAGAGATAAAATTTATAAATTATTTATTTATTATTTAAATATTATTAAATAATAAATAAGGATAATTAAGTAATTAATTATTATTTAATTAGCATTAAATAACGATTAATGGAAATTAAGTTATTAGAGTAATAATTTATTATTTAAATTAAATAATAAATAAGAATGATTTGATTATTATTTAACCTTAAATAATAATTAAAATTAATGAAATAATTAATTATTATTTAATTGACATTAAATAATAATTAAAGAGGATTAAGATTAGTAAACTATTATTTAATTTCCTTAAATTAAATAATAAGTAAGGTTAATTACTTAGTTAATTATTGGTTGATTAATATTAAATTAAAGAAGGTTAAAATTAAGTCAATAATTATTCATTATTTAATTATAATTAAATAATAAGTAAGTACAATTAGTTATTATTTATTTTAAATAATAACTAGAGTTAATTAATTAATTTCTATTTAATCAAGATTAAATAGTAATTAAATAGAGATTGAGTTAATAAAATAAATTGAATTTAATTATGATTTAATTAAACAATTGTAATAAGTTGTTTAAGGGTTTAATAAGTGTCCAACACTTAAGAAAAATATTTTCTAACTTATTAAATTATTAACCTAAAATGATTAAGGGTCTATAAGGTTAATAATATTGTTTTGACTAATGTAAATTATGTGTTAGTACTTATGTGTGGTAAATAAGTTCATTATTAAGCGTATAGTTATGTAAATACGCCGTACTAATTATTAGACCGACTTTATTAATGTTAGGTCTTTCAAAGCAAGTTAGTTAAAGCTAGACATTTATTGTAGCTGAGCAGAAAGGCAAGTTCTCTAACCCTACTCATTTATTGTTGAACAAGTTTCTATACTTGTATTTATTGTCAAAGCTTGAAGTGGTTTAATTATTTAAAATTATTCCACATCCATATTGTTTATAAAATCGCACTTAGTGCACTTGAAGCTTATTAGTTCTTGATTCATGAACTGTATTAAAAATGTCAAAAGCTAATAGTTCAGCTAGACATTACGTTTATAAATTCAATACTTGAATACTTTTAAAAGCTTATCCAAACCATTGTTGGGTGCGGATTTCTTATATTAAGTCTGAGAATTGAACAACCCTAAATTAGGGGATTTTGTGTCGGGAAACCGACTTTGGGCGCCAGTGACTAAATGTAATGCATATACAGCGGGTTGAATAGGCTGATCCCCTTGAAAACCAAACAACTCAAAGGGTCAGAGGAAACTCTATTATACCCTCGTTAGTTCAGGGTCCTTAGTGACTACTCAGCATTTTAAGATTCAAATATTCTGTTTATTAAAATTTGAATCCTGTTTCATTCACAATTGTTATATCTATTGTTGAACCATTGATGACATTTTCCATTCATTCATGATATATTAAATCTATATGATTGTTCTAAACTTGCTGAGCAAACTAGTTGCTCATTCTTGCTATATCATGAACCATTTTTCAGATAATCCTGATTGCTCAAAGAAGGATACGGGAAAAGGAAAGGCCAGAGCTTAAGTTAGTTTATGCATGCTAATTAGATGCTTAAATTTGTGTTTACTGTTGTTAAACCTTTTGTAATTCCTTATGATAGGAACTGTTTATGTTAAGGTTAATAGACCCTGGTATTGTAACCTTTTTGTAAGGGAACCAATATGTATTATTCCGCGATATTTAAATGCAATGTATGTATTTAATTGTTAGTAATGTGTTGAATAGTGAGAACCAAACTCGAGGTTATGGAACCCGGATTTGGGGTCGTCACAGGTTGGTATCAGAGCTGTAGGTTAGAAACGTTAGGATTTGCGAAACCTAAGTTATAACCTTAGTATAAAACTCATATCGAGTGCGTTAGGGGATGAATCAGGGAGATTCATCATGTTGTGTATTTTTGGAGATGGATTGAGAAAATCCATCGAGCCGAGATGTACATGATAAAATATCATTTCATTTCATCAATGAATATATTTTATTGTTGTACTAACATGTGTTATTTTTTTTTATGATATAGGATGGCAGAGATCGGACAGTCGAGTCGCACTGCTGAGGAGGACTATATTGATATCCATATGGATACTGCACAGCCGCTGGTGGCTGCACTCGTAGAGGAGCCAGAGTCGGATCCTGAGGAGAGGGATCGCGTGGAGCCCGTCTGGGGCGGAGTCATGAGACCTTACAGTGAGGATGAGGCAGAGTCAGAGGAGTCTAAGGAGGAGGAGTCAGCTGATGGCATGGGCACTACTACCGCTGACATCATAGAGGGACTAACCACTAGGAACGAGAAGCTAGAGGCAAGGGTCCAGCATTTAGAGGAGCAGAATCTGACCCACCAGCACATGGAGGATCAGTATAGGGATGCGGCTTACCAGTTCTCAGGCGAGAACACAGAGCTGAAGGAGAGGATCGTAGGACTGGAGGATCAGGTACATGAGTACGAGAATTCAGTGGAGCACTTTGCAGTGCTAACACATCAGCTGGTAGATCAGGATATGGAGCTGCAGGCTAAGTTAGCAGTAGCTGAGACTAGGTTAGCCGAGGCTGAGCTAAAGGTTCAGCAGGTTCAGGCAGAGAAGACCGTCATCTGTGCACACTGGCAGGAGGCGATAGAGGACCGTATGGAGATGGAGACGCAACGGGATGCCGCTCATGGTCAGATGATTGAGCTAGAGGAGGAGATCCGCGAGAAGCGGGTGAGGATGGATAAACTTAGCTATGTCTACCGATCTTCATATGGTAGGCTTCAGAGCAGGGTGCACTACTACCCAGCTGAGGAGGGCCAGTCTATGCACACCATCAGCAGGAGTGTGGTGATGGTCATCGGGGATGAGGAGTATGACGGCGCGATCCATAGGGGGATGCGCATTAAGTAGTAGTAGTTGTTTTCTAATTTCGTATGTAAATAGATGCAGTAGAACCCAACTTTTGTTTTATTAGAGGGTTAATATGTCACTAAATCCCAACTCTAGGAAGTTGTAGGATATGTCAGATCCCATCTTTTGTAGCTTTCAGGGATAGAAGCATTTATAGCAATATGCTTTTGATGTAAAGTGCTACGCACTACTGTTTTAGCATATGAGTATAAATGCAGTTGAATTTATGTTTATATGTGTGTTGAAATAATTACTTGTATTTTAGCTAAACATTGTCTAAGATACAAAATAATGAAATGAAAAAAATGAAACCAGTGTAATAATGTAAATTTTTGTTTATAACAGAAAATGCCGCCACGTAGGCAACCACAAAGGAACCAGGGGGTAGAGGAGTCAGTTAACAATGACGAGGGGGGACACAACGTAGACCCTATGCAAAACTTCGTCGACATGCTAGCTGAGGCAATGCAAAACCGCCACCCAGTGGTAGCAAATCCTCCACCACCATCAAATCAGTTGGCGAATTTTAAAGACTTTATAGCGGTGGGACCGCCAAAGTTTAGGGGAACGTCGGACCCGATAGAAGCCCAGTCATGGGTAAAGGAAATAGAGAAAGCATTTGTTATCTCTAGAGTGGCTGAGGAGCAAAAGACGATTTTTGCTACCTACATGATGAAGGGAGAAGCCAATTTCTGGTGGGAAGCCAATCAGAATAGGGCTGGGGATGGTGTGGTGACCTGGAAAAGATTTAAGGAAATATTCGACGAGAATTATTTCCCGAAAAGTATGAAAAGTAGGATGGAAGTAAAGTTTCTGGAACTGAAACAGGAGAATATGTCGGTACCGGAGTACGCGGCAAAATTTAATGAGCTGGCCAGGTTCGTTCCACATCAAGTGGATACGGAGGAACGCAAGGCCAGAAGATTTGAGAATGGACTGAGACCTTGGATATTCAACAAGGTAGCAGTACTGCAGATTGACTCGTTTGCAACTTTGCTAGAGAAGTCAATCATTGCTGAAAGAGGAAGCGACGTGTTAACCAAGTACAACCAGGAGAGAAACAAGAAGAAAAATGAAGGGGGAAGTAAGAACAGCAACAGTGGAGGCAATAATAATAGTAACAAGCGTAAATGGGACAACAACAATGACAAGAGCTCAGGGAATCAGCAAGGAAATACCCAGAAGAAGACGACGTGTAATATTTGTGAGAAGAATCACTTCGGGGAGTGCAGGAAAGGGAAGAATACATGCTATAACTGCGGTCAGGTGGGACATATTTCTCCAAATTGTCCCCTCCCAAAGAAAGTGAGATGTTTTTCTTGCGGAGCATCTGACCACATGATAAAGGATTGCCCTAAAAAGAAGAATGACGGGGGTAGCAGCTACAAAGGCAATAACAGCAAATTGGCTATCGGGGGACCGGTACCACAGAACAAGCCGACAGCCCGGACATTCAATATGACGGTGCAAGATGCCGTGGGGTCAAAAGACGTGGTGTCAGGTATTATTCCGATCAATAATATAAATGCATATGTATTGTTTGATTCGGGTGCTACCTGTTCATTTGTGTCTGATGATTTCGCTAGACGGTTAGAATTGCTTAGAGACAAACTAGAAAACACAATGAACATAGAAGTTGCTAATAAAGAAGTAATTCCGGTAGAGTACATACATAGAAATTGTTGTGCTGAAATCAGGGGTCAGAAGTTAAATGTGAATCTAATTCCAATACGTCTGGGGGAATTCGATGTAATACTTGGGATGGATTGGTTGTTTAACCACGGGGCGATAATTGATTGTCAGAAGAAGTGCATACACCTTAAGACACCAAATAAGTCTAAGGTCGTATTTTATGGCAGCAAATCGTCAAGACAGTCTTCTTGTCTGACGATGATGAAAGCCAAGAAATTATTGAAGAAAGGTTGTGTAGGGTATTTGGCTCATGTGGTTGATACACAAGTGGTGAGTCCCGAGATGGAGCAAATACCAGTAGTTAGGGAGTTTATGGATGTTTTTCCAGATGTACTGCCAGGCTTACCGCCGGACAGAGAAATAGAATTTGCGATTGATTTAGTACCGGGGACAGCGCCGATATCAAAGGCACCGTATAGAATGGCTCCGGTAGAAATGAAAGAGTTGATGGTGCAATTGCAGGAGTTGTTAGATAATAAGTACATTCAGCCAAGTGTTTCTCCGTGGGGAGCACCAGTGTTGTATGTAAAGAAGAAGGATGGATCGATGAGACTGTGTATGGATTATAGGGAGCTGAATAAAGTAACAATTAAGAATAAGTACTCATTACCACGAATTGACGATCTTTTCGATCAATTGAAAGGGGCGAAGTACTTTTCAAAGGTTGACTTAAGGACTGGTTATCATCAGTTGAAAGTCAGGAAGGAGGATATACCCAAGACGGCATTCAGAACTCGATATGGGCATTATGAGTTTCTGGTGATGTCGTTTGGACTAACGAATGCGTCAGCCGCATTTATGGACATGATGAACAGAATATTCAAGCAATACTTGGATAAATTTGTAGTCGTGTTCATTGACGATATTTTGGTGTATTCCAAAACGGAGGAAGAGCATGCTAAACACCTAAGATTGGTGTTGGAGATTTTACAGAAGGAGCAGTTGTACGCTAAGTTTTCAAAGTGTGAATTCTGGTTGGAAAGAGTTCAATTTTTAGGTCATGTTATTGACAAGGAGGGAGTTTCGGTTGATCCGGCGAAGGTTGAATCGGTAATGAATTGGGAACAACCAAGGACGCCGACAGAAGTAAGAAGTTTCTTAGGGTTAGCGGGTTACTATCGGAGATTCATTCAAGACTTCTCAAAGATAGCAACACCGTTGACCAACTTAACAAGAAAGACGGTAAAATACGTGTGGACGGAGAAGTGTGAGGAAAGTTTTCAGGAGTTAAAGAAAAGACTTAGTGAAGCACCTGTATTGACCTTACCAGACGATACAGGAGGTTTTACGGTCTACAGTGATGCATCGCACAAGGGGCTTGGCTGTGTGCTTATGCAAAACGGCAAAGTCGTTGCGTATGCGTCCAGACAATTAAAAGATTATGAGAAGGGATATCCTACCCACGACTTGGAATTGGCAGCGGTGGTGTTTGCCCTTAAAATTTGGAGGCATTATTTGTATGGAGAGAAATGTGAGATATTCACAGACCATAAGAGTCTAAAGTATATCTTCACACATAAGGAGTTGAATATGAGGCAACGGAGATGGTTGGAATTGATCAAAGATTATGATTGTAAAATTCTATATCATCTCGGCAAGGCCAACGTAGTAGCGGATGCTCTGAGTAGAAAGAGCAGGGAGAAATTTTTCATATTCACAGATCAAGAACAATTGGTTCAAGAAATGGCTCGAATGGAGTTGGAAGTGAGAAATTCAAACGAGTCAATAGAAGTCGAGGCGAGCCCAACCTTGTTAGATAGGGTGAAAGAGGCTTAAGACAAAGATGAGGAATGTGACAGAATCCGGAAGAGGATGACCGATGGAGAAGTGGTCAAGTTTAAAATTAATAGCATGGGATTGCTGAGATTTGAAAATCGTGTTTGGGTACCGCTAGTGCCTGAATTACGAGAGGAAATTTTGCAAGAGGCTCACAGTACGAGATACTCAATACATCCGGGGAGTACGAAGATGTATCAAGATCTACGTCAGCATTTTTGGTGGCCGAATTTAAAAAGGGAGGTTGCAAAATGTGTCAGCCGATGCCTAACTTGTCAAAGGGTAAAGGCCGAACATCAGAGACCAAGTGGATTGTTACAGCCGTTAGAAATTCCTGAGTGGAAATGGGAGCATATCACAATGGATTTTGTGGTAGGACTTCCAGCAACACAGAAAGGATATGACGCAATTTGGGTGATTGTGGATCGGCTAACAAAGTCAGCGCACTTTTTGCCGATCAAGATTAGGTTCAGTTTGGATCAGTTGGCCAAATTGTACATCAAAGAGATAGTTTCAAGACATGGGGTGCCGGTATCGGTTGTGTCAGACAGATATCCGCGCTTCACGTCAAAATTTTGGAGAAGTCTTCAGGAGAGAGTGGGGACACAGTTGAGAATGAGTGCAGCGTATCATCCGCAGACTGATGGGCAAAGTGAGAGAACAATTCAGACATTGGAAGATATGCTCAGGGCCTGCGTGATGGATTTCAAGGGCAGTTGGGAAATCCATCTACCACTAGTTGAGTTTGCATACAATAACAGTTATCATGTGAGCATAGGTATGCCGCCTTACGAAGCTTTATATGGCAGAAAATGCAGAACACCTCTATGTTGGGATGAGGTAGGAGAACGCCGACTGTTGGGGCCAGAATTGGTTCAACAGACGGTAGAAATTATCAAGGTAATAAGAGCTCGGCTAGTAGCAGCTCAAGACCGTCAAAAGAAATACGCCGATTTACATCGACAGAAACGAGACTTCGAAGTGGGAAGTTTTGTGTTCATGAAGGTATCTCCCTGGAAAGGGAAGATGAGATTTGGAAAGAAGGGGAAACTGAGTCCAAGGTTCATAGGACCGTTCGAAATATTGAGGAGAGTGGGTGAAGTAGCATACGAGGTAGCTTTACCTCCTGAATTGGAACATATTCACAATGTGTTTCACGTGTCAGTATTGCGGCCATACAAACCAGACTACAAGCACGTTATCTCCTATGAACCAATTCAAGTCGGGAAGGACTTATCATATGAAGAAGTTCCTGTTCAAATACTCGATAGGAAGGAACAGAAATTGAGAAATAAGATAATTCATTCTGTCAAAGTACTTTGGAGGAATCACGCCATTGAAGAAGCTACGTGGGAATTAGAGGAGGAAATGAGGGCAAATTACCCGTTTTTATTTGAGTAACCTTATTTTACAATTCCGAGGACGGAATTTTTATAAGGAGGGGAGAATGTAATGTCCTAGAATTTCCACGTCTTTATTAATTAAATTATTAATTTAATTTCCAACGAGTTAGTTTTACGAGATTATTTAAATCTTTTTATGTGATTAATTAATTATGCGATTAAATAATTATGTAATTAATTACTAAAATTAATTAAAGGGGGTCACTAATATGCTATTAAATTAGTGAACAAACCCTAAAGTTTTAATGTCAAAATAATTGATAAGTTTCCTATTAATTAAATATTCAATTAAATTGAATATAATGAGTTAATTAAATATAATAAATTAATTAATATGATTATTAATTAATGTAAATAATGTGAAATATTAATAATAATATTTATTAGTCCATTTAGTAATTTAATACTAATGGGTTAAAATATTTAATTATTTATTCAATCTAATTATTTATTTAATCATGGATTGAATAATTAATGTGTAAATTATTAAATTAGCCCAACATGGGTCAATTAGTAGCCCAAGTGGAGAATAATAAAATTTGACAATTTAGTAGCCCAAACAATTTAATAGAATCCCAATTGGTATTTTAAATTAAAGCCCAATGATTGGCTCACTTGGAAAATACTTAGTTTAAACTATTAATTATTTAAAAAGTGAAAAGTGACTCACATTTTGGGACAAAGAAAGAGAGATCAGCCGTGTATGTGAGTGAGGAGAGAGAAAATGATTTTTTTATTTTTCATTTATTTAATAAATGGTTGCTTATTTTATTTTTATTTTTTGTACATGGGCACCATCCCTCTTTTCACCAACTAAGTATGGGCTAACTTTCTTGTGCAAGTATCCTTGTTATCTCATGATGGAAATTTTAATAGATATAGATTTTATATCTATCCAAATTGTAAGTATACTTACAATTTAGGAGATTGTATTGGTCATTTCTTCTTCTTCCATTTTTCAAGCTAGAGAGCATTTGAGAGTGTAGAAAAAAAATATAGTTGAGAGCAAAAATACCAAGAGAATGAGTTCTTGGTTCATGTCATCTTCTTTCACCAACTATTTTGAAAGAAAAAGGAAGATAGCCATTAAATCAAGGTAATGGTTATTCTAAATCTAAGTTTTATTTTTAAATTAAATAAATCATCATGTTAGTATAAATATGTTAATATGGTTAATAATGTGTAGTGGTAATATTTATGTCATGCTTGAGTTTAATATGTTTGGTTTGTATTTTGGTATCATTTGTATGCTAAAATATGTGTTTAATAGTGTATAATCAAGTCTTGGAATTTATGATCAAAAATATTTTTATAAACCTTAGGTTTAATGTTCTAATATTATAGAACATTAAATCATGAGAAAAACAAAGTTTGAATCACTCAAAATGGAGTTATACACAAAAAGTTATGAGTCGTGGTAGTTTATGTGATGTAAAAATTTTTATAAAAAAATAATGATATTAAATCATGAAAAATTAATTTTTCATGTTATAAATTGATATTAAGTGATTGGTAATTTTTTTGGATTTTTATTGAGGAGTTAAAGATTTATTGATGGTATATTTTTATTTAAAATGTGTATGCCGGAACACTGTTCACATTCTGCTTGGAAGAAAAAAAAAATAACACTGCCGCGCAATGCGCGAAGCACTGTTCACGCCAGATGCGGAGCCAAACGACGTCGTTTGGCATAAGAAAATAAATTACTCCGCGCATTCGCGCGGAAGCCAGCAGAATGGACTTCAAAACGGCACCGTTTTGGGCCCTTCATTTTATTACGCGCCATGCGCGGAAGACAATTTCGGGAAAATTACAAGTTTGCCCCTCCGTGTTTTTCTCGGAGAAATTACTATTTTGCCCTCGGATCAGTTTTCAACTTATTTACGGAAATGTCATTCGGGTTAAATTTAAATAATTTAAATATTTAAAAACTAATTTAAAATTATAACAAAAATAATAATAATACAAAAATAATATTGGGGAGGATATTTTTCATTAAGTTTAATATTTAAATATTTTAAATATTAATCTAGTTAGCTAAATCATGGTCAAGTTAAATAAATTTATTATTTATTTATTATTTTAAATGTTAATAATAAATAAAGGTGATAAATTAGCAATTATTATTTAATTCCTATTAAATAATAATTAAAGAGAGATAAAATTTATAAATTATTTATTTATTATTTAAATATTATTAAATAATAAATAAGGATAATTAAGTAATTAATTATTATTTAATTAGCATTAAATGACGATTAATGGAAATTAAGTTATTAGAGTAATAATTTATTATTTAAATTAAATAATAAATAAGAATGATTTGATTATTATTTAACCTTAAATAATAATTAAAATTAATGAAATAATTAATTATTATTTAATTGACATTAAATAATAATTAAAGAGGATTAAGATTAGTAAACTATTATTTAATTTCCTTAAATTAAATAATAAGTAAGGTTAATTACTTAGTTAATTATTGGTTAATTAATATTAAATTAAAGAAGGTTAAAATTAAGTCAATAATTATTTATTATTTAATTATAATTAAATAATAAGTAAGTACAATTAGTTATTATTTATTTTAAATAATAACTAGAGTTAATTAATTAATTTCTATTTAATCAAAATTAAATAGTAATTAAATAGAGATTGAGTTAATAAAATAAATTAAATTTAAGTATGATTTAATTAAACAATTGTAATAAGTTGTTTAAGGATTTAATAAGTGTCCAACACTTAAGAAAAATATTTTCTAACTTATTAAATTATTAACCTAAAATGATTAAGGGTCTATAAGGTTAATAATATTGTTTTGACTAATGTAAATTATGTGTTAGTACTTATGTGTGGTAAATAAGTTCATTATTAAGCGTATAGTTATGCAAATACGCCGTACTAATTATTAGACCGACCTTATTAATGTTAGGTCTTTCAAAGCAAGTT